>CM028133.1:1099707500-1100907500 GCA_016271365.2 Neoceratodus forsteri
ATCCCCATGGCCTGCTCTGTAACTAGGAGTAAATCCTTTGCTCACCTAGCCCATACATTGTGGAATAATTTCCCCTAGCCACATTTCAGAAGGGACTGGGCACTCACCTCCTTAATATTAGTCCTTGCTCCTGTTCCGATGGCTAACCTGACTCACCCCTGTAATGTAGCTGCCGCTGAATGTGTTGTACAAAACTGCTCCCCTTTAAGGTTAACGGTTAATGACTGTATAACCTTGTACACTATCCTACGCTCAACTTCTCGTGTGTACTTAAAGCGTTTATTACCCCACATCTATCTGCCGCCACTGTTGTATTCTGTAATGTGATGTACTTACTGCTGTCTTCCACAAAAACTGTATACTGTCTTTGTAATCCTGTATGATATGTCCTACACTGTATTACCTGCCTGTATGTGCAAATTATATGTAACTAACTCCGGGTCGCCTCTGAAAAAAGGGACCTTCGGTGCCCTGAGGGCTTACCCGGTTAACAAAATTAAATAAATAAATATTTGATGTGTTTTATTCTGTACAGTGCCTTGGTTTTGAAAGGCACTTTATAAAGTTATGATTATAATTAAGCTCTTTGTTCCTCTTGTTTGAGCCACCAAGCTTGCTGTATATGTCACAATGGTGTGTGCTTTGAGCATTTTTTGTAATTAATTTCCCCAAATCTATAATGCATTTGATCCAGTCTGTCTCAAGCTGTCTGGGTAGAATTCATATATACAATGGAACCATACGCTAAGACTGGTATTAATAATTGTTTATCAGTTTTTTCCTTATTTCTACTGTAAGGGATCCAGATACCCTTCTCAATGCCCCCAATCTCTGGCTTACATTCTTTACTTGCTGTAAAATACGATCGGCATACTCTATGTTAATCTGGTGTCCACTGTAACTCCCAAGTATTTGTAGTTTGAGACATTTTTAATGTAAGTTCCATCCACGAATTGAAGCCTCAACTCAGGCTTACTTACATGGGTGTAACCCACAGAAAACACCATGCACTGGATTTTTTTTGTGTGAAGAAGCAAGCCAGAATTTCTCATCCGTTTTTCCATAAGAGTCAGATTCGTCTGGAGCTGCTGTTCCAGGCCCTTGTGATCATCTGCAGATGCTATTAGTACAATATCATCTGCGTATAATCGTATCCCACTATGTTTTATTATTGCTGATAAACTGTTTACATATATGTTAAACATCAGTGGGCCCAATACTGAGCCCTGAGAGACACCTCTGTTTGTCTCTACCAGGCCAGAAACAGCAGCCCCACAAGGCACACATTGTTTGCGGTCAGCCAAATATGACTGGAACCACTTTCCTCCTGATCCCCCACTTCACTTAGTTTCTGTAGTAGACCTTTATATTGTACCAAGTCAAATGCCTTGCTGAGGTCCACGAACATTGCCCCAGTGCTCCTCCCCTGATTTAGAGAAGTTGGGTGGGTCCTCAGATCTGTTGGGAAAGCTCTAATTTGAGTGTGTGTGAAGCCCCATAACTGAAAATATCTAAATGTATCAAACCCAAATCTTACTATATATTCTTCAAAAGGGAGGACTGTCCCTTCTGGTAGTAACTGCCAAGGGGCTCAGAGTCCTGTTGCTGCCTATATTTGGTAGCGGGGTCAGTGCTGGCTGGTGGAAAGGCCAGATCCCAGGCCCACCATCTGTATTGCCAGAGTGGTGATTTGATGTTTGTACTCTGTGCGCTCTGTCTCCAACCATTTGGTACTGTTTTTGTACCCCTACTAATGATATGGGAGTTCCCTCTAGGATTGTCAGGGTTGAAAAGCAGGGCTTATAAAGGAATGGGCAAATCTTCAGTGAGGTGTATGGCCTGTAAGAGTTTTGTGATGCATTTACTGCTGTATGTCTGTCTTCGTTTACAAGATAAATTCTGTTTAATTTTGTCTTTTCTGTAACTCTTTGTGAAACCATGTTTCTAGGAGCGTGGATATGTTGTTCATCCACACTCTTTGGCATGTCCCCTTCCACTTTAAGATCAGCCGGAAGTCTTCAAGATTGCTCATCCCACCCACCCGGGTGGTATATACCTCGGCCCCACCCCTTGATGCCAGATCTTCCTTTCCACTGGAAGATTCAGGTTGCCTCCCTCATGCTCACGCATTTTGTAGGCCTTGGCTCAAAAACCTTCGGTTATTCTGAAAATTCTTCTCCTTCACGTTAGCGACTGTGAGTTTAACGCTTCGATTATGGAAGACAAGTCTTTCCCCATATTTCTTAGGTGCCTTTGCAGCCAGAAAATGTCGCACACTGATCCCCACACTGCGTGCACTTACTGCCTTGGTGTTGACCATGACACCTTGAAATGCGATATGTGTCTCACCTTTCACCGCAACGTCCTTGACGACCGTCTCGCATGCCTGAAGCTGGGGAGGTCGGAGAAACGAAACCCTCCGGTGAAACCCAAGGCGGCTCGGTGGGCGGTTTCCATGGCTGTGGGATCCGCCGAGCAATTGGAACACATGCAGGCGTTCAAGGAGGAAGCGGCTCACGCTGCAGAGACTTCTCGGAGCTTCTTCGTTCCGCTCAACCTGGACTCCACCTTCTTGGGTTCCTTCCGAGAGTTGTGCCAGTCTCTCCTGACCAAGGGAAAGGCGCCTGCAGGCTCGCCTGTTATAAGGCTAACATACCCTTGGCTTCACACCCCCCAGATAAAGACTCCAGGAAGCTGGATGCCATGGCTAAAAAACAGTACATGGCATCTTCCTTGGGACTCAGGCAGGCTGACTATATGGCCTATACAGCCAGATACCAGAAGTCCAGATGGGATACTGTTCTGGAACTGGCTAAACAGGCTTCCCCCCAGCTTGCCAAGGAGCTGGAGGAGGTGGCTGCTGATGGGATTGAGGCATCAAAAATCCAGTTTCATGCTGCTGTGGACTCAAATGATGTCATCACGAGTCATGGCTGCATCTGTGGCTCTTCGGAGACTGGCTTGGCTCAGATGTAGTAGCCTATCACAGGACACCTAGGCTAAGACCATGGATTTCCCTGTCATCGAGAATTCTCTGTTTGGGGAGCAGACAGAGAATTATATGAAGAAGATGGATGAATACAGGACCACCTACAGGAGTGCACAGGCCAAGGAAAGGCAGGCATCTCCTCAGAAGCAGAATCTATGGGCAGGGGCAGGCCCTTGCACAGGCCTTTCTACCAGGCACAGGCCTCTTCTCCTTTTCCTCATAGGAGGTTCTTCAGAGGCAGACGCAGAAGGGGATGAGCAGGGCTGCATCTTCCTCTCAGTCTAAGGCTTCTGCCAAGCAGACACTCTGATGTGTCAGCCCGGGTCGACTCCCCAGTTCCTGTAGGAGGCAGGCTGGCTTACTACTTCCAGGACTGGAAGTCTGTTATCTCAGACAAGTGGGTCCTGGAGGTAGTAAGCCAGGGACTGACCCTCAGCTTCAAAAAATTTCCAAAGCTGAGGGTCAGGTCCTTTCCACCTGCAAACATCTCCGAAACCATTGCCCTGGAGGCAGAGATTTCATTTCTGCTGGCTCTCAGAGCCATAGAGAAAGTTCCTGCACCTCACAGGGGCAAAGGTCTGTACTCCAGATACTTCCTTACCCCGAAAAAAACAGGGGAGTGGTGGCCCATCCTAGATTTAAGATACTTAAACAAGCACCTAGTAAAGCCAAACTTCAAATGGTGACTCTGGTAATAATTCTTCCCTGTCTAAGGCCAGGGACTGGCTAGGCTCCCTGGACCTAAAGGATACCTATTTCCACATTCCCATCAGGTGCTCCCACAGAAAGTACCTCCGGTTCGAACTGCTTTCAGACCATTATCAGTTCAAAGCAATGCCCTTCGGCCTAACATCAGCTCCAAGGGTGTTTACAAAATGCCTAGCAGTGGTAGTGGCCTTTCTAAGGAGACAAGACATTTCCATATTCCCATACCTGGACGATTGGCTCATTGTCTCCAGACCAAGTCAAGTCAAATTTGCAAGTTACCCAACAAGTGCTTACCTCTCTAGGATTCCTCCTCAATCTTCCCAAATCAGTTCTCGAGCCAGTGCAACTCTTGACCTTCATAGGGGTAGAGTTTGGTACTGTCAAAGCAAGAGCCTTCCTCCCTCTGGCAAGGGTAAAGGCCATGATAGAGCTGGCTTCTTCTTTCCACCTTCTGGTGTCTTGACCAGCAAGGCATTTCCTTCAACTCGTGGGCTACATGGCAGCTTCCATTGCAGTGGTCCAGGGGGCCAGATTTCAGATGAGAGACATCCAGTTCCATTTGTGGGCTTTTTGATCTCAGAAAAAAGATCCTCTAGCCAAACTACTTCCAGTGACTCAGACTCTGATCCAGGCTGTCCAGTGGTGGTTGGATCAGGACAACCTCAGGCAAGGGGTCCCATTCATCACTCAGTCTCATTCTGTAGTTCTAACCACAGATGCTTCTCTCCTGGGGTGGTGAGCTCACCTGTGAGCCCTCACAGCTCATGGAGTGTGGTCCCCTCAGGAGTCTCTTCTCCACATCAGTCTTCTGGAGCTCAGGGCACTGGTACCTGGCTCTACAAGCCTTCTTGGACTCAGTACAGAACAAGGTGGTTCAGGTCAGGACAGACACCACCACCACCATGTGGTACATCAGCAAGCAGGGAGGCACTCTGTCTAAGGCCTTGTGCACAGAAGCCATGACATTATGGTCCCTGGCTTATTCCCTAGAGACCTCTCTGCTAACAGTCCACCTTCCAGGGAAGTACAATATGCTAGCAGATGCATTGAGCAGGATTTCCCAGGGCCATCATGAATGGTCCCTGGATCCCCTAGTGTTAAAAGTGATCTTTTCAAGGTGGGGCACTCCAGAGATGGATCTCTTTGCAGCCCTAGACAATCACCAACTTCCCCTCTTTTGTTGCAGACCCCAGTGTTTGGTCCATTCCCCCTGGATGCTCTGATTGTGGATTGGGAGGGGAAATTTCTGTATGCCCCCTTCCTTTATTCAAAGTTCTGGTCAAGATAAGGTCACAGTCTTGCAAAGTGATCCTGTTTGCTCCAGACTGGGCCAGAGAGCCTTGGTATCCCCTGTTGCTGTCCCTAACAGTCCATCTTCCCCTGTCTCTCCCCAGGAATCACAACCCGTTAACCTCTCCTCAGGGGAGGATTTGGTACCCTAACCTTCGGTCTCTCAATCTCAAGGCATGGCTCTTGAAGAGCTAGAATATGCAAATTTGCATCTGTCTAAAGGGATTTTGGACATTCTCAAAGCCTTTCGGAAACCTGCCACCAGAAAAACTTATAACTACAATTGGAAAAGATTCAGCATTTGGTGTTCCAGTAAGCACATATCCCCAGATACTGCTGACTTGTCTACAATTCTGGATTACGTGGTTCATCTTAATGGCTTAGGCCTCAGACCAGCTACCCTCAAAGTACACGTGTCAGCTGTTTCTGCATTTCTGTCAGTGGGAAAGCCCTCCTCACTGGCATCTGACCCTGTTTTCTGTAAATTCTTCAAAGGATTGCTTCATACCAATCCCCCCTTTAGGGATCCTATTCCTACTTGGGATTTTAATGTTTGCATCGCTCAGCTTATGCAACCCCCTTTTGAGCCTTTGGCCTCAGCAGAACTTAAGTACTTGACTTGGAAAACTGTGTTCCTGGTAGCTATTACTTCTGCCAGGCGTATCAGTGAATTGTAAGCTCGGTCAGTGGAGCCTGATTGTATCTGATTCAATAGAGATAAAGTGGTCCTTAGAACCAACAGGAGGTTCTTACCCAAAGTGGTTTCAGATTTTCATCTGAACCAATCCATGTCTCTTCCTGTGTTCTTCACTGATCATTCTTCTTCAGGAGAGAGAAGATTACACAGTTTGGATGTTAAAAGGGCTCTTAGCTACTACATTGCGTGTACTGAGGCACTTAGGTTTGACTCCCTCCAGTTGTTCCTCACTTATGGTGAAGTGGGGAAGGGTAAACCTGCTACTAAGAGAACTATTGCCAGGTGGATTGTCTCTTGTATACAATTCTGCTATGAAAAGCTAGGCGAGTACCCCCCACCCAGGCCTGAGGGCTCATTCGGACAAGAGGTAGAGCTGCTTCTCTGGCTGCTGCCAGAGATATACCCTTATCAGAGATATGCAAAGCAGCCACCTGGAAAACAGTCCATACATTCACCAAGCACTACACTCTGGATATCCAGGCTAGGAGTGATGATAGGTTTGGTACAGCAGTACTGCAGAGCCTATTCCCAAAATAGGTTCAATACCCTCCTCCATGGAGGTACTGCTTGGTAGTCTACATAATGTCAGAATACAGCAAGACTTCATGTTGTTTGAAGAACAAATTACTTACCTTTGTAATTGTGTTTCGTCTAATGGAGTCTTGCTGTATTCTGACCTCCTTCCCTGCCTCCCCTTTCAGAACCTAGTTTTTGGGAAGTGGGCTAGCAGGCGCAGTGTTGCACCTCAGGGGTGTACTTGGAACTCTTCCCCTTTTAAACAGGGGGAGTGGGTTATTTATATGTTTTGATAGTTATATTTGTTCACTACCTAGTTTTTGTTTTGGATTCTTGACTTGTGTTTTGGGGGATCCAAAATATTTTGTTGCCTTTTTAGCTAGTAAATTTTACAATTTCCACATAGTGGGGGGCAGTTAGTGATAGCTCGTCAGAATCTGACATTTACACTTCAAAGTACAGCAGACAGAGGTTTGAACTGAGCTCGAGCTCAATGTTCTATGCTTTGTCATAGAGTTAACTCTTTCCTCTCCGGAGCAGTTCAGGTGATGGGGCTAACTGCATAATGGCAGAATACATCAAGACTCCATTAGCAGAAACACAATTACTAAGGTGAATAATTTTTTCTTTTGGATCATTCATCCAGGAAGGTCTATGCGGCTTCCTCCTTGGGCCTTCGTCAGGCAAGTTCGGCCATCATCATGGCACACTTCTCCCACGCCCTTCTAGGGTCTCTGGATGAAGTCCTTCCACCTCTACCCGTGGACATGCAGACCACGGTCAAGCAGATCTGGGATCAGGGAGGAGCTGTTGCCAGACAGCCCTGGACATTGGGGATTCTTGTGCCTGTTCGATGGCTGCCGCAGTTGCCTCTTGTCGCAGGGCTTGGCTGAGGCTCTCCTCCTTCCCGGCGGATATCCAGCAAAAACTAGCTGTCGTGCCCTTCCTAGGGACCGAGTTGTTCAGCCCGGGAGTGGCTGGTCACCTTCAGCGCATTGAGCAGTCCAGTGCTACCTTGGACGCTACTTCTGCCAAGGGTTCTTCGGGCGAGAACCAACAGAAGAAAAAGAAGCCTTTTTGGCATTCTTCCCCTGTGGTGCAGCAGTCCTTTCAGGGTGGACAGCACACACCAGCAACAGCAGCAGGCTCAAGCTTGGCGCCCCCCACCGCCCGGGCCCCCACAGGCCCATAAAGGCAGCTGAAGTTCAGGTCCTAGAGCCACCTCCTCCAAGCCTGCTCAGTGACGGGGCGGGGGCTGTCAACCCCTCTCCGGTCACCTCCGCTCTGGGTCCTTCTGTGGGGAGCCGGCTCCGCCAATTCCTTTCCGCCCTGTCCATTGTCACTTCGGACAGGTGGGTTCTCGAAGTGGTTGGTCAGGGACTGCCTCTGGAATTCGAGCAGTACCCTCCAAGCCGAGCCTGCACCGCTCGGAAGGAAAGAGTATTCTGTCAGACTCAGTTGGCTCTCCGAGACGACATCGCTCAGCTCCTGCTCAAGGAGGCAGTAGCTCCAGTGGTGGATCCTCCAGCAGACCCAGGCTTTGTCTCCAGGTACTTCCTGGTGCCCAAGCGGATGGGGGTTGGCACCCCATTCTAGATCTGCACGACCTGAATCAGTATCTCGGGTCACGCACCTTTCGGATGGTCACTCTGTCCCAGATCATACCATCCTTGGAGCAAAACATGTGGTTCTGTTCACTGGATCTGCAGGGCACATTCTTTCATGTCCCAATCCATCCGTCCCATCAGCAGTTCCTCCGCTTCCGGGTCGAAGGGACCCTGTACGAGTTCCGAGCCATGCCGTTCGGCCTGTCATCAGCCCCACGGGTCTTCACCAAATGCATTGCAGTGGTGGCGACCCATCTCAGGCGTCGGGGGGTTGGGGGTCAGGATTTATCCTTACCTCAGCGATTGGCTTCTAGCAGGTTTCACCCACCAGGAGGTGGAGTGGTCCAGGGACCTGGCCCTCCAGACCTGCTCCCAACTCAGCCTCCTGATCAGTGAGGCCAAGTCGTAACTCGTGCCTTCTCAGGTGATGGGCTTCATCGGGGCTGAGCTCGACGCTTGTCAAGCCAGAGCTTGGCTTCCGGCGGACAGGATGGAGGTTCTTTCCTCTTTTGCCCAGTAATTTCTGGTTGGGCAGTTGCACCCTGCCTGGGACTTTCTGCGCCTTCTGGGTTACATGGTGGTGTACACCTCAGTGGTCCATTGGGCTCAGCTGCACATGTGTCCCCTCCAGTGGGAGCTGGCTGCCCAGTGGACTCAGCGCCACAGTCATTTCGACCAGCTGATCACTGTTACCTAGAAGATGTGGGACACTCTCCAGTGGTGGACCGCCCCAGAACGGTTGCAGGAAGGGATCCTGTTTGTCTGCCCCAAGCAGACAGTTGTCTTCATGACCAATGCCTCTCTCATGGGCTGGGGAGCCCACATGGGGAACAAAAGGGCCCACGGGCTGTGGACTCCTGAGGAGTCCCGATGCCACATCAACCTGTTGGAGCTCAGAGCAGTCAGACTGGCTTTGTCAACTTTCGCTCCTCAGCTCTGGGGTCAAGTAGTTCAAGTCCAGATGGACAATACCATGACCATGTACTACCTCAACAAACAGGGCGGCACACACTCCCGTCTGCTGTGCAGGGAGGCACTCCGCATCTGGACCCTCATGAGCCGATTGGAGGCAGATCTCCTAACCATCCATGTGGCAGGAGCCTCAAACCATCTGGCGGATGCGCTCAGCCACTTAGGCCAGACATTCCACGAGTGGTCTCTCCATCCAGAGGTAGCTTACAGCCTGTTATCCCACTGGGGCAAACCGATGGTGGACCTGTTTGCCTCCAAGGAAAACACCAAGCTGAGGCTGTTTCATGCCCGCCCCCCTCAGCAGGGCTTGCTGCAAGGGGATGCCTTTTCGAGGCCATGGACCCCAGGCCTCCTCTACGCCTTCCCTCCATTTCCCTTGATCCACAAGGTGTTCCTCAAGGTGAGGAGGGACAAAGCGCAGGTGATCCTGGTATCCCCAGACTGGCCGCGCCAGTTCTGGTATCCAGATCTCCTCAGCCTCAGCTGCAGGCCCCCGGAGTGGCTTCCATCATGCCTGGACCTGATATCACTCAGTCAGGGGAAGGTATTCCATCCGGAACTACAGTCCCTGCACCTCACAGCCTGGTACCTGAGACGGCTAGAGTTCCAGGCTTTGGGTCTCTCCGAAGATGTCTACACCGTGGTGGAGGCATCCAGAAAGGAATCGACCGGGAAATGTTATGTCTTCAAATGGAAAAGGTTTTCCATTTGGTGTCAGGCAAGGGCCTGGACCCCTTGTCCTGTCCAGTGGCTAACATTCTCGACTACCTTTGGTCTCTATCTCCAAATGGGGTCTACGGTCATCGACCCTTAGGGTGCACCTGTGAGCCATCTCTGCTTACTGGGCGCGGACCGGTCAGCCGATGTTGGGACAGGGGACAGTGATCGGGCGCTTTTTCAAAGGCCTGGATCACATATCCCCTCCGGTGCGTGAACCTCCACCTCCATGGGATCTTCTGCTGGTACTGGCAAAGCTCATGGGGAAGCCATTCGAACCAGTGCACAAGTGTGCGTTGTCACACTTGTGGAAGACGGCCTTCCTGGTGGCTAGCACGTCTGCCTGAAGGACGGGAGTTCCAGGCGCTTTCGGTGGACTCCCCTTATCTGGTCTTCCACAGGGACAAGGTTGTCCTACGCCCCCACCCGAAATTTCTTCTGAAGGTGATGTCAGAGTTTCACCTTTACCAGGTGTTAACTCTGCTGGTATACTACCCTGATTACACCTCAGAGGCTGAGTACAGGCTCCATACTTTGGACCTGAGATGTGCTCTCGTATTACAAGGAGAGGACGGCGGACATTAGGGGTGAGGTTCGCCAACTGTTTTCACCTATGTTGAAGCTGCTTTTGGCAGACTTGCAGCAAAACTGACTATTGCAAGGTGGATTACATCATGCATAGGTCTGTGATATGAATTGGCGGGATAAGAGTGCATTCTACCCGCCATACTGCTGCATCCCTACCCAGGAAATCTGCCGGGCTGCTGCCTGGAAGTCAGCAAACACCTTCATCAACCACTACCACATCGACCTTGAGTCATGCCGGGATGCTGGTTTTGGGGCCTCTGTTCTCCAGTCTCTCTTTCCTAAGTAGGAGGTGTGTGCCTTGCCTCCCTCCTCCCGGAGAACTGCTAGGAGTTCTAGGAGCATGGATATGTTGTTCATCCATACGGACCCACCCAGCCTCCCCAGCTACGGACGCACAACACCTGACTTCCAGCGGGCTAAGATCTGGGGTCATGGGGCGGAGCTGAAGTATATACCACCCGGGTGGGTGGGAGGAGTCAGCTTGAAGACTTCTGGCTGATCTTAAAGTGGAAGGGAACATGCCAAAGAGTGTGGATGAACAACATACACCACTCCTAGAACTGCTGTTACAGGTGAGTAACCTGTTTTTCTTGTACTTAAACATGAGCACCTTGTAAACAGGGTATATATAGCCCTAATGGTGTAATGTTCTTGCCAACCAGAGCCTATATAAATAAGTGTTTTTACTACTACTACTTCCGATTAGCTGTATACTGTAGTTTCCCCACAAAAGCACAACCCACATCTGGGGGCTGCTGAATACACCACCAAGAGTGGCATGGCCAGCCTCCTGAGTGTTTTGAGAGATGTAAGGTGGTTTCCCTTATTCTGGGCCTAGTGCCCTCCCATATGAAATATTGAATTTGCTTTTGCTATTGCTATGCTGTGGTTCTTAAAGGGAAAGTGTATGGGACACACTGAAAGAGATAAAGATATTGAGGCAAGGCACAAAAATTAAAATTTTTAAATACAAAAAAGAAACCAGAACTTAAAGGTCACCCACCTTCGTTTTCTCTCTTCACAGGATATACTTTGGAGAAGTACAGCTGAATGGGCTGGGTGAAGGTACGTTAGATGGGAAGCTCGCAGTGGAAGTTTATTTATTTAAAATGTTGGTAACTAGGTAGAGCACACTGAGCCATAGCTTGTTTGCTGATGTGACATGGGGTGGGGAGGGGATACAGGGGGAAATGGCTCAGACAAATCAGGACTGCTAATTGTACAAAACGTGTATAAAAGTAATATGCTGTCAAATGCAGGGCTGCAAAACATGGGCAGAACTCCAAATCACGAGGTTACAGTACTAGTAAAATTTGGGCCTTGCGTAAACAGTGTAACATTTCAAAGTGACACTGGTCCATCAGCGCAGCGAGACTGCTACCACTCACAATGCTGGTGACACGAGTTCAAGAATGATCTTGAGTCATCGGGGAGGAATGAGCGTTTCAGAAAATGCGCTCCCCCTTCGTGAAGGGTGGGAGACAAGTAGTCGTCCCTGTAACACTGCCACCTAAATGACCACAGGTGGCAGTAAAGCAGAGGGCGCAATGAGGGGGGAACTTTGGCTGGGTTCTGCATAGCTTGCTTGGAGCCTCTTGTGAGCTGACATCCTGTGTAAGTGGCACTGAAAACTGGAGAAGCCCTGGAGCGAGCAGGATGATCCCATGTGGGCTTGGGCTGTGTCTCCTGTCAGTATCCCCCTTCTGTACCCTGAGTTCTTCTACATCTGTGCCCCCAGCAGAGGTGGGAGGTTAGAGTTTGACATGGCTGGGCCCCATCATGGGGAATAAGCTTCGACATAGTTGTTCCCTGCCTTGAGGAGCAAGCCAGTGATGCTGTAAAAAGGGAGGTGAGTTTGAGACACGGGGTGGGGTGGGTGTGGGTGGGGGGCTTGGACCGATCCAAAAGATGGGGTCTGCACCAGTATGGGAGCATAAACAGTGAAAAAAAAGAATGGATTGGCAACAGAGTTGGCAGCAGCAGCAAGAATTCCCAAAATAAATGGTGAGACCAAAGAAACAAGGGTACTAGGGGCATATAACATGTCAATAAAACAAAAATATAATTTCAACTGAAATTTGTCAGTTGCAGGGCATGGGGATGTGGGAGGAAGTAGTAAAAGGATACTAGGAGAGTAGTTAAAGGGTGTGGTGAGTGAGGGGGCTGGAATGCTAGAGTGAGGGGGGGAAAGTGTTGTGAGGCAAGCAGGGGCAGTGAGTTGCACGAGTTGAAAGGGGACAGGGTTAGGCTGGCTGCAGGAGAAAGGAAGAAATGAGCCCTAAGGTGTGGCCTGAAAGAGTAGGGAGGATGTAGGTAGGTGGAAATTGGAAATTTGGTTCCTGAGATTTGGAGAGGGAGTACCAGTGACCGATAAGGAGGGGAAGGGTGTTCCTGAATTCGGGAGAGATGAAGGTTGGCTGATAGGGAGGGGGAGGTTTTTCCTGAAATTTGGGGAGAGGAGATGGACAGTTGGGAGAGGGAGATCATTCTTGAGATTTGGGAGAGGGGATGAGGGTCTGATAGGGAGTGGGGAGGTAGTTCGTGAGATTTGGGGAGAGAGCTTGAGGGTCCGGAAGGTAGGAAGAAGTTGTTCTTGAGATTTGAAGTGAGAGAATGAGGGGCCAATAGATAGGGGGATTTATTTTTTTATTTGAGTAGTGGGCTAAGGGCCAAAAGAAAAGAGCGTGAGGTGATTCTAAGATATGGGAGAGAGGATGAGGGACCTATATGGAGGGGGAGGTTGTTTCAGAGTTTTGCAGAGAGTGGAAGAGGGACTGATAGGGAGGGAGAGGGTGTTCCTGAGGTGGAAAGAGCAAGTAGACTAGCCCGTGGAGGATTTGTAGTGGGGGTTTAGCATCAGCGGTGCAGAGAGAATATGAGGATGGCATTGAGGGTGCAAGATAACAGATTGGTGGGAGGGAAAGGTGGAAAGCCAGAATTGTCTGAGTAAGGTGGAAAGATGGAGATCCAGAATTATCTGAGGAAGGATGAACAGTGCTTGTGGCATTGAGAGTCAAGGGGAGGAGAGAAATGGAGGTAGGAATTGAAGTAAAGCGGTCACTCAAAGAGCCTCAAATATCACATGGAAAGTGATGAAAAGTGGTCTGAATTCAGTTTATAATTGGCATACGTCTTGTATTTGTCGTTCATTCTATTCGTTATTACAGGGACATTTGCATGAAAACAGAGAATCTTACTTCGAGAGGAAGCTCTTGCAACAGGTTCCACAATTAGGACTGACACCACCTGACGGCGTTTCTGGCAATTTTTTCTTCTAGCAGTACCAACGTGGGAATGCCCCCCACCGACATTGGCTCCACCCCCGACGTCGCCCTGTATAAGGGAGGAGTTCCCCACGTGCTCCAGTTCTTGCCTGCTGCACGATCAGGATTGATTCGCTTGTTACCGTCACAGTACCGATCGCTTCTACTCCACTGATAAAAATCAAATTTTTCTCAACTTGCTTCTATGTCCTCTTCTCACCTCAACAGGTGTGCTTGTGGGCAGCAGATTCCCGCCAAAGACGGTCACTCAGCGTGCCTTTACTGTCTGGGGCCCGACCACGACACTGACGCCTGTCCTTATAGTCAGGCATTTAATTCGCGTACGCGAATCAGGCGTCAGTCTCTCGCGGCCTACCTTGCTGAGATCAAACTTTCTGCCATGGAATGGACCTCCTCCTCGGAGGAATCTGACCATCCACCCGCCCGCAAGACACACAAGCACTGGGAGCAGGACAGAGGTCCCACTCCAGGCGCAGGTCTTTGGGCTCGAGGTCCAGGTCTTCAGGACACGACTCCCGTCTCATGACCCTTAAGCCCTCCTCCACTGAGTCAAAGCCTTCTGGATCTACCCTTCAGCCTGCCGAGAAGTCAACGGGTGCAGGTACGAGCTCCTTCCGTACGGCCTCTTCTTCGAAGGCTGACTCCTGGGAGTCGAGCAAAGCCTCTGGGTCTTCGGGCAGCAGGGCCTCCTCCTTGCTGCCAAAACCACGCAACTCCAACTGGCACCCGCCTCCAGACTGGCGCTCGGTCGAGAAGTCCGCTGGCCATGAAGCTGACTGTCATAAGGCTCACACCTCAGAAGGATGCCTGTCGGTACATAAGGACAAGCTGATACCAGACCAACGTCCGCCCGCGGGCCCCTCCAGCCCCCGTCCTGGTGACAGTTATTCTGCCGCCGGTTGTTGTTCATCCGCCGCCAGTTACCCCGGTGCCTCCCGACATCAGCTCTGGCAACCCTTCTCCTTGGTCGCTGGCCTGCCTGATGCCAGACCCTGACAACAAAGGTGCTGACGCCGCCCAACATCCCCCCTCAGGCCTACGCTGGTTGACAATGGCACGGACCCGACGCTGGTTCTCCTTGACAGCGGGACCGGCACTGACTCGGGTGCTCTTCCTGCTACACCTGGTTCACCTAAGTTGAACCTTTCACAAGTAAAGGAACTTTTCTCCCACTGATGGGACACAGTTAAGAAAGATCTCCCAGCGGGCGCGCCCCCTCCTCCGCCGGTCCTGGTTCCTGACCCGGTCAGTGATGAACCGGTGGACGGTGGGGCGGATGAGGAACCCCCTTCTAAAAAACTTACTAAGAAACTAAGAGGGCTAAGGCCAGTAGTTCCTCCCACTCTCCCTCTCCTTCACCGGACAGGAGGCGCAAAAGGAAGAGACGCAGCCTCTCCTCTTCCATGCCAGACTTCCTGTGTGGATTCGGACTCTTCAAATCTAGACTCCTACATAGTGTCAGACATAGGGGACTCAGAAGGACTCCCCAAACCCCTCCAGATGACCCAAGCTTCATGGAGGTGATGAGGCACATCCAGGCCAACATGGGTTGGGACACTGAGGCCCTGGACCCTGAGCGTCTGCAGTTGGCTAAATACCTCCGCCAAAAAGACCCGAAGCCGGTGGTCATCCCTCCCATGGTCAACACCTTTCAGGATGACAGCCACGCGACCTGGAAGCGACCTCATTCCTCCTCTGCCCTGACTAAAAAGGCTCATCGGCTTTACCAGGCACCTTTGGACCACCCCTTTTTTGGCCGAACCACCTGTAGTGGACTCTGTGGTGATTTCGGTGGCTCATGATCATTCACAGAGGCCCAAACACCTGTGCACCCAGCCGACTGACAGAGAATCAAAGCAGCTGGATTCTGTGGGCCGTAAGGTGTACTCTTCTGCCACCTGCAGTATCAGGAGCCTAAATTTCCTGATGCACATTTTCCAATTCCAGAATGCCCTTTGGGAACAGGGTTTGGACATAGTGCAGAGCATGCCAGATTGTCCTTGGCGGGCAGAGCTTGCCAAGCTATTATGGACTGGCTCAGACATCGGCACCCACGTTTTGCGGTCAGCCTTTGATTCTGAGGACACCTCCCCTAGGGCGTCAGCCACTGGCATTTGCCTCTGACGCCATGCATGGCTTCCGGTTTCTGGGTTCGATCCAGATGTCCAGACCAACATACTGGTTGCTCCCTTCAAGGGCTCCGTGCTCTTTGGCGAAGACAGTGAGAAGATCATCACCAGACTGCAGGACTCCGGCAAGGCTATCCGATCTGTGCAGTCCATGTACCGCCCGAAACAGGGGCGAGCTCGAAAGCCTCATTTTCATGGCCGTGGGGGACATCAGCCTCAGCAGCCTTGCTTCCAACAGCATTCGCAGCGAGGCGGCTTCAGTCGTAGAGGAGGAGGAGCCAGAGTATCTTCTGCCTCTGTCTCTGGACAGACCAAAGCAGCCACTGCCGCCCCTTCCCCCCCCACCACCGCCTGACTATCCAGGCTACCCTCCTTCCCTAGGCGTTCAGTTAGGGGAACCGATCGAGGCCGTTGTTCCTTTGTGTGGCTGCGTGGGGTCAAGTGACCTCCGGCCAGTTAGTACTCGATGTCGTGGAGTTCGGGCACTCCATAGGGTTCAACTTCATTCCACTGGACAGACCATTACCCCCATCCCATTATCCAAGGGAACACAGAGCACTGGTCAGAAGGGAGATATTATCCCTTGGACAAAAAGGCCATCGAGTCGGTGTCACCGACCTAAAAGGAGAGGGTTTTTCTCCCATTTCTTCCTAGTTCTGAAGAAGTTGGGAGATCTCAGACCCATTCTGGACCTCAGCAATCTAAACCAACGGGTCTCTTACAAGAGATTCAGTATGGTTTCCCTTCCCACTCTCCTTCTGCTCATCTCGGTGGGAGACTGGTTGGCATTCTGGGACATGCATATCCCTCTTGCCCGGAACCATCGAAGATTCCTAAGATTCAGGTTCGAAGACGACGACTATCAGTTTCGAGTCCTTCCTTTCGGTCTCTCTTCAGCCCCCAGAGTTTTCACCAAGTACCTGGCAGTAATGGCCGTGGCACTTCGGAGACAGGGCCACTTTGTTTTCCCCTATCTGGATGATTGGCTTCTCCTGGCTCCCTCCAGGTCTCACCTGTTGGAAACCATCAGGGATTCCATCTCGCTGTTCCAGCACTTGGGGATCACCATCAGCAGAGACAAATCTCATTTGCTCCCAGCCTAAATTCTTCAATTCATCAGAGCTCTTCTGGATACCACTCTCGGGAAGGTTTTTGTTCCCTCCAACAGAGCGGGTCACATTCAGGTCTTGGCATCTCGGATCTCATCAGCCTCAAGAGTTCCGGCAAGACTCCTTCTCAGGCTGTTGGGGCATATGGCTGCCGCCATAGTTTCGGTTCCTCTGGCGCGCCTGCTTATGAGAACCATTCAGTGGTCCCTAAGAGTCCAGTGGGATCAGACATCAGACAGACAGTCTGGACGCCTTGATCAGGATCTCGGAGCCAGTCCACCAGGAGTTACGCTGGTGGATTCATCCAAAAATTTACTGGCGGGCATCCCCTTCCAAGTAGGGGCACCGTCCCAGATTCTGACCAAGGACGCGTCGTCTGCAGTGTGGGGCACTCATTTGGGGACACATCGCACCCAGGGTTCCTGGTTCCCAATAGAGGAAGATCTGCATATCAACGTTCTGGAGCTGAGAGCAGTCCTTTATGCCCTTCAAGCCCTGGTCTCAATCCTAGCACCGGGCCACCTCTTGGTACAGACAGACAACACTTTGGTGATGTTCTACATTAACAAACAGAGTGACACACGCTATTACCCCCTCTGCAGGGAAGCCATGCATGCGAGTGTGAGACTGGGCTCTAGAGCACCAGCTCTTTCTGACAGCGGTACATGCTCCTGGGGAACAAAACATACTAGCCGACATGCTCAATGGGACAGATCACAAGCCCACGAATGGAAGCTGCTTTAAGAAGTCACAGATCACATCTTCTGTCAGTGGGGGATGCCAGACGTGGATCTCGTCAGGTCACGATTCTGTGCAAAACTGCCCAATTTTTGCTACTAGGTCCAGAGCCTGGAGGTTTTTGGCAAGACGTGTTGTCCTTCTGCTGGCAAGGGAGGTTTCTATGTGTGTTCCCTCCTTTCCCACTATTACAGAAGGTTCTCCTCAAAGCGCAGTCAGAACCCTCCGCTCTCATCCTGATCGCTCCGCTATGGCCTCCTCAGATTTTTTTTTTTTTTTATTTCTTTTTATTAAAAGTTTTTGTTACACACATTACAAGTAAGAAAAGGGTTATAGTTTATTTATAAATGTTTACAATGGTAGCATTATTTTTGCAGCAGAATCATTAGTCTCTGAGGGTAAAAAAATTTGTCCTATGAGATCAGTACGCCAGGTAGTGATATATAAGTAGTAGTCCATCTCCATGTTGCACCTCAATTAATAATGTCAAGGAAAGGGGATTAATCCTATAGTTTTTAAAAGGTATCCAAATAATCACCAAGGTATAAAGGAGTATATTTGTGATTTCCTTCCCCTCATAATATAGGTGAAGTATAAGAGGAAATCCAGGTCAATTTGACCCCTCTCTAACCCCCCCCCCACCCCGTTACCTGCTAGGTGAGAAACTCGGGTATGACAACGCACAATAAGGGGAGAATTGTGGGCAGAAGGCGGGGTCCACTGCTGATTGGTGAAGAACCCACCGCTGCCATTTCAACGGGTAAGATTGACCCTTATTTTGTATTTTAGCGTTGAAATTTTCAGAACAGTATATATCAGACATGATCATTCTCCATTCTTGGATCTTAGGAATCAGAGTTGACATCTACCTATGAGTTATAGTCTTTTTAGCTGTCAAAAGGCAGACCGGAAGGAGTGTCTTGTGCCATGGAGGTGTGTGGTCTGGAAAGATCCCTAGTATAATCTGTTCGGCCGTTAACTCCACTGGCTCATTGAATATCCCAGAAAGTTCCTTCTGAAGAGAGAGCCAAAAGGGCATCAACAAAGGGCACAGCCAAAACACATTACCCAATGAGGCCCTGGGACACTTGCACTCTCTCCAACATCTCCCGTATTTTTCGGGTAGAAACTTTAGGAGAATCGCTGGAGCCCTGAAAAATTGGGAACGGCACTTCCAAGCAGATTCCCTCCAATGAGGAGATGGTGTAATCTTTATAGCTTGTAGTGCCAATCCCAGCCGAGCCTCAAGAGAAACCTCTAGAGACAAATCTCTATTCCATTCTTGTAAGATTGAAGCCGTGGATTCTAACTGCCGACTCCTCAACCCCCTGTAAAGTTGTCCTATAATGTAAGTCCCCGAATTTCCTCTGATAGCTTCAATAAATACTTTTAATAAATCAGGAAGAGAGGAGGGCATTTTAACCTGAAGGCCTCTGTTTCGCAGTATAAGGTTACAGACTTAGAAGTATCTAAATAAATTGGAGTCCCGCAGGCTATATTGAGATTGTAGTTTTTCAAAGGGAAGAATCCCTTGGGGAGAAAGAAACTGGAAGATGTGGGATAATCCCATCTCTGTCCAAGTAGAAAAGGCATTATCCATATGAATAGGGGCAAATGTTTTATCCTGGGAATTTAACTTAAAGCACTCATAAATGGTATGAATTGGTTGGGACCATCTCATACGCCTCCACAGTCTAAAAACCGGAGAGGCAACCTTCGTGAGGGCCGAGGCTGACACTGATCTCTCGTCAGAGGAAAATAATACTCTATTAATATTAAATAGATCATTTAAGTGAAATTGATAGTTTTCCAAGGCGAGACATAAGATCCCGCCAGCCACAGTATCAAAATTCTTAGAAATGCTGCCCTTGCGTATAGGTTAAAGTCTGGCAAATTAAAACCTCCCTGGGCCAATGACAACTTAAGGATGGATAACCTTATTCTTGGGCATCCCTTACCCCATATAAAACCTGCTATAATTCTATTCCATGATTTTTAAGGTAAAAGGTCTTGGGAAAGAAGGGGACATTTTGGATCAAGTACAGGAGACAAAGAATATTTATACGAATAATTTCAATTCGCTGATAGAAAGAAAATATACCAGACGTCCACCTATCCAGATCCGACTGGATTTGTAATGAGATGAGTTCATAATTTATCATTTCCTTGACAGCTGGGTCCTTAGGTATATGAAGGCCCATGTATTTAATTTTAATAGAATGCCATTTAAAGGGAAAGGCCTTCTTGAGTTGCTGAGAAGGTTTAAAATTGAATGTCAAAATTTCTGTTTTAGACAGATTTAGTTTAAATCCAGCTATTTTCTCAAACCAGGTCAAAACTTTCCAGACTGAAGGGATTTAAGTATTAGGGGACAATACTGTTAGTAATATATCGTCAGCAAACAATTTTGCATTCAAACTGAGGTGTTGGTTGTGGACCACGGTCGCTGGGAGGCGGGTTTGTTAGCTGGATCGCCCTCGGGCTTATGGCTTGGGGGTGTCCAGCTGACTACCTCAGACTCGGTGCGGAATCTGGGCGTTGTATTGATGACTGACATTTAAATCTCAGGTGTCAGTGATTGTCAAAACCTCTTTTTACCATCTGAGGAACATCGCCTGGGTGAAGCACTTGGCTCCTCCAGATGATCTTCCAACTTTGGTCCACGCCTTCGTTACCTCCCGCCTTGACTACTGCAATGCCCTTTACCTTGGGCTACGGGGGGTTGAAATTCGCCGCCTGCAGCTAGTGCACAATGCAGCAGCCAGGCTATTGACTGGTTCTTCTAGGTCCAGTCATATAACGCCTGTGCTCCGTGGACTGCACTGGTTGCCAGTTTGCTGGTGAATCACCTTCAGGGTCGGTTTGCTGACCTATAAGGCCCTACACGATCAAGGACCTGCTTACCTGAAAGAGCTCCTTTGTCCCTACTGTCCCCCCCCCCCCGCTCTCTCCGATCCACTGATGAGGGATTGCTAGAGATTCCCGGGGTTCGCTTAAAAACTTCAGGGGCAAGATCTTTTAGCTTCATGGCCTCAACCCTGTGGAATTCTCTATCTCGTCAGGTGCGAAATTGCCTGACTGTCCAAAGTTTTAAAGGAGCTTTGAAAACCTACCTTTTTAGTAAAGCCTTTAATTATTTCTGATTATTTTAATGTTTTTTTTAACTATTTATTGTTTTATATAATATTGTACAGGCGCCTTGGTTTAAGAAAGGTGCCTTATATAAATAAAGAGTGATTGATTGATTGATTGAAGTCTTGCTGTATTCTGACAAGTGCAGTTAGCCCCAACCTTTAAACTGCCCCAGGGAACAAAAGGTTAAACTTTCTATGCAGAGCATAGAATGCTGAGCTCGAGCTCGGTTGATGACTGTGTTTCCCTTTGAAATCTAACCGTCAGATTCTTTACTCTGCCTCACTGAACAGTTGCTCTGAAGATTTCTCCTGCAGCTCAGTTCGAAAATCGATTGAAGTGTCGTTTTTTTCGTCAGTTTCTAACCAAAAAGTTATTCCGCATAGTCGGTTTAGTCTCTGTCTGTGGTACTGTGAGTACTAGATAGGTGTTGTACTGTATTTCTGTGTGGAACTTGTAAAAAGTGTGGATCGGTTTGGCTGAACCGATCATTTGTTTAAATTCTTGTGTTATCTTTAGTGTGTGGGTACTAGTCCCTATCAGTTCTTAAAAAAAAAAAAAATGTGTTTTTATCCATTTTTTTCCAAGACCCGTGACTTGGTTGGGAACCGATAAGAGAGTCTTGCCTGGCGGTTGCCAGAAAAAGGGTAAGTTTGGTTAGGTTGGCCATGTCTGAGAAACCCAAGAAAAAAACTGGGCCCACTGGGTTTCAACACTGCAGTGAGTGTGGGGAGGTCTTTGTCAAGGCCAATCCCCACACCACCTGTGTTTATTGTCTGAGGTTTGAACATCTCGAGTCAGACTGCCAAATTTGCAAAAATTTTCCCAAATCTACCCTGGAAAAGAGATTAGGTAGACTGAGGGAAAAGGAGGCAGAGAAGTCCGATGACCTGGTTGGACAGCCCGGTTCGGTTCCGACCGAACCAGAAGGAGTGCCCTCTGACCAGGGCGATACTTCTTCGGGCAAAGGAGAGCCGATCCCGGGGGGGTCGGTTCTGACTAAAAGAAAGTGCAAAGAAAAATCGTCCGATTCTGATCCAGAAGTCCATGTTCCGACCGCCAAAGAAATAGCCAGAGTGATTCGGATTGTGGAATCGCTTCGCCCGGTTCCGACCGATCTGGCACCTTTTGGCAGGGGCTTGTTTCGGTCGATTCCACCGGTTCACGATTATGCCCCTGAAGAATTTAACAAACCGGAGTTTGAAGATGATGATGGTGATGGTGAAAGTCTAGATGTGCCTGTGGAACTGGACATCTCCCCAGACAGACCTTCAGGTGTATCCCCTCATAGGCTTTCTGAGTCCCCTTCCCACTTTATGTTCTATAGAAAGGTGGCTGAGACCCTCCAGCTTCCTATGGAAGAGAAAATGGAGGATCAGGAGGAGCCTGATTTTGTAGAAATGGACATCCCAGAGTCCGGGAGACTGTCTATTCCCCTACACAAATCTTTTGGGAAACAGACACAAACAATTCTGAAGTCTCCTAATTCTGTACCTCCTGTGGACAGAAGAATGGACAAGAGGTATACGCTCTCAGGCTCAGATACAGAGTTTTTATATCAGCAATGCAGCCATGTAGGGGTTGTGCAGGCTGCTGCCTGTGATAAGGCAAGCATTCTGTTGGATTCACACCCCCAGACAAAGACTCCAGGAAGATTGATGCCATGGCAAAAAAGTTGTACTTGGCATCTTCCTTGGGACTCAGACAGACAAATTATATGGCCTATACAGCCAGGTACTAGACGTCCAGGTGGGACACTGTACTGGCACTGGCTAAACAGGCCTCCCCCCAGCTAGCCAAGGAGCTGGAAGCAGTGGCTGCAGATGGGATTGAGGCATCTAAAGTTCAGTTTAACGCTGCTGTGGACTCCAATGATGTATCATCAAGAGTCATGGCTACATCTGTGGCTCTTTGGAGAATGGCTTGGTCCAGACGTACTAGCCTCTCGCAGGATACCCAGGCTAAGGCCATGGATTTTCCTGTAGTGGGTAATTCTCTGTTTGGGGAGCAGACAGAGAATTACATGAAGAAAATGGAAGAGTACAAGACCACTTACAGGAGTGCTCAGGCCAAGGAGAGGCAGGCAGCTATTCAAAGGCAGCAGTCTAGGGGCAGGGGCAGGCCTTTTCATAGGCCTTTTTACCAAGCACAGGCCTCTTCTCCCTTTTCACAGAGGGGGTTCTTCAGAGGGAGAGGCACAAGGGGGATGAGCAGGGCTACATCCACTCCTCGACCTAAGGCCCCTGCCAAGCAGACACCCTCATGGGCCTGCCCGGGTCGACTCTCCTGTTCCAGTAGGGGGCAGGCTGGCTTACTTTGTCCAGGACTGGATGTCTATTACATCAGACAGGTGGGTCCTGGAAGTAGTAAGCCAGGGACTGGTTCGCAGCTTTAGAAAATTTCCAAAGATGAGAGCCAGGTCTTTTCCATCTGCAAATCTCTCGGAAACCCTTGCCCTAGAGGCAGAGGTTTCATCTCTGCTGGCCTTAAGAGCCATAGAGAGAGTACCTACCCTACACTGGGGCAGAGGGCTGTACTCCAGGTACTTCCTTACCCCAAAAAAAGACAGGAGAATGGTGACCCATCCTAGACCTCAGATACCTAAACAAACATCTTCTAAAACCAAAGTTCAAAATGGTAACTCTGGGAATAATCCTTCCCTCTCTGAGGCCAGGGGACTGGCTAGCCTCCCTGGACCTCAAAGATGCCTACTTTCACATTCCCGTCAGGTGTTCCCACAGAAAGTACCTCAGGTTCGAGTTGCCCTCAGGCCACTACCAGTTCAGAGCAATGCCCTTTGGCCTAACCTCAGCCCCAAGGGTTTTCACAAAATGCCTGGCAGTAGTAGTTGCCTTTCTAACAAGGCAAAAGATTTCCGTTTTTCCATATCTGGACAATTGGCTGATAGTGGGACAGTCTCCAGACCAAGTCAAGTCTCACCTGCAAGTGACCCAGCAAGTGCTCACTTCTCTAGGATTTCTTCTCAACCTTCCCAAGTCAGTTCTCGAACCAGTCCAGCTTCTTACCTTTATAGGTGCAGAACTGAACACAATCAGAGCAAGAGCTTTTCTTCCCCTGGAAAGGGCAAGGGTTCTTATAGAACTAGACTTTTCCTTCAATCTTCAGGTATCTCGACCAGCAAGGCGTTTCCTCCAGCTGTTGGGCCACATGGCAGCTTCTACAGCAGTTGTCCAATGGGCAGGATTCCAGATGAGGGATATTCGGTTCCATCTGAGGGCTTTTTGGTCTCAGAGGAAGGATTCCCTTACCAAACTGATCCCAGTGACTCTGACCTTGATCCAGGCCCTTCAATGGTGGCAGGATCAGGACAATTTAAGACAAGGGGTCCCATTTGCCACTCAGTCTCATTCAGTGGTCCTTACCACGGATGCTTCTCTTCTGGGCTGGGGAGCCCATCTGGGGGCCCTCACTGCCCAGGGACTGTGGTCCCCCCAAGAATTCCTTCTCCATATCAGTCTCCTAGAACTCATGTCAGTTTTTCTGGCCCTGAAAGCTTTCTCTCAGTCTGTGCAGAACTGGGTGGTTCAGGACAGAACAGACAACACCACCACCATGTGGTGCATCAACAAGCAAGGTGGCACTCAGTCCACGGCCTTGTGCATGGAAGCCATGAAATTGTGGTCCCTGGCTTATTCCCTGAAAACCTCTCTGATAGCAGTTCACCTTCCAGGAAAGGAGAATGTGCTAGCAGATGCACTGAGCAGGATCTCTCAGGGCCATCACGAATGGTCCCTGGACCCTCTGGTGTTGAAAGCGATTTTTTCAAGGTGGGGCACTCCAGAGATAGATCTCTTTGCAGCCCCCAGACAATCACCAACTTCCTCTCTCTTGTTGCAGACCCCACTCTTGGGCTCAGTCCCCCTGGATGCTTTGATTCTGAATTGGGAAGGGAAATTTCTGTATGCCTTCCCTCTCCTGTTCAAAGTTTTAGTTGATATAAGGTCTCAAGCTTGCAAAGTGATTCTCATTGCTCCAGATTGGGCCAGACAGCCTTGGTGCCCCCTGTTGTTGTCCCTAGCAGTCCATCTTCCCCTGTCTCTTCCCAGGAATTACAACCTGTTAACATCCTCTCAGGGGAGGATTTGGTACCCCAATCTTCAGTCTCTCAATCTCAAGGCATGGCTCTTGAAGAGTTAGAGTTTGCAGATTTGCATCTTTCTCAGGGGGTTCTGGATATTCTCAAAGCTACTCGAAAGGCCTCCACTAGAAAGACTTATAACTCCAAATGGAAGAGATTAAGCATTTGGTGTTCCAAGAAGCATATTTCTCCAGATACTGCTGAATTACCTACGGTCCTGGATTGTATGGTCCATCTTAATGGCCTAGGCCTCAGACCAGCTACACTCAAGGTACACTTGTCAGCCGTTTCTGCTTTTCTGTCAGTGGGAAAGTCTTCCTCACTATCATCTCATCCTGTGTTCTGTAAATTTTTCAAAGGATTGCTTCACACCAATCCTCCCTTTAGAGACCCTGCCCCACCTGGGATTTGAATGTTTGCATTGCTCAACTTATCCTCCTCCGTGGAGGTACTGCTTGGTAGTCTGCACATGTCAGACTACAGCAAGACTTCATGTTGTTTGAAGAAAAAATTACTCACCTTAGTAATTGTTTCTTCTATTGGAGTCATACTGTATTCTGACCTCCATCCCTGCCTCCCCTCTCAGAACCTGGTTTTGGGAAGTGGGTGGACAGGTGCAGTGTTGCACCTCATGGGTGCTCCTTTTACACCCTCTTCTTTCTTTGGGTGTTGTTTTATTATTATTCTTGTTTGGTTTGGTTTTTGAGTTTTGGGTTTCCTGACTTGAGTCTTCCTTGGGGATCCAAAACTTTTTGTTGCCAGTTGGCTATTAAAAATTTTACAATTTCCACATAGAATAGCTATTAGAGTTTTGCTCGTAAGAATCTGACAGATTTCAAAGGGAAACGGACAGAGACATCAACTGAGCTCAAGCTCATCATTCTATGCTCTACATAGAAAGTTTAACTCTTTGTTCTCCGGGGCAGTTTAAAGGCTGGGGCTAACCGCACTTGTCAGAATACAGCAAGACTCCAATAGAAGAAACGTAATTACTAAGGTGAGTAATTTTTTCTTTCTGTTGACCTATGGGTATGCCCTTTATCTGGGATGAAGATCTCAAGACAGAGGCCCGGGGCTCAAGGTATATTGCAAAGAGATAGGGGGACGGGGGCAACCCTGCCGCGTACCCCTACTCAAATGGAACGAGGAGGATAGAGCCCCATTGGCTCATATATAAGCCCTTGGAGACCTATAAAGATTAAACTAGTGATAAATGAGGAGGGGAAGTGAAATGCCACTAGGCTGTCCCACAAAAAGGACCATGAAACGCGGTCAAAAGCCTTTTCGACGTCAAGGCTAATAAATACAGATGGGATTTTCCTGGTACAGACATATTCTTGGAGAACTACTGTTCAGCGAATATTATCCATAGTACTCCTGTTTTTGATAAATCCAGACTGGTCAGGGTGTATGATTTGTGGAATAGTAGATTCCAGTCTGGAGGCCAAAATGGCGATGTAGATTTTATAGTCCATGTTTAATATGGAGATGGGTTGATAAGATCTAGGATCCGAGAGGTCCTTCAGGGGCTTGGGTATTGGGGCAATTGTTGCGAAGTCCCAGGATGGAGGAGGGGCGCCACCCAAAAAACTTCATTAAATAAAGCCACACTTGGAGGCCACACTTAAAGCGGGACATTAACCTCCTGGAGAGGGTCCAGAGGAGGGCAACCAAAATGATTTGGGGCTTGGGGGACAAGACCTATGAGGAGAGGCTCGAAGAGCTAAATATGTACACATTGGAAGAAAGAAGGGACCGAGGGGACATGATAGAGGTCTTTAGGTACATGAAGAGGATAAATAGGGAGGAACAGTTGGGGTGCTTCAAGGAAGGAGGAAGGGGCCACTAGAGGGCATGGCTGGAAGCTGGAGGGAAGATTCAGGGAGAAAGGAGGAGGTGCTACTTCACTGAGAGGATGGTGGAGCCATGGAATGCACTGCCTAGGGGCTGGTGGAGGCAGAGACAGTGGAGGGGTTCAAGAGGGGTGGGACAGGTACAGGAAGGGTTCTGGAAGCAAAATCCAATGCAGCAAGAATATCCGGAACTGGGAAGGGAGAAGCCAGAGATGGCGAGGGGGACAGCAAGGTCAGCACCCAGGTTGGGGACTGACCAAACGAGCAGACACAAAAGACTGTTAGGCCTATTCTGCTGGCATTTTAATATGTTAGTATGTTAGTAAATAAAGCATGAATTTTGAGGGTAATTTCCTTAATAAACATCTTATACCATTCTAATGTGTAACCATCTGGTCCCGGGCAACAACCCGTATTAAGATTTTTAATTGTTGTAATTATCTCAGCCTGGGAGATGGGGGCTTTTAAATCATTGATGTGGGAGTGCAGCTTGATTTAGAAATTGTGAGGGGTCACGGGGGGTTTAAAGGTTCCTCCACTGAATATAATTTGGCATAGTAGGACGAAAATGCCTAGAGGATATGTTCGTCTGAGTGATGAACCTTCCCTGTAGTTAAGTTTTTAAGTTTCAAAATAGTGGCAATGAGGCTATGTGACCTGAGCCTCTGAGCCAACTTCCTGGTCCCTCTTGGCCCGCTCTGATGGACTGTTTGTCAAAGATAAAATAGAGACTGTTGGACCTTATTATCTATAATTTTTTGCAGTGCAACCTTTGTATCTTTGATCAGCCTTTGCATCTCCGTATCACCCTCTCTAAACAACATCTGATAGTTTAGAAGCCCTCAGAGAGTCTACGGTATTCAGCTTCTCTTTCTTTATATTTTTTGGTGTAATAGGCTATTATTTCCACTCTGATAGTTGCCTTCATTGCATCCCATTGGATAGCCTCAGAAATATCCATCGAGGCATTTTTCGAAAAGAAAAGGGGGAGTCTAGATCTGATTTTGTCCTGAAATCCTTTATCAGCTAGGGTCAAGGAGTTCAATCTCCAGAGGGTTTGTTTCTTTTCCCTACCTATACCCACCTTCAACATTAAGGGATGGTGGTCCGAGAGGACCTTCTGGCCTATTGATATATCTTGGACCGATGTCAAATTTCCACATGTAGTAATAAAATAGTCCAATCTACAATAAGACTTAAATCTGGGAGAATAGTGAGTGTAGCCAGGGGAAGAGGGGAAATAGGCCACCTCCACACGTCTGTCAACCCCAAGTGGTCCATGGTATTTCTAAACTGTTTAGCAGAGGATGAGTTCCGATGTGTCTGTGGATTGGAACAGTCCACATAGGGCAGCAAGGTTAGATTAAGGTCTCCCCCAAGGATTAGTTGACCCTGGAGAAGATCTAACAAGGTTGTAATAAATCCCGGAAAGTAGGGAATTTTGTCTTGGGGGTGGGAGTAGATACTGGCCAAAGTGACCCTCTGACTATACAAAGGCCCTTAATAATCACATACCTCCCTTGAGCATCAGTGTGTCGGTACAATGTCTAGGGAGCAGTGTGGGAATCAGAATAACGACCTCTCTTTCTACCCCTCGGGTGCGAAGAAGCAATCACCTTATATCTGCCTCCCCAGGCTAACTTGAGGTGCTCCGCATCTGAGAGGTGAGTTTCCTGGAGAAAATTAAGGTCTGCCCCTTGCCTCTTAAGATGTTGCATGAGGCAGGCCCTTTTATTGGGGTCATGGAGACCATTGACATTATGTGATAAAACTTAACCGTATTAACTGGCATCATACAGAATTTCTGAAGTTGTAACTAGGATTCCCACAGGGCTGTATAAGAAACTTCAGTCCAGACCACACTTCCCAAAGGTGGCGGTCCAGCTATGAAAAGAGATGTCTGCTGACTGTGATTTATAACTGTAACCAATAAAACATATTTGATTATCCAAGAGTCTAGATGTGTGTAATGTATTTCTCTCCCTCCCCTCCCCCCAATACTCTCCTTGTTTATCACACTGCTAAACTGTTCTATAAAATTACCCGTAAGGGTTCCAATAGTAAATGTTATCTTCGTTTGTAAAATATATGGGCCTAAAAGTAAGTACAGATAGCAACCATAAACCCTTAATAGCTGTTGTCGAGCTTCTTGACACCCAAAGGAAGTTCCAAAACCCTCCCCACCCCACCCTACCAAAGTAAAAGTTTGAACACTCTGGGGCAAACTACCCACAGTTATAACCTGTGGACCCTCACTACAAGGAGCCCGAGTAACCATAACAAAAACTATATATACAGTGACTCCCAGGTGTGGGGGGGGGGGTGCTCATCCTAAGCTGCCCCGGGACATCCTCCCACTACCTCATGAAAAGGGGACAGGGGAGGGATGTGGGACCTCAGTAGCACACTCAGGGTTTACTATCCCTGAGTTCAGCGGAGAAGCCCCTTGATGGAGCGGCGTAAATACCTCTCCGAAATGGAACCAGTATAACTGGGTTCTACGTCCAGACTTACCCCAGGAGAGGCAATATGCCTATCCCCTTAATAGTAGGTTGGCAATATTCACATTTGTTGTGGAGAGAAGGTGTAACAATAGCAATCAGACCTTTATTATAATCCTGTCTGTAGGTTATCCCCCTCCCCAATTCAGTTGCTGGGGAACCAAGCCCAGCCCACCTTCCTGTTGAAAACCGTGGAATGACGTTAGCATGGGAGATTAAAATGTCCAAAATGAACACCCCATATTTCTTGTCTCTCAAGAAAGTCCAGTAACTATTGTTCTATATGCACCTCTTGTAATTGAAGTATGACCAACGGGGAGGAGGAGAGGCGGCAGAGGGGAGGGGACGCCGCCAATGAAGGTGCTGTGGAAAAAAAAAGGGGGGGAGCTTTCATGTCCGTACTCCAGCCTGGGATCTACCCCGCCATCTGAGAACAGAGAAAAAGTCCAAAGGGCATTCTAGTGCCAAATCATAGATATAAAAAGGTTTTTAAATGCCTGGACTGTATTAGGAGCACTCCCTCTCCCTCAACCCCAGCAGCATCCCACTTCAACCTCCCCCTCACCATCCCTGTTCCCAGCATAGGAGAATCAAGCCCCCAAATGGGGGATTTTGTTATATTTACCAATCCAGGAGGGCAGCTCACGTTGGTAAAGTAGGATTCCTATACTGCTGCAATTTCTTCAGGATTTTGTCAAGTGGCAATGATGACGCATGTGAGTGTCTAGATCGTTCTGTCTTCTCAATCTGGTTCTGTCGTGTTTTCACTCTTTCAGCAGTCTTATCCGAGATGATGCCTCTAGCCAAACGATCTGCCGTCACCTCAGAAGCCGAGGTATAAGTCAGCTGGCCTGTGGAGAGGAATACTGTGAGTTTAGCTGGATGGGGGTACGAAATCTAACCTTTTGGGACCGAAGTGCAGGAAACAGCAAGCTATAATCCTGACGTTATTTCTGGGTACAAGGGGCATAGTCATTATCAAAAAGCAAATGCTGTTGGCCCCACATTACTTTGCCCTTCTGCCATGCCTTTTGTAGAAGGGTCTCCTTGTTTTGGTAGCTCAACATTCAAATGACAGTAGAGCGTGGCCTTGCCCCAGGGCCTGAGGGTTTAGGGCCTAGGGCTCGATGTGCCCTCTCTACATCAATCTGAAAGTCAGGCTCTAAGTTGAGTACCAAGCGCAGTAGGTAATCCGCGAAGGCTCTGGTGTCGTTCCCCTCTTCATCTTCGGGGAGACCGAAGATACGAATATTCCTCCTCCTGCCATGGTTATCTGCATCGTCTTGACGTAGGGAGATGGCTAGCTGCTCAGCCGCGAGAATTTTAACAGTCCCCTCAAGCTCATCCAGCCGGGTAGTATTCCGGGATATCTGGTGATCTACTTCTGCGACTTGACCTTGCAGTACTCCCAGTTCAGTTTGAATGGGTCGCCCTCATCAGACATGCGGTCTTCTACGTCGGTCAAATCGGCAATGGGCTGGAACCGATTGCGGCTATTTTTTGCCATCACTAGTTGATGGAGTGCAAACCTCAACTGTATCTTTTATCAGTTTGCAAGCTTCAAGCTGTAGAGGAGGGTTCAGTACTCTACTATTTTTGATCTAGGCAGGAGCCTCTCAGTCTGCTTGCTCACCCAGACATACCGGAACCGCTAGCCGGCCTCCTCAGATTTGGTTTCCCTTACTCAAGCGTTTAGCGGCAGAGCCTCCGCTGCCTCTTCCACCGTCATCTCACCTCCTGTCGCAGGACAGTGGTTACCTGATACACCCGGATCTGCATTCTCTTCACTTGCATGTCTGGCTCCTCAGGACCTAGCTAAAGTAAGATTCGGGTTGTCCTGTCAAATTGCAGAAGTGCTGGTAGTGGCTCGCAGACCTGCCACCAAGGCCACTTATGCTATGAAGTGGAAACCTTTTTTGTATCTGGGCCACAGCTAAGAGGGTGAAGCTGTTGGTCTGTCCGGTTAATTCAGTCCTAGTCTATCTGCTTTCTGTTTCTGAGAAAGGTCTTGGCTATTCCTCCATCAAAGTGCACCTGGTCGCCATCTCCGCTTATCACTTCCCTGTTTTGGATAAGACAGTGGCTCAGATGGAGGTTTCAAAGGCCTTTTTGTGAGCTTTTCTTCATATCAGACCTCCCATCAGGGATCCTGTTCCCCCTGGCTCGCCTTTTCGTCCTGGAGAAGTTCACTCTTCTTCGCTTTGAACCAGCCATGGAGCCTGAGCTCCGTCTTCTGTCCTGGAAGACTTTGCTTTTGGTAGCTATCACTTCGGCAAGGCACATTTCAGAACTTCAAGCCCTCATGTGTAAAGAACCTTACCTTGTCTTTCACAAGGAGCTCACTCTGAATCAATCGGTTAAGCTCCCGGAATATTACCCAGAGCATTCTAATGGGGGGAAGCACTACTTCACTCCTTTTATGTCCATAGGGCTCTCTAATGTTACTGGGCTAGGACCAAGGGGGCCAGGAAATCTGATCAGCTTTTTGTGTCCTTTGCCCAACGGTCCTTAGGTCACCTGATCACCAAACAGACACTTTCGCGCTGGTTGGTTCATTGTATTACCTTATGTTACGAGAAGCACAACGGGTTGACCCTGGGGCTGCTTAGAGCTCATTCTACCACAGCTGTTGCTGCTTCTTTCACAGGACTGAAGAGGGTACCAGCAGCCAATATTTGTGCTACCGCTATCTGGAGTTCTGTTCATACCTTCGTCTGGCATTACAGCCTTGACATTGTTTCCAGATGCAGAGCAGGGTTTGGCCTCGCAGTTCTGCAAGGCCTGGTTTCCTGAGGGACCCTCTTTTCTTCTTACTGTTTCCCCGCTCCCAGGGGTTGTTAAATGTTTATACTGCTTGGGACTCCATCCTAATTGTGGAACCTGCTGCAAGAGCTTCCTCTTGAAGTAAGATAGTACAGTTACGTAAGAACTTACTGTAACAGTAGATCTTCGAGAGAAGCTCTTGCAGCAGGTGTAATTTCCGCCCTCCTTCCCCCAGGGATCAGGTCCTTTTCAGACCGGTCTTCCCTCTTTGAGGGAATAATTGTTGGTTATCGTACTTGTGACCATTGCCTGTTGCCAATTTCTGCCTGATGGGGGGCATACAAGAACTGGAGCATGTGGGGAACTCCTCCCTTATATAGGGCGACGCTGGGGGTGGAGCCGATGTTGGCTGGGGCGTTCCCACGTAGGTACTGCTAGAAGGAAAAATTGCCAGAACCGCTGCCAGGTGGCTCCAGTCCGCGTTGAGGAACCTGCTGCAAGAGCTTCTCTCGAAGATCTACTGTTACGGTAAATTCTTACGTAACTGTACTTTTGATGTTGCTTGCCCATAATCCCCTCCTTGTAACATACTAATCAGTTGTGATGTCACAAGCAGAAGAGTATGATGTAAGTTGGACAAGCAGTAAGAGTAGACCAGGACTATATGACAGCAGAGACGCTGTTTTCATGAACATTTCACAACTGTTACAGTATAAGAGTAAAGAAAGTATAATGAATAGAAGCTAAATTGTGTTGAATTTTGATATATTTTCAAAGTTGTCCTAGTGGTGTTGGAGGCTCTTTAATAGAAACAGTTTTGTTTTTTCTGTATTCCCCCTTTTGCCCCCTCTTTTGGTTTATTCCCCTGTCCCCTGCCATGGCTGCACTCTTCTTCCTGCCAGGAAGAGGGGAGGTGATTGAGCAGTTGTCTTCACAGCCGATGCCAGTGATGCTGCTTGGTCAACCAGCGCAGTGTGGGTGGGGGTGTGTGGAAAGGGTTTCGTAACTAGAAACAGAAAAGGACCGCTTAGCCCACCCAATCTGACCAGATGTTCCCTGCCTAATCTGTCTCCATAGACCCCAACTGGTCTCTGGTGCCCCTTCCTCCTCCCTGCCTATTTACTAATATCCCCCTATGTTTATCCTATGCATGACTTGCAACCCCCCCCAGCATTTTTGCCTCCACTGCTTCAGCTAGCAGTCTGGTCTGGGCATCTACCACCCTTTCAGTGAAGTAGTACTTCCTCATATCCCTCTTGTCAACCCCTCCGAGCCTCATCGCATGCCCCCTGGTCTTAGTGCTCTTTCTCTTGCCTCTCTTCCAGGGTGTACATATTAAGATTCCTCAGTCTCTCCTCGTAGGGCTTCTTGTGCAACTCCTTCACCCTTTTAGTTGCCCTCTCCGGACTACCTCCACCTTGTCTATATCCTTTTTGAGGTGTGGCCTCCAAAACTGGACACAGTACTGCAGGTGAGGTCTCACCACTGAGTGATACAACAGAAAAACCACCTCCCTCCCTCCTCCTGCTGGAGATACCCTTCCATGTGCAATCCAACATCCCAGTAGCTGTACCCACTGCTTGTCACACTGCCCTGCCACTTGGAGGCCATCAGTTATGATAACCCCACGGTCCCTTTCCTGCTTAGTGACTGTCAGTACCTCCCCCATCCTGTATTCAGCTCCTGGGTTCCTATGCCTTAGGTGTATGATTTTCCACTTTCTGGCATTGAACCCCAACTGCCCTGCTTTTGACCACTCCTTGAATTTCCCCAAATCCCTGCGCATTATATCCACCTCCTCCTCCCAAGTGTCCATCCTGTTGCAGAGTTTTTTATCATCTGCAGAAAGGCATACCTTCCCTTCCAGTTCTTCTGCAGTGCCACTTATGAAGACACTGAAGTGAACTGGTCCCAGTGCTGAGCCCTGCGGCACCCTCTTCTGTCAGTGGAGTGAGTGTCCTTAACCACCACTCTTTGTCACCTGTTATCCGTTTCTTACCCAGTTCCCCACTTTGGATCCCATCCCTTGGCTGCTCAATTTCTTAATCAGTCTCCTATGCTGCACAGTTTTCAAGGGCTTACTAAAGTCCAGATAGGCCACATCCACTGCCATCCCCTGATCTATTTTCCTGGTCATCCAGTCAAAGAAATCTGATTCATCTGGCCTGACCTTTTCCCATAAATCTATGCTGCATGTGGTCTTGCAGCCCACTGGATTCAAGATAATTTACCAGTCTTTCCTTTATCAGGGTTTCCATTAATTTCCCCACCACTGACTGGCCTATAGTAGCCCCAGTCTTCTGAAACATCACCTGTTTCCAGTGAACTGTTGAATAAGTCAGTCAGTGGGGCAGATGTCGTCCTGTTCCCACCTTCCCCCAGGAGCTGAGTGCCTCACCTCCATGATGCAGGTGACTCCCAGCCAGCCTCTGTGTGGGCTCTGCTGTGACCCCCAGTCTCCTAGGCGGCAGCACGATGAGCTGCTGCCATGTGACTGGGCCGAGCCTTAAACTTTTACACAACGTGGGAAAGCTGAGTTCCTCTGCTCATTGCTGTTTGTCCATTTCTGTGCTAACAGGTGGATTAAAGTCCACTTATCCTGACTCTGAATGATCATATTCCCCTCAGGCTACTTGCACATGTATGCTCTGTTGACATGCATGTAGAAGCAGTTCTTCTCACAGAGGGTGGTGAACCTATGGAACAGCCTGCCAGTAGAGATAGTGGACAAGCAGACAGTGCGGGACTTTAATGTAAGCCTGGAAAAATTCCTGCTTACCAAGGAAATCGCACAGAGTACCCTGGGCTGCAGAGTGGTAGGGAACCCCTTTAAGTGAGTACATGGTTGTAGATCATCGTTATTTATATCTGCTTGTGAAGCGAGGGGGGAATGTGGACATGATGGATGTAGAGTCCCTTCTGACCTTACCTATTGTATATGTTGCATAGTTCAGTATGCAGTACCAAATTAATCTCTTCCCCGATGTCACCTGGGGACCAGAGGTCACATTTTCCTTTCTTGTACTTTCTTTAACTCTGGGCACCAGGTTACTTTCTGATTGGGTAAACAGTTCTGAATCCTGTAAAACATGAATGGTAAACTAATGTATGTGGTCAGCTTTGCTCACTGTCCATCTGCAGGGTTTTTTTTTTGTTTGCTGAGCCCACATGCCCTGTTTACCCTTTTTGCCTCCCCATCTCGTCTGCAAGGGGGCACAGGTATTGCTCTCAAACACACCAAGTCCCATACCACCACGTGGAGGGGTACAGAATGATGCACTGTATAATGTCACCCAACTCCCGAGAGAGGGGGGGGGGGAGGCATTGCTGCCCAGTAAGTGCGAGACCTGATGTTGCTTTCGAACCCTGGTCTGCTGCATAGCAGTGCAGTATGTAGCTGCTGAAGTTGTCGAAAACTTTAATCTGACTAGCAGCAACAACATTAACAACAAAAACTTATTGTTGCCATCAGCAGACCTGATCTGAGAGTTCATCAGCTCATTACCTAGTCAAAACCCAGTCCTGGTTTAAACCACATTACTATCCAGAAATAGAAAAATAGAAAACAATACAAACTTTTTTCATATCGACTATTATTCCAGTTCATGTTAATATCGCTCATGTAAAAGTATCCCGAAGAAATTTGGTCTCTCAGCCTTTGGTCGTTCAAGTTGGTCAGTTTCTGGTCTGCCTTGCAAAACCCACTGAAATTAAAAACTTTGATCTTGATGAGTAAATTTAAAAAGTGTGATGTGTCGCCTTTTATACTCACAATGTGAATGCTGTAAGTATCTTGCTGTTTTAATTGCTACATTACTTATTTTTTACCTCTTTTTATCCCTCCTGACTTCCCTTGGATGGGACCCCTTCAGCCAATTCCCGTGCCTGCATCCCATCTGGCCAAGACCCTTCTGTGCATGACTGTGGACCCTCAGGTCCACCCGTGACACATCTAATGGCCAGACCCCCTCGGCTGGCCCTTTCAAGGTGGGGTTGCCTTCTGGACTGTGGCTGACTCCTCACACTATCTGGTTGGCCACAGGCAGAGGTAAAGGCCAGACCCGAGCAGGTCAGGTCTGGCAGATGATGTGTTAGGCAGGAGCGGCATCACCCTTCCATACGATGGCCATTTTCCACCCCCTAATTTTCCTTCCTGGAGGAGAAGACTTACAGTGACGTCCTGGTGACATTGGGCCTAGTGTGCCAGTGTCTGCCTTATTTCCAATCCTCGAACTTCTGCAGTCTGTGGATCATGGACCACCAGCCAGTGCTAGGGGTTGGGCTGTTCCTAAGTGCTGCAACCCTCCCTTCCTCCCTGGAGGAGTAGAGCTGTCCAGTGAATGCTTGATTCCCCCCAGCTGAGTCTCCAGTGCTCCAGGATCATGCCCGAACCGGGGTTGTCTGCGTCACAGGCGGTAGTGCTGCCGATGGTCCGGGCGCCGCCATGCAACTTAACAGGTATATTATGCAGATTGTCCTGTGTTATCAATGCAGCTCTGTGTATTTTAGCATATGAAATGCAGTTGTAAATGAGAGATCCTCCCAATTTCCTTTCCCAATACATTTGTGAAATTTAAAGTGTAACTATCATTTCAAAGAATAGGAACATTAGAAACTGCTGCAAATTAATAACACATGTTCTGTCCCCTTTAAATAAATTAAATTAAATTCTGAAATGGAAACAAAAGCAGCATTACCTGCAGTTGCTAGTAGCAATCAAAACTTCCAGGCTCACTCCTGGCAGTAAGTGTCTGAAGCTCACTAGGAGAGCGCAAGTGCTCACACTGACCAGTTTTGTTCTGTTTTGTTGACATATCCTCAGGTTTTCAGACAGTTCGTGTTGGGATGGTCGGAACCCCCGTTGGCACCATCACTTTGTCCTGTGCGTACAGGACCAACTTGGCATTCATGTCTACCAGGTAAGACAGACCGACAGACTGTAATCCCCACTTCACTGCCACTTTCATGTATGAAAAGTGTTTATTTTCATAATGCTACTCACCAGTGCTGCCCCGTCAGCACTTGTAACCATCCTCCCAGCCCATCCTCACCCTTTTTGCCACTTTCCCAAAGTCCCTTCAACTGCTGTTCAGTATCATTCATTTTTATTATCTATAGTACACGATTTACAGCAGACTTCTTATTCCTTTGCTGCCCAGCAGCATGAAATTCATCAGATCCCAATTTATGTAACAGTGCCAACTTGTCTTCGTTCTCCACACAACTTGAACATAAATTTAAGCATGTTTGTAATGGTTTTTTATGTTGTAAATCGTGTGTAAATTTTGTTCTTTATGTATACACGTAGGACGTTCCATCAGATGAGTCTCACATCTCATGGAGCTAATACTATGGCAAACATTAAATAAAACAGAGAATAATACACGGGTGGGGGGGTGTAAAAAGAATTTTGCACACACCCGAGGTGTGGGATGCTACATAAACCCCCAATAGCAAAGCTCACGGGGTTCATAGAAGCATCCCACACTGAGGGTGTGTGAAATCCTTGTTTACCTATTGACTAGTGAGAATTTTTAATTACTGTGGCGGTTGTGTGACAAGTGCTCGCAGCGCTCACAGCACAATCTTGATTGACGGGGAGCGATTACTGATGCCAGGTTTTAGTACATGATTACAACTGGGCGGTTGTAATGCATTTTTACAGACTTGGTTATCCAAGCATTAAACATGGTCACTAGTAATTATTAAATAATGTGGCCCCCGTTGCTGGGCCCTTGGGTCGGTGTTCCCTCAGTAGCTCTTATCAAGCGGGTTGAGTAGTTGTTAAGATGGAGCCTGAGAATTAAGTATTTATTTATTATACTTTTTTTTTGTCCTGAAATTTGGGACTCATGGCTGGTGCTGGATTGACAGCTCTGGACAGATGTCCTCTATCCACATAACAGGCACAGCAGTGGAAGTCACAGAGCAGGTGTCCTCACACTACACCGCCACTGTGCCTCAACTCTGTCATGGAGAGACCACCTCTATTGGATGACAGGGTAGTTCAGACTCCATGATTCAGTCTGCAGACTTGTATGCAAGAATGCCGGCAAGGAAGCCAGTTAGGGGCAGTTGTGTTGGACATCTGTCTACTAGGGACTGGACTGAGAGCATTAATTAATATCACATTTCAACATACAGACTTTAGATAATGACATTTAATTACTGACTAGAACACTGGCTCGGATCCCAAGCTAAAGGGGACTGAACTAAGAGCAAATGACATTTAATTACTGACTAGGGCACTGGCTCACATCCCAGGTCAAAGGAGACTGCACTAACAGCATTAATTTCCCATGCTGGCAGACAGCCATCAGATAGCGGCTTTCCGTGACTGACGCGGGCATTGATTCCAGTCCGATGACGGTGGGGAGTGATTGGCTTAGTGGATTGGCACTGGATCCAGCTGCCCAGTCACCTTGCCGTCCTGACACCTTTTATTCACTTCTTTTTCATTTGCTGTATTTTTCTTTCTAGTATTTGTGATGTTTTTCGAGGCTGGCAGCCTCAGTTATTCACCACATTGCCAGCAGACCCCGTGGAATTCATTCCTGCTACCATGAGAGAGCTTGCTTTTTCAAGAAAAGCTTCACCTAGCACAGATTGAAGGCTGGGTTGGATGCTGCTCAATACCAGTTTCACATGGCATTTAATTTGCATGATACTCTTGTCTAGGGCTCTAGCAAATGCAGTGTTTTCCAGGAGATTTGCATGACTGAGATCGACTGGGGTGTGTCAGGGCATGCGAAATAAGGCAGCTAATTTCCCTTTCAGTTGTACCATCTTATTTGGTGACAAAACAGAGGTTCACCTGGAAAAAAAAAAAAAAGTTTATGAGGGCTTAGGGGAAGCCAGACAGAAATCTTCTTCAGCTGCCTAGCCCATGAAAAGCCCAACAACTTTTAGTTTGTGAAATTTCCAAAGGTAAGTAGATTCAGAATATTTTCAGCTCAGTTACCTGGGCAAAACCTCCTGGAACTAGATGTTTGATCCTATTCATTTTTCTTCCTCCCTCGCTGACTTTCCCCTCCTTGAAACCCCCCCTTGCGTCCATCATCCTGTATTTCCCAGACTTACCGATTCTAGCTTCCTTTTAGCTCACAACTCGTCTTGGTGGGGTGACGGATAGCTGAGCTCAACTCGACAGACAGGATCTGGATGGAGCTGCGCTTAGGTTGCCAGTGCGGGGCCTGCAGGGGGTCGGAGAATCAACCTGACAGCCAGGGGGAATTGCCCTTTCCTCCTTTGAGCATGGTGTGACATCAGTGGTTGAGCCCTGCACGCTTCCGTACTCACCACACTGCATGTTTGCCACTCTCCCCCACCCTTCCACCGTGTTTGTGGTCCCAGTGGTTTGACCCCCAGTCGCCTCTAGGTGCCAGTCTAACACTGTGTCCCACTCCTACCCCACCCTGGAAGAGGATAGCAGTCAATCGGATGCTTGATCCTCCTCCTCCCTCCCGGCCTTCCACCAGCAGGGCTTCATGGAGCCTGTGACCACCATTTTCTCATTTCCTCCCATTCCTCTGCTGCGACGTAAATGTGCACATGTGGACCTCAGAGCCTCCCTTCGTGTTGCTTGAGCTGCCGGCACTTCCCTTAGACCTCCACCTGGGGCAGTCAGTGATTCCCTCCCTCCTCCGGTTGCTCGATCCTCTCCTTCCCCGGCCAGCCAAGGTCATTCCTGAACTTGGGTCGTCGGAGTGGTGTGCAGTTATGCGCATAGTGCCTCAGCCATCTGCACCACTGGGTCAGGGTTAGAGTTCCTTCTAAACTTAAACCAGGCACACTTGGAACTCAGACTCTGGAGTTTATAGGTGCAGAGTTGAACACTGAACTGAGCAAAGTTTTCCATTCCTCTACAAATAGCAGAAGCTCTGATTCAGTGTGAAAACACATTGCAGGCTGAGCCAGCCTGTTGGCGCGGAGGGTTGAGGCACTAGACGCCACACCTCGTACCACACCGGCATCCTGAGTTGGAGAGTGGACTGGGGTTGACAGGGGTCGGCCGGGAGGGAGAAGGATTGAGCGCCCAATGGCTGCTCTCCTTAGCTGGGGTGGGAGGGATTGCGCTCTCTGCTGCATTACCGCCGCCTGTTGGGGGAACTCAGGGTTATCGGTGTGGCTGGGGGACACCTCGACGTAAGGGTAGATGCTGGCAGAGGACTGGAGTTGATATGCGTTTCTGCGCATGTCGGAAGCCTTGCTTCTCATTGCACGACAGCATTGGGGATCCATACATGAAGGAAAAATGTCCTTCCAATCCTCCTAGATGACTACCTCTGGAAACATCCTCACCACCCGACGACTGAACAGGGCAGATCCCACTGTGCAGCTCACTCTCGAGGATAAGAGAGAGGTGAGGGGGGGCTGTCTCCTCACCCCGCCTGGGGGGGGTAATCTGGGCCATCAAGGGCCCCGAGGGAAGTGAGTGTGGCACTCTAGGGGCAGACCCTGACAGTTGGTAGGGTTGGGGGGGGGGTGACGCTCCCTGTGGCCCAAAGGAGTGGAGGTTGGGGAACAGTGGAGGTGCAGATAAATGAGTAAAAAAAAAAAAAGAACACATGGCAGGCAGGACAGGCTAGCACTGCGCAGGAATTTTTGTAATTCCTGAGCCAGTTGGCTTCTACCACAGCAGTTGTACCTTGGGACTGACTGTACATGAAGAATGTCCAGTCCCACCTCAGAAAGCACTGGTGTTAAAGGAGTGCACCACTGCAACAGCAAGTACCAGTATCTAGCAGGTTGGTATAAGCATCCGAGTAGTGGAAAGAAATGGGCAACCTCAGAGGTTCACAGGTTCATAAGTTGGTTCTGGTTACAAGTCTAGTAGCTACATGAGCCATATGTAGACTTGCCACTTATCAGTGGATAAATCTGTTTTCTTGTGCCCCATATAATCTATTAAGTTTTTAAATGATGTCATACTGGTGGCTGTCACAGCCATCTCTGGAAGTGTATTCCACACGTCAGCCACCCTCTGATTGAACCAGTTGCCCCTTCTGTTTGTTTTGTACATTTCACCCTTTAGCTGAAAAGGTTGTAGTCTAGTAGCCCTGCTAGCTGCTGATTCCCAAATCAGTTCATTGTGTAAGGCCTTATATATATAACACTGGTATCCCCTAAGTTTGCAATAAAATAAGGAATACAGTCCCAAATCCTGAAGCCTGTCCTCATATGCCTTTCCTTTAACTGTATTTACTCTTCTAGTAATCCTTTGCACTCTTTCCATCAGTTTTGTACTACTGTACCTACAACTCTGAGGGGTTCAGAAAGGGGCTGCATATTCCAGCATTGGTCTCACTGGGGATTTATAGAATGGTATTAAACCTTCTCCTTTCTACTATTTATATGTTCCCCACGATTCTATTAGCTCGCTTTATAGCCTGTCTGGCATGTGTTTCAAAATTTAGAGTGTTAGTTATTGTGACCCCCAGGTCCCTTTCACTCTCCATACTACAAATGAAAGGATACTCCATTCCTTCAGTCCCTGCATACAAGAGTTCTGACCACAAATGCATCCCTACTAGGATGAGGAGGACATCAGGAGGGGAGAACATGAAATGGGATCTGGGCCCCTGAAGAAAGAAAGGAGCACAGCTTGTTGGAACTCAGAGCTGTGCTCCTTTCCATGAAGTCCTTCTACCTGTTGCTGGACCAAGCAGTCATGCTATGAGTTCCTGTGCATTACATAAACAAACAGTGAGGCAGCAGATCTTCCAAACTGTGCAGTCGTTGAAGCTCTGGAACCTGGCTTGTAGCTTAAATGTAAACATCTGTAGCGCACCTAGCAGGAAAGGAGTATATACTAGCAGGTTCACTTGGCAGAATGGGGCACGTAACTTACTAGTGGTCTCTGAACATTAAACTCTGTGTTTAAAAAGATGAAGAGTACCAGAAATGGTTCTGTTTGCCTCATGGGAAACAGAAAGCCAACCCAGTTCTGTTGCAGGCATCCTTCAGTGTGTACAGTTCTAGGGGATGCACTAGCCCTTCCCTTTGTTTGTTTGACCTTTGTTTCACCAGGAGAGACGCACTAAGCTGAAAGCTTTTTTACAGGTGCAACCTGGAAGCACAAGGAAATTAAGTGACTTGCTCAGGGTCACACAGTATGCAAGTGGGGGTTGTGGGATTCAAACCCAGGTCTTCAGCTTAGTGCCTTAAACCACTGCGTTATACTGCCTCCTTGAGAAACAGGCTCCTGTATGCATTTCCTCCATTTTCACTCATTTACAAAGTGTTGTGGAAGTTAAGAAAGGAGGCTGCTACGGTGATTCTGATAATGTTACAGGGAAGATCAATAGACCTGCCACTGAGAAAGAACCTGCTGACTCTGTCCCAAGGCATAGTGAATTACCCAGAACCCAGATCCCTTTATTTGAGAGCATGAGTCTTGAGGAGTTGGAATTTTCAAATTTAAACCTTTCAAACCAGGCCCCGGAAGTTCTGAAAGTTGCTAGACTGCGTGTGACTACTGTAGGAAAACTTCAAAATCAGATTAGAAGAGTTTTTGTGTTTGGTGCGACACTTATGTCATTAGAAAACCTGGGCTGGCAGTATAGCCTACAGGTTAGAGTGATGAGCTTGGTACATCCAGAAGACAGACCTGGGTTTGATTCCCACAACCTCCACTTGCATACTGTGTGACTCTGAGCAAGTCACTTATCCTCCCCAGTGCTGCCGGGTTTCCCCTGAAAACAGGCATATGTGCCTAGTGGGCCGTACCCGGTTACCAAAGACTGAAAAAAACAAACAAACAAAAAAAAAACCGCTGTGAATAAGGCTGGCCTGGTAGCATAGAGGGTTGAAGCGCTGTGTGCGCTTTACCATTTCCCACTTCCGAAACCTGGGTTTGGGAACTGACTTAGGTCACTGAGGGTCAGTCGGGGCAGGGGAGGATTGAGCGTCTGATGGACTGCTCTTCTCTCCTGGGGGTGGCTGCCGATTCTGCCATGTGATGGCCACCAGGTGGGGGTCTAGTGGTAGGCCAGGGGCGACATTGTGGGTGGGTGCTGCGGTATTCTGTGGAACATGTGTGCCTTCACACACACTCTGGCATGAGTGCCTCAGCATCTGGGAGGGTCAAAAATGAAAAATGGGAGGGCGTGTTAAAGGAAACCCTGCTCATCTCCCTGTAGCCTGCTTCACTATGTCATGGAAGAAGGGATTCCCCCTACTAGCCCCGTTGTACATGCGCACATGGTGGGAGGGCGAGGGTGTCTGTGTGAGACTGTCACCGGGAACATGGTGGTGATGGAAGTTGGCTGCAGGTAGTGGGGACAAGGCTGATGAGCTGGATGGTAGAAAAACCTTTGTGACAGAAAAAGAAAAACTGTGGGTAAATCAGTGGTTCTAATAACATGGATTCAATTCACTATCCACACTGGCAGTTCTGCTGGAGACTGCAGAGTCATCAGAAATCTTCAAGCTGTGCTCCTCCGACGAGCCGTGTGGTACATCCTCTGGCTCTGCCCAATGACATTAGATCTTTTGACAAGAAGGGACAGTTCTCTTTCTCACCTCTGCAGCTCTGAAGGATTTCAAGCCTTTTTTTTGACAAATCTTCGACTTTTCAAATCCGTATTCCGTTTAAAGTTGCTCTTCAGGTCTTCAGTATCTACATCGTGATCACAATCAATGATGGAGAGCAAGAAACCGGAGTGTAAGTTCTGCACCTGGTGCAGGTGGAACGTGTTGGCCACAGATCCACATGGTACGTGCCTGTTCGGCTTGGGTGAGCTACATGACATCAAGGGATGCAGCTTGTGTCGGGTCATGCTGCCAGTGCCCATCGAAGAGCGGCTGGCTCGAATGGCCCTTGGTTGGCTGATAGACTGCAAAAATGCCTTGGTGCCCACTGGGTTGGTTGGTTTGTGGTCATGGAAGAAGAGGTGGCTGCTACTGTGAGTTCCTTGTCGGTCTCAGTGCTGTTAACGGCTGGGGCCAGCATCAGAGTGTTGTTCTCTGAAGAGGTCAAGGAAATGTGCCTGACCCTCCAGAGCTTTGGGCAGAGCCTTCTCACTGCAGCAGGAAACAAAAAGTCATCGCAAGTCATGGGATCGGAAATGATTATGCACTTTTCACTCCTTCGACTCCCCTGACTTCTTTTCTTTGGTCAAGCTCTGTGTGGTCGAGGGAACGATTGAGGGCTCCACAGTAACGTCATCATGCTTGTCAACTTCAACTCCATTCTAGAAGGTGGTTTAGATTTCTCTGGAGCCTGTTGACCAGTTTTCAGAGAATATGGATGAGGAGTTGATCTCCAAGACCCTGGTTTTCCTGGTCTCACCCAGGAGGTCGAGACCTAGTTGGGGACCCTGACTGAGTTGCCTCCATCGGTGGTCATGCCTCCAAAGCCTCTAGGATGTAATCTGCCAAAGTAGGTGGTTTATACGAACCTCCTGGAGGACACCTGTTGACATTCAGGTTGAGGTGCTCACGCTGTTGATCCTGCTTGATCAGGAGGCTTCACCATGACTCTCCTCGACCTCTTCTGGCGAGGAGGGTCATCAACAAAAAATGCATCGTCGCTGCAGGGAGTTCCTTTGGCGACCGTAGACTGCAGCTGGGAGGGGTGGGGCTCCCTGGACCTTCAGTCCCTTGACCTGTGCTGATCATTCTGTGCCGGTCTAGCTGATGTCCCCTTCTTGGACAGAGACCTTTCTGGCTCTGAGGAAGTACAGGGTCTTTTTTGAAATTGCCCTGTGTCAGAAGCCCTGGGGGTTGGTCTGGTAGACAACTGGCTCCTTCTGGGCAGCTGGCTGCCAATCCCCCAGGTCTGTCTGCCCTGGACAGTAGAAGCCTCTGGTGGTGAAGCTGAATATATATGCTTGGTCTCCCTCAGTGGATGCTTCAGTGTTGCAAGGAGGTGTTGGCCATGATGTCAGGCCAGCTTCCGAGACCGTTCGTGGTGTCGGAAGAGAGAGACTGACACCGAGGCATTGTGGCATCCTGTTGCTGAGGTGTACATGATTCGTTCCTCCAGTGTTGCTTGTGATACTGAGGAAGAGGACTCTGCCACCTCCGCGGACAGGCATGGCAATGGCCATGGTGTCGTTCCTGGCCCTGTCATGGGGTCAGGCAAGGCAAATTTTATTTCTAAGGTGCCCAATCATACAGCAGGCTGAGTATCAGATAAAATCAGATATCAAAAATCCAACAAATAAAAACAATGAAACTGGGTTGGAGGACAAGAAAAGGGAAAGCTGTAGTCAAGGATGGCTCCGAGATCAACACCAGGCCCAGCATTGAAGATGGCGCTGGCCGCAGTGATGTGGGTGAACCGTCTCCAGGCCTGTTGTCAACCCTGAGCCCTGTGATGGAGGTGGCACTGGCTTGGAGTCCATTGGCCAGGAGGTGTTGTTCTCTGCAGAGTCATTGACTGACACAATTACTGGTGGGGACTGGGGCTGCCCTACAGGGACTGTATGGCTCCCACTGTCCTCATCTGGGGGAATCCCCCCTATGGGCACCAACCAGGTTGTTCCTCGAGTGTAGGACGACTCCATTCAGGCAGTGCTGCCAGGCCCTCCCTTCGGCAGAGGTCCCCTGCACAACCTAGGGTATTAAATAGCTGGTATCGCGTAACAAAATGCTATGCATAACAGGTGGTAATGTTAACCATTTCCAGAAATGCATAGTAGTAGAATGCTAACCATTTTTTCATTGAGTCTATGGCACAGTAGACAACAAACTAAAACCATATATATTTTTTGATTTGCTAATCAATTTGTGCCAAGTGCTATGCATTTTCACAGTTGATTAGCAATTTCACATGTAAAACTGCTAATCATTTTTTTCAGCTTATTTAATACTCTGCAACCCAGGCAGAAGCCCTAGACCCCAGATGAAGAGTCAGAGCGACACGAAGCACCGCGGATAGAGGAACTTGTTTTAATTGTGGATTTTCAATAAATATTACTTGAAACGGACTTTTGATTGGTGTGCACTGTGTGGTTTGTGCTCTCCTGCTTGTGTCATTCACCATAACACAACTGTACCTCACTCCTGGCAGCATGTTGTTTTTTTTTATTGCTTATCCGAGGAACCGTAGACTTGCTGGGTCTCTGTTCCCTCCTGGGTCTCTGACACCTTTGCCAGCCAGAGCTGCCCAGATACAAAGGCCCTTAGAGGCCAGTTACCTGGTGTCTGCACAGGATGGTGGTTGGTGCCTTAGAGTAATACCACAGGGAGCCTGACAGGGCCCAGTTTCAGTCCATCCCTCCGGTGCCACCAACTTTTGGTTTCAGCACCTCCTCTACATCAGCGTCCTCTTCAGGGAACAACAAATCATCCCTTCACTTGTCCCCGGCTTCTGAGTACACTGTGTATCATAGATTCCTGGCAGACATGCCTGAGGCGCTGTGAGTTGGCTCATATTCAAGTCACGATCTGGTATCCTTGCTGGTGGGACCCTTCAGAGTTTTCAGTAATGGCTCTGCAGTCATTCCTTCTTGACTTAGAGCCTTTGAGGATGCACTATGGATAGCATGGAGATTTCCCTTTTCTTGTCCTCCAGCCCTCAGGGACCTCATGCTGCAGTATTGTAAACCCTCAGGATTTGCAGGTGCAGTACCTCACCCCTCTTCAGGGTTGGAGGTCTTGCAGACCCAGAGAGGGTCGAAATGCACTATGCATGACTGACCTCCTGAGGCTGACTGTGCTCAGACAGAAGCCATGGGCAGGAAGCTGTTTACTTCAGCACTCATGACGTGGATTGCAGCACTCCAAGCACATCAGAGATCCTTCAGTTTGCACTTGTGGTTGCACATAGGTCAGCTCATCACTGCAGTGCCTAGAAGTGAGTTAGCTGGGCAAGGCATTTACCATTCTGCTTGAGGCTTGGAGGTGGCAAGGTATCAATCAGAGGTGTACAATGCCAGTGAGATTGCTTCCAGACTTGTGGGACCTGCAGTCTTCCCCTGGTGGGCAGCATGGTTTTGCCTTTCCAGACTGGCACCTTTGACCCAGCACAAGGTGCTAAACTTGCACTGCCAAGGGGCTCACTTTTTCTTCTATAGGGTCAGGTGAGAGCTGTCTGGGCACCCTCCCGCTTCTGTGCCACAGGAGCACCCATCTGACTCTGACCAGTCTCGGGTCCCACCAGACCCGTGAAGAGACCCTGGCCTCAGGTGTTCTCCCTGTGCAGAGGGCTGAGGGATTTTTTGCTTCTGTTGGGGTGAGCCAGCTCCCTCATAGAAAAGGGAAGCTTGATAACTCGGATCCATAAGTGGGAATCAGTGTTGAAGATTGATTCCTGGAAAATATGAAAATGATGTACTTACTGTAATTGTTCATCTTCTGGAATATCTTCACCATTGAATACCATGCCCTGCTCAAAAAAAAAAAAAAAAACAAAAGAATTGTCTTTTTCAGATTGGTATGACTGAAAAGACTAAAAAGAAGATTGGGCTCATAGGATTTCAAAAGTTGAAATCCTGTGCTAAGCTCTTGGTAAAGGCAGCTCATCACAAGCTTTACTTTGATTGTTTGTGCCTAGACTACGATTTTAAAAATTGTGATCTCTCCAAAAATTTTTCCCACGTAAAATAAAGAAAAAGTGTGTGTGGGGGGCTTTAAGGGAGTCTCTGTCAACTCCACAGTCTACTTCTGTGTCACTTCATTGTTCTCCTATAAGAAGCACAGCCATAGAAGGGGTTACCCCTGATGGTGGAATGCATGCATCAGCAGGTTTCGCTATCGCAGCAGTCCCTGACTTTAAATTGGGCTGAAAAATGCTGCAAACAGTCATTGCTGCCTAAAAGACTGACAGGACTGTTAAGCCATCTTCAGAGCACAGTAAAGAGCCCAGGGCATCTGATGGGATAAGCTATTATGCTGAGGATAACAATAAAACACAAAAGATCTTCTCAGCAGTCAGTACCTTCAGCATCTGGAAAGAAGGAACATATGGGGAAAGATACCATGGTTCATCTGTAGGGCAACCAGAGGAAGAAAAGACTGTGCCCTGTCTGGGGGATATTAAAAAATATGGTAGTTCATCCAAACCATGCAAGCTATAGGAAAACTGGCTGCTGCTCCTCCTCCCTGATCCTGTATGCCCTGAACAGGATTTTGGTTCCCCTCCCAGAGTAAATTAAGATTTTTTCCTCCTATTTTGCATTTGTGTCCCAGATCATGGATGCTGTAAACCTCCTATCCACTGAAACAGTAGATATAGAGGAGACTGAATTCATGAATATGTTGGGCCTGATCTCATAAAAAGATGATGTCTGTTTCCATCAACAAATCACTGAAAAAGACAACTGTCAGAGTGTTGGTCACACCTTACCCTGCCTTTGCATTTGACATAAAGGTGGAAAAAAGGTACCATGTGGACAGGGTTGGCTCAGAATATTTGTATGGCCACCCTGACTATGAGGCAGTAGTACAAGCTGCAGCATGTGAAAAAGTCAGGTTTCCATTGACATCACTCCCCCCTCCCAAAGAAGGATTTCTAGAAACTAGACTACATAGCAAGGAAGGCATATACTACCTCTGCCTTGCAGTAAAGCCAAGCAGCATATCTGATGTTACAGAGCACACCACCAGCAGGCTCTGTGTAACACAGTCCTGCCCTTGTGTGAAAGTCTTTCTCCTGAATAGCATGCCCATCTGGTAAACTGTAAGGACCAAATTAGGGCAGCTAGATACCGGTTTCAGATGGCCATAGAAATATAGAATTTGTCGGCAGAAAAGGACTGCTTGGCTCACCCAGTCTGCCCAGATGGTCTCTGCCTAGTCTGCCTCCACAGGACCCAACTGGTTTCTGGCAACCGTCTCTCCTCGCTGCCTATTCACTAGTATTCCTGTATATCTGTCCTGTGTATGCTTGAAGTCCCCTACTGTTTTCGCCTCTACCACTTCCACTGGCAGTCTGTTTCGGGCGTCTCCCACTCTTTCTGTGAAGTAGTACTTCCTCGCATCTCTCTTTAACTCTCCCCTGCCCTGGCTTCATTGCATGCCTTCTGGTCCTGGTGCTCTTCCTCCTAGAGACTGTTCCTGCGCACTGTTTACCCTCGTGAGGTACTTTTAGGCCTCTGTCATGTCCCACTCTGTCTCCTGTCTTCCAGAGTATACATGTTGAGATCCCTCAGCCTCTACTTGTAGGGCTTTTGATGCAACCCTTGCCCATTTTAGTAGCCCTCCTCTGGACTGCCTCTGCCCTGTCTATGTCCTTTCTGAGGTGTGGCCTCTAGAACTGGACACAGTACTTTAGGTGGGGTCTCACTAGTGAGCGATACAGTGACAACACCACCAACTCCCTCCTCCTGCTTGGAGATACCTGTCCCAATCGATTCTAACATCACACTGGCCCTACCAACTGCTTTGTCACACTGCCCTGCTACTTTGAGGTAATAGATATGATTACCCCAAGGTACCGTCCCTCCTTAGTGACTGACAGTACTTAGCCCATCCTATACACAGTTCTGGGTTCCTATGCCCTAGGTGCATCATTTTGCACTTTTTGGTGTTGAACCCCAACTGTCATGTTTTTGACCACTCCTTGGTTTTCCCAAGATCCCGACACATTCTTTCTGGACACTCCTAATTGCCCACCCTATTACAGATTTTGGTATCATCTGCAAAAAGGCATACCTTCCCTTGCAGCTCTTCTGCAGTGTCACTTATGAAGACATTGAGGAGGACTGGCCCCCTTGCTTCCATCCTTAGAGTGAGTGCCATTAACCATCACCCTCTGTTGCTTATCCTTTAACCGGTTTCTAACCCAAAACAAGAACTGGACCTGACTCCTTGGACATGAAGATATTTAAAATGGCCGTTGAGGAACTGTCCCTACCTAGCTAAAAAATATTCAACTTTTCCCCCCAATTTGGCTCCCTCCCTGATGTCTGGAAACAAGCCAACGTAGTTCTAGTCTTTAAATCTGGTGACAGCATAGCAGTCTCTAACTATAGGCCAATCTCTATCCTCCCCCCGCTCTCTAAGGCCTTAGAAAAACATGTCCATAAACAACTAGTGTCCTACATCATAGATCACAACCTCCACGCTGCTGAACAACACAGCTTCAGAAAGCTGTACAACACGACAGCTGCCCTAACCGAGTTATCTGAAGAACTCCACAAGGCCCCAGACAAAAGTGAATACATTGGTGTAGCCTTTCTTGATCGTTGCAAGGCCTTTGACTTAGTTAGCCATGACCTCCTTGTCAGAAAGCTGTGGGAGTTGGGCCTGTCGGATGAGGCCACATTGTGGTTTTCTGACTACTTAGCTCACAGATCACAAAAGTCTAGATGGGGAGAAGTGTTTTCCAGCTTCAAATCTTTAACCACTGGAGTCCCACAGGCCTCAATCCTTGGTCTCCTGCTATTCAGCCTGTTCGTCAGCAATGTCCCAGAAGTTTGTGATCACTCCAAAGCATTGCTGTTTGCCGATAACACAGTTGTCTTCACCTCACACACCATAACCTTGAGCCACTGAAATGCAGCCTACAATCTGACTATGGCAAAGTCAGGCCGACATAAACTCACCCACCACCCGGAAGCACATGCTGCATGAGCCTGAACATCTGGAACAAGTGCGGTCCCGAAGTGTAGTTTTTGGTCATACAACGTGGAAAATTAAGTTTTTCAGCAGCATCGGGATCTTCTAAGGTTCTGGTGGTGTGTGTAAATAAAAACTGAGCACCGAGAGTCAAGTAATTCACTTTTTTAAAATGGGGACGAAATCCCGTGCATGTGCAAGGGCAGCATGCTCTTGCGCATGTGCGAGATCTATACTCATGCTGCCCTTGCGCGTGTGCGGCATTTCGGCCCTGTTTTTAAAAAAGTGAATTACTTGACTCTTGGTGCTTGGTTTTTATTTACGCACGCCACCAGAACCTTAGAAGATTGCTATGCTGCTGGGAAACTTTATTTTCCACACTGCTTGCCCAAAAACTTCACTTCGGGCCCACGCTTGTTCTAGATGCTAGGGCTCATGCAGCATGTGCTTCCAGGTGGTGGGTGAGTTTATGTCCGTGCGACTGACAAGCAAATCTTTAAAAAAATAAGCATAACTGGAAAAATTTCATCAGTTTGTGATATATCAGGGAATAGTAGATTCAGTCTTTGATACTTGTGTGCTAAGAGGCACACTACCTGCATATACACAAAAACGGATGACCAAAGCTGACAGTGCCCCTTTAAATGGCCTTCTGAATTAATATAAAATGCAAATACGCAAAACAAAGCAGTGCAAACAGGTGGAACTGACCTGTATCTTTCACTTTCTATTATATAAATATTCTAATAAGTCAACGTGGGTGTGTAGGCGTCACGGGGGGAGGGGGAATGAAAACTTTCACTTCTTGGTCCAAAAAACGCTCTCTCAATTCTTGTATCTAAAACAAAAGGACATTTTTTTTTTTGGAGAAAGGATTTAAGCAGTAGCTTAAAAAAAATACTCTCTCACTCTGTTTCACACTTTGGAGTAAGTCCTTACTTTGAAAAGCTTACGTAATTTGCTTATTTCAAAATGTAATCCATTTCCCCATTTAAAAGCCGTTTCTGTTGATTCTAGAAATAAGACAAGCAAATTGCTTCATGTTTAAAAAGTCTCCAAAAGTGGTCCTTATCTGCCATCAAAGTCTATGTTTCTATGTTCTCTGTTTCTTTGTTTCCTCCTCCCCTGCTATTTTAGAATGCTTTTCACACTAGTAGCATAGTAAAACCTATTTCATCTCTGTCTTCTACTATAATAACTCAGTTTCAAAGTACATTTCAAAAAAAGGGTTTCGTTTACCTTCTGTTTCTCTCATTTCATGACTCCTTATTTGCCATTTGTGAGAGAGCCCAGAGTAACACGGCCCATTTGTTTATGGAAGCTCCCATCGGGGGCTCACATCCACAGCGTGATGACGCCATTAGTTACATCATCTGCTCATGGTCGTGATGATGAGGAACACCTTGCCATACCCTGACCCTGCAAAGACTGATGCTGGTGGCACTTGTCGACTTGAAAGACCAAACTCCGAGTGGGGAGCTTAGGATTCAAAATTCTGTATACAGTGGAACCCACTTATGACGGACACCCTTATAGCAGACGCCTTCTTATAGATGGACCTGCCTTGCCAGAAGCCAAAAGCTATGTTTGTAGTGTTAAAAATCACATGTATACTATACTCTGCAGCCCTTGTATAGCAGACACTGTGAGCTCCTGTGTGCCCCTGTTACATGCTGCAAACTGCCTGTCATCTGATCATATTTACTGCTCATCCCCCTGATCCCCAATCAGCACAGGTACTGTACAGTAAAATCTTTCCAGTTTTGTTTACAGCTCAGTTCCTAGTTAGCTACAAATAGCAGTTCCCCATGCCCTTGGTTGGCAAAGGAGGGGCATGTTCTGATTTTAACTCCTGTGTGTTAGCTGTGGTAGAGGACAGTTACATTTTAAGACTTTAGGTTATAGCGGACACTCCTTATAGCGGACAAAACCTGCTTGCACAAACATGTCTGTAACCCTCACCCAGGTATGCCGTTTCTATCTTGACAGCTCTACCTTGTGGGCTGGGTTCAGGGAGAAATATGTCACTCAGCACATTGGCTAGGTTTGGCTACTCTGCAACAGGGGCACCCAAGTAACTCTGGACAAAGGAAGCAATAACTGTAATGTCCAGTACCAGAAGTGGGATTCTAAAGTGTGGCTTTTATTCACATCCAACAGAATAAACAAAGCATAGATGGACCCCCACGGGGCTACACTCCTGGTAATGCAGATTTATGGAGATCAAAGCACATCTTCATTCACTTTAGCCCTCAGGCTCTGAAACACACTGGGCACACAGCCCAAACTTGTACACTGCTCTGGGTTTTCCCCTGGCTCGGATCCCTTGCCAGCCACTTGGACACTTTCCATATAGCATGGAAACATTTACTGGTGGCTCCCTAAACCACCTATGAGCACTTCTGGCTCTATCAGGGAATCTTCCTCATCAGTCCTACATCTGGGTACTTTCCTCAGGCACTGGCCAAGTACCTGAGAGAAAGCAACAGGTGTCCCAAAGCAAACCCGTAGAGGTGAATTTGGTTACTACTGATGCAGGGGTCTCCCACCTCTCGCTCCCATAATTCATACCTGGCCTTTTCTCTGGACTGTAACACCTCATCCTTTAAAACACTTTGCTGTGTAGATTCTCTTTAAATGTATTCACATTCAATCTACTGTCTTTACATCCCATTTGTGCTGAACTTGAACATACTTAAGAAGTGACTGTGTCCATTACTCTAGACCCCCCACAGAGTTAAGCAGTCCAATCCCCACACATCTTCCAAACTGTACTTGGCTGTCTTTTCCTGACCCCACAGTAACAGTCACTTTAGTTTAATCTTGTTTCAGGTGAAAACACATTGGCCCTTTAGCAGAGCGAACTCACCCCTTGGTTGCAGGTGCTCCACAGGCGTTTTCTCCTCAAAGAAATCTCGTCCAGAACTTCTGGTGCCTCAGCACGAACTTAACTCAGGCAGCTTCTTTTTCCTTAGCCGGACCAGGGGAGTTGCCCCTGGAAGCAGGCTGATTCCTTCCCCCCATCCCCGCAGGGGTGGGGCCCTGAACCACTGAAAGCGGTCTCTACCACTTCACTGAGCTCTTCTTGCGTTCCTCTTCAGGTGAGAACACACACCTATACAAAAAAAAAACATCTCTTTGACAGAGCTTAGGACTCTGAGGGCCTGCTTACAGCAGAGCATCTCCTTACTGTACTACAGACTGCAACAGACTGACTGACTCACTTCAAAATCCCCAATGTTCTACTCTAACCTCCAAATGCAGCATTCCAGTGTGGCTTATGCAGCTGCGACAGTTCTAAAATGATGTCATTCCTCAGACTCAGCTGAGACTGAGAACAGAGTGAGACAGTGTAAAATCCATTTAACAGCAGTTTCACAAGCTGTCTTCCCTGCCTACCACTAGGTGTTACTGGGATTCTTGTAACCCTGGGTAACAGGGGGGGTTACATGTCTGTTATAAGAGGGTTCCACTGTATAGTTCTCCGTGAAATAAAAATAAAAAAAAGGAAAACTCCTCAGTTAGCGTGTATCTGTATTTCTTTTTAGACTGCTGGAATAAGGCAGTACTTTATTCCACCTAATACACACACTGCGGCCCCTGTATATTTAACGTGTTTCTAACATCATACCTTATCTTATTAGAGGCTGTACCACTTATCAAGACACAGTAGCACCAGACTACTCTTAGCCAACACTTCTTTGCAACTAGAGCAGTCAAAGCCTGAAACTCTTTGCCCACAGCCATTGCTGCTCTCCCCCAAGTCACTGCCCACCTTTTCCAGAAACTGCACTGCATGTGTATCTAATTCGTATCCACTAATTGCATCAACCTGCATCCCTTGTTTTTGGTTTTTTGAAATTCAAGTTTATTGAAACTCCAAAGTCTGCATACCATAACAAGTCACACATAATGTACATGTTTATGCATTTCATAAACACTGTAAATCATTAAAGCCAAAGAAACTTAATTTCCAGACTTTAACTCATTTCCCTCTCAAGCATAGGTTCGGATCCCCATCTCCCAAGCCCCACCTGTGACAGCAGTATTTTTTTCTTTTTTTGTTTTATCTTTTGTCTTTTCTCCCCTCTTTCCCATTCTTCAGGATTAACTTAAGGCCCCATTTCTAGGCTCCATCTGGTCCATTTACAGATATAACTATTCATCTTGGAATTTATCTTGTGTGTTAGTTCTTCCATTTCCCTTATTTCTTTTATAATGGAATACCATTGAGGTAGATCAGGTACGTCAGGGGAAAGCCACTTCTTGGTGATTGATTTATGGGCCGCCGCCAGCAACACACCCCAGAGGTACACGCTATCAGCTCCCTTTACCTCCCCGGGAGGTATCCCCAAGACTAAATCCTTTATTGTTAGTTGTGTAGTGCAGGAGAATATCCTCTCTAATATTCTGGAAACTCCCTCCCAGAAAGGGTGTAGAGCTCCACACTCCCAAAAGATGTGGGAGTGGTGTGCCACTTGGGCACCGCATCCTCTCCAGCAATGCGAGGCTACTCCTATGTCCCACCTACTCTGACTTTCAGGTGTGTAGAAGAATCTCACCCTCATTTTCCAGGTGAATTCTCGCCAATTAGGTGAGAGGGTAGTTTTATTTACTGCCTGGAATGTTGCCCTCCATTCTTCTTTTGATATTATTAGCCCCGTTTCCTGTTCCCATTTAGTTTTGATTCGAAGTGATTCTCTTGAGCGAAGTTGTCTCACAGCTCTATACAGAGCTGAGATGTGGCCCTTCCTGAGGGTTCCCCCTTGTATAGAGTTTATGACCTCCAAGAGGTTCTGTATTTGGGGTTTCGACTCCTGAGAATTTTTAAATGAATGAATGTGTGTTATGATCTGCAGGTAGCGATAATGATCTTGGTTTCTTAAATGGTATGTTTGCTTGATGGTGTGAAAGTCCAGTATCGTGTCTCCGGAGATCATTTGTCCTAGACTGGTAAAGCCTAGTCTAGCCCACCTTCTAAAAGAATGGTCCATCTTGGCTGGGAGGAAGTGTTGCGACCAGGTGAACCAGTGTAGTGGCCAGATCTCCTTGAGTAAGTCATATTTGGCCCATAATCTATGGATCATGTTTATGGTGCCTTTGACTGCCAACGGCGCAGGCACTATCCCCTTGTGCAGGGAGGCATCTGCGACCCTTGCCCCAAGGGGGGGGCCCTCAGCCATAATAATCTCCATGTCTCTCCAGTGGGCCTCGTATGTCCCAGTGGTCCACAACAGAGCATTCTTTAGGTAGGCGGCCATGCATTAATCTTCTAAATTGGGGACCATTCTCCTGCCATCAATCTTGTCTGCCTGTAGCAGTGCCATCCTCACCCTAGGTCTACCCGGGTGCCAGATAAATTTCCCAATCAGCCTTTGCCATTCTTTGAAGTGTTTCTTTGGGACAATATTGGGAGAGATTGGAAGAGTTATAAAAACCTAGGGAGGATGTTCAGGGTAATAGTTTGGATTTTAGAGTAGAGTGGTAAATTGAGAAGCTTCCATTTAGCGAAGTCTTGTGTAAATTGGGTCTGGAGTGGGCCATAATTTGCAGTGAACAGCCCCCCCAGATGTTTTGTGAGATGTATACCAAGATATTTGATTTTATGTTTATTCCACTTAAGTGGTAATAGCTTAGTTACTTCTGGGGAGGGGTTGTAAAAAAATTTCAGAATTTCTGTTTTCTCTTTATTTAATGAGTAACCTGCGTGCAGGCCGAATTCTTCTAGTAAATTCCAGATTTTTGGGATTAACTTGTCGGGGTTTGTGACGTAAAGCAGGACATCGTCCTCATATAATGAAATCTTATGTTCAGTGTCTCCTATCTTAATGCCCTCCACCTCCGGGTTTCCTCGTATGGCAGATGCTAATGGTTCGATATATAGGGCGAACAATAAAGGAGATAGGGGGCATCCCTGCCTAGTCCCAAGGCCGAGTAAGAACCTATCTGATATGTTCCCATTTAGCCTGACATAGGCTTGTGGGGCTGCATATAGATTCTTGAGGGTATCTATCATGGTCTGGGGAATGCCGAAGTGTTTTAGAGTAGTGAATTGAAAGGGCCATGACACCTTATCAAACGCCTTTTCGGCGTCGAGGCTCATCAAACAAGTCAGGGTTTTATCAATGGAGATTTTATTTATGATGTTGATAGTACATCTAATACTGTCTGGGGCTTGACGGCCAGTAATTAAACCTGTTTGGTCTTTGTTTATTAGATATGGAAGAAAGGCGTTCAATCTGGTAGCCAATATAGAAGTAAAAATCTTGTAGTCGACGTTAAGGAGCGAAATGGGTCTGTACGAGCTACATTCAGAGGAATCCTTACCCTGTTTGTGTATTACTGAGATATTGGCATAGTCCCACGACGGAGATGCCACTCCTCCCGCCCAGACCTCATTAAAGACCCAGAGAAGGTGTGGGGGGGGGGCGAGATCCCTCTTAAGTGTTTTGTAAATGTCGCCGCTGAATCCATCTGGACTGGGGCATTTCCTGGGTTTCAAACGTGTACTAGCCTGGTCCAACTCTGCTAGTTTTATGGGGGTGGCCAGGGCAGCTTGTTGGTCCTGAGTGAGGGTCAGCAGGTTTAAAGATTTGAGGAAATGAATTTGTTCTGCCATAGGGGACTCGTGCTGGGGCTGATACAATTGCTTGTAATATCTCACAAATGCATCCATAACTTGGTCTTGTTTATAAGTTAAGGCTCCCATTTTGGGATGCTTTATCTTTGCGATGGTGGCCTTGGCCTGTCTCTGTCTAAGCTTAAAGGCCAGCATTTTAGCGGCCCGTGCCCACTCCCCCCCTTCATAATAGGATTGTCAAAGATAGCAGAGTGATTTTTCTACCTCTAGGAGGTGGAGTCTTTGCAGACGGCTTTTGGTGTCTTTAATTTGGTCATCCACCTGTTTTGTCCATCTTAATTTTTGCTGTGATTCTAAATCTCTGAGACGCGTATTTAGTTGTTCTAGTTGTGTTTTCCTTTCCTTTTGTTTATATGTCCCTATAGCAATTAGCTTTCCCCTCATCATAGTTTTAATTGTATCCCAGATTATCTGGGGGGGTATCTGTCTCGGAGTTGTGGGATAATGTCTGGGCCACAACCTCCGAGAGTTTTTTTATGGTGTCGTTGTCTCTCAGAAGGGAGGTATTTAGTCTCCACTGGGATTTCCTTCTCGGGAGGTCGAGATCCCAGTCAAGGAATAAAGGTTGATGGTCTGAGTGGACTGCAGTTCCCACCTGAAGGTGACCAAAGCTGGAGAGGTCTCTGACATGTGTGAAGAACATGTCTATCCTCGAGTAGATTTTATACCTAGGGGAATAGTGTGTGTAATCTCTTGCTTGGGGATATTTTTCCCTCCAAATGTCTTTTAAGCCTACTTCCCCTAGAAGCTTAAGGAAGAGTTTGGCAGTCCTGGTACTCTGTGTGGGGATTAGAGATGTGGTGTCCAAGTGTCTGTTCAGAGTGAGGTTCCAGTCACCTCCCAGGAGTAGTGTTCCTTTAGTTTTCTCAAGGATCGCCTTAATGAGTTCTGAATAGAAGGCAAAGAGGAGCCGGGGAGGGCGACACGTTAGCTAACGTTCCATAAGCATCCTGGATTCTGCCTATGACGATGACTAATCTCGCCCTGGGTCAGCCACCATAGACTCCTCTTCGAATGGAATGGAGTCCGAAACTAATAGTGCTACCCCCCCTTTTTTCCCCCTTTCCAACGAGGCGTGATAAATTCTAGGGTAGGCCCTGCTTTTAAGCTTGGTGGCTTTGTGGGGGGTGAGGTGCGTCTCCTGCAGGAAGACAAAATGGCTATGTTGCTCACTAAGGAACTTTAGCACTCTTTTTCGCTTGATTGGGCTGTTAAGACCATTGACATTATACGTTAAAACCTTTACGCTTACAGGAGGCTTGATCCCTTTCTGAGCCTTATATAGGTCTAAGCACTTTTCTTTGGCTTAAGTTTCACTTCAGTATTGACTAGCAGGCAGACTCAAATTGTTCTATGTAAATGCACAACAAACTAGTATACAGTTATCTGAGTACTGGCCTAAGTTCAAGACAAACTATGTACATAGTATTTAGGGTATGACTTAATCTACTGGTGGTCAGGCTTCCAAGGTCTAGGGACCAAGTTTGACGCCTGGGGTGCACTCTTCTTATGTGCCTAATACCGTCAGATATATTGGGTACTTTTATACTCTAGTGAATGGCTCTTGTATTCTCCAGAGATCAAACTACGTTAGGATAATGAGACTGGTTAGTTTATACTGCCTTTCCCAGAACCGGAGCGACCCCTTTTTAAGGTGGAAACAAAAGGAAAGGGTTTCCCCTATTATTATTTCGACCTTGTATTGTATGAACTCTGAATGGGCTGGGTTCAGGATAAGAGTACACAACCTGGCTATCCGGGTAGCCATCAGGGGCCCGTCTCCAAGCCGCGTCATCTGGGAAATCCCCCAGAGTCCGCTTATCGGAAACTCAAGGGCCAAATTTACACACGGCTCTCTGTGCAAAATAGAGAGCCCTGTCTCAGTCCCGAGCCAAGCCAGAGCAAAACAACATTATAACTAGTAATGAATACAATCTATAACCCTTGATAGAAGCAATGAGCACTTGGGAGCTTAAAAAGAGAATGCTGCCCGTGCCCAGAGAGGCATTAAGCCATTAACAGCAAGTATAATTTGAAACACACAGACAAAACAGTAGAACCATACAATCTTGGGGGAGGATGCAGCCCGAGCCTTGAATGTACCTGCACGAACCTCCGAGGGGTCCGATGCACGAGGCAGCACTCCCACCTCCCCCCCCACACCAGAGAGCAATATACTGTCCGTGAATGCATCCTGCAGCCGAGAAGGCAGTTCCAGAAAAGTCAGCAGCCAGTTCTCCACAGCTCAGTTAACAGGAGATGGGTCGCGATCAGGAGAACATCCCAGGCCAGTCCAGCGACCTCTCGAATCACAGGGCACAAGAGACTCACAGGTAACAGTAAATTTGCAAGTCCGCATTCATCATTATTCATGTGGTGCCAGCATGGTTTGCCTCGGGTGTGGATCGGTCCTCAACGGTTTTGTTTCCCTCGCTCTCGCTTTCCTCTGCAGTGTGGTTTCGTTGAGTCGCAGGGGAATTAAATGGCTTCAGGATCGCGGATAAGTCCACTTGGAGGTTAGTCTGTGGGTCGAACTGCTGTGTGCCCTTGCGTTTACTGCGCCTCTGCACCACAGACCACGCTGAACGAAGCAGCTCCTTCTCCATTTGGTCTTTGTACAGTGGAGGGAGAGAAATCCCCATGTTTTGCAGGTATGTTTGTGCAGATAGTAAATCTTCAAAAATTCTGGGGCCTTGATCTGTTTCTACTCGGAGGCGCACCGGGTACAAGATTTGTGCATTTTGACCTCTGCTCCTCAGTTGTTTGATGATGGGTCATAATTTTTTCCTTCTTTCTTGTACTTGTGTGGTGTAATCATTATCCAGGGAGATGCGGTTTTGTTGGTAGGTGTTATCCTTTGCTTTCCAGGCCCTGTTGAGCAGTTCTTCCTTTGTTGCGTAGTAGGTTAACCTAACTACAAAGGATCGAGGTCGGGCACCTGCATTGGACGGCTTGGGGGCTAGTGAGTGATGGGCTCTGTCGATACTTAAGTCAAAATCCTGCGGGAGGCCCAGTGCTTCTCTAAGGACTGCCTGTAAGAAGGAGACGACATTCGGGGCTTTATCTTCGGCACCCTCTGGGATTCCATATATCCTAATATTTTGTCTCCTACTACGGCCCTCCAGGTCGTCAATTTTATGGTTCAGTTCTATTTCCCTGGCCAAGAGATATAGAATAAGTCGATCTTGTCGGTCCGTTTGTTCAGTAACGATAGTTAGACCGAGTTCCAGCTGGTCGGTACGATGCTCCACATTATTGATGTCTGATTTTATTTCTGTGAGTGTTTTATCTATTTTTTTCCACCGTTCGAGCTGTTTGCAGGATTGTAGCTATCAGATCCTTGTCTGCCATGTCTGTCTGGAGCTCGGGGGACATGCTGTCCCTCGCGGCCTCCTCGGCAAACGGGCCGCTGGTTTTCTCTCTAGTTAGAAGCTCCCGAAGCCTTGAAACCGGTGTCTCCATGTGTCTAAGGTTGATGGCTTTTGATCTGGTTGCTTTGTCTGGTGAGTGCATGCTTTTAGTCGGTCGATGAATTTAGATTTTATTAAGGTCGGTCCGGAGCCACAGGGCTAAGCAGCCATTGATTTCCTGACGTCACCGGAAGTCCCAACCTGCATCCCTTGTTGATACGTCTTGCAATTGTGGAAATCTGTTGTTAACTCAATGCTCCTTGTAATTCTTGTTATCCCTACTGTTTATGGTATTGGACTGCTGTCAAGTGTAAATTACTGTGCTGTTACATGTAACTTGATAGACCTGGACACCTTTGAAAAAGGGCTCTTCAACTCAGAGGTCCTCCGAATACAATAAATAACTAAATAAAGAAATACATACACATAAATAACCAAATTCACCACTTTGGATTCTACCCCATGACTTCTCAGTTTCTTAATCAGTCTCTTGTGTGTCACGGTGTCGAAGGCCTTGCTAAAGTCCAGACTGGCCACATCCACAGCCCTTCCCTGATCTATTTCCCTGGTTACCCAGTTAAAGAAAACAATCGGGTTTGTCTGGCATGACCTCTCCCCCCATGAATCCATGCTGTCTTTGGTCTTGCAACCCATTTGATTCAAGATACTCTACCAATCTTTCCTTTAAAAGTGTTTCTATTAATTTCTCCACCACTGAGGTGAGGCTTACTTGCACATAGTTACTAGCCTCTTCCCTGCTGCTGCTGTTATGTAGAGAGACCTCCTTCAGTCCTCTGGAACCACACCAGATTCCAGTGAACTGTTGAATAAGGCCGCTAGTGGGGCAGCCCGCACCTCCCTGGGTTGTTTTAATACCTTTGGCTATATCCTGTCCAGTCACATAGCCCTATCCATCTTTAGAGCTTTAAATCCCTTCTGGACTCTTTCCTCTGAAAATGGACTTGTCTGCCTCCCCCTCCTTTATTTCTGCATCTTCCTGGTGGTCTGTGCCCCCTGGGCAGAAACTGGAGCAGAAATACCTATTGAGGATGTCTGCTTTTTCTTGATCCCCTTTTGTGCAATCTTTCTCTGCCTCTAGAGCCCTGGTACACCTAATAGTCTTCAGGTGAAGCTACCTCTGGCTGGAAGCTGCAACACTGGACTTAAGATTTGCAAGAAAGCAAGTTGTGCTCACAACAGAGGGAGGTGAACCTTACAATTTACAGTTGTCTTTGGTTTGAAGCAGATTCCTTAGGAAAGTTAATATTCTTCAGGTGGAGGATACCTCTAACTGAAGGGTGAAATAAGGAACTTAGAATTATCAGAAAATGCAGTCTTTCAGTCAACAGAGGGAGGTGGACCTTGGTTTACTTTTGTTACAATTGTTAAGATTTTCAGTGCAGGAAGAGTTTAAACCCACAGGAACTGAATACTGTTTTCTGTGTCTGTCCTTCTGCACAGCTGACCTGTTTTGGGGCTGACTGCTTTCAGAGCACAAGTCACCAGGCTGTTTTGGGGCTGGGGAGGTTTACTTGTGTCTGACTTGGATGTTTGGATTTTTCTCTGTTCGATTAGCAGGGTATTTTCTCTGTCAGATTGTCGAGTAGGGCATCTTGCTGACAGGAAGGCACTCATCGCAGCGGTAGGTCAGAGCTTTTAGCTGATTGTTTTATGAGGGCACCGTTTAGGCCCAGACCCTTCCCACCCCTCACCACACCCACCCCTAGAAATAGTTCCTTTATACCTGGGGTTCTGACATCATTTCCTTAAGAGGGCAAGGTGCATATCACTGTCATATCCTCTCTAGCAAACTGCACTAACAATATAAGCATACACATTATATAATACATATATTTCTATATAACAAACCAATCTCTCACACACACACACACACACACACAAAAAAAAAATACTAAACAAGGTAGACAGACATGTGCGGAGTGGTGCAATGTAATGGCTGTGGGGCAGCAGTCTTCCGGGAGTCTTTCTGGAGGCTGAGATGCTGCCCTGTTTGCAGACAACTATCTGCCCTGAGGGAGGAAGTTGCCTGTCTTCAGGCCACACTGGACAGTAATAAGGGAACCTCCCCCACCCAGGGAGCACCAGAACCACCACCACTACCTCAGAGGCTGCGAAGAAAGCACAGCAGTTGGACCACAGTGGGCGCAGGGAGGGTAAGGGTGGTAGAACAGAGGCACACCCAGTCAGTTATTCCACTCCACAATCCATACACCATTCTGGGGGAGCATAGTTCCCCTATGGATGCACCCGCAGAGGAGACTAAGGAGGTTGCAGACAACTTTCACAAGGGAGGCCCACGGGAAGGAGGAGAAGGCACCACAGGGAAAGGAAGCAGCTCCTGGTGGGGACTCCAGTTATAAGGGGATAGAACTGGGGGAGTAGGAAAACTAAAGTAAGGTGCCTGCCTGGTGCCATGGCTTTGAGGGATAGAAAGCGCATCCTTGGATGACGGAGAACAGTTGCACGGAGTTCGAGCTGGACGCCATTGTCCACCTAGGGACAAATGACTTGGCTCATCATGAGATTAGAGCAGTGCAGAAGGACGTTGTAGAGTTGGGGAAGGGCCTAAGACAAGTAGCACACACAGTATCCTTCTCAGAGGTGCTGCCTGTCGGTGGCATGGGTGAGGCGAGGGTACTTTGCACCATGCAGTTTAGCTAATGGTTGAAAAAATGGTGTGGAGCACAGGGGTTTGGCTTCACTTGGGACTGGGGTTCCACCTGGAGGGACACCAGCCTATAGTGGCAGGATGGTCTGCATCTGTCCAGGAAGGGAACAAGTCTTTTGGGCAGTCGGTTTAAATGCTTCATTGGCAAGCTTTTAAACTAGTCAAGGGGGGGGAGGCACTGATAAAGAGCAGGAAAATCCCAGCCTCCCCCTATAAAACAGGGTACTAAATGAGAAAAAGACCCAAGGTAGAAAGGTCAGTGGGAGATGCTGCTACAGAAGGTAAAGCCATCAAAAAATGGAGAGCAATGAGTACCAATGCCCGTAGTCTGTGTAACAAGCTTCCTTAATTAGTGGCCTTGATGGAGGAGGAACATCTGGATATCGTGGCAGTCACAGAAACATGGTACACACAGAACCATGACTGGGATGTAAACATACCAGGATACACTATCTACAGGAGGGACAGGGAGGGTAAAGAGGAGGAGGAGTGCTCTCACATAAGGGAAGGAATCAAAGCAACAGAACAAAAGGGTAAACAGAGAGAAGAAGCACTGTGGGTCAATTTGGAGACAGGCAATGGCACCACAATCCGCACAGGGTTGTATACAGACCCTCTCTCAGGGGAGGAAACGGACAAGAAATGATAGAAAGTATACTTAGAATGGCAGATAAAGGGAGATATTGCTGATGGGTGATCTGAATATGCCAGATGTTAACTGAAGTGCAGTTGCAGCAGCCACTTCTAAGAGTGGGGTTATTCTAGATGCCCTACAGGGGCATGCCTTAGACAACTAGTATTGGAACCCACTCGAGGTGAGCAATCTTAGACCTGGTTCTCTCAAATGGAGATGGAGAGAGGATCACAGATGTAGAAGTGGGTAGCCATCTGGGAACTAGCGACCATCGAACAGTATAGTTCACAATAAACACAGCAATAGAGTCAAGCCATACAAAGGCAAAAGTACTGGACTTCAGGAGGGCTGACTTTGCCAAAATGGGTGAGTGCCTAAGGAATGCACTAGCAAATGGGCAGGAAGGAGGGGTGGAAGAACAATGGGGAATAATAATAACTTCCATCACAGAGGTAACAAGCCTTTGTACGAAGCAAATAAACAAAACAAAACTATGTAAGAAGCCACTATGGTTCTCAAAGAAGGTGGCCGTGAAGGTTCAAGAGAAAAAGAAAGCATTCAGAAAGTACAAGGAATCACGGAAGGAGCAGGACAGAGAATTGTATCAGTTAAAGCAAAAGGAAGCTGGAAAGGCAGTCAGAACAGCAAAGGCCCAAACCGAGGAAAAGATAGCCAACTCAGTTAAGAAGGGGGATAAAACCTTTTTTTGGTACATCAGGGAGCGAAGGAAGACTAAGGGAGGGATAGTGAGGCTTAATAAAGGGGAAGGAGGCTGGGCAGAGGGTGACAGTGAAAAGGCAGAGATACTAAACAAATATTTTTGATCAGTATTTACAAATGAAGAGGGGGAGGTACCTAAAAACAAACAATAGAAACACTCTGGATACAGAAGTTGATATCAGCCCATTTACAGAAGAAAGGGCTCTGAAAGAACTCTTAAAACTGAAGTTGGACAAAGCAATGGGGCCTGATGGGATTCATCCCAGAATTCTAAAAGAACTAAGGGTAGAACTAGTGACATCACTGACTACATTCTTTAACAGATCATGGGAGGATGGGGTGGTACCTGAGGACTGGAGGAGGGCAGATGTGATTCCCCTTCACAAAAGTGGGAGCAGGGCAGAAGCAGGAAACTACAGACCTGTTAGTTTAACCTCAGTGATAGGGAAAATGATGGAATCACTTCTGAAGGAAAGAATTGTCGAGTACCTAGAGGTCAGAGGGGCACAGGACCCAAGGCAGCATGGATTCACAGTGGGAACGTCATGCCAGACGAATCTGATAGATTTCTTTGACTGGGTGACCAAAGTAGTAGATCAGGGAGGGGCTGTGGACATGGCCTACCTAGACTTTAGCAAGGCATTTGACTCAGTCCCACACAAAAGATTAATATGCAAGTTAGCCAGCCTGAAAGTGGGTCCCAAGATGATAGCCTGGGCAAAGAATTGGCTGGAGAATAGGACACAGAGGGTAATAGTAAATGAAGTCCACTCTGAAGAAAGGGGGGTTACTAGTGGGGTACTGCAGGGTTCAGTATTAGGACCGGTTCTCTTCAATGTATTTATAAGCGACATTACAGAGGGACTGGAAGGAAAAGTATGTCTCTTTGCAGATGACACAAAGATCTGCAACAGAGTTGATGCACAAGGTGGGGTGGAAAGGATGAGAAGGGACTTGGCAAGGTTAGAGGAATGGTCAAATGTATGGCAGCTTAGATTCAGTCTAAGATGTGCAAGGTAATGCACCTGGGAAACAAAAACCTAGGGGAAGAGTACACAATGGGGGGTGAGATACTAACAACAACAAAAATGGAAAGGGACCTGGGGGTAGTCATATCAGATGACTTAAAGGTGGGCAAGCAATGTGAGAGGCAGTAAGGAGGGCTGGGGGGATACTGGGATGCATAGGGAGAGGCATCACCAGTAGAAAACAGGAAGTTGTTATCCCTCTTTACAGACAGCTGGTGAGACCCCATCTGGAGTACTGTGTGCAGTTCTGGAGACCCAGTCTCCGCAAGGACATACACAAGATGGAAGCTGTCCGGAGGAGGGCAACTAAAATGCTGCAGGATCTGCACCAGAAGACATAGGAAGAAAGACTACAGGAGCTTAATATGTATAGCCTCGAGGAAAGGAGGGAGAGGGGGGACATGATAGAAACTTTCAAGTACCTCAAGGGAATCAACAAGTCCAAGAGGTAGCATCTTTCAAAAAAAGAGTGTGACAAGAACAAGGGGCACAATTTGAAGATGGGGCGGCTCAGAGGTAATATAAGGAAGTATTTTTTCACAGAGAGGGTTGTGGATGCATGGAACGGCCTTCCGGAGGAGGTTGTGGAGTCAAAAACAGTGGTTGAATTCAAGCATGCATGGGACAGTCATAAGGCAATTCTAGGGGGTGGGGGTAGGAAGAAGCAGGCTGCTGGTTAACTAGGATCTGCTGCTTATCCATCAGGTAGGGAAATGGGCAGACTGGGTGGGCCAAGCAGTCCTTATCTGCCGTCAAATTCTATGTTTCTATGTACACTCATGGCACTGAGAAGGTTTGCCTGGCATAGGGTCACTACACTAACCCAGGATACTCGGAGCAAAGAAAATTGTTTCCCCTTTGAAGGCTCGTCTCTGTTTGGAGACAAAACGGAGATCTACATGAAAAAAGTGAATTAGCAGAAGTCCACTTTTAAGAATCTGCCAGAGACAGGAAAGGCCTCCACTTTTTCTAGGTCATATGAAGGGGAGGTGAGGTAGGGCAAACTATAGCAGGTCCCAAGTCCATTATGAATACCTGGTAAAGAGAGGTGTTAAAGGACAAAGAGGCTGGAGAGGAGCAGGACAAGAACATGTATTGAACTCTGCTGAGGTAAGGTTGTCAAGGAGTCACCAAAGCTCACGTTGAATTCTGCTATGGTAAGGCTGGCAAGGAGTCAGCAAAAACCCACGTTGAACTCTGCTATGGTAAGGCTGGCAAGGAGTCACCAAAGGCCCACGTTGAACTCTTCTGTGGTAAGGCTGGCAAGAAGTCACCAAAGCTCACGTCGAACTCTGCTATGGTAAGACTGCAAGGAGTCAGCAAAAACCCACGTTGACCTCTGCTATGGTAAGACTGGCAAGGAGTCACCAAAGGCCCACGTTGAACTCTGCTGTGGTAAGGCTGGCAAGGAGTCACCAAAGGGTTTTAGGGAACATTGCATTAAAGCTACATGTGCCACAGGAGCAGCATTAATGGGTATTCTGTTACTAGAGGTGTGTACGGTAGTCACATGGCCTACAGTACACATCTTTGCTTTTCACTACTGTGTGCACATCCACACTAGAAGGAATGATAGATCTTACTTCGAGAGGGCTCTTGCAGTAGGTAATTACATATAGGACTGACGCCGGCCCGCAGCAGGACCCCACGGAAAAATTTCTAGCTAGGCAGTCCCTGGCGCAGGGACCGCCCCACATCAGGTAACTCGGGCGCCATAAGACGCCGGTATAAAGGGCGGTCCCGGGATGCCCGCCCAGTTCTTTTCCTAACATTGGCTCATGGTAACGTCATGTTGGGTTCCTTGTCGCCAGTCCTGTTACTTCGCTGCTTTTTTCCGAAAGTTTCATTATTTTGTATTTTTTATTTTCTATCGTCAGGTGAACGTTGGTATATGTCGTCCCCTTCCAAAAATAAGAGCGACTTGTGCGGCGCCCAACTGCCTCACAAAGACGGTCACTCCCTCTGCCTTTTCTGTTTAGGCACCGACCACGCGGTCGACAAGTGTCCGCACTGCCTACATTTCAACGCGGCCACCCGCAGATGATGCCAACAGTCTCTCGAAGCCCATCTCCTCAAGAAGAAGATGTCCGCAATGGAGAAGGAGTTGAAGAAACTTCGGCAGGCATTGACCTCCCTGAAGGCACAAGAGCGGACAAGGAAAGGCACCAGGAGAAGGTTTCTCCGCTACCCGTCCGGAGTCGCGGTAGGTAACATCCTCCGGGATCGCCTCGATGGCAGCCTCCAAGGCTTTGAGGAGGCGCGACCCGCCCGCCGGGTTCGCGCTCGAGCCTGCTGGGTGCCTCAGGCGTGCGGAGGTTCCAGCCCCAGTACTGCCACAGGCTTGCGGCCTACTGGTGCGGGTGCCTCCCATAAGCCGGACGTCTGCTCCTCCGATGTCTGCCGGGAGAAGGCCGCTAAGACGCCCGACCCTTCGGGGCGGCGCACGGCACTGTCCCCATCGGACTGGGCCTCTTCCCATCCTCGGCCCGTCTCCGACAAGGGACCCCCGAAGTCAGACGCTGGCTCCTCTGGCGTCCACTGGGATTCGGCCTCTAAGTCACACGTAGGCTCCTCCGACGTGCGCCGGGCCTCTGAGCCTACGGCAGACCCTGTTTCGCCTGTCGTACCAGGTTCCCCGCAGTCTCGCTGCCGCCAGGGGAGCCCGAGTCCCCTGCCCGATCCCGTGGATTTTTCTTCTCCTTCCCTGGACGAGGCTCGGGATCCTGGGCTACCGTCTGATCCTCTTCCTATAGAGCCGGATCTGACGTCGGCTCCCCTGACACTGGCTCCGGCGCCGGCTCCCCCGACGCCGGCCCCAACACCGGCCCCTCTGGTGCCGGCGGGGGATATTCCTCTTCCATCAGACCCTCCACCCCATGGGCCTATCCCGGTTGATCCGCCCGTGGAGTACCCGGCTGGGCCGTCTGCTCCGGCAGTTCCTCCAGTGCCTGGGTATCCGCTGTCCTATCCGACGCCGGTTTTCCCAGGTCCACAGTATCCTGCGCCGCAGTACCCAGCGCCGACTCCTCTGACGCCGCAGTACCCGACGCCGGTATTCCCGCAGCCGGGTTACGGATACTCTCCCTACGGATTTCATCTGTACAACTATCCCCTCCTCCTCCTCCACCGCCCCCTAGGCCACCGGTGGATCTCCAGGAGACTCTTGCCTCCTGGTGGGCTGAGGCCAAGGCTCAGCTCACCAAGGAAGTCAAGAGCCCTGCCATCTGTTCCTGATGCTTCCCCAGGACCTAGGGCTATGGGCTCTTCGGGCTTTCAGGTCCCTTCTGGTGGGTCGTCTCTTCCTGCACCATGCTCCACCTCTCGACACAGTCTTCTACTGTCATCAAACTTAATATTTTTACCAAATTCACTGTGGTGTTGGTCCACCAGTTAGGCGCATGTAGGCCTACATTGCCTGTGCCATCAATGGCACCATCTCCATCAACTCCAACCTAGCCTTCATGGGTTGTCCCCTGCGGGCCTTTGTTGATCCCTCGGTCATCAGACCTGGAATTGGAACAGGTCGACGTTGAAGAGGAGTACCATCCAGATCTTATTCTTCCTGGTGAGGAAGAATCCCTCTCCTCAGACAGATCCACAGCCTCCTCAGTGAGTGAGGACTCTGTCAAACACACCCCTAGGTCTCCTCCAGAGGACCCTACCTTCTTAATATTTATGAAGCAGTTGTCCTCAGCCATGGTCTTTCATACTGAAGAGGAAAATGCCACCAGAAAGGATCTAGTGGATTTCCTGGAGATCCCAGAGTCTCCTCCCAACAGCTTTCCTCCTATTTTGCCTGCTCTAAGGAATGCTACTGCTGCAGCATGGCACAGGCTTGACATCGTGCCAGCCATGCCCTGCATGGCTGATAAACTTTATCATGCCCCTCAGGGTTTTCCGCATTATGCTGCCCAACCTTAAACAGATTCTGTGGTAATAAAGACAGCTCATGATAGGTCTAAGGTGCCTAAACACCTCAACCCCTCCGACAAAGAGTCATGCAGACTTGATCTCTGGGGCAAGAGGGTTTATGCTTCCTGCACCCTTGGTCTGAAGATTGCCAGCTATCTTTCTCATATGATTAAGTATCAGAATACCAACTGGATGAAGGGCAAGGCCACTGCCCAGGCTCTTCCAGATGGTACCTAGAAGCGGGAGCTTTTTAAATGCTTGCAAACTGCTGAAGATGTTAGCAAGCACCTTTTGCAGGCCCTCTATGATATCTCAGATACTGTTGCTAGGTCTGCTGCCACCGGCATTTGCCTCTGTAGGCACTCCTGGCTGAGGGTCTCAGGCTTTGTAGCGGACATCCAGCAAAAGGTGCTGAATGTCCCTTCCAGTGACTCAGAGCTGTTTGGGCCAGATGTCCAGGACATCATTAATGATTTGCAGGCATCTGGCAGGGCTATTAAGTCTGTCCATTCACTTTATCATCTGCAACCAAATAGCAGGCAGCTCCCTCCCTCCCTTTCGTAAGGGTCCCAACAGGCAGGGAGCAACCTCTCGACCCCAAGGCAAACACGGAGCCTCCTCCACCTTACCTACCCCCCTCCACTGCTGGGGCCGCAGCCAGGCACCCTAGAAGTGATGGACCAGCCCTGGCAGCTGAATCCTTGACTTCTTGCCAGACCCCCTTCTTCTGGTCCCCGACCAAGAGATGGTGGTTGGAGGTTGGGTCTCCCTCCATCTCAATCAATGGAAAACCATCACTTCAGGTACCTGAATACTTCAAATCATAAAAAGGGGTCACACTCTGGAGCGCACCGGTCAACCTCTAGAAACCCTCTGCCTGACAACTACCCCCCGCCCACCTTTCTGTTCTCCAGGAGGAGATGCAGCCCCTCCTGCACAAGCAGGCCATTGAGCCAGTGTCCAGGCACCAAAGGAACAAAGGGTTTTATTTCAGGCTCTTCCTGGTCCCCAAAAGAACCAGGGATCTAAGGCCCATCTTAGACATAAAGGATCTCAGTCTTTATGGCCAGTACAAAAAGCTCTGTTAACTCTGCCAGGCCTAATGCTCCTTCTCAAGCAGGGCAATTGGCTGTGTTCTCTGGACATGCAGGACGACTACCTGCACATCGCGGTGTTTCCACCCCACAAGAGGTTCCTCCAGTTCCTTTTCCAGGATGAGCATTACCTATTTAAAGTGCTGTTTTTTGGCATGTCCTCTACGCCATGGGTCTTTACCAAGTGCTTAGCCGCAGTTGCTGTGGCTGTTAAAAGGGAGGGGCTGTACGTTTCCCTTATCTGGACGATTGGGTCTTAAAGGCCCCATCCAGGGAACAGCTCCTATGGACTCTGGAGAGAACTCTTCAGTTATTTCTCTCCCTGGGCATTACGGTCAGTTTGTCCAAGTCGGTCCTAGTCCCATTCCAAAGGCTGCAGTACATAGGGGCAGTACTGGACTCGATACAGGGAAAGGCCCTCCTACCTCAGAACAGGGTGGAGTGCCTTATTGCTCAGGTTCAGGAGGTTGTTCAGAGCCGTTGTGTCCCTGCAAGGCTGTGCTTGAGACTGTTGGGGCTGATGACTGTGGCCACCCCCACTGTTCCACTGGCAATGCTCCACATGCACATCCTCCAGTGGACTCTCCAAGTAGAATGGGATCAGCGCACGGACGAATTAGATCAGTTGGTGTTGGTCTCCTCCCCAGTCCGCAAGGTGCTCCAGTGGTGGATGGACCCGCTGAACCTGCTGCACGGGGTCCCCTTCCAGATCTTCCCCTAGCAGATTCTCACCACAGATGCCTCCGGTTTGGACTGGGGGGCTCATCTGGTCCATTTCAAACTCAGGGTTCTTGGTACCAAATTGAAACCTCCCTACACATAAATGTCCTGGAGATGCAGGTGGTCCTGTATGCCATGCAGGCCTTTCAGAATCATCTCCTCCCAGGCCAGCTGTTGATTCAGTCTGACAACCTCAGTGTTGTGTATTACATCAACAAGCAAGGGAGACACATTCGTACCTCCTGTTCAGGGAAGCCGTGAGTGTGGTACTGGTCGTTAGACCACAGTCTAACTCTCTCAACAGTTGACGTTCCAGAAATTCTAAACACCCTGGTGGACAGCCTCAGAAAATGCAGTCCAGCATGCATGAGTGGGAGCTTTTGTCATCCATTGCAGAAGATTTGTTCAACAGATGGGATTGTCATGAGGTGGACCTTTTCAAACAACATGAAGTCTTGCTATATTATAGACATTAGCAGTTTGATCCAGCTCTAGAACTGCCCCGGAGTGAAATGGTTAAAACCATTCCAAAATAGAATTTTGGCACGAGAGCAGCTCTATCTGTGTCATTTCAAACTTGAACTGTCAGATTCTTTACTCCGCCTCAGTGAACAGTCGCTCCGGAGATTTCTCCTTCTGCTCGGTTCATTTCTCGGTTTAAAAAGTGTTTTCTCGGTTGGATTTAACCGAGAATAGTTTTATTTTAACCGAAAACGCTCAGTTCAAGCTCTATCTGTGGTAACCGTAAGTAAATGAAGGTTTTGTCTGTGTGGAACTTGTAAGTTATCGGTTCGGTTTTGAACCGATCAGTGGGTTTAAAACTCATTTAAAACTAAAAGTTACTATTTTAGAGTGCGGTTCCGGTTCTTATCGGTTCTAAAAAAAGCGGATTTATTACGGTTTTCCAATACCATGACACGGTTAGGAACGATAAAGTGTTTTACCTGAGCACTGCCGTTAAAAGAGCAAGTTTTTGGTTAGGCTGGCATTATGTCTGAGAAACCCAAAAGAAAAACCGGGCCCACTGGGTTTCAACACTGTGATGTTTGTGGGGAAGTCTTTGCCAAGGCTGACCCACACACCACATGTGTTTATTGTCTGGGGTTTGACCACCTCCAGTCAGACTGCCAGGTATGTAAGAATTTCCGTGCAGCCACCCTGGAAAAAAGATTGGGCAGGCTCAGGGAACGAGAGGCCAAAAAGTCCGCTTACCCGGATGGCCAGCCCGGTTCGGTGCCAGCCGAACCAGAGGGAGTGCCCTCTGACCAGGGCCAGACTTCCTCGGGCACTAGAAAAGCTGGTTCTGAGGAACCAATTCCAGTAAAGAAAACAAGAAAATCAGCAGGTCTGGAGTCCAAAATTCCTTCTCCAACTGCTGCAGAGATAGCAAAAGCCATACAGATTGTCCAGTCACTGTCTCAGGGTCCGTCCGAACCACCACTATCTGGTAAAAGGTCGGTTCGTCCGGTCCCAGTGGTTCAGGATTATGATATTGAGGAATTTTATGAACCAGAGGAGAGGGAGGAGGATTATGAACAGTATGAATGTGGCTGGGAAGTCTGGCTGTGCCCATTGAACCGGACATCTCCCCAGACAGACCTTTAGAATCTCCCCTATGCTGTCTGAGTCCCCATCTCATTTTATGTTTTATAAAAGTTGTTGAAACCTCCAGCTTCCTTTAGAAGAGGCTGTGGATGAGCAAGAGGAGCCTGATTTTGTAGAAATGATGGATATTCCAGAGTCTAGGAGATTGTCTATTCCTTTACATAAGTCTTTTAGGAAACAAACAATTAAAATTTTAAAAGCTCCTAATTCTGTGCCTCCTGTAGATAAAAGATGGACAGAAGGTATACATTGTCAGGCCCTGATACAGAATTCCTTTCTCAGCAATGCAGTCATGTTAGGTAGTTCAGCTGCTGCCTGTGATAAAGCTAATATTCCTTGGCTTCACATCCTCTGACAAGGATTCCAGGAAGATTGATGCCATGGCAAAAAACAGTATATGGCAGCCTCTCTGGGACTCAGGCAAGCAAATTATATGGCTTATGTAGCTAGGTATCAGAAATCTAGATGGGATACTGTTATGCAACTGGCCAAGCAGGCCCATGGCCAGCTGGCTAGTGAACTAGAACAGGTGGCTGCTGATGGCATTGAAGCCTCTAAGGTTCAGTTTCATGCTGCTGTGGATGTTAATGATGTTTCCTCTAGGGTCATGGCCACATCTGTAGCTTTTCTGTAGGTTGGCCTGGCTCAGGTGTACTAGTTTGTCACAGGATACCCAGACTAAGGCTATGGATTTTCCTGTGGTGGGAAATTCTCTGTTTGGAGAGCAGACAGAGAATTACATGAAGAAGATGGATGAATATAGGACTGCTTACAAGAGTGCCCAGGCTAAGGAGCCGCAAGCCACTCCTCAAAGGCATGCCCAGGGGTAGGGTAGGCCTTTTCACAGGCCTTTCTACCAGACTCAGGCCTCTGCCTATGCTCAGAGGGGCTTCTTCAGAGGCAGGGGCAGGCGAGGGGTGGGCAGATCTGCTCCCACCCCCAGCCTAAAGCTCCTGAAACAGGCACCCTGATGGGGTGCCCAGGGCGATTCTCCTGTACCAGTGGGGGGCAGGCTGGCTTACTTCAGTCAGAATTGGGCTTCTTTAACCTCAGACAAGTGGGTTCTGGAAGTAGTAAGCCAGGGTCTGGTTCTCAGCTTCAAAAGTTTCCCAAGTTGAGAAGCAGATTTTTCTACTGCAAGTGCTTCAGAGACCCTCGCTCTGAAACAGAGGTCTCATCCCTGTTAGCTCTCAGAGCAGTAGAAAGGGTTCCTCCCTGCATCAGGGCAGGGTCTGTATTCCAGATACTTCCTTACCCCAAAAGAGACAGGAGAATGGCGCCCATTTTAGATCTCAGATATCTGAACAAGCATCTTTTGAAACCAAAGTTCAAAATGGTAACTCTGGCAATGATTTTACCTTCCCTAAGGCCAGGGACTGGCTAGCCTCCCTGGACCTCAAGGATGCCTATTTCCATGTCCTAATCAGAAGATCCCATCGAAAGTACCTCAGATTCGAACTGCCCTCGGTTCATTACCAGTTCAGAGCAATGCACTTACCTTACCTCTGCTCCAAGGGTATTCACAAAGTGTCTAGCAGTGGCAGTGGCCCACTTAAGGAGGCAGAGGATTGCTGTTTTTCCCTATCTAGATGACTGGCTCATTGTAGGCCAGTCCCCAGAACAGGTAAAATCTCACCTGCAGGTCACCTAGCAGCTTCTCACCTCTCTGGGTTTTCTGCTAAACCTACCAAAGTCGGTTCTGGAACCAGTCCAGGTACTCACCTTTATAGGGGCAGTATTGGACACAAAGCTAGCCAGAGCCTTGCTTCCCCCAGAAAGGGTAAGGAATTTAGTGGCTCTGGCCTCTTCCTTCACTCTGCAGGTCTCTCGACCAGCAAGACACTTTCTGCAGCTCCTGGGGCACATGGCTGCATCCACAGCTGTTGTGCAGGGAGCCAGATTTCAGATGAGAGACATTCAGTTTCACTTGAGAACCTTTTGGTCTCAGAGAAGAGACCCCTTTCCAAGTTGGTCCCAGTGACTTTCAACCTTGATCCTAGCTCTCCAGTGGTGGCAGGATCAGAGCAATTTAGAAGAGGTCCCTTCATTTCCCCTTCTCACGACTTGACTCTCACTACAGATGCTTCCCTTCTGGGTTGGGAGGCGCACGGGCGACCTTTCCACTCAGGGAGTTTGGTCCCCCCAGGAATCTCTGCTCCACATCAGTTTGCTGGAACTCAGAGCTGTCTTTTTAGCTCTTCAAGCTTTTTCTGCATCTGTCCATGACAAGGTGATACAAGTCAGAACAGACAACACCACAACAATGTGGTACATCAACAAACAGGGGCACTCGGTCTTCGGCCTTGTGCACCGAGGCAATGAAGTTGTGGTCTCTGGCCTATTCCCTGAACACTTCCCTCATAGCAGTTCATCTTCCAGGGAAGGACAATGTCCTAGCGGATGCCCTCAGCAGGATTTGCCAGGGCCATCACGAATGGTCCCTGGATCCTCAAGTGCTGGGGATAGTTTTTGCCAGGTGGGGCATCCCTCAGATAGATCTTTTTGCAGCCCCAGACAATCACAAACTTCCTCTGTTCTGTTGCAGGCCTCCAGTGCTGGGCTCAGTTCCCTGGATGCCCTTCTTCTGGATTGGGAGGGAAGTTCCTCTATGCCCCCCTTCCTCTCCTATTCAAAGTACTAGTCAAAATCAGATCTCAGCCTTGCAGGGTGATTCTGATTGCCCCGGATTGGGCCAGGCAGCCCTGGTACCCACTCCTTCTGTCTCTGACAGTCCATCTTCCCCTGTGCCTCCCCAGGAATCACAATCTGTTGACTTGTGCCCAGGGAAGGGTTTGGTATCCGGACCTCAAATCCCTCAACCTCAAGGCCTGGCTCTTGAGGAGTTAGAGTTGCTGATTTACACCTCTCTCAGGGTGTTCTTGAGATCTAAAGGCTTCCAGAAAGCCTTCCACTAGGGCTACTTATAGTTCTAAATGGAAAAGGTTTTCCATTTGGTGTGCTGGGAAAATATTTTCCCAGAATCTGCTAGATTGCCCATTTTGTTAGATTACATGGTCCATCTTAATTCCTTGGGTCTCAGACCAGCTACCCTGAGAGTTCATTTGGCAGCTGTGTCTGCTTTTGTGTCAGCAGGAAAGTCATCCCCTCTTTCCTCTCATCCTGTGTTTTCCAAGTTTTTTAAGGGATTACTCCATACTAATCCTCCCTTTCGGGAACCGGCCGCTGCTTGGGACCTTAATGTTTGCATTGCCCAGTTAATGCAACCCCCTTTTGAACCTCTGTCTTCTGCAGAGCTTAAGTACCTAACTTGGAAAACTGTTTTTCTAGTGGCTATCACTTCTGCCAGACGCATAAGTGAATTGCAAGCCTTGTCAGTGGAGACTGACTTTTTTTTCCACACAGGATAAGGTAGTCCTTAGGACTAATAGGAAGTTTTGCCTAAGGTGGTTTCAGATTTCCATCTTAATCAATCTACCTCCCTTCCAGTATTTTCACTGATCACTCCTCTTCGGGTGAGAGGAGGTTGCACAGCCTGGATGTTAAGAGAGCTCTTAGTTATTATATAGAGTGTACCAAAGGTCACAGGTTCGAATCCCTTCAACTTTTCCTTACCTATGGTGAAGTTGGGAAAGGCAAACCTGCCACTAAGAGATCAATAGCCAGGTGGATTGTCTCTTGTATCCAATTTTGTTATCAGAAAGTGGGCAGAGCCCCCCCCGGTTTGAGGGCTCATTCTACCAGGGGTACAGCTGCGTCTCTAGCTGCTGCCAGAGATATCCCTTTATTAGAGATTTGCCAGGCTGCTACTTGGAAAATGGTACACACTTTTACCAAGCATTACTCCCTGGATGTCCAGGCCAGAAGAGATGCTCGGTTTGGCACAGCTGTTCTTCAGAGCCTATTCCCTAAGTAGGTTCTGCCCCTCCTCCATGGAGGTACTGCTGTGTATTCTGCTAATGTCTATAATATAGCAAGACTTCATGTTGTTTGAAGAAAAAATTACTCACCTTAGTAATGTTGTTTCTTCTAATGGAGTCTTGCTATATTATAGACCTCCCCCCAACCTGCCCCTCTCAGAACCTCTACTTGGTGGGGTGCGGGCAACTTAGTGTGGGCACTACTTATGTTCTTTTAGCATTTTGTCCCCTTTGGGACTTTGGGGGTGTGTATGTGTACGCATGTGTGTGTTTTATTATACTTATGTTCCATTTTCATATTATTAGAATGGTGTTAGTATTTCTGGTCCCCTGACTTGAGTCTTGGGTGTTGGGACCATCAATGGTTGTTATTATTTAGGTAGCCATTTGGCTAGTGTAGGTTACAGCTTCCACACAGACCTTAGTGAGTTTGGCTCGTAAAGATCTGACAGTTCAAGTTTGAAATGACACAGATAGAGCTGCTCTCATGCCAAAATTCTGTTTTGGAATGGTTTTAACCATTTCACTCCGGGGCAGTTCTAGAGCTGGATCAAACTGCTAATGTCTATAATATAGCAAGACTCCATTAGAAAAAACAACATTACTAAGGTGAGTAATTTTTTCTTTCTGTCCCCTGTCAATGCAAAGCTGCCCAGTTTCTGCTCGCTAGATCCAGGGACTAGAGTTTTCTTGCAAGACAAGTGTTGTCCCTCTCCTGGAGTGGGAGGTTCCTTTACACCTTCCCTCCATTTCCTCTGATTCAGATGGTACTAATCAAGCTGCAGGTAAAGGGGGCCAGCATGATTCTGGTATCTCCATTCTGGCCTCGTCAGATTTGGTTCCCATTACTACAGCAGCTGGCAAAGGAGCCTCTGGTCCCTCTTCCTCTCTGCAGGAATCTGCTGATCCAGGCTCAGGGGACCCTGGTACATCCCAACCTCAAGTGATTCCATCTGCATGCTTGGCTCCTGAGAATATAGCTGTCGCCAGATTTGGGGTTACCAGTAGGATAGTGGATGTTCTTGAGGCCACTCGGAAGCCCTCCACTTCAGCCACTTATGCCATGAAGTGGAAGAGGTTTGCCATCTGGGCTGCCAAACATAATCTGGACCCTTTCAGTTGTCCAGTGAACCAGATTCTGGACTACCTGTTATCGCTGTCTGATTCAGGTCTCCACTCAAGGTGCACCTCTTGGTTATTTTGGCCTTTCATGAGCCAGTGGATGACTGCACCATAGCTCAGCTGGAATTTTCCCATATGTTCTTGAGGAGCATCCTACATCTGAAACCCCCAGTCCATTGTCCTGTCCCGGCTTGGGATTTGAATTTTGTTTTGGAGAAGTTGACTCTGTCTCCTTTTGAGCCAGCCGTGTCTTGCGAGCTACGCTTCTTTTCTTGGAAAGTGTTATTTTTGGTTGCTGTTACTTCTGCTCGAAGGATTTCAGAGCTTCAGGCCCTCTGGTGCAGAGAGCCTTATTTGATTTTTCACGAAGACAGTGTCTTTGTGAACCAGTCCTAAGTTTCTTCCCAAGCTGGTGCCTGAGTTTACCCTCAATGAATCCATCCACCTTCCTTTTTATTTTCCTGAGCATGCCAATCCAGGGGAAGCAGTACTCCATATATTAGGTGTGCGCAGAACTTTGAAATACTACCTGCTTTGAACCAAGGAAAGTAGAAAGTCAGAGCAGCTGTTTGAGTCTTTCGCCCCGGGTAGAGAGGGCATTCAGGTTTTTAAACTATGCTTATCCCAGTGGTTGGCTAATTTTATTGTGCTCTGATACAACAAGTGTGGCAAAAAGTTGCCTGGAGTGGTAAAAGCTCATTCCACGAGAGGCATGGCTACCTCTGTGGCTTGTTTTCAAGGGGTCTCAGCCGCTGACATTTGCGTGGTTGCCACCTGGAGTACCATACATACTTTCACCAGTCTGGACAATGCCTCAGGAGCTCGTGCTGAATTTGAAAGGGATGTGCTGCGTGGCATCCTGTCTTAAGCTTAAGGTTGGCCTTCCTCCCAGACTGTTCTGTTGCACCTGTAATTGCATGGGACTCGTTCCTACAGTGTGACCTGATGCCTGAGATACCCCCGAAGAAGATGAAACAGTTACATAAGAACTTATCGTAACAGTAGATCTTCGAGGGGATCTCGGTCATCAGGCCTGTTTTCCCTCCCACCATCCCATTTTTTTTTTTTTTGGGGGGGGGTGCTTTTTCCTGAAACTGGTTATCTGGTGTTCTTAGCATTTTATTTAGGCTCGGGCATCTCTCTCTCTCTCTCCTTGGTCCCCCATGGCTTGGGCTATGCTCCCTTTGTCTCCGTGGGAAAGAACTGAGGAGGGAGCAGGGCTGCTCATGCCTTTATAGGGTTAATGATGTCCGCATGGGCGGCCTCAGTAGTACTGCTGTAAATCTTCCATCTTGATCATGCGTCACTGATGGTGAAGTTCCTGCAGTGTGACCTGATGACTGAGATCCCTTCGAAGATCTATTGTTACGGTAAGTTCTTACGTAGTTGTTCTTTCCTGACAAATCCCAGAAACCTCTGCCGGTGAAACCTGGAACGCTGAAGTCACCAACGGTGGTGAAAGGGAGGCCATCAAAATCACTGCATAAATCAATGAAATGGTTGCTGACTAAAGCCATTTCTCAGTCAGTGTCTTCTTCATCAATGGAGAGTCATCGGAGCCAGCAGGAGTCTGACTACTCATCGTCGGTGAGTCAGTGGCATTTCCCTATGCATCAGCAGTCTATATCTCCACTTTCTAGAAGGGACGATAAGTGGACCGCTGCTGATCTGCCGGTGAAACAGACAGATTCAGCTTCTGAAAAGCCAGAACCCTGTACTGCTAAAGGCTAAGATCCAATATCCTGGGTACCCCTTAAACAATAATCCCAGGCATAGGGATTTTGGCCAAAATTGTTCCCACTGTAACAATTTTCGTTCCTTTAAAAGTCAGTGTAATAAAGGTGCATTCACTTGTTTCAGTTCCCAACAAGGCGGAGAGTCCTCCTTTTGCAAGCACTTTGGGGGTAAATACTACAGAGGCATCTACTCAGCATGCAGTTTTGCATGCCCATCCTTGTCCTCAGTGGGGGGTCAGCTCCAGATGTTTTACAACAAATGGGTACAGATCATTTCAGATGCCTGTGTCTAGGAATCACTTCACAGTGTTGTGGTGTAGTTTTCCACTGTGCCTTCAAGAGGGCTTGGTTTCCAATTTCCAGTATCGAATAAACGCAGGAAGTTCCATACGGTACACCTGACCTTGGATCACCTGCTCAGCATTGAAGCAGTAATGCCTATTCCACCTCAGGGCAAGGAACAGGTATTCTGCTCCATGAACTTTGTAGTCCCAAAGAAGGTGTGTGTGGGGGGGGAATCCTGCCCACTTTAAACCTCAGGAGCCCGAACACTGTTAAAAGGCCAGTCAGGTTGAAGATGGAGTCCTTCATATCAAGTATTGGAGCAGTTCAGCCCGAGGATTTACTGTCCTCACTCAGTTTGTCAGATATGTGCCTACTTTTTCAGATAGTCTTGTTGCATCAGGGATTTTTTTTTTATACTTGTCCCTTGCCTCGGAGACAAAGGGAGCATAGCCCAAGCCAACCTTAAGCTTAAGACAGGATGCCACGTAGCACAGCCCTTTCAAATTCAGCACGAGCTCCTGAGGCAGTGTCCAGACTGGTGAAAGTATGGATGGTACTCCATGTGGCAACCACGCAAATGTTAGCAGCTGAGACCCCTTGAAAACAAGCCACGGAGGTAGCCGTGCCTCTCGTGGAATGAGCTTTTACCACTCCAGGTGTACCTTCACCTTTCCCAGTGTTCAGCTGAGTCCCTGCACACCGGGGTCCTGGCATCATGGTGCTTAATGCCATGGAGTTTTTCTTGTTTTTCCTCCCCTTTTTCTGTGCGTTCCCTACCCCTGGAGGGTGCTGGCATGAAGGACATTCATCCAGACTGAGACGTGCTGACGCATGTTGTAGTCAAGTGCCTAACAATGCCTCCCTTCCTCCCCTGACATGCAAGAGCCGTGTTTGCCCCACCACCTGTGCTTCCATTGGCGGTAGGACAACGGGTGCTATCACAGCCTGAAGTGTCCCGTCCATCCCCCCCCCCGGACGAGGAGGAGAGCATCCGTTGGGATGCTCTGTCCTCCTCCCCCTGGCCGGCTCCTGATGACCCAGGATCGTTGCCAGCATGGCAGGAGGCAAGACATCAGTGCATCAGCCTTCCACGCCACTGACCATCCCAATCGGGGATTTCTGAAGTTCACAATTCAGGACTAGCATTTTCAGTACCAGTATCTTCCATTCCAGTTGGCAGCAGCCCCAAAGATATTCATAAACGTTCTAGTGGTAATAGTGGCCCTCCTCCAGAGGGAAGGTCACCATGTGTATTCATATCTGGATGATCTACTGATCAGAGCATTGTCAAAAACATCAGCTCATTGATTGGTCCAGAGGATGTTGCAAGTGTTGCAGGGATCATGGTTGGGTGGTGACCAAAGAAGATTTCCTTACAGCTCTCTGACACCAAAACACTAAGGGCAAACATTTGCATAAATTTAGCTAAGGTGTTCCTATCACAGCAGTAAATGGAAAACCTCATTAAGGAAATGTGTCAGGTAAGAGCCCAGAAAATTTTGTCAGCCTCTAGGTGCCTCCAAATCCTGGGACTGATAACTGCCACCATAGTAATGGTGCCCTGAGCCATGTTACATATGAGACCTCTTCTGGACCATCTACTGTCTCATTGGTGTCCAGTCTCAGACCAGTACCAGATCCCATTTTGGATTACAAGTTCAATGTACAAATCACTGGAATGGTGGGAGGATCTGCAGAACCTACTGAGAGGCTCACTGCAGTCTCCATTACAGAGATGATTCTGACAGCTGGTGTGTGACGGGATAACCCTGCCATGGATCTAGGACCCTTGTTTTATTTTAAAACACTCTAGTTGCAACCTTTCTTTGCTGTTTCTATCTCTGTTTTTTCTAGTCCAGAAGGTAGGCCACCTTAAGGCACAGCTTTCCCCTCTCTTATGCTATCTCTGTCTCTTTTATGTCTTATATCCTCTTGGGTCCGAGTGGTACGGGGAAGGTCAAATGCTCAATGACCTCCACAGTAGAGATACAGAAATGTCTTTTCCCTTAGAATGGGAAGATGCGTATGAGCAGTGCAGAATATGTCTTTAAGAAAATGGGGAAGCTTGTACACAGCAAGTGGCTAATAAAATGGTTTATTTTTTTTCACTATGAATACACTTTCCCTGATATGGTGACAAGACATGTCAGGTAATTTATGTGAAAGGTATGCAGATACAGACGGCAAGACAGGAGCAGCAACCCCTTTCCTTTTTGTTTCCTTTTCCCCTGCTGCAATGTCATTTAAAACAATATTGAAATAAGGGATGCTACTAGTACAGTCATTCATTACTAATTATGACTGTTTCATTATGTTTTTGGTAGCTCCCCTGTTGTTTAGCAGCTTTCTGCTGCATGGGCTGCAGTGTTAGACATAAAGGGGCTGTATCCCTGTATCTCCCTAATAGATGCGGTAGTTGTATACAGCGCATCCCCCACTTCCTGCAAAGTTGTCCTGAGAGTAGAATGGAGCGCATGAGTTAGGAGAGGTTGCAGAGGTCCGTAGCACTAAGAAAAAGTGTTCCCTCTCGCTCTCCTGTGTTTCACACTATGGCAATTACTGAGAGAGGAGCCGCTAGACTGAGGGGTGAGCCGCGCACTCAAGAAGCAGCTTGGTTTTAATGTGCTGTGTGGCTCGCTTCCTTTGCTGTATAGCCCTCTGGTACTGCTTTCATGGCATTGGCCACCCAAAGGAACCTTGCTCCTGCAAGATGGCAAAGCCTGGGATGGAGAGGAGTCTGCTGCCTCTGGGAGCATCACACTCCCCCCCCCCAAAGTTCCTAGGCTCCTGCAGTAGTTCGGCAGCCTGGCAAAGGAAAGAAGGTAAGAAGCCAGGTTGCCTCTAAAGTATATTAAATTATTTTTTAACCTCCTTGGACACAGGTCCCTCATCAATGAGTTCCTGTGAGGGTACCTGTGTCTCTATATCAGAGATTTTTCAGCCATTACAGATGCCTGGTAGCAGAGGCTCTGGATGGTTTTGTGTCAGCTATGGAACTTATCGAGAGCTTACCTCTTTGCCCTGTTTTCCCTACTCCTAGTGGATCTCAGGAAAATCCATATGCTGCACGAAAAGTTCCTCTTTATAACTCCAGTGGGCACAAAGCCAGTGGTTTGTCAACTTAGGAAATCTGGCATTTCATGAGCCATTCAGGCTCCCAGCTCAGTAAGATCTACGCCATGGACACATGTTCTGTCTGAATCCAGCTCAACTTCTGCTGGCTGCCTGGTCCCTGAACGGAGGAGGCTTCACAGATTTAGGCTACTCAGAGAAGGTGGTAGACACTGTCCTGTCATGTAGAAAGCAGTCTATGTTTGCAACATACATTATTATAGAACTTCAATAATTTTTGCTTGGTGGGCCAGAGAGGTGGGTAACTGACCCAGAAAGGCTTCAGGGACACAAGATTTTCTTCAGGCGGGCATAGACAAATGGCTGTTACTCAACACTGTGCAAGTCCAGGTCTCTGCAGTGGGAGTAGTCGTAAGATCTCTCTAGTGTTCCTCACAGTTGGAAATGGATGTTAAAGAGCAATCAGCAGAACCAGACTAGTTGATAGATCTGTGGTCCTCAATGTGTTTTTTTTTTTTTGCCTCTTTTTGAAATGCTGTCACAGGTCTCAGAAGATATCCACTATGTCAGGAACTGCTTTATAGTAGCTGTCTGTTCTTTAAGAAGAATTGGAGAGCTCCATGCACTCTCTTGTATAGAGCCTTACCTTGTTTTTCATCTAGACAAGGCTGTGCTTTAAACTCTTCTTCCTTCTGAAGGTCCCCATAGTCTTTCATGTTAACCAAAAGGTTAATCACCCTTTTTTAGGTCCAAAATCATCTCAACAAGTTGGATGCTTGCAGGGAGCTAAAAACAAGCCTTGTGTTAACAGTTGTTTCTGCAGTCTGATAATCCATTTGTGCTGTGCAGCACTGCAAAGAAAGGTGAAAAGGCTTCCAAGCCACCTTGACTAGAATGGTCAGAACATGTGTACAGTAGCAAAGACTTAATGTGACTACAAAAGTGACACCACCAGCATTGATCAAGGCACATTCAAATAGGGCTATGGCAGCATCCTGGGCAAAACAAGCAGAAGCATCTCTGTCAATACTGAACAAAGTGGGCACTTTGTCCTCATTGCACACATTCACAAAATATTACAACATTTTGCACCCAGAGTTCCACCATTACAGTTTTTGGGTGCAGAGTGTTACAGGTAGCATTTAAGAGATAAATGAATATTCTCCCCCTCCTAGTGAACCTGTGGGTACTGCTTGTAAAATTCCAGCACATTTGAATAACCCAGTGACAAAGGTAAAAGGACACAGAATGAAGACATTTTATCAGAGTAATCATGATTTATTTTTCTGTTGGTTTCAGCGTTTGTCCTTGGGACACATCCATGAGTTCTTTTCCTGATTGGGAAGATGTTCTTTCAGCATATGATTTCTGATTGGGCATGGATTGTTGTAACAAGATTATTGCTATTTACTTAAGGCACAAGTTGAGTAATGCCATTGTTGAGATTATACAGATGTAGGCTGATATTTTGAATTAACTGTGCTGTTTGCAGAATTGAAAGCCTGTACATTTTTTCATAACATTCGGAGGAGAGTTGGCAGAGAGAGAGAGGGGAAGAGAGCAACATGGGGTAACTATCATATCTTCCCTTGTCAATCTTCACCATTCATTACTTCCTGGGTGTAAGCCGGAGGCGCGCATCCGTCACGGGAGCCTTTTTTTTTTTTTTTGTTAGCCTAACGGCCCCGCCCTCGAGAGCGACGTCATGCGTCATGCGCGAGGGGCGGCCGTTAGTAGCGACCGACTCCTCCTCCAACTCAGTTCTGTTTCTCCCGCCATCGAGGCAGCACCTGTTTCGGAGCGTCCATATTTTGACTGCGTCAGCGACTCCTTTTTCCCGCACACTCGACGCCAATCGGTAAGACCGTTCTTTTTTCTTTCTAAAACGGCGCCGGGTGTGCTTTCCTACTGTTTTTTCTTGTTGATTTCGTGTTATGTCCGGGTCCGGAGCTAAACGTGTTTCGAAGACGGGCCGCGCCCCTATGCGTCGGTGTTACTGTGGCCGGCATTTCTCCGTCTCGGACCGGCATGACGTTTGTCTTCGTTGCCTGGGACCCAACCATGACATGGATTCGTGCGACGCCTGTTTCTCCATGGACCGCCGTGTCCTCGAAGTCCGCGCGTTCAAGCTCGGCAAAGCCCCACCGACCTTCGGGGGACGACGTCGCTCAAGGGATTCTCAGGTAAGGTCTCTAGGGCCCTTCGGTCCCTCCCGGGCCTATACGGTCTGAGGAGGAGGGGGTCTCCTCGTCTTTTCTTGCCGAGGAGGAGGCCCTTCTGCGGTGTCGGGGGAGCGTCGTAGTCCCTCCCGGGGCCGCGGCGCCGACACCGCCTCGGCAGTCACCTCTTCGGAGGTGCAGGCTCCCCGTGGCGAGGCCCTCGACTTTTGGGCCTAGCTCGGTGGACCGACGGCGCCTTTCGGATCCTGGCGCCGCTCGCGGTGCCGGTGATCGATGGCGCCTGCTTCCGGCGCTGTGCGGAGTCCCGCGCCGCTTTGCGCGCCCGTGATCAGAGCGCGCGTCTGGCGGCGCCCGCTTGGGATCCCGGCACTGCTCGCGCGCCAGATCGGGCGCGCCATTGGCGTGCCGCTTTGGCCTCGCGCTGTTTGCGGCGCTGGTGGACAAGGCGGCGCCTGGCGGCGTGCCGCTCACCTTCCGACGCGCCCGCGCCGCGGGCCTTGTCCTTCCAGGCAGTGCCGGCCTTGCCGGGCGCCTGCTGGGGTGGGAGCTAGCCTGGCTGCTACCGAGGGAGGCGACAGCGCCTCCTTGGTACCGGGGCCGTTCGGGCCCCGTAGCCTCGGGGACCCCTGGGGTGGCCAGCATTGAGGTCCTGCTGGTCTCGTCCTCCTCGGAGGGCGATGATTCAGACGTGGACCCATCCTGGCACCCCCACTCTTCGGAGTCTGGGTCCCCGGTGGCTAGAGGTGCCAGGCGGCGCAGCGGGCCCCTCCCTCTGTCCCCCCTTCCGTCGTCTCCTGAGGGTTCCCCGGCTGGGGGTGGCCGGGAGCCCGGGGGCGGGGGTGACGCGAGGGAGGCCCTCTGGAGGCCCGTGACAGCTACTTCACGGGTGCTGTTGCCCTCTAGGGACAGGGGACGCTGTGGTCGAGGAGGAGGGCCCTCGGAGTCCGGAGGGGTTGAGGGGCAGGGGTCTGCTGCTCGAGTCTTCTTTGGCCACCCCAGGGGGTGGCCAGGGCCAGTGCAGAGCCTCGCCCCTCCCTCCAGGGTTCTAGGGTGTCCTCCGGCGTTTGTGCGGACTGCCCTTCTGGATCCATGCAGTCCCGCGTCCACAGCGGAGGTTCTCCCCAGGGCTCTTCCAGGCTCCACTTCCCCAGAGTTCGCTCTGCGGCCTGGTCTGATATCCGGGATCCCTCTTTCCAGGGCTCCTTTCCCCGGATTCCAGAGCCCTCGCAGAGAACAGTTGCCTCCGCTGAGGTGCCCTCTCCCATCTCTCTGCCTTCACCACCCCCGCTCCCAGGCCATGTCGGTCCTACGGGTCCGTTATCCTGGGGGCAGTTCAGGGGTTCTGCGGCGGCCTTCCCCTCATATGTTAGATACATGCATGAGCGGGTCTTTCGACTCTCCCCACCGCCGCAGGAATCCTCTGGGCATTCCAGTTCCCCATCATCCTCGTCTCCCTCCTCCGAGGGAGAGGAACCCCCTGCTCATCTGTCCTCCGATGCTGATTTCACAGAATATCAGCGTTTCCTCTCGAGGATGGTGAGGGATCTCCGGATTTCCTACGTTTGAAGAGACAATACCGAACGGGAGACGCGTGAATTCCTTGGTGAATTCAGTGCCCAGCATCTGGTGGTACCTTCCTGGCCTATCCCCTTCCAGGAGGCGTCTATCCGGTCATGGCAGTCCCCTGCCGCTTCTTCCCCAGCCCCGGCGGACTGCCAGCGTAGGTATTGTGCCCCCTCTGAGTCTCTAGGTTCCCTTCCCAACCCGTCCTCAGGTTTGGTATACCTGGATACTCCTTCTGGGCGCCGTTGCCTGGCGCACGACCGCCCATCGGATTCGACTCTTCCAGTTCGACCGCTAGCGCAGAGTGTTCTCTCTTCTCGTGGCGAGTGCATGTATTGCATCACATCAGGCTCACCACGCTGCCTACAACCGCATCTGTGGTCGATGATGTCCCAGCTGCTGGCATCTATGCCTGATACGGAGCAAACCAGACAAGCCGTCTGTCCTCTCCGCGTAGGCCTGGAGCTGGCAAGACACCAAGCAAGGGCATCTTATGACGCCAATGAGGTGGCTTCCCAGGCTTGTGGGGACAGCGATCTGCATCAGGCGGACGGCATGGCTTGTCTTTTCCAGGTTGTCACCCTGGCCCGGCGTGAGGTGATTCGCTCCGCCTTCCGGGACCCGCTCTTTTCTCTTCCAGAGCTAGGAGACTTTACAGGGCTCCCTCCATCTCCTCGCCCTCGGGAGGCACCTCCTAGCTCTTCTCCCTCTTAGGCTTTCTGAATAAGCCAGGGTCTTCTCTTCTGTTTCTCACCAGCAGAAGGCTGGGGGTCTTGTTCCTCAGGGTATGGCCTCTTCCCTCCAGGGAAGAGGAGCTTGGTATCACCTTAGGAAGTAATGAATGGTGAAGATTGACAAGGAAGATAGGAAAATACGTACTCACCGTAATTCTTGATCTCTCTTGTATCTTCACCATTCATTACTTACACCCGCCCACCATCCCTCAGTGGCCTCTTCCTGTGGCTTCTCCACCTCCGCCTCCTTCCTCTCTCTGCATTTATATAAAATATAGGAAAATTGCCTAATTTTTTCAAAAAAAAAAAAGATCTTTCTTTGAGGGGGGGGTTCTAAATTTCCAGAGAAATTACTTACTCTAAGATTCATGGGCCATCTCGTGGATTGCATTGGCGATCAGACTGCACAACTATCTCTTGCTATTCTTCTGGCAAGATACCTCTGGGTTTTTTTGGCCTGGCTCAGGCTATTCAGTTTTGATCCTGCAATCCCGTGTCCAGATAGTTGCCCTGGAATCTAATCCCCCCCTCTATTCTTGCCTTACAGAGCAGAGGAACGAGTACGTCTATTCCTTTCTTCTTTTGCAAAAAAAAAAAAAAATGCTGAGGGAACTCTCTTCGACTGCTATAGGCATCTTGGTATCTGGGTCATGCATCTAGTTAAAAAAAAAAAATTTTATCTGTAAAAAAAAAAAAAAAGGGAAAACAAACAAGAAGGCAAATGAGAAGGTAGGCTATCCTTCTCGCTGTTTGCTATTGTTTCTCCTTTAAGTGTCCTCTTGACAACTTTTACAGTAGAACATTGCTGACCATATCCAATCCTAGCCAGCCTAAGCCTTGACCTGCCTTAGCCAGTCAGTCTGAGTCCCATTTCTATCTTGAAACGCCTGAAAGGCTTACATTTTCCATTTCTAAACCCCTGAGCACGCTGTCATGCTGCCTGGGTTTTATTCTTCCCTCCTCGGCTGTCCTCCAGTTAAAGGCCTTCCGCGGCCAGGAGCCCGAGGTGGTATCAAGAACAATGGCATGTTGAAGATGAGGACTATGCCCTCCTGAGTCTGTCTAGCGGGTTCGGTGAACCTCTCTTCAGCTCTATCTCCGGGATTCTTGCTTCCCTTTAGTCGAGCCTTCAGCTACAAGCTAACTATGCTCATGGGCATTCTGGTCCCTTCAACATCCCATCTCTCTTCTCTTTTCCTTCTTCTTTATTTTCATTTCCTTACTCATCTCTCCTCCTAGAGTCGCCCAGGTAAGGAGGCCCTGCAGTCCCTAGGCTAGGGATGTTCTTATCTCCTCTGTCCTTCCTCCATCGGCTTATTCCTTTTCAGTTCATTCTTCCTGTTTGCTATCCCTCGGCTATCTTGCCTCGCTATCTATATTTTCTGCTTTCACTTTTGCCTCCGGCTCACAGAACTGAGTTGGAGGAGGAGTCGGTCACATTAACGGCCGCTCGCACGATGACGCATGACGCCGCCTTCCGAGGGCGGGCCGTTAGGCTAACTTTAAAAAAAAAAAAAAAAAAAAGCTCCCGTGACGGGTGCGCGCCTCCGGCTTACACCCAGGAAGTAATGAATGGTGAAGATACAAGAGAAGATCAAGAATTACGGTAGGTACGTAATTTTCCTATTTTGCCTTTATCTGGCGGAACATAGGTAGGGATCTTTGTCAGACTGGATGCACCTTGAGTCTTCACCTGCCATTATGTTCTCTACTAATGATCATCTTCAGCAGTACCTTACTCATTTGAACCACACCTATGGAACATAGGTGCATCAGCGTCTGACTCATGTGAACTTTTGCCTAGCAGGGGCTGCCCATGATGTTGTGTATTGTCAGCGCCTACATAACGTGGGCAGCCTCTGACTTCAGTTCTTTCCATTTCAGCTGTCAGTGCCGCATTAGATAGAAGGAACAAGATCCTTGGACTCCTGCACTTCACTGCGGTTAGCTTTGCTGGCCATCGTTGTGTTACTTCGACACTTTTTGCTAGGCCTGTACATCATCTTTCCCACTGTAATATGTGGCTGCTGTAGGGCTTCATCTTGGGCTACAACTTCTGAGGTCCCAATGCTGTCTGCTGACCTGCCATCATGGGCTGTTGTCCGTTGTTGGTCTTCTCATCCCTAGATCCCTGCCGGTCTTTTGTTGGTATCTCTGTTTCTGCTGCCAGTTCATTATCCCTCCCTTCCTGATTTGGGTCCTTGCTGATGGTTTCCGCTGCTACATTGATGTTGGGAGTACTGGTCATGTATAAGACCTTGGCAGTCATTCCCACTCTCCTTGGGGACGCCAAAGTCTGTTTCTGCTTTATAGACCAGCCAACATCACCATGGGGCTCCTGGCACCCTGCAGCTCAGTCTCCTGGCCTTGCTTTGTTGACGGTTTTGCTGCTTGGGGTGGGGTCGCCATTTACGGTATCCCCATTTCTGCTGGTCTTTGCCTGGCTCTGCCTTGTTGACATTCTGCTTCGTATACAATATGAGGCTTTATGCCGCGGTTGATTCATGTTTCGGTCGCTGGGGTTTCCATGTCGACCGGTGCTTCTTACCACACTTTGACCTTCCATCAGGATGCTTCGGTTGGTTTCTGGCATTGGTGGCCCACCTCCCTGTTTTCACGGGGCTTGTGGTTTTTGCTGTGGTCTTAGTCATTGGGTTCCCCATTGATATTCTTGGCTCATTGCTGGGCTCAGCCTTGTTGATGTCCATTTTCTTGACTGATCTCCTTTTATGTACATGACATTGACGTTTCTAGTGTCATCGTTTGGTTGTATTAGCAGGGTTTTTATCCCATGTCCTCTGTGCGGTTGATGCGCTGCACTGTCACGTGGCCGCATGCTTCATTGGCCTGTGGGACATGTGGCCTTTTTGGTGAATGAGGGTGCAGTGCCTTTCTTTTGGCCTTCCCCCCCTGCTTTCCTGGGATACTGTTTGGGAATCATTCTGTAGGTATAATCACTGAATGGAAATGTTCTTGAAGAAGCTGAAATACGTACCAATAACAGTAGATCTTTGAAAGAATCTCCTGCATTTAGCCACAGCTCACCCTCCCCTCTTGTTTTTGGAGGGCATAGTGGGGGGTTGTGGTGGTGTTGTTTATGTGTGATTCGCCCTGTTCCTCTCTACCCTGTACTGGGTTTCATGAGGTGTTTTCTATCCTTGCCACTGGTTAGGGGGTGTCAACATGGTTTTCTTTGCTGTTCGTTGGTTTATTACAATGTTATAAAGAAATACAAAATCACACACACCCCCATAATGCAAAGCATCATGGGCTGTATATGCAGATCACCACAGAATATTATGCTGGTTCAACTTTAAGCAGAAATGCATGGTGCCGAAAGGCCTCTTATGCAGTTTGCAAAGAGGGTGCCAACAGAAAGACACAGACGCGTGTTTCATCCTACCAGGACTCATCAGTGTGCATTGTCTGTATGACACCCAAGTGAAATGAATCAGCTACCCTAAGATAGTCTATGTGGGTTATGTTGTGGTGAACCCAATAAAAACAAAAAACAAGCTAAAAGACAAAGAACCTCAGTGCACAAGCACTGGAAGCAATGGTTACCCAAAGGGGAATTGGCTGGGAAGCCAAGTTTCAAAGAAATACAAAATCACACATACCCCCATAATGCAAAGCATCATGGGCTGTATATGCAAATCTCCAGAGAATATTATGCTGGTTCAGTTTTAAGCAGAAATGCATGATGCCGAAATTCCTGTCACACAGTTTGCTAAGGGTGCCAACAGAAAGACACAGACACGTGTTTCGTCCTGCCAGGACTCATCAGTGTGCCTCGTCTGTATGACACCCCAGTGAAATGAACCAGCTACCCTAAGATGGTACAGTGTTGTTGTGTGTCTAGTGGAAGGATTGAATCAAAAAGGTTTGGAGCCACCCATGTTGCATAGGTGACGACAGTGTGCATTATCATGGGCGGCCCGTACTAGACAAAAGTACCAGATAGGTCTGACGGTGACTGCGTCTGTATTCCATATGTGTGGCTCAATGGAGAAGATTCTCTCAAGGATCTACTTTTACTGGTAAATAAGTGCTCTTTTCTTGCACTAACCTGAAGTGAGCCTTTGAGCTGGCAGCTGCTTATTGGAATGTTGGGGAAGGCTGGGTTCTGTGGTTATATCACAGCTTTTTAACTGTGTCATTGTCTCAAGTAGAATGACTTAATTACCCCAAATCAGTGAAATCATTGGAACTAATAGAAAAATAAATTACTGTAGGCATAATATAATTTCTTCATTCTTTTAGTATTTACTTTCTTGACTTTACTTAACCAGGCTGCAATCCCATAACTTTTATTAACCCGCTATATTTTCTGTGCAGGTTCTGCATTGTGAGGGAAATCAAACCTGCTTCTATTCCTTCTTGAGCTGGAGTGCAGCATGGGGGAGGGGAAGGGGTAGTGTTGGGTCATTCTAACTATTCATAGGTAGTCAGTCCTGGGCTATTATGAGCCCTTTGGCTCATTATCTGACGGATGCTGGCCGTTTGCTCTGTGTCTGTCCTGAATAAAGATCTCACTTGCCAACTGTTGTATTGCAGGCAGTTTGAGAGGACCCAACCCATCATGGGGATTATTATCGATCACTTCGTTGACCGCCCCTTCTCCAGCTCTTCACCCATGCAGCCCTGCAACTACAGGTAAGGATCTGGAGAATAGTGATGTGAAATAATTCATTCAGGATTTGTCAGTATTTTTTTTGGGGGGGGGGGTACTCGTGGTGAAGTATCTCTAGTATTGCATCCCAGCCCCTGTCTGGTAGGACTGGCCTTCTCCCAGCCAAGGTCACCGGCTGACTGGGGCTTTGTGTCCTTTCACTGAGAATGTTAGTAATGTACGAATTCCTGCAGCGGCCGTGAGTGGTTGGAAGGGTTCTGTTGTTATGGCAAGTACGTCCTGTAACTAAATGGCAAACTCCATGACAGTTGGCCAGGTGCTTCTCAAGATTCAACCACAGATATAACAGAAAATGAGAAGGCACAGCTTGTGGATAATTAGGGGAAGGGGAAATTGTTTAACCAGGAAAGACACTAAGCCATAGCTTGTTTCCAGGTGCAGCCTGGGAGCACAAGGAAGTTAAGAGACTTGCTCAGGGTCACACAGTATGCAGGTGGGGGCTGATGGGATTCAAACTCAGGTCTCCAGGTTTACAGCTTGGTACCCTTAACCACTACGCTATACTGCTTGTGGATAATTAACTTGGAATGAAAGTGCAGCACCCCTTCCCTTACAGAATGCTGCCAAAATGGGCCTGCAATTCATTCAGAAGTTTTTTTTAATTTTCCTTTTTTTTTGTTCTTTTCTTAGTTGAAATAGGCCACCACTTCACGTAACCCATAATAAGTCAAGTCCTACACTATCTTGTATTTTAAGTTAAATTTACTCATGCTAACCTCATGCATTGCTTCTCCCTCTTCATTTAAACCTCTCTTTTAGAACCTCCATGTTTTAATATGTGTAACTTCGGTAACAGGGATCACCTGGGTTACCAATAGGGGAACAAGTTACTGAGAGAGGGCTGCATCTCTCCCTTATAATTTATGCAGATTTGAAGTTTACCTGTTAAAGCAAAAGTGGAACAGAAACTGTTTTTCCAGAAAAATAGTTTCAGGTACAGATAATAAAAATATTAGCATACCCGTCAAATCTACTTTTTTAGGTACCTCCTTTGTGATGCACCATGAAGCTTTTGTTTATTTTCTCGATACTAACCCTTGCCCAGGTCAGTGTTCTCACCCGAGGAATTCTTCAGCATGCTTGTACATATGCAGTGTGCCAGCTGGGTTCAATTGCCATGGAGGTGGAGTCAGTGCTAATGATTTTTGGCATCAACCAATCCGAGAGCAGGAGAGGAAGATGCCGCCTGTAGCTAGAGTGAGAGGTCAGTCAGATTCATTTCTCTGCTTACTGTACAATACTACCCTGGAGTCCTCTCTTCTCAGCTTCGCTTGAATAAGTTCATTTCTTTATTAGTCAGTAAAATATTTATTTTTGTGCTGCCTTTAGTGGTTTTTGAGGCATTTTTCTTTATTTTAGCGGTTCCTTTGGTTCTCAGGAATCACAGATTCTCTTTTTATTTAGTGGTTCCTACCGCGTTACCCGCTCTTTTTCTGAGGTAAAATGTTAGCGCTTTTGAACTAAATAAAGCACTTTTTATTTCTTTTACTTTATTTTACTTGCGCTTCCCTATTTATTTGTCGGGACTGCTATTTTAAACTACAAACACTTTATTTTTAGTACTTTTCCAGCCATTTATCGTTCCATAGCGTTTTGAACCGACTGAATTCTATTCAATTTTCCCTTTTGGGAACATAATTCTGAGGTCTTCTGAAGAATTGGCATATCAGACCCCAAAAGAAAACTGGACCTACTGGTTTTAAAAATTGCAGTAAGTGTGCTAAAATAGTGGCCAAGGCAGACTGCCACAATCTTTATTTAAGTTGTTTGGGTCCAGACGATAACTGTGAACTTTGCTTTAACTTTTGTTCTAAAACAGTTAAAAAAGAAGCAAAAAGAAAAACATATCACTGCCCCTCCCGCTGAAAAGCAAAGACGCCAGTGACACAAAAAGATAAAGAAGCGTTTTTTTCTGATGAAGAAATGGCTGAGGCTTGGCATTTATACCAGACTGTACAGTCTATGGGCAATCTCTTTAATGCCCCTCCTGACCCTATTACCCCTCACACGTCAGACCCTGGGCTTGTGCAGGGTTTTTACTATGAGGATGATGATGATGCCAACCAGAGGGTGAACCTTTATAACCTGATGTAGCCCCTAAGAGTTTGACTCTACCTGTAATGGCCAGGAGGATTTTTCCTCGCACTATACCTTCATTCAGCATATGGTGGATACTCTGGCTCTCACTATTGTAGAGACCACTGATCAAGAGGAGGAGGAGGAAGACTTTTTAGATATGATGGGTCTCCCTCCTTCTAAAAAGTTACTTTTGCCCATAAATAAATCACTTCGAAGAACAACTTTTAAAATACTTGGGAATCCCACTTCCATTTCTGGAGTGGACAAGAACATTGAAAGAAAGTACCAACTGGAGAATAATCATGCTGAATTTCTGTATATACACTCTGGTCACAAGGTGGTGGTGCAGGTTGCTGCTTGTGACAGAGCTAAAGTGCCTCTTTCTTCACAGCCCCCTGAAAAGGAATCGAGAAGGCTGGATTTGATGGGTAAAAAAATCTTGCATAACAGCTTCTCTGCTGCTTCGCCTACCTACTTATATGGCCTATGCAGCTCAATATTAAAAAGCTCTCTGGAACTCTGTGCTAGCTATCAGCCAACAGGCTTCCACAATGACATGAGTGATCATGGGGTGGTTGTTTGTACAAGATCACAAATTATAGCCAGACAGCAACCAACACTCATAACTAAGCGGTCATTTTGCAAGTTTAATGCATCAGACTACTTATTAGACGTGAGCAAAATTAGATGGCAAGACCTCTACCTTGCCAAAAAGATCAATGAGGTGGTCACTATCCTTAAATACAAACTCACTGTGTTGGCCATCAAGCATGCCCCTTTGATCAGAGTCAGGGTGCGTAAAACATCCAACCCATGGTTTACATCAGATCTCAAGGCTACACTCCTACGCCGTGATAAACTCTGGGCTAAGGTCGGCCTGTAGCCCCCTCTATCCCTCTGAAGATCCTCAGCAATAGTAGGGCTGTGGAAAATAGCTGCTTTCCTCGAGGAAATCAACAATCACTTTGTAACTGCTGGCCTAGCTTTTGACTCTTCGCCTTATGCAGCCTGTGGTAACAACCAAGACTGTAATAACATTGGCTCGCAAACTTCGACCCGCCCAGTCCAGTTGTGCCCGTTTAGCTATAAAGAAGTCGAAGATTCACTTCTTAACTCATTGAGTCCTGGTGGCCATTTTGGGTCAAGTTCTGTAATAGATGGATTCATCACCATATGGCGTCTACTGGACCCAATGAGTTTTTAACGTAGACATTTGAAAAAGTGCAGGGGACGATGGTCTGGAACCTTTTTTTCTTAAACTAGGCTATCTCGACCTCACCGCCCCTATTCTCCACATATTCAGTCTTTCCATTTGCACTGCCACTGTTCCCTCCTGCTGGAACTCTGCCCACGTCCTCCCATTATTCAAGTCAGGGGGCCCATGTGACCTAAACAACTATAGGCCCATCTCAATCTTACCTGTCCTCTCCAAAGTCCTTGAAAAGCTAGTTTCTTCCCAAATGAAACTCCATATCGAATCATCTTCAGTTCTCAACCCTGCTCAATCTGGCTTCCGGCCCAACCATAGTACACTCACTGCTCTAGCCAAAGTTACCAATGAATGGATCACAGCCATGGACTCCAAGAAAGTTACTGGACCAGTATTTTTAGATCTCAGCAAAGCGTTCGACATTGTCAACCACAATCTGTTAGTCTCAAGCCTAATAAAAGTAGGCGCCACCCCCGCTGCCCAGTGGTTTACCAGCTACCTATCTGGAAGGACCCAGAAAGTAAAAGCTGGTGGCCTCTTTTCTGCATCCCTCCCAGTTGTCAGCGGAGTATCGCAAGGCTCCATATTAGGTCCCATCCTTTTCTCCCTATACATCAATAACCTTGACACACATATATCCCAGTCCTATCTGCATTTCTTTGCTGATGATACTGCACTGTATACATCAGGCCCTACACTGGATGAAGTGAGGGATGTACTGCAAGCTGACTTTGCACAACTAGAAATCAGTCTAATCAATGCCAAACTACTCCTCAATGCCAAGAAAACTAAGGCCATGATCTTTGCCCCAAACACCACCTCCACTTCCCTTGCAAACACGCACAAAGAATTCATCACTACCTCCATAGGTGAACTCCTTGAAATCGCCTCCAAATTCAGATATCTTGCTATGTGGCTAGACAACAAGCTTTCCTTTCACGACCACCTCAACGATCTGGCAAAGAGGCTAAAAATTAGGTTAGGTTTCTTCTTCCATAAAAAGTCCCTCTTTCCACTGGATACCAGAACTAGGCTGGTCCAGGCCACTTTCTTGCCGCTACTCGACTATGGAGATCTAATCTTTTCCTCCGCAGCGGCCTCAGGACTCAACAAACTAGACGTCCTGTACCACCGTGCCATACGGTTCATGACAAACCTACCCTACCGAACCCACCATTGCAATTTGTACCTAGCCGCTGGCTGGACATCACTCTCAACTAGACTCCCGCTTCATGCTGGTATCTGGACTCTTAAGCTACTCCTGAACAAGCTCCCAAACTATCTCACAACCCTTTTACATATTTCCCATAGCGCCTACTCTCTTAGGAAAATTGACCTCCTCCTCCTCGATGTACCGAGAACTCGCACCTCACTCGGCAAGTGGGCCATGTCGAGCGTACTCCCAACTATCTGGAACCAGCTCCAAGGCATACTGAAGCTTCCCAGTACTGTACCTGTCAGCCTATTTAAAAGGTTGGCTGCAGCAAAAATAAAAGATACATGCAGCTGCTGCTAAATCCCAGCTCACTGCTCTAATCCTAGCCCACTGCTTCCTCTTACTTACCTAGAAATTAGTTCCCTTGATACTCCGAAACAAGCACGTTGTACCTTTTTTTTGTACTTGTATTTTTCTATGTCGTTGTCATTTTTATGCAACATGTTAATGCTTGCCCATAGTTCTGTACTTGAATTGATACTGTTTTTTCGATTATGCAGTCTGTAACTACCTGTCTGTGTCAAAGGACCTCCTTGTGAATGAGCTTGCTCAACTGTGGTTTCCTACAATAAACTTGAACTTGAACAGCAGGCCTCCTCCATAGAAGCCCAGGACCTGGCAGAAACTGTAAAAATTGCCCTAGAGGCTACAGAGTACCAGTTTCACTTGGCAGTGGACACTGATGATACTGCTTCCAGAGCCATGGCCCAGGCCATCTCCCTTAGGCGCTATGCCTGGCTAAGAACAACCAACCTCTTACAGGACACTCAGACTAAAACTATGGATTCCTCCTATGAGAATAATTCACTGTTGGGTGACAAAACAGAAATTTACATGAAAAAGGTGGACGAATACAAAACCACCTGCCAAAGTAATGCTGCAAAAGAAAATGCCTCTACTTCCCAGGGATCTCAGAGCAGAGGGAACAGAGGCAGAGGTTACTACCCCAGGGCCTTCTACCCTGTGCCAGTGCCTGTGTCCTGAATTACTCTCAGATGAGAGGTTTCTTCAGGGGAGGAGAAAGGAGAAGTCAGAGACGGGCTGGTCCCTCTTCTCCCTCAAGTACTCAGTCTAAGCAAATCTTCTGACTGGAAAAGCCAGGTCGCCTCCCCTCCCCCAGTAGGAGGAAGTGTGACCCACTACCTCCACCACTGGCACCTCTTCACCACAGACAAGTGGATACTTGTGGTAGTGACTCGGGGACTTACCCTGCAGTTCAAGAAATTTCCCACTCAACAGCGTCAGAAGTCACTAAAATGTCTAACTCGTACAGAGAAACAACTGTTGGAGTTAGAAGTAAAGTCCTTTCTGTCTGCAAAAGCAGTGGAAAAAGTTCCCTTTTCTAAGGGGAAAGGGCTTCTACTCTAAGTATTTCCTAACCCAGAGGAAAAATTGGGGACTGGCGACCCATTTTAGACCTCGGGTACCTGAACAAACATCTGCTCAATCCCAAATTCAAGATGGTCATGCTGGCTGTGGTGATTCCATCCCTGCAAAAGGGGGACTGGCTAGCTTCCCTAGACCCAAAGGACGCCTATTTCCACAACCCAATCAGGCAGTTCCACAGGAAATTCCTCAGGTTTAAACTGCCTTCAGGCCATTATCAGTTTGCAGCACTGCCGTGCGGTCTTTTCTTCAGCGCCCAGAGTTTTCACAAAGTGCCTGGCAGTAGTGACAGCCCATCTCAGGAAACAGGTATCTGTCCTCCCCTACCTGGACGATTGGCTAATAGTGGTAAGTCTCTGCAGGAGTTCAGAAACCCTGGTCAGCCTAACTCGGGAGTACCCTGGAGTTCTCAGGCTTCCTAATCAATACTCAGAAATCCCACTTTGATCCAGTTCAGTTACTGGAATTCATTGGGGCAGAACTGGGCACGCAAAACTTTAAGAATTTAGCAAATTCTTTTGTTCTGGCCCAGCCAAGGCCAGCCAGACACTTCCTGAGGCTTCTGGGCCACATGGCTTCTACCACAGCTGTGGTACCAGGTGCCAGATTTCAAATGAGAGACATTCAGTATCATCTAAGGGCTCACTGGTCCCAGAAAACAGATTCTATGTCAGAACTCATTCCAGTCACAAGGACTCTGCTGCAAGCCCTAGACTTGTGGAAAGACTTAGAAAATCTCAGGGAAGGAGTCCCCTTCCAGAAAAGGGAACCTTCCAGAGTACTCACTACAGATGTCTCCCCTCTAGGATGGGGGGGGCACACTGGACAGATCAGTCCATAAGCAGGACGTGGTCCCCCAAGGAGTTCACTTACCACATAAACGTCCTCGAACTCAGAGCTGTTTATCTAGCAATGAAAGCCTTTGCCCCTCATTGAAAAGGTCAGTCTGTCCAGATCAGAACAGACACCACCACAGCAGTGTTTTATATCAACAAGCAGGGGGGGCACAAGGTCCACAAAGCTTTATTCAGAGACCATGAAGATTTGGTCTCTGGCCTACTGACTGGAAATAGTTTTCAGCGATTCACCTGCCAGAAAGACAGTGTGCTGGCAGATGCTCTGAGCTGCATTAGTCAGGGTCACCACGAGTGGGCCTTGAACAGACAAGCACTGGCCACAGTTTTCAGGATGTGGAGCACTCCAGAGATGGACCTCTTTGCCTCCAGTCTCAATCACCAGCTACCCCTGTACTGTTGCAGGCCTCCAGCTCTAGGCACAGTACCAGTGGATGCCCTAAACCTGGACTGGACAGGGAAGTTCCTGTACGCCTTCCCTCCTTTTCCCTTGATTCTCAGGGTCCTCCTGAAGCTTAGAACCCACCTTGCCACCATGATTCTGGTGACACCAGACTGGGCAAGACAACCTTAGTATTCCTTGCTCCTGGTCCTGTCAGCCAAGCAAACAATTTGACTACCTTTGAGCCACAGTCTCCTGACTCTACCTCAGATGGGGATAACGTACCCCAACATAGAGCCTCTTCACCTCAAAGCCTGGTACTTGAAGAGTTAGAATACCCAGGCTCTCAGTGCTCTGAACAAGTCCTAAGGATCCTTCGTCTAAGAAACCTAGCACTAAAAAGACCTATGCTTCCAAATGGAAAAGATTTTCCTTGTGGTGCAAGGATGGGCACATTCACCCTCTAAAAGCTACCGTACTCTCCCTTCAGTGCTTGACTACTTGGTGCACCTACAGGCCTAAGGCCGAAGTGCCTCATCCCTGAAAATTCACCTAGCAGCCATTTCGGCTTGTATTTCTGCTAGGGAGGAAAAATCTATAATTTCTCATTCCATCTTTAAGAAATTTTTTTTTTTTTAAACAACTAATTTAGAGGAAAACAAACGGGTATCAGGCATCCGAGAAGTTACTTTACAACATCCTAAGTATCACCTGTTGTCACAATAATAACAGGTTGGGGGAAAAAAACAGACTCTAGACTGCAAACATCAGAAAAAAAAAAAGAAAACTGCAGTGTATCAATGCTATACCCCATCTTACTATACATCTCATTACACTACAGTCCTGCTTATGATGTCTGAAAATACGTATACTTATAAGGAAGAGAAATATTCTCAAAGTTTTAAATGTTTCTAAACAATAACAAAAACATCATAGAAATATAAAACAGTACTAACTGTTGGGTGTCCAGTCATTTACACCATATGAGATTGATACCTCTTAGTACAAAACAATGTCTATGTATCTTCTAATCAAACTCCTGCACAATTATATAATGCAGTAATACAACCCACTCCCGCTGTCTCTCATTGACACAGGATGCCAATTGATCTAACACTGAAATACCTTTTAGGTCTTTGACAATGGATGTGAAAGGGTACCATCTTAAACGGAACTGCTGTAGTCTGAAATCAAGACGAGCAGTTAAAGTACCACTGATGCCTCAGGAAGAACTTTGAAAAACATAATATTTGGTCACAAAGCTGCTTATATGTCTCATTAGCTCTGTATTTTTTTTTTTGGTAAACTTTATTTTCAGACATACAGAGCATAAGTACATTAGCAGCTATAGAACAATGCAGTCACATAACAAGTCAATCAGGTTGTTTCCAATCTGGGCAAGTTAGCAGGTAGACATTCCATGTAAACCGTGGCTTCTTATAAATAGGGGTTCCAGATATATTTAATACAGGAGAGCATGAAAGAGTAGTTTACGTGTATATGATGAATAGCAGTAGTAATGTTCAGGCTGAGGGGCATAGGTGATTATATACCCAGCTGTTAGAAGGATCACTCCAAGCCACTTCCCCTCGTGGTATCTCCGAGTGTGAACTCTATTGTTAGATTTAAGAGAGAAATAAAACATTGGTTGACTCCTGAGCTGAAGTGTGGCTTTAGTTTATACCTCCCCCATTGAACCCAAGAATGTATGTCAAGATTAAGGACATAATCAGAAAGGGGTAACCAATTCTGCTGAATTGCTTCCTCGACTGGGCTCCATAGATCATAGCACTTTGACAGTTGGCCCCTTACCAAGTATTGGGTTCTCTCTAATTTCATACATTCCATCAAGGCGCCAGCCCATACTGATCTGGATGGAGCTCTCGTTGCTCTTCAATACAAGGCCAGCATGCACAGGCCAATCACTGTGCCCAGTCTCCATAACTTAAGGTTAACCCTCGGGCTCCCCATCCCCCGTAGTGGAAGCCCCAAGAGCACTTCTGTTGGGTCCATTCTTAGTGAGGTGACAGGTCTTTAGAATCAGAGACATCAGGGTAAGCACTTCACTCCAAAAGCTTTGGACCTTCTGACATTCCCAGACCAGGTGAAAAAGGTATTTTCGTGGACCTCACATCTTGGACTGAGATTGGACACTGATGGGTCAATTCTACAGGCTAAGGGTGGGGTGAAATAGGCACACATAAAGATGTTTTATTGAATGGCTCTTAATCTATTATTAATCGAGCATTCCAAAATATTTTTGATAATATTTATTTATTTATTAGCTTTTGGTAACCGGGTAAGGCTTAGGCAATCAGACTCACCTATTTCAGGCACCTAATCTGGAGAGCATATAGATTGGTTGTACATGCAGAAATGCACAGACATAATATAGGTGTACAGAAGCAAAACAAGATATACATTGGGTAGTACAGTAACAGTTACATAAGGGTACATTTTAGGCATAGATCATAATAAGGATGTAAAATAAAGCAATTAGGGTAACCATAAGACAGCTGAGGACAGTAAAGACATCAAGGTTCATAGCCACCTAGACAAATTGCATGGAGAACATTAGTGTAGTACTCAGGGTCGAACCCGACAGCCTGCAGTGGGACAAAGCAAATTAAGAGCATTTGCATTGGCCAGAGGCTAGGAGGTGGGTGAACAGCGAGTTTTTGAATTCTCGATGGGAGGATGCGTTTCACCATAAGGGGAGTGAGTTCCAGAATTTGGGAGCAAAATGGTCAAATGCCTGTTCACCCATTTTCTCATGCAAGGTCTAGTGGAGAGCATGGGGACAGAGGAAGACCTGAGAGTGCAGGTGTGTGAGGCAGGAGTCAGGAGGTTGGCAAGATAGACAGGGCAGGGAGGTCTAGACAGGAGTCGATAAAGCAACCCAGGAGTAGGCTCGAATATCCTTAGGTGACAGCCAATTTAAGCCAGCGTAAAGGAGACAGTGATGGTAAGACGTGGGGCAGTTAAGGCGAATCTACAGATGTTGTTGTAGACAGTGTCCCATTTGTGGAGGTAGCAGAGTTTGCAGCAAAGAGGAGGGGCAGAGCATATTGGAGCTGGGGTAAGAGAATACCTCTCACAAGGAAAGTCTAGCAGAAGGAGTGAGGGAGTGGCGACGCTGATAAGCTCCTACCAATTTTAGCATTGACGCATGGCACACCATATTGACATGTTGAGACAGGTCAAGTGTGGGATCCAAAGTGACCCCAAGGTACTTGAAGGACTCAGTGTTTGAGATGAGGGAGCCATCAAGGCATTGAACCCGAGCCTGTTGCAGGGGCAGACAGTTTCTTAGAGGATCCGAATAGCATAGCACAGGTTTTTCTAGGTTCAGGACTTGGTGGTTGCTAGAGAGCCAGGTCTGCAGGAATTGGAAGTCATTAGTGAGAGTGGAGTTGATGGCAGCAACCGATTTTGACCCAGAATAGAGAACAAGGTCATCTGCGTACATAAGAGTGCAGCTATGCCGGGACATGGTGGGAATATCACTTAGGAAGAGGGAAAAGAGTAGAGGTCCAAGAGTGGATCCCTGGGGAACTCCACGGGAGATGTTTGGGGGGAGGAAAGGGCCTTGTGAAATGCTACCGCCTGAGTCCGATTGTCAAGATAGCTATGGAACCAGGAGAGGCTTGATCAGATGCTCCAATGGATTGGAGCTTCTTTAGCATGAGAGGATGGTGTACCATGTCAAGGCTTTAGACAGGTCGATAAAGACGGCCCCAGTGAGTAGGCCACGGTCCATATTATTTCTGATGTCATTTGTAAGTTGTGTAAGTGCAGAGGTGGTACTGTGACGGGCGGAAACCATGTTGTACGGGGTTTGAAGATTAAACATGTCAAGGTGAGCAGCAAGCTGGCGGTGGACTATTTTTCAAGCAGCTTACTGAGAGTGGGCAGAAGCGATATAGGGGGTAGTTGGACATGAGTTTGACATTGCCCTTTTTGTGTATAGGGATGGTTCTGGCAGTTTTCCAGGTGGATGGGACAGTAGACGTACCAATCGAGAGGTTAAAAAGCCAGGTGATGGGTCTGGTCAGCCAAGGTGCATACTGCTTAAGTATGCAAGGATGGATGCCCTTGACCCCCGCGTGCCGGAAGGGAGTTAAGTAGCTTGCGAACTTCAAGGTATGTGGTTGGAGCCAGAACGAAAGGGAGGGGCGAGGGAGGAGAAGAGGGACAGTCAGGTTGAGGGCTAGTTAGAGTAGCAACTGGTGGAGAAGAAAAAAGGGCATTGAAGGCGTTGGCAATGGTGTCATGGTTGGTGCAGTGAACACCTTGAATGTTCATGTCAGCTGGATTCTGTGGCTTGTCGTTGCCGAGAATGTCCTTAATTTTGGACCAGTACCTGCTGTGGTTGTAGAGGATGTTATTAGTAGGTTCCTATAGTAGGTGCTTTGCTTGTCATGAATTTGTCTTTTGCAGTTGTTACATAATGCACGATATAGTCTTCAAAGTCCTGCGGAGGTGGGAGATCTTCCACCTGGACCAAAGTTTGTCCCTAGATTTGAGAAGTTGAAGCAGGGGCGTGTTAGCCACTTGGTTACTTTCCCTGCCATCCTATGTGGTGACGGGATGTAAAGGTTTTGAAGAGAGAGGAGGACGAGTTTAAATATTCTGTGGCTGTGTTAATGTCCTCTGTTTGGTAGAGGGACCAGTCAACCTGGTTAAGGTCAGTTAAGAAGTCCTCATGACTTAGGCGGAGAGATTAGGAAAGGTTACAGTTTAGCAGGAGGGAGGAGGAATGACAGTGTTCCAGACATAGTAGATAGGATAGTGGTCACTAATTGTGTCAGGTAGCACACGGCTGAGGCAACATATTCCATCCTGTTAGTAAGTATCCAGTCAAGGAGGGTGGCTACAGTTGCCCCACGTGAGACCCTTGTGGGTTCATGTATGAGCTGGGATAGATTTGCCTTGCTAGCTAAGGAGGATAGGTTAGCTGAGTTTTTCGGACCAGTCAAGGTTAAAATCACCAAGGCAGATAATGTCATTCTTGCCTGTAACTGAAGGCAGAAACCCTAGGGTTCAGTGATGCCTTGTGTAGGCATTTTGGGATATAAGTACAAAAATATGGGTTTCTTTACACCCCAAGAAGCAGTAGGGAGTGTGAGATTTCACAGTTTGGTAGGAGGGGTTCTGCAGAAGGGTAATGTTTAGGTGAGTTTTGAAGTAGAGGCAGGCCACCTCCCTTTTAGTGCCAGGACGGTCGATACGAAGCATGTTGTATCAGGAAACTGGCACTGAGAGTCAAGACACTGTGGGCTTAAGCCAGGTTTCTGTGATGGCGAGGACGTCCGGAACGTTAGTATAGATCCAAGCCTGGACGTCAGGGAGGTTGGCCATAAGGCTCCTAGCATTCAGGTGGGCGAAAGTTAGTCCATCGGTTTTAGGGAGAGTGGTGGCGGGGGGACAAGGTTATGACGGCATGCAGAGATGGACCAGGGTTGATCTCAGTGTCGCCGGATAGTATAAGAGATAGGGTTAGTAACCATAGCGGGGTGATGAGGTATGCCCTGATAGAGATGCAGGGTGGCGGCTTCAGATGAAGGTGAAGGTATCTGACTATTGGGCAAATACGCTTGCTGATGAGAGCAGAGGGGTAGAGGTAGTGGAGTGGCAGTAGCAAGCATGTTGGAGTAGTAGAAGTCAAACTGAGTATAAGTATTGGCAGAAACTGTTGATGTGTTCAAGCAGTAAAGCTCAAAGAGGATAGGAAGGCAAAGTATTCCCATGAGGAGCGCTAGGAGGGAGGAGGACATTTTGACTAGAGAAAGGAGTGAGGTAGAGAGGAAAGAGACAGCAGAGGGCTCCTTTAATATAAATCACCAAGTGAAAACAGCTACTAGAGAGCAGTAAAATGTGACAAGTGAGGTATTGGGAGCAAATTGCTCAAACTTAATCAGGCTCCCTCTAGTGGCAAAACAGTATAAGGAGCTAATGGAGAAGTTGGGTGTTTTAAGGATTAAGAGAGAAACAGAATCTCGCCTGGGCAGGCAGCATTGGGTAGCTTCGGTGGCACGGTCTCCCCTGGAGGAGTTATTTATAGGCAGTCACTCGGATGTCTCCCTCAGGACCCTGAGTTGTTGTTCTTGAATATTGATAGGGGTGCTTCAGGACCCCCTGGGGAAGATCAAGAATAACTGGGAGGCAGATATCTAACCTGAATATAAGCCCAGTCTCCTCCTGTTAATCCCTCAGGTTAGATATCTGCCTCCCAGTTATTCTTGATCTTCCCCAGGGGGTCCTGAAGCACCCCATCAACATTCAAGAACAACAACTCAGGGTCCTGAGGGAGAAATCCGAGTGACTGCCTATAAATAACTCCTCCAGGGGAGACCGTACCACCGAAGCTACCCAATGCTGCCTGCCCAGGCGAGATTCTGTTTCTCTCTTAATCCTTAAATAAAGGAAGAAGTGGGAAGCCCTGAGCCCAAACCTCTTAGACAACTCTCTGAAGGAGAGTAAGTCCCCATCTTCCCAGATATGGTGAATCAAATGTAAGCCTCTTCTCCTCTAAACCCCCAGTGAATGCCATTCCCCCGGTAGGAGTCTGGCGGCACCCCCCAACAGGGAGCTCAACTCTGTGTCAGGAGACGAGAGCCCGGTGCTGCAGTGTATCATGGGCCACTCTCCAAACTTTCCAGAGAGACCTGGTACAAGGGTTGGATTGTTTATTGGTCTCATCTCTCAGGGACCCCACCAGAACTTGAAAGTATAAGGGACAAGACTGTCTATCCTCTAGCTCCAGCCATCCCGGTCAGGATCCACCTTCTCTCAAAATGTCTTGTACATGGGCTGGCTGGGCAGCCATATAGTAGTGCCTAACATTTGAGGCCCAGACCCCCGTCTGTCTGAGTGCCACAGTACCTCTTTCTTAATTCTGGGCCTTTTCCCTGCCAGAGAAGTTGGATGATGGTGCCCTCCAGTGCTGTAATGTATTTGTTAGGGATACTCACTGGAAGGGACTGAAAAACATATAAGAACTGTGGGAGCACACTCATTTTAATCAGGTTGACCCGACCAAGCAGGGTCCAGGGCAAAGCCCTTCAGTTAAAACCGTTTTTTCTAATCTTCGAAATCACTGGGGAAAGATTGGCCTTGGCCAGAAGAGACAGTTTTGCTGGCAAATAGATCCCTAAAGGTTTTTCAACTATATTGGCTCCCTAAAAACCTCTCCTACCTTAGTTCGCCCATTAAAAATTAATGATGTTGTCATTAATGATGAACAAACTATGGCCAATAAATTTAATGTTTATTTTGCTAGCATATTTAAAAAAAAGGGTGAGTTTATGTGTTTAAAACCTTCTAAACTGGACCCCATAATTCAATTTATTGTAGTTGAAACTTTTAACATCATTGATTCTTTAAAATCTTCCACATCAGTTGGTCCTGATGGTATTCCAGCTGTTTTCTTGAAAAATCTTTCTTATGAACTGGTGGGTGTACTGACCTATTTGTTTAATGAATCACTACAGAGGAATAGTGGTTAAAGATTGGTGTGATGCTGTAGTTATTCTATGCACAAATCTGGCTCTAAGAAAGAGCTAAGTAATTACAGACCGATAAGTTTAACCTCGACCATATGTAAAATCATGGAAAGACTAATCCTAGAGTAAAATCAGTACACATATTTTGGAAAATGGTTTGACCGATATTTTCCAACATGGAGTTCAACCTGGAAGATCATGTCAAACCAATTTGTTAGATTTTTTCGAACCAGTGAGTGAAGCTTTGGACCATGGTATGCCAGTAGATGTCATCTACCTGGACTTTGAAAAGGCCTTTGATTCAAACACCATGAAGTCTTGCTATATTAGGACCATTGCAGTCATTCCCCACACTTGAACTGCCCCGGAGAGGAAACAGTTAACTCCAGAGTGATCTGGAGTTCCACAGCGCGAGGGCGCTGTTCAAAGCTCTATCTGGCTAGTTTCAAATGAAACTGTCAGATTCTTTACTCCGCTTCACTGAACAGTCGCTCCGGAGATCAGCTCCTTCAGCTCGGTTCATTTCTCGGTTCAAGCGATATTTTCGGTTCATTGGAACGGCAAAATATTTATTTTACCGCATTTGGTTAAAAGCTCTATCTGGTAAACCGTAAGTACAGAAATTAAGTCTGTGTGGAAATTCATTATCGGTTCGGTTTTGAACCGATCGGTTTGTTAAAATATATGTGTCAAACTGTTTGGTTGGGCTTTTAGAGTCGCGTTTCCGGTTCTTGCTCGGTTCTAAAAACTAACTTTTATTGGGGTTTTCAAATACCCGTGATACGGTTAGGAACCGATAAGGGTGTCTTGCACCTGGCACTGCCATCTAAGGGCAAGTTTTTGGTTGAGCTGGCATTATGTCTGAGAAACCCGAAAAACCCGGGCCCACTGGGTTTCAACACTGTGATGTCTGTGGGGAAGCCTTTGCCAGGCTGACCCACACCACTCTAGTTTATTGTCTGGGGCTGACCACCTCCTGTCAGACTGCCAGGTGTGTAAAAATTTCCTGCAGCCACCCTGGAAAGAGATTGGGCGGCTCAGGGCAGAGACCAAAAAGTCTGCTGACCGGATGGCCAGCCGGTCCAGTACCCACTGGACCAGAGGATGCCCTCTGACCAGAGGCGAGACTTCTCGGGCAAAGGAAGGCTGGTTCAGAGGAACCAGTCCCAGCAAAAAGACAAAGAAATCAGCAGGTCTGGAGTACAAAATTGTCTCTCCAACTGCTGCAGAGATAGCTAAAGCCATTCAGATTGTCCAATCTTTGTCTCAGGGATCTGTCGAACCCCTGCATCTGGGAAAAGGGTGGCTCGTTCAGTCCCAGTGGTTCAGGATTATGATGTTGAGGATTTTATGAACCACGTGAGAGGAGGAGGAATTTGATCAGTATGTTTGTGACTGGGAAGGTCTGGGCGTGCCCATTGAACCGGACATTTCTCCAGACAGACCTTTAGAATCTCCCTATGCTGTCTGAGTCCCCTTCTTTTTAAGTTTTTACAAAAGGTTGCAGAAACCCTCCAGCTTCCTTTAGAAGAGGCTGTGGATGAGCAAGAGGAGCCTGATTATGTTGAAATGATGGATATTCCAGAGTCTAGGAGGTTGTCTATTCCTTTGCATAAGTCATTTAGGAAGCAAACAACAAAGATTTTAAAAAATCCTCATTCTGTCCCTCCTGTAGATAAAAAATGGACAAAAGGTATACCTTATCAGGCCCTGATACAGACTTCCTCTCTGAGCAGTGTAGTCATGTAGGTGTGGTGCAAGCTGCAGCCTGTGACAAGGCTAATATTCCCCTGGCCTCACATCCTCCTGATAAGGATTCCAGGAAGATTGATGCCATGGCGAAAAAACAATATATGGCAGCTTCTTTTGGGACTCAGGCAGGCTAATTATATGGCTTATGTGGCTAGATATCAGAAATCTAGATGGGACACTATATTGCAGTTAGCCAAGCAGGCCCAGGGCCAGCTGGCTAGTGAGTTGGAACAAGTGGCTGCTGATGGCATTGAAGCCTCTAAAGTTCAATTTCATACTGCTGTTGATGTTAATGATGTTTCCTCTAGGGTCATGGCCACTTCTGTAGCTTTCCGTAGGTTGGCATGGCTCAGATGCACTAATCTGTCCCAAGATACTCAGTCAAAGGCTATGGATTTTCCTGTAATGGGAAATTCTCTGTTTAGTGATCAAGCGGAAAATTATATGAAAAGATGGATGAATATAGAACTACCTACAAAGTGCCCAAGCTAAGGAGAGGCATGCCACTCCACAAAGGCATGCCCCCAGGGGTAGGGGTAGGCCTTTCCACAGGCCCTTTTACCAATCTCAAGCCTCCTCTGCTTTTTCACAGAGGGTTTTTTTCAGAGGCAGAGGTAGACGGGGCACAGGTAGACAGTCGCCCTCCCCTCAGCCTAAAGCTGCTGCCAAGCAGGCACCCTGATGGGGTGCCCAGGGCCGATTCTCCTGTACCAGTGGGGGGCAGGTTGGCTTATTTCAGCCAGAACTGGCTGTCCCTAACTTCGGACAGGTGGGTTCTGGAAGTAGTAAGCCAGGGCCTGGTTCTCAGCTTCAAACAGTTCCCAAAGATGAGAGCCAGGCAATTTCCACCTGCAAACTCTTCAGAAGCCCTTGCTTTGGAAGCAGAGGTTTCTTCCCTTCTGGATTGCAAAGCAGTGGAAAGGGTCCCCCCTTGCCATCAGGGCAAGGGACTGTACTCAAGATATTTTCTTACCCCAAAAAAGACAGGAGAATGGCGGCCCATCTTAGACTTAAGGTACCTGAACAAACATCTATTGAAACCAAAGTTCAAAATGTTAACTCTAGCAATGATTTTGCCTTCCCTGAGGCCAGAGGACTGGTTAGCTTCCCTGGACCTCAGGGCCTTCTTCTATGTCATGATCAGGCCTTCTCACCGAAAGTACCTCAGGTTCGAACTGCTCTCTGGCCACTACCAGTTCAAGAGCAATGCCCTTCGGCCTAACCTCGGCTCAAGGGTATTCACAAAATGTCTAGCTGTGGTAGTGGCTCATTTAAGAAGGCAAGGGTTGCTGTGTTCCCTACCTGGACGACTGGCTCATAGTGGGTCAGTCTCCAGATCAGGTAAAATCCACTTGCAAGTCACCCAGCAGCTTCTCACTTCCCTGGATTCCTGCTGAACTTACCAAAGTCAGTTCTGGAACCTGTTCAGGTTCTAACTTTCATAGGTGCAGAATTGAACACAAAGTTAGCCAGGCATTTCTCCCTCGGAAAGAGTGGACAGGCTCATTGCCCTGGCATCCTCCTTTACCCTGCGGGTCTCTCGACCAGCAAGGCACTTACTGCAACTCCTAGGGACATGGCTGCTTCCACAGCTGTCGTGCAGGGAGCAAGATTTCAGATGAGGACATCCAGTTCCACTTGAGGTCCTATTGGTCTCAAGGAGGGACCCCTTACCAAATTAGTCCCGGTGACCAAAACCCTGATCCTGGCCCTTCAGTGGTGGCAGGATCAAAGCAATCTTACTCAAGGGGTTCCCTTTATACCCGTTTCACACTCCCTCACCCTCACCACGGATGCCTCCCTGTTAGGGTGGGGGGCTCACTTGGGCGACCTTTCCACTCAAGGAGTGTGGTCTCCCCAGGAATCTCTGCTCCACATCAATCTTTTGGAACTCAGAGCTGTTCTTTTAGCTCTTCAGGCTTTTTCAACTATTGTCCAGAACAAAGTAGTTCAAATCAGGACAGACAACACCACAACAATGTGGTACATCAACAAGCAAGAGGGCACTCGGTCATCAGCCTTGTGCACGAAGCAATGAAGTTGTGGTCTCTGGCTACTCCTAAACACCTCCTGATCGCAATTCACCTTCCAGGAAAGGACAATGTCCTGGGATGCTCTCAGCAGGATTTCCCAGGGCCATCACGAATGGTCTCTGAATCCTCAGGTATTGGGGTCGGTCTTTGCCAGATGGGGCACCCCTCAGATAGATCTCTTCAGCCCCAGACAACCATCAACTTCCTCTATTTTGTTGCAGGCCTCCAGTGCTGGGCTCAGTCCCCTGGGCGCCTTTCTGCTGGATTGGAAAGGAAATTCCTATGCTTTCCCCTCCTCTCTCTCCTCTTCAGGGTATTGGTAAAATCAGAACTCAGCCCTGCAAAGTGGTTCTGATTGCTCCAGACTGGGCCAGACAGCCCTGGTATCCTCTCCTCCTGTCCCTGACAATCCACCTCCCTGACCTTGCCAAGGACCCACGACTTGCTGACCTGTGCACAGGGAGAATGTGGTACCGGACCTCAAATCCCTCCACCTCAAGGCTTGGTTCTTGAGGAATTAGAATTGCTGATTTGCACCTTTCTCAAGGGTCCTGGATATTTTAAAGGCTTCTAGGAAGCCTTCCACTAGAACCACTTACAATTCTAAGTGGAAGAGGTTTTCCTTCTGGTGTTCGGAGAAACAAATTGTGCCAGAATCTGCTGACCTGGCCCTTTACTGGACTATTTGGCCCATCTAAATTCCCTAGGCCTTAGACCAGCTACCTTGAAGGTTCATCTGGCAGCTGTTTCTGCCTTTGTTTCCATGGGAAGCCTGTTTCTCTTTCCTCTCACCCTGTGTTTCCAAGTTTTTTAAGGGGTTGCTTCACACTAACCCCCTTTAGAGAACCAGCCCCTGCCTGGGACCTGAATGTTTGCATTGCTCAGTTAATGCAACCTCCTTTGAGCCCCTTTCTTCTGCAGATCTCAAGTATTTAACATGGAAAACTGTTTTTCTAGTGGCTATCACTTCTGCCAGGCGTATAAGTGAATTGCAAGCCCTTTCAGTGGAAAAGGATTTTATTTCTTTTCACAGGGATAAGGTAGTCCTCAGGACTAACAGAAAGTTTTACCAAAGTGGTTTCAGATTTTCATCTGAACCAGTCCATTTCTCTCCAGTATTTTTCACTGAGCATTCTTCTTGGGTGAAAGGAGACTACACAGCTTGGGCGTCAAAAGGGCCTAAGCTACTATGTGGAGCGTACCAAGGGTCACAGGTTCGAATCCCTCCAACTCTTCCTTACCTATGGAGAGGTTGGCAAAGGGAGACCTGCCACTAAGAGGACAATTGCAAGGTGGATTGTCTCTTGTATCCAATTCTGTTACCAAAAACTAGGTAGGGAACCCCCCTCAGGACTGAGGGCTCACTCCACCAGGGGTACAGCTGCATCTCTAGCGGCTGCTAGAGATATTCTCATTTTGGAAATTTGTCAAGCTGCTACCTGGAAAACAGTTCACACCTTTACCAAGCATTATTCCCTGGACGTCCAGTCAGGAGAGATGCTCGTTTTGGCACAGCTGTACTTCAGAGCCTATTTCCTAAGTAGGTTCTGACCCTCCTCCATGGAGGTACTGCTGTGTAATCTGCAATGGTCCTAATATAGCAAGACTTCATGGTGTTTGAAGAAAAAATTACTCACCTTAGTAATTGCTTTTCTTCTCATGGAGTCTTGCTATATTAGGACAACCCTCCCTCCTACCCCTCTCAGAACTCCTACTTGGGTATGGGGTTGGCAAATTAGTGCAAGCACTGTGTCATGCCATGTTAGTCTCTCTAGTCCCCCCTTGTTTCCTTTGGGTTAGGGAACTAGGTATTTCTGTTTTTTGTTAAGTGGTAGATGGTCCCCTCTCTGGACTTGAGTCTTTGGGGAGAGGGGGCCTATTAGTGCTTGTAGGGTGATCCTAACAATAAATATTGTTATTATTCTGTGATTGTTCTTATTCTACTAATGGTAGGTAGCCAATGGCTAGTGTAGAGCTTTCCACACAGACTTGCTATGTTGGTTTAGCTCCGTAAAGAACCTGACAGTTTCATTTGAAACTAGCCAGATAGAGCTTTGAACAGCGCCCTCGCGCTGTGGAACTCCAGATCACTCTGGAGTTAACTGTTTCCTCTCCGGGGCAGTTCAAGTGTGGGGAATGACTGCAATGGTCCTAATATAGCAAGACTCCATGAGAAGAAAAGCAATTACTAAGGTGAGTAATTTTTTCTTCTGTCTCATATGATACACTATTTAATTGTTTATTAAAACTAGATCTTAACAATTATTTGACCAAATAGATAATGCAATGGTTATCCAACAGAAGACAGCGGGTATCTTTGAGGGTTTTTTTTTTTCCCCATGGACCATGGTTACTAGTGGAGTCCCTCAGGGTTCAGTCCTGGGTCCATTGTTATTTAACATCCTTATAACAGGTATGTATATAAAAAATGGTAACTGGATTATTAAATATGCTGATGATGCCAAACTGGGTGGGATTATTAACAACTCTGAATCTATATCTTTATTACAGGATAATATAAACCAAATTTCTGAATGGGTTAGCAATCATAAACTGAAACTTAATATAAACAAATATAAGGTTATGCATTTTGAATGGAACAATAGATGCGCTAATTATTATATTGAGAACAACACTTTAAGTGTTATTACGACTGAAAGAGATCTGGGTGTTATTATTAATAACAAGCTGAAATTTACAGATCATCTAAATTTTACTGTTAAAAAATGCTCCAGATTAAGTAATTGCTTATTTAGAAACATTAAAGTAGAGAACCATCAATAATGGTTCCACTATACACAGTATTATAAGAGCTAACTTTTATTATTGTTCTTCATTTTGTGCACCCACTCAGAGGAGATAAGTTATCTAGGGAGAAGGTCCAAAAACGGTTTATCAAGAACATAACTGGAATGGGCCAACTGACATATGAGGAAAGACTGAAACAACTAAATTTGTATAGTATGGAATACAGATCAATACGTGGTGATCTCTGTCTGCTTTATAAAGCAACTAGGGATGAATATTTGTTTGATACCTTGCATTTGAAATGGAACACTACTACAGTCCAAACTAATCACATAATTTAAAATTACTTTTATTTACTAACCTAACTAATAAAAGAAACCAATTCTGTACCCAGCGAATTGTTCCAGTATGGAATTCACTTCCTTTTGAGGTTGTAAACTGCGTAAATCTGACACAATTTAAATTTAAATTAGATATATATATGAACGATTTTAAATTTGTAACCCACCTAGCTTAGGTGGCATGATCCTAATGGGCTTGTCCCTTGATCGTGTAAAACAGCTATGAACCTAGGTATTTAATTGATCCTAAGGGAGATATGTCTAATCCCGAAACCCTAATGGGTGACTTCCTTTTCCCCCATGGGCATCAATTCACATTTGCTCTAGTTGATTTTATGGCTGGATAAAGGGCCATACGTAGCAAAAATCTGGGTCAGGGCAAGCACTGCCCTGTCTGGGTTCTCCAGAAAAAGAAGGATGTTATCTGCAGAAAGGGAGATGACGTGAGCCCTTCCTCCCCATCTCAGACCTGTGATACTCTTGTGGCTCCTTATAGCCTCCGCTAGGACCTCATGAGGATATATAGCAGAGGGGACAGAGGGCACCCATGCCTCGTGCCCTTAGTGAGCCGGAAAGGGCTCGAGAGCAAGTTGTTAGTTAGGATTTGGGCCTGTGGCGATTTATACAGGGTTTGGACCCACCTCATCATGCCCTCCCCAATACCATACTTACGCAGCAACGCCATCATAAAAGGCCACTCCACTCTTATCGAAGGCCTTCTCGGCATCAAGTGCGAGAAGGCCAGCTCCATCCCCCTTCTCTGAGACCATTTATACATAATATTAATTGCCCTTCTAAGGTTATGTTTTGCCGGTCTCCCCTTGACGAAACCTCCCTGGTCTGGGTGGATCAGACTGGGCAAGACTGTCTCCAATCTGGTGGCTAATAGTTTGGCTGTGAACTTGTAATCAGCGTTGAGAAGTGAAATGGGGTGGTACGATCCAAACTTAGCTGGGTCCTTTCCTGGTTTGGGCAGGACAGTGATTGTGGTGAGCCACTGAGAGGACGGCAGGACTCCCCCTCTCCAGTGCCTCCTGTATCATACAAAACATCAGGGGGCTCACTGAGTCCCACGTTAACTTATAAAACTCAGCCGGAATTCCGTCTGGACCTGGAGCCTTCCTCCTCCTGGCCTTCCACACTGGCCCTCTCACCTTCTCCATAGTCGGGAGAATCCAAGCCCTCCCTCTCCCTGTCTCCCAGTAAGGGCAGCTAAATTGTGCCCAGGAATACCTCTGGGTCCATCCCCTCAGGGAACTTCGAGGTGTAAAGGGAGGAGTAGGAGTCCTTGAAGATATTATTAATCTCTTGCTGATTGTAAGTGGAGGTCCCTGCGTCATCCTCCATCCTCCAAATGTTTTTTTCTACCCCTTGACCAAACTGGCAAGCCATTTAGCTCCATTATCCCCATCAAAATAAGAGTGTGATTTTGTTACCACCAGGTTCCGTTCAGTTTTTGTAGTGGTCAGCTGGCTGTGTTGACCCTTGAGGGTTTTAAGCTTCTTAATAGATTGGGGGTTCGGGCAGACCATAGCTGCCCCTTTCAGATCCTGTATCTCCATCTCTAAATCCTCCTCTTCTCGCAGAAGGGACCTCTTTTTTAAAGGCAGAATATGAGATAGTCTACCCCCTCACAAAAATTTTCAAGGCATCCCATACATTATTAGTATTGGTATCTTCCAGAGGGTTCAATTGGATAAATTCTTTGATTTTCTCATTAATTTGGGAGATATAAAGCAGATCCAGTAGCAAGGTGGGATCCATTCTCCACTATGAGGGGGAGGATGTCCCAACCAAAGGGAGGACATCCACCCGGGGAGGAGCATGGTCTGAAATAATCATCGGGCCATAGGCCGCTTCTGTGATGTCCCCATCACTGTCAATGGCATAAACAGGTAGTCTAGCCTAGTGTAAACTCCGTGTGCTTGGGAAAAGGAGAATTCTCTAGTGTTAGAGTGGTAATGCTTCCAAGTCTCCTTAAGGGTTCCACCCTCTATCATTGCCCTTAGTGCCACCGAGCTATTTGAGGGTGGGGGAGCCTAGTCCTGCCACCCGAGTGTTCCGCCACCAGGGCCATATATGAGTTAAAATCGGCCCCTGTAATGAGATTGTCAGGGTATGGTGCAAGGATTACCACCAGGTGGGTGTAAAAGTCAGGAGAGTCAAAATTTGGCCCATAAACAGAAACAAGTGCGTATTTAGACCCTCCAGACTCCACCTCCGCTGCCACATATCTGCCCTGGGGGTCCGACCAGACCGAATGGACCTTATGTGGTAAACCCAGTCTAATTGAAATAGCTACTCCTCGAGCCTTCCAGGTGAAAGGAGCCACCAGGAGTGTGTGTCCCCCCCCCTCCCATGAGGAGGCAAGACGAGCAGCCTCTTCCTTATCAAGGTGAATTTCTTGGAGAAAAATATGTCCCCGAAGAGTTTTTTAATCTGGGACCACACCCTTTTCCTTTTCACCACAGTCTTGATCCCATTTACATACCATGTCACAAAAGTTATTCCAGCCATTTATCCAGTTTTCCCCCCATGGCATTGCTTTCTGCCAAAGATCCACATTATAACCCCTCCCCTTCAATGCACAAAACAGCTTGAATCACCATCGTTCAGATGGCCTCATTATTGCTAAGCGAGGGTCCCATGGAGAGACAAGAGTCCCCCCCCCCCAAGTAATTACAGTATCGGAGCTCACCAAGCTACGAGGAGTATAATTCAAAAAGTGCTACAAATTTCCTTTGCCCCCAACACATATTATTGTAATTATTCCGCCCAACTGTCCAGATAGAGCAAACTGATGCTGTAGAAGTCCATAACACACGTAAGAATGAAAAGCAAATTTTAGTGCCAAAGCAAACCCCTGTCAAGTCAATTCATGTATGGGTCGGGTAATAAAAGTGTCCACATTGAAACAGAAGTAATACCATGCCCGGTCTGTCCCGATGACTCCCTTCAGAGACATGTAGCCGCACCTGGAGTACACTGTGCAGTTCTGGAGACCTTACCTACGTAAGGACATAGACAGGGTAGAGAAGGTTCAGAGGAGGACAACAAAGATGGTGCATGGATTGCATCACAAGTCCTATGAGGACAGGTTGAAGGCACTGAACATGTACTCCCTGGAGGAGAGGAGGGAGAGAGGGGATATGATAGAGACATACAAGTATCTTACAGGGAGGAACAGGGTGCAGGAATGCACTATTTTAAGCGAAAAAGATGTTCCAGGACTAGAGGCATGGGATGAAGTTGGAAGGAGGGCGATTCAGAGGAAACGTGAGGAAGAATTTCTTCACAGAGCGGTGGTGGACAAGTGGAACACCCTGCCAGAGGAAGTGGTGGGGCTGAAACAATCACAGGATTTAAGAATACATGGGATAGACATAAAGGAATTCTGGAGGTCAGGAGTAAAGGGCAACAGACTTCCTGGAAAACATAAACTGAGCTTACAAACTTAAATGGGCAGACTGGGTGGGCCATAGGCCCTTATCTGCCGACACTGTCTATGTATCTATGTATGTAGGCATCCCCACTAAGTCATCGAGAGGAAAAAAGCACCCTGGCAATGGCAAGCTGGTGAAAGAGCTAGCGTCGCATGGTAGGGACCAGGACGTCCAGGCAGACCTCAGTGGGTGGCAGAGGTGGAGCGGAGAGCCTGCCAGTCCAGCCATGATAGGCCACCGTATAGTGTTGCGGATATCGGTCTAAATGCCCCCTTCACGCTCTCCCCCCACCTCACTCCTCAGAAAAGAAAAAGGGGTAGCTCCGAAATTAAATTACTGAAGTCCTTCTCAGATCACAGGAGGGTTTCCCTGGTGTTGCTTTCACTCCTCCTCCAGGTTCCTCATGAACTCCATGGCCGCCTCCGGGCTGCTGAAAGATCGCTGACTTCCCTCCTGTGGTCTGGCAATCAGCCTCGCAGGACAGATTAGGGAAAATGGGCAATCTAGAGCATGGAGCTTCCTTTTGACTTCGAAGAAGGCTTGCCTTTGTAGTTGGAGATGCCGTGAATAATCGGGAAGTATGCTGACCTGTGATTGTTGTACCAGCAATGGGCCTTGTTTCTGAACTGCATCCAGCATAGAAACATAGAATTTGATGGCAGATAAGGACCGCTTGGCCCACCCAGTCTGCCCATTTCCCTACCTAATGGATAAGCTGCAGATCCTAGTTAACCAACAGCCTAGTTCTTCCTACACCCACCCCCTAGAATTGCCTTATGACTGTCCGAAGCTTCTTGAATTCCACCACTGTTTTTGACTCCACAGCCTCCTCCGGAAAGCTGTTCCATGCATCAGCAACCCTTCCTCTGAAAAAATACTTCCTTACATCACCTCTGAGCCGGCCCTCCTCTATCTTCAAATTGTGCCCCCTTGTTCTTGCACACCTCTTTTTCTGAAAGATGCTATGCTCTTGGACTTTGTTGATTCCCTTGAAGTACTTGAAAGTTTCTATTAAAGGCGGAGGTCGGGTCATGAGGGCAGGAGTCCCCAAGTCCTCCCCACAGCCCATAGAAAGCGAGACGGACCCCCCCCCCCCGACCATCCCGAGGAACACTGCCAGAGCGGAGGTCAGGTCGCGAGGGCAGGAGTCCCCAAGCCCTCCCCACAGCCCATAGAAAGCGAGACGGACTCCCCTCCCGACCACGCCGAGGAACACTGCCAGAGCGGAGGTCGGTCGCAAGAGCAGGAGTCCCCAAGCCCTCCCCACAGCCCATAGAAAGTGAGATGGACACCCCCCCCCCCGGACCACGCCGAGGAACACTGCCAGAGCGGAGGTCGGGTCGTGAGGGCAGGAGTCCCCAAGCCCTCCCCACAGCCCATAGAAAGCGAGACTGACCCCCCGACCATGCCGAGGAACATTGCCAGGTAGCCGGTGTTTTTCCTGCAGCTGCTTCCCTGAGCGAAGAGGAGCTCTACCACGCCACATATTTTTGAATTTAGCGCCTTTTAGTTCACAGTACTGCCTTAAATTTTAAACTGCTGGTGTGCACCGAGCGTCTCCACAGCTCTCTGCCTCAAATCCTGTAACTGCAGAATTTTGAGTTCTAATAAGGGAGAGAACTGTTAGTCTGGGCAGAGTTTTAAATCAGGGTTTTTGTTTTACATGTTACTGTCTATGCACAGCCTAGCCCAGGGGTAGAAACTGCTGTGAGTGTTAAGGGGAGTTGCAGGAATCTCCGCGGCTGCAGCCTGCTGCTCGGGGCTCTCCCACATTTTTATTTTTTTCCAAGGCTAAATTCGTAATCCCCGGTCAAGGATTTTACTGCTAAACATTTGATTTGTCCCACATACAAGAGTCTGATTTCCCAAGCTATTGTTAGCATTATTGAAAGCACGCTCCGCCTTCTAGCCACTCACCTGTACTTAAGCCTTTCTCCTCCTTTCTGCAGAGTGGAGGTTGGGTTTCGAGGGCAGGAGTCCCCAAGCCCTTCCCACAGCCCATAGAAAGCGAGACGGCCCCCCCCCCGACCACGCCGAGGAACACTGCCAGGTAGCCTGAGTTTTTCCTGCAGCTGCTTCCCTGAGCGAAGAGGAGCTCTAGTCCCGCCTGTGCTATGCGCAGGCTCCCCACTGCCCCCACCACCACCCTTGGTCGGCTTGTCTTTATATAGTGGAGCTGCTCTCGTGAGCTCTCGTGAACCAATCAGCCCACTTTCCCATTAGTCCCTTATATTTCTCCACCACTAGCGGCCACCGCTGAGCATACTGTCGTTTCCCTTCTCTGCACACAAGGAACTTACTTGTAAAAAAAAAATTAAAACAATGCAGTTTCTCACTGCAATTATTACTATGCTTTGCATAGCCTCATCCTCCCTCCCTCAGTCAATCCTACCCTACCAGACCCCTTGCCACCTCCCACTTTAACTCCCAAGCCTACACCCCTCTCCTCCTCAGCTCCAGTTAAACACTACCTACACCTGGGGCACAACTGGACCCTGGGGGCCTCTATCCTCCCCCCCCCTTTCCACGCTGCAACACCTGCTCCGTATCTACCAATCTTTTCAGTCCCAAAGGCAAACTCAACTCCCGCAAATCAACCCACCCAGAGGGGCGCACCGATAAAGATCATGCGCCAATTAAGGCACGCCCTGGTATTCCTACTGCTCATAGGGGACATTGAACGGAACCCTGGTCCCCAGGCACCCATGGCTGCCCTACCACCAGCACCACCCACTCACCTCCCCAAAGGTCTCAGAATCGTGCACATAAATATAGGTAGCATCCTAAATAAAATGGCTGCCCTACAAACAACTGTCCTTGCCCTTCGCCCAGACATCGTAATCATCACAGAGTCATGGCTGAAGCCCCATCACCGGGATGAGGAATTCTCAATACCTGACTTCTCACTAATGCGCCAAGACAGGCAGGGGAGAAAGAAGGGTGGCGGTGCTGCCATGTATGTCACCTCAAATCTCCAGTTTTCTGTAATCACCTCACCAACACCCTCAATAAACATAGATTCCCTCCTGATCAAAATCCCCCTGCCCCACTCTATCCCAGTATACATATCTGGGTCATATTGTCCACCTGACACACCGCAAACCAGCATCCTCGTACACCTAGGCAACCTGAGGGCCCTCACATAAGGCGGTGAACTCCACATCCTTGGGGATTTCAATCAGAACTGGCTGGGATGCGCAGCATCAAAGACACACTGCCAAATAAGTGCACTAAACTTGCACCAGCAAATAGGGGAACCCACCTGCCTAAACCACAAATCTAATAAACACACACTACTGGACTGGGCACTCACTACCCACCCACATAGGATACTCAAAGCCGGCCTCCTACCAGACTCCCTTAGCGACCACCATATGATTTACATAGTGCACAAAATCTTCCATCCCCCGACTCCCCCAACCCGGTTGCTGCACTGCAGAGCTTACAAATCACTGGATCTGTCTGCGCTCCTCAACGCCCTCACCACCATTGACTGGTCTCCCATCCCTAGTGCCACCACCATGGGCCGGGCCCTGAGCTACTTCTCACAAAATTCCTCGCTATCTGGGACATATATGCCCCACTAGGGAGATCCAGAGTCAGGGGCTCCCACTTACCCTGGGTAACCTCAAACCTCATGGAACAACTCCGAGCCAGAGACTGGGCCTGGAAATCTTTCAAGGCCACAGGTTCTCATCTGGCCCAGCAACAATACCGGTTCCTTCGGAATGCCTGCACAAGACTCATACGGCAGTCCAAATCAAACTACTTCAAAATGACTTTTAATAAAAACCACACCCACCCTTCTCAATTCTGGAAATCCATAAAATCCCTCCTCACTCCACCAACCCAACCCCCCGGCCCCACTCTCAACCTCGCAGGCAAAATCATAACCCTTGCCTGGTCGCATCCGAGTTCAATGCCCTCTTCTCCACCGCTACTGCCTCCCTACTCTCCTCCCACTCCCACCCCACCCACCACCACTCTGTTCTCCCAAGGCCCCTGATCTCCCTAACACACACCCCGGGCTCCTCTTTCGGCTCCGCCCAGTCACTCCAGACCAGGTGCTAAAATTCTACACTCACTAAACACATCCAAAGGAAAATGTCCATCGGATTAGATTCTAAAATGCTCCAACTCTCTGCCCGCCATAGCCTACCCCCTAACCATGCTCTATAATCTGTCCTTTAAATTAGGTGCTGTCCCCACAAAATGGAAACCGTCACAGTCATTCTCCCTCAAGGAAGGACCTCCTCCCCATCAAACTATCGGCCATATCTCTGCTCCCCATCCTAGCCAAAATTCAAGAGCGCCTTGTTCTATCCCAGCTACACAACTATCTTGATACAATCTCCTTTTTCACCCCCTTTCAGGCCGGGTTCAGAAAAAATCACTCCACCACCACATCCCTCCTTCGCCTCACCAACTCCATCCTTACAGGCATTGACAAAGGGGAAATTACTGCAGCTATTTTCATAGACCTGGCAAAAGCTTTCGACACGGTCTCACACCCCCTGTTGACATCTAAACTTGCCCAAACTGGTCTGTCGAAGGGAGCACTCAGCTGGTTCCACTCATACCTTTCAGGCAGGTCACAAGCAGTCCGTATAGGTACGGTTCTATCTACCCCCCTTCCTGTCACCAGTGGCGTACCTCAAAGGTCTGTACTCGGCCCGCTGCTTTTCTCAGTCTTCCTCAACGATCTGCCTGCTGTCTGCACACAATCTGGCATCCATATGTATGCGGACGATACGGTGCTATTTGCCTCTAGCCCATCTGGAACCGCCGTAGCAGCATACCTTCAAAAGGAGTTCGACTCCATCTAACGCTGGTTCCTTGAGAACCAACTATTCCTAAACTCAAAAAAAAACTGTCTCCTTCTCTTTCGGCTCCCGAGCCAAACTAACCTGGCTTACTGACGCACCCACATTCTATACCTTGGATAGGACTCCGCTTGAGGCCTGCTCCACATATCGCTATCTCGGTGTCTGGCTGGATCAGCACCTTGACTTCTCAGCGCATGTAGATGCTCTGCAAAAAAAATTACATCCCATGCTGGGAGCTCTCTATCGTAACAAGTTTTGCATCCCTCTACTGACCAGGCAAGCAATGGTACAAAAAATGATCCTCCCAATTTTGGACTACGGCGATGTCGTCTACGGTGCCGCCCCCCCAAACATCCTTAGCCAGGCTCGACCCCATATTCAACTCCTTCTGCCGGTTCGCCTTGGACCGTCCTCCCAACACCCACCACTGTGACCTCTACCAGTCCCTTGACCTCCCATCACTCCAAAACCGGCGATTGCTGCACTGTACTAGAATTACTGCTAAGTTCTGGTCACATACGCTGCCCTTCTACCTGTCAACATCTCTAACCGCTATCCCCCCACCTACCTACAATCTCAGGAACACTGACTCCAGGCTCCTTCACATTCCCCACAGATCCACCTGATCAGGTCAGGTAGCTTTCAGTTTCAGACTGCCCAAATTATGGAACTCACTGGCAGCCGACATCAGACTCACTACAAGTACTCCACAACGAAATGCCCTCCTCAAAATGCATTTTGCTACCAACTGCACATGCTTTCCCCATCGCTGAATTCCCTGCTCAACTCTTATCAGCTATTCTGGGCTCCATTTCTAAATCAGTACCATATGCCACTGAATCCTTCCTCTGATGCTGTAGATACGCATACCTACCCATATAGTAGATAATCTAATCACACTATGTAATTGTTGCAGTTTCTTCCATGCTACTACACCACTGCCTGTAATACTCTTCATTTTGTATAAACTATTATGTATCTCAGTTACTGCACCCATCCTACTGGGCCACTGCTTGTTATCTGCAAATTATGTATGAACTGTTTTTGTATTATGTGCTGCACTCTTGTAACCCCCTATCCCAGGGCGCATCTGGAATCAAGCGGTACTCTGCTCAGTATGCCTTCCTGGTAAATCTCTTAAATAAATAAATAAATGTCCCCCCTCTCCCTCCTTTCCTCGAGGCTATGCCTATTAAGCTCCTTAAGTCTCTCTTCATATGTCTTCTTTTGCAGACCCTGCACCATTTTAGTTGCCCTCCTCTGGACTGCATCTATCCTGTTTATGTCTTTGCAGAGATTGGGTCTCCAGAACTGCATGCAGTACTCCAGATGGGGTCTCACCAGCTCTCTGTACAGAGGGATAATAACTTCCTGTTTTCTACTGGTGATGCCTCTCCTGTGTATCCCAGTATCCCCTAGCCCTCCTTACTGCCCTCTCACATTGCTTGCCCACCTTTAGGTCATCTGATATGACTACCCCCAGGTCCCTTTCCATTTTTGTTGTCAGTATCTCACCCCCCCATTGTGTACTCTTCCCCTGGGTTTTTGTTTCCCAGGTGCATTACCTTGCACTTCTTAGCATTGAATCTAAGCTGCCATACATTTGACCATTCCTCCAACCTTGCCAAGTCCCTTCTCATCCTTTCCACTCCATCTTGTGTATCAACTCTGTTGCAGATCTTTGTGTCATCTGCAAAGAGACATACTTTTCCTTCCAGTCCCTCTGCAATGTCACTTATAAAGACATTGAAGAGGAGCGGTCCTAGTACTGAACCTTGTGGTGCCCCACTAGTAACCCCCCTTTCTTCAGAGTGGACTCTGTTTACTGTTACCCTCTGTGTCCTGTTCTCTAGCCAATTCTTTACCCAGGCTACCATCTTGGGACCCACTCCCAGGCTGGCTAACTTGTATATTAATCTTTTGTGTGGGACTGTGTCAAATGCCTTGCTAAAGTCTAGGTAAGCCATGTCCACGGCCCCTCCCTGATCTGCTACTTTGGTCACCCAGTACCTGCTGTCTGTCCTGGTACCTCAAGAATTTAACCAGGATGGGACTTCCGGTTCTGGTATGCCTAGCTGAACATGCGGATCAATAGGCTCCCACCCAGATATACAAAAAAAGGGCGTATAACTTGTCTTAAACATAGATTATAGACTTTAAAAGAACAAGAGACAATTTAGAAAACTGCCCATACAGAGCAAGATGGCAAAACAAAATAGGAACAGGTTTCAGCCATTTGCCGAAACAACTGAGGGAGACGACTGCATGTCTGACGATGGTGAACAACACAGCAGACCCCCTTCAGCCACAGATATCAAAAACTCCGCCTCCTCTAACAAAACAAAAGGCTACCAAAAAAAACCAACCAGAAACTAACTCGGAAGCTATCTTGCAGGTGATCGTGGACTTTAGGGGAGAGGTGTGCGAGTTGCTGCAAGACCTCAAAACGGAGCTAGGCACTCTCCAGGGCTGAATCACCGAGGCGGAGCAGCAAATTTTAGTTAACTCCTCCAGACTTGACGATCTCGAGGAGACATTGAGAACCATAGCAACTGAGCAACTTGCTATCTCCATATGTCAGGAGGATGCCGAAAATCGTGGTAGAAGAAATATAAGAATATTCGGCCTACCTGAAAATGAGGAGGGAAATGATTCCAGGGCCTTTGCGGATTACCTCTTGAGGCTACTACTCAATTTGGATCCAGATTACAACCTGGATATCGAGAGGGCTTATAAGGCTCTTGGCCCAAAACCCTCTCGACCGGAATCATGTTTTCGTTCTTTTGTTATACAATTTCTCAGCTTTCAAACAAAAGAACCCTTCTAAGGAAGGCCTGGCAGAAGGGCAGGGTAATGTGGGGGCAACAAAGGCTATTGTTTGACAATGATTACGCCCCGGCTACTCAGAAGCAAAGAAGGGACTATTGTCAGCTTTTCCCCATGCTTCATGCACAGAAGATTTGTTTCCGTACCCCATACCCTGCAAAATTAACTTTTTTCTCCCATCAGGCCAACACACCTATAACTCGGCTACAGAAGCAACAACAGACCTTCTGACAAGAGGAATAATCACTGAAAAAACGGCTGAGTCAGTTAAAGCTCGATTAGCCCAGACCCATCAGACGGAGCAGACAAGAGTCCAAGCACCACAACTCTAAATGAGTGCTATCCTAAAGAAACTACAGCAGTTTAGAAACCCCACTCTGCCCACCTGAAGAGCACCAGAAGGTCTGGTAATTACTTCTTTTTCAGTTTTGGGCTTGGGTCACTCCGATGATGATAAAAGGGGGTGGGTGGGGGACGGCAGGAACCTGGGTGAGGGCATCTTTAAGGGGTCCAGGCAACATTAAATTACCCCAATTTCAATCTAACAATTTGGTTAAATCTGCTTTGGATTGCTATATTGGACCATAAATAGCTCTTGAATGGCGGGGATACCTCTCAGGCTAAGGCGCTTACACTAGAAGACTATGGCCTTCTTCCCGGTGCTGTCTTGTGTGGCTCCCGGCCCCTCGGTGGGCCTTCTCCCTACCCCAGCGTCGGCCGATATAAGGCCATACCAAATCATCATGGAGGATCGGGCTCTAACCGGGAGGGTATGGGATGTAACTGAGTCACGATGGGAAGACATTATGATTTTACAGGCATTTGCTTCAGTGACTCACATTGTTCTAGATCCCTCTAAGCTGCAACAGGGAACTGGAAAACAAGGACAGGACAATTGGATTTTATCAACGACCCTACCACACTCCTAGTTCCTAATAAAGCTTGAACTCCATTACCTTTCTCTTCCCTGGGTTCAGTATTAGGACCGGTCCTCTTCAGTGTCTTTATAAGCGACATTGCAGAGGGACTGGAAGGAAAAGTATGTCTCTTTGCAGATGACACAAAGATCTGCAACAGAGTTGATACACAAGGTGGGGTGGAAAGGATGAGAAGGGACTTGGCAAGGTTAGAGGAATGGTCAAATGTATGGCAGCTTAGATTCAGTGCTAAGAAGTGCAAGGTAATGCACCTGGGAAACAAAACCCAGGGAAGAGTACACAATGGGGGTGAGATACTAACAACAACAAAATGGAAAGGAACCTGGGGTAGTCATATCAGATGACCTAAAGGTGGGCAAGCAATGTGAGAGGGCAGCAAGGAGGGCTGGGGATACTGGGATGCATAGGGAGAGGCATCACCAGTAGAAAACAGGAAGTTGTTATCCCTCTGTCGGACAGCTGGTCAGACCCCATCTGGAGTACTGCATGCAGTTCTGGAGACCCAATCTCCATAAAGACATAGACAGGATGGAAGCTGTCCAGAGGAGGGCAACTAAAATGGTGCAGGGTCTGCACGAAGACATATGAAGAGAGACTAAAGGAGCTTAATATGTGTAGCCTCCGAGGAAAGGAGGGAGGGGGGATGATAGAAACTTTCAAGTACCCAAGGGAATCAACAAAGTCCAAGAGGGTAGCAGCTTCAAAAAAAGAGTGTGCAAGAACAAGGGGCACAATTTGAAGATGGGCGGCGGCTCGGGGTAATATAAGGAGTATTTTTTCACAGAGGGTTGTGGATGCATGGAACAGCCTTCCGGAGGAGGTTGTGGAGTCAAAAACTGGTGGAATTCAAGCATGCATGGGACAGTCATAAGGCCATTCTGGGGGGTGGGGGTAGGAAGAAGTAGGCTGCTGGTTAACTAGGATCTGCAGCTTATCCAGTAGGTAGGGAAATGGGCAGACTGGGTGGGCCAAGCGGTCCTTATCTGCCGTCAAATTCTATGTTTCTATGTAAAGGAAGGGGAAGGAGCTGTTAGTGGGTAATAAGGAATCTTTTGACCTAGAGTGGTGAATGAAACTTATTTAATAAGAGATTCAAGGTGGTAATAGGAGGACAAGCCACTAGGGGTCGCTCTCCCCCTTCCTCATGGCAAAGCATAAAACAGTAATGCCATTAAAATTTGGTCTCAGGGTGGTTAGCCAACTCAGGAAAGACACGAAAATGCCACAAGGCATACCGTTTCCTTCATGGAGTGGTGTTTTACCCACTCTAATTGGGGCCATAATACTTGTTATGGGGATGATTATCCTCTGAGCACAGTATAGTGCCCCGTACTCCTCTCCTGCTCCTAATGGAGACCAGGACGGGGGTTTCAGGGAGAGCTCCATTTGAGCACCTCCCAGTTGGGAGCCAGTTTGTATAAAGTTTTTGAAAAAGTTAATAAGGTTGCATGTAGTTATTTACAATTTATAAAGTTAGGTTATTTTATTCAGGGAGTTGTAGGAATAGGAGGAGGGAAGGGTATCTTGGCTTTAAATTATCAAGTTCAAAAAATAGTATTACAGGGCAGTTCACCGCCTAATCTCCGTATCCAGTTAATAATTACTTTAGTTATTAAACTCATTGTGGCCAATACAAACTTAATAAAGGACAACTTGATGGCCGGATACCACATAGGGGAGGAGGGAGGGAGGGAAGAGGGGTAAAAAACACACGAGTCAAGAACTTAAAATGTTTAAATCGTCTTTAATAATGTACTGTTTATATAATAGTCAGTGGATTGTTCAAGTTGGACAGCTAACCCACAAGCTCTGGAAGGGACTGGTTTGGACTGAAAAATACTCTCTCCACGTAGGGGAAAAAAGAATAAATACAGTTAACCTCAAAAAATATAAAAATGTCAATTGATCCAGTAAAATTAATTTCATTAAACATAAATGGGCTCCATGATCCCATAAAAAGGTCCCGCCTTAGACAGTACCTGAATAAACAGAAGGCTGATCTCTTTTATCTTCAGGAGACCCATATGTCTGATTTGGAACACAAGAAATTGTCCTAGGGAGACAGATACCGGGTAACAGCCTCCTCACATCCAAGGGGTGAAAAAAGAGGGGCAGCAATTTTAATGCCATCAACATCCCCTCTAGAAATACAACAAACCCATGTGGACGCACAGGGCAATTATGTGATAGTACAGGGTCATTTATATGGACATAAGGTCACCTTGTCCAGCGTCTATTTCCCCCCTCAGACAAAGTTCCCAATTTTGAAGGGATTCATATCAGCTCTGTTGGATAATATCCAGGGTCAGTTGATTATGGGGGGGGGGGGAGACATCAACATGACTTTAGTCCCATACTTAGTTCTAATCAACAGAGTAATAGGAAAAACACAACAGTCAAACAATTTAAGAAAACTTGGCTCATCTGGGTATCATTGGTGTCTGGAGACGTTTATTCTCCTCTGCCCCAGGTTACACATACTCTTCTCCTAGATTCAAATCATACTCCCGATTGGATTATCTCCTGGTGACCTGTGAGCACTTTTCAACAGTCCAGGATTTAACAATAGATTCAGAATTATTATCGTATCATCATCCTTTAATACTGAAACTCAAGTTAAACACTTCAAAAATGGAAATTTTTTGCGCTTAATTTTACTCCCTCCCAACACTTAAAAAAAGAATACCCTTTCAAATGGCATGCTACAAAAATAAAATACTTGGGAATTAATATCCCCCTTAACCCCGATGTATTAGAGATCCTAAATTTTGAGCCTCTTACGGTAACTATCCAAACTGATTTGTAAAAAATGGTCCACCTTTCTCATTCCCTTTCTCCAAAGGATAGAAATTGTTCGTATGAACATATTACCTAGGCTACTGTATTTAATCCAGAACATTCTCTATTTTCCAGCAACATATTATTTTAAATCATGGGATAAATTAATCTGTACGTTTATTTGGGGAAAAGGACGACCGAGGATAAGGCTGTCAGTTCTTAAACTATCCCTAGTACAGGGAGGATTTAGTCTCCCAGACTTTAAATTATATTCCAAAGCGGTGTTCCTCAGGATATTGTTAATTTGGCTGACAGAGACTTAATCAACCCCTTGGAAGGATATCGAATTCCATCCAAATGATTTATTTGATATCAAAAAGATTCTTCTCTCCTCAGAGGAGAGATCTCTACCATCCATAACTTTCACGAGTATTACGGCCCAAGTATATAAATGTTGGAGAAGTTTAAGGCAATCTGGTCCTATCCGTATCATATACGAGTACACTAAATTAATATCAGAGGAAGACTCTTTTGTACCCATACATATGGACCCTGCCTTCCAGGAATGGAGGAGGTTGGGGCTTTCTAATGTTTACCAGTTCTTATCCCCTCTGGGGATACTCCCCTTTGAACAAATACAGTCCCAATATAATCTTCGCAGATCAGATTTATTCCGTTACTTTCAGGTTAGGAATCATATACCCCGAAATCGAATAATCCAAACTAAGATCCCTTACCCAACTCCGGAACTTATTAAACTAGTTACTGAAGCTATAAGAGGGAATTTGGGAAAGCATATTATAGGGACCATATATAAGGGTTTGCTAAATGAACAAACAGAATCTGCTAAGTCAGTATTACAGGAATGGAACAAAGATCTTCAACTAGATATAACCATGGAGGAATGGTTGGGTTCTGCTCTGAGTGCGGTAAAGACCACCTCCTCCCCATTTTGGAGGGAGTTTGAGTGGAAGTGTCATTCCCGCTTCTTTCGAGCTCCTGCAGTTCTACTAAAATTTCTTCCGGAAGAATATGGTGTCTGTTGGCGAAAGTGTGGATGCCCGAAGGCATCACTGGGACACATATTCTGGCAGTGTCCCCATTTGATGCCCTTTTTGCTAGCACTACAATCGGAAATTACTACCCTACTAGGACAGGTGGTAGAATTAACAGCCGAGCAGGTACTGCTGGGGATCTTTACAGACCACTCCCCTCCATGGTCAAAATCCCTTTTACCTTCTAGCTGCGAGAAAGTGTATTACTCTTAGATGGATGACTCCCACAATTCCAACAATAATAGAATGGAGATCTGTTATGTCTGACTTTTACTTAACAGAGAGTCTTACTGCCAAAATTCAAGATAAAGCTCCAGCATACATGATGAGATGGCAGAGATGGGTGTTTTACCGAGCTTCGGAGGATCCTGACTTCTGTCCTTAAACTTTACAGGGCATTAGGGGGTGGCCGGGAAGGAGGACGAAGCAATATACAAGGACCTGAAAGGGGTAAGGGGCAACAGACTTCCTGGAAAACATAAACTGAACTTACAAACTTAAATGGGCAGACTGGGTGGGCCATAGGCCCTTATCTGCCGACACTGTCTATGTATCTATGTATCTATGAATTGAGGAGCTCAGTAAGAGATAAAGGGGTTTAGATAAAGAAGAGGGGTCATATAATCTCAAGTTAAAATAAAAAAAAAGGGGGGGCTGGTTAATGAGGTATGTGGCACACAAGGGAAAGAGGACACAGTATGGAGTTGGAGCTTCACCTTTTGAATAGGTCTAGAATTTAAAGTAACATATAACTAGTATATAAATTACCTAGACCTCTGGATGGATAATATAAACTGACTATAATGCCAAATGCTTGAAGATATGTACTGACACAATGTATGAAGTATACTCTTGACTCTAAGGTGCAAAAAACCTTTTTAATAAAAAAGAGATTATAAAAAAAAAAAAGAATTTAACCAAGATGTGCCTCGGTCTTTGCTCTGGTGGGGGTTTAGCGCTTGGGGACCTGTGTGCTCTTTGGATCTCCAAGGATATCTCTGGAGGCAGTTGCAGTACTTGTCACAACCATTTCTGCATGAAGGCCACACAGTCTCGACCCTCCTTGTTCCCCAACATCCCCACCACCCTGACGTTCCAGCGGCGCTCCTGAATCTCATGGTCATCGATACTTTGCTTCAGTTGCTCAGTTTCCCGAAGGGCTCTTTGAAGGTCGGTATTTACTCTGTTGGAGTCATCTTCTTGGGCCCCTAGCCTTGCTTCTAATTCCCCCAGTTGAGTTTCGTGCACCTCAACCGTATCGGGCACAGAATTCACTGTGTGTTGTAAATGAGAGGTGACGTTCTCAAATCCAGCCTCCATGCGGGTGCCCAAATCATATTTTAAATCTTTGATGAGCCTTTCCGGGGACTGGTAGCTCTCGGACATCCCTGCAAGGTGATCTGCATCTGTGAAAGACTCTGATGTAGTTGGGGAGCCCTCCCGCCTCGCCTGGGGAAAGTCTTGCAGTGAAAGACATGCTGCCTTATGATCCGGACCTGAGTTGCTCGTCGTCCCTCTCTGCAATTTAAATGAAATTTTGGCCTGTTTCTTGAGCGATTTAGATGAGGAAGGCATCAGGGCTAATGGAACTTGCAGTTTGTGTAAAGCTTGTGAGCTCTATTGGAGGGATGGGGAGGATTAGCAGTGGCTGTGTCTTGAGCTCCTGGATTAAGTGTCCATCTTGCTCTCTAGCTAGGCCACACACCCCAATACTGCTCAGCTCTGTATTTCTTATCTCCATTATGTATTACTGAGGTTTTTTGCATGAAAACAGGAGAGTTGTTCCTTGAGGGTTCATCTGCTCCTATTGCTTCTTCCCAACCTGATGTCGTAATAGTTTGCTTGTGACATCACAGTTATAACCATGGCAACAGGCTGTGATGTCACACAAGAGTATTATGATTTCAAGTAGGGAGCAAGCTAAAGAGGCAGATGAACTCTAGGGATTAAGATCTTATTTCTGTGGGAATTTCTTCAGTAATAGATAATGGAGACGAGAAAGCTATGGAAGATACATGAAATAAAAGCAGAATTGTGTCCAGCTGTTGTATTTTCCAGTATTTTCCCAGTGGAGTCAACTGCTCTGTAAATGCTCCATCCTTTGAACTGACTTAGAAACACAGAAACGTAGAAATTGATGGCAGATAAGGACCGCAAGGCCCATCCAGTCTGCCCATTTCTTTTTCTACCTTATGAATGTGCCATAGGCCTTTGCTCTGTCAATGGCCTATCTATTCATACTCATCTGTATTGCTCCCTTATGCCTGTCCCATGCCTGTTTGACTTACAATTCAAAAAACACATCTCAACACTGGGCGGGGAAGGGCGAATCCAAAGTTGCGTTATTGCTTTTAAGGCTGCAACTGTTAAAATAAGAAATCAATATCGCTCCACCCCCTCCTCTGCCCCCAGCTGGGGCAGTCCCAATACCATATGAAGAACACCCAGTGGGCCCTCCAAATCCAGCGCTTTAGCAATTGAACGGGAGATCTCTCTCCAGTAAAGGGATAATTGAGAACAGACCCAAAAAATATGAAATGGCATTCCCCTTTGGCCACACCTTCTCCAACATTGGTCCGTTAACAAAGTCCCTATGTGGAGAGTTCTACCAGGCGTTAAAAAATAACGTACAGTACTACCACCTTTCCCTTAAACTCACGCCAAACTGTCAACTGTACAGTTTTATGAACTGAACCCCAAACATTTACTCCATAATGCATCCAAAGGGAGAATATTGGCTTCCTGCTCATAAAGAGTTTGTACCCATAAGATCTTCATTGAGGAAATCTCTAGCAGCAGGTCATAACATATAGGAATGTCCAGCCGCAGGCAGCATTTCCTCCGGATGATTTCTCAGCAGTCGACCTGGGACTGCTCAGGACAGCACCTCATGTGTCCTGGGACGTATAAAATAGGGTGGTCCCAGAAGCTCCTCAGTTCTTTTCCAACCGCTACCTGCACACTACACGTTCTCCGTCCAGAGTATAGCTTCAGTCGATGACAAAGAGTTCACCAACCGTTCCTTAGCAGCGTTCCCAGTATCATCGCTTTCTTTTACTGATGTATTCGGATCCTCTGTTCTAAGTGTTCCTGTGGCCAGGAGATTGTGACAGGACCTCCACAAAGTGTGTGTCAGGTTCCTGGGTCCTGAACATGATACCTGTGTGTGTGTCCTGTGCCAGCAATTTAACAAGTCACTAAGCATCAACAACTCTAGCAGCTTCAAGAAATGCCCTCTTGGAACAGTGCTCGAAGTCCTGGGAGTCCTCGGCATCGTCCTTAGGGTCTCACCGCTGGTGCTCACTCCTCGTCGATGGAGGCTTCAGAAAAACCAAGGAAACACTCTAGTAAGAGTAAGGATATTCCTTCTGCCTCCTCCCCGTCGACAGCAGGCTTGCCATCTTCCTCCTGCTCTCTGGAACAAGACCTCCTTAAGCCTAAGGTGGCAGCCCTTTCAGAGGCTGTATCCAAGTAGTCTTCTATTCCATCGACGACCTCTGGTAATTTGCCTTACCTCCCATCGATGGTTCCCCCATCAATGGCATCCACGGGTGTGCTTTAATTGCAGCTTTCACCTCTGCCACCCCTGTCAATGGGATCTATTCACTGTTCGTCGATGGGCTCCTCTACAAAACTAGAAAAGACATTATAAGCCCTGCTGTAGCTCTGCTGTCGACAGATTCTGGGGACCTTTGTGCACCCTTCATCGATGGCTCGATTGGTGCTTCAGCAGTCCCCAGTCCTTTCTATTGTGTCAATTAGTCGGTTCATACAGTCTCAGCTATGTCCTCTTCTCCACAGCTTGCTACGATGGATGTCCAGGCGTTGGTACACACTATTTTTGGCCTTAAGAAGTCTACCCCTCTTTCCCAGGAGGGAGTGTTCTTGTGTACTTGTTTCTGCCTTTTCTAGATGTTCCTCAGTCACTAGAACAGCAAGTTCCTCCTCTGCTTCCCCGGGTCCCCTACATAGGGACATAGAAATGGAGGACCCTTTTCTACAAGACTGGGAGGAAAGGGATCAGGATGACAGTATGGATCAGGACATGGTGTTCCCCCTGTCCATCTCATAGATACATACATAGATGTTGTCGGCAGATAAGGGCCTTGTGTCCCATCCAGTCTGCCCTATCCCTCCTTCTGATGTTTAAGGTACCCTAGATGCTATAAGCCCCACCCCACCTTTGGCCTAACTTGATAATTCCCATGTGCCTATCCCACGCATTCTTGAATCCCTGAACCGTTGCCACCCCCACCACTTCCTGGGGGAGACTGTTCCATCTCTCCACCACCCTTTCAGTGAAGTAGTATTTCCTCAAGTTCCCTCTATTTTCCCCCTTTTAGTCTCATGCTGTGCCCGTCATCTCTTTGGCTTCTTCCATACTGGGGGAGCCCACTCCAGGTCTTCCTTGTTCCCCTCCTGATGACCCCAGTTTTTCTGATATTATGACTCATCTTCAGAGAACGTTTGGCTTCCAAGAAATGGAGCAAAATGCCTCTCATAGGAAATTAGCCAGTTATTTAGGTCTCCCGGAGTGTCCTTCCCTGGTGGTTCCTCCTTTAATGGATGCATTTGAAGATGCGATCTAGTCTGCTTGGCAACAGCCTTTTTCTATTCCGTCGGCTCCTAGGAGGATTGATCAAACCTACCAGGCCCCACTGGATCCCTCCGGCTGACTCAGTTGTCATTAATGTGGCTCATGATAGGTCTGCTGGACCAAAACACTTGAGTGCACAGCCTCCAGATAAGAAATCATGGAAACTTGATGTGACGGGGAAGAGGGTGTATTTTTCTTCCACTATGACTCTCAGAATTCTGAATTATATGGGTCATCTACTGAAATACCAAGAAGAAATCTTTACGCCCACACAATCCTCCATCCAACCTCTTCTGGTGATTGCCCCCAGGGAGGGCCTTAGGGCCAAATTATCTGCTGCATCGGCAGTCTGCCATCACTTGCCGAGAGCTACATGTGATGCTGTCGATTCCACAGCTTGGGCCTCATCGGCAGGTGTTTGTATTCGAAGACATTCATGGCTCAGGGTCTCCGGATTTGCCCTGGATGTACAACAATCCATACTTAATATGCCCTATAAGGGTGATGAGCTTTTTGGACCTCAAACCCAGGATATACTGACCTTCCTACAGAATTCAGGTCATACCTTACAGTCTGTCCGTACTTTGTACCATACTTTGTACTACACCCCTGCCAAACCCTGTTACAGAGGGAATTTTCGCAGGCCTGCGAACAGAGGATGGGGTGCTCCAAGAGGCAAACCAATAATAAGAGAAAGGCCCAGGTCCCCGTGCCAACCTGCAGGCGACCCGTTATGTCCCCACTGTCCCCCAGCAGGGACAGCCCACTGCATGAGGGCCCCCCTTTCCCGTGGGATTAGAGGCGAATCCCAGGTTGTCAGGGGCAGGTTTTCCTTACACCTCCAAGGGTGGCAAGAGATAACCTCAGATGTATGGACCCTTCAACTGATTCAGTCAGGTCACACCTTAGATTTAAAGGAGATCCTGCCCCCCTGACCCCATGGGCCTCTTATTACACCCCAGACCAAGAATCAGTTCCTAGCAGAAGAAATTCAAGCTCTTCTGCTCAAAAACGCCATAGAACCGGTTTCCCTTCCCCAAATGGGTTTGGGCTTTTACTCTCATTTTTTTTCTGGTCTCAAAGTGGATGGGGGATTTACATCCTATTCTGGATCTCAGAACCCTCAATCTCTATTATATAGAGTACAAAACATTCCAGATGGTGACACTTCCAACTTTACTGCCCCCGTCTACACAAAGGGAATTGGTTCTGTTCTCTGGACATGAAAGATGCCTACGAACATACGAAATCGCCAGCAGATACAGGCCTTATGGTCCATCTAGTCTGCTCGAGTGTGCAGCACATCAGTCCATTAGACTGCAGCTGCCCCCCCCGTTTCCTTTCTCCCCACTCCCTGCCCCCTCCCAGTTTGTACTCTCCCTTTGAATCTGTCTCACCCCCTCTTGAAGCTACCCACTGTCTGCAATGATATGACTTCCTCTGACTGTGCATTCCACCCTGCTACCACCCTTTCAGTAAAGTAGTGTCTCTTCATTTCCCTCCTGAATCTGTCCGCCCTCCAACTTCAGAGAGTGCCCTCTGGTTTCCCTTCCACCCTTAAGAGTGAACACACACCTGATGCCCTCTCTATTTATCCCCTTCAGGTACTTGAAGGTCTCAGTCATATCCTCTCTCTCTTCTATCCTCCAGGGTATACATATTACACTCTCTGCCTTTCCTGGTAAGGTCAATCCCTCAACCCCAGGATCATCTTTGTTGCTCTGCGCTGCACTGTCTCCAGCAGTTTGATGTCCCTTTTTAAGTAGGGGTGCCAGAACTGCACGCAGTACACCCAAGTGCGGCCTCACCAGGGACCTGTACTGGGGCAATATGACTTCACTACTCCTAGATGTAATCCCCCTTGCTATGCACCTTAGCATTCTGTTTGCCTTTGCCGCTGCCTTCCTACATTGTGCCGAGTGGTTCATTTCCCGGTCACAAGCACCCCTAGATCCTTCTCCTCCTTGGATGTGGATAATTGGACACCCTCCAACCAGTAACTGTATCCTGGGTTCCTGGCTCCCAAATGCATCACTTTGCACTTATTGGCATTGAACTCAAGCTGCCAGGTATGTGACCATTCCTCCAGTTTTGCCAAATCCTCCTGAAGTACTTTGCCCCCCCTCACCCCCATCCACCTCAGCACAGATCTTGGTGTCGTCTGTGAAGAGACTGATCTTATTCTTGATCCCTACTGCTATGTCTGTGATGAAAATGTTAAACAGGACTGGTCCCAGTACTGAGCCCTGTTGGACACCACTTGTCACTGCCCTGGGCTCTGATGCCTCACTCCCCAGCACTACCTTCTGCTGTCTCTCCCACAGCCAGTTTCCAACCCATCTGACTAGTTTCCTCCTTACTCCCAGATGCTTCAACTTGTAGGTCAACCTACCATATGGTACTGAATCGAAGGCCTTGCTGAAATCCAGGTAGAGTACATCCACTGCATGGCCCCTGTCCAGTGCCCTCGTAACACAGTCGAAATAGTCAACCTAGTTTATCTGGCAGGATCTGCCAGAGACAAACCCGTGTTGCCTATCGTCCTGTAGATCATTATCCTCAAGAAACTGCACCAGCCTTTCTTTGAGGATAGCCTCCATCAGTTTTCCTACAGTTGTGGTAATGCTCACCGGTCTGTAGTTCCCTGGCTCGCGCTTGGGCCCACTGTTATGGAGAGGTACCACATGCACCTCCCTCCAATCCCTGGGCACACACCCCATATTTAGAGAGGTGTTGAAGAGGTCTGCCAATGGCCCTGTCAGGACCTCTGCCAGCTCCCTGGGATGAACTCCCTCTGGCCCAGGTGCCTTGTCCACCTTCAGGGACCTTGGGCCCCTCCAGCACCCTTTCCTCCATGATTTTCCCATCCGTGGTTGCCTCACCCCCCCAACCCCACGTTTCCCTTCAGGTATGGGCCCCTCTATCTCCCTCGTGAATACTGAACAGAAGTACTCGAGTACTTCTGCCTTCTCAGCCCTCTTATCTACCTACCTACCTACTGCCTTTCCTGATCCCAAAGTTACCTGGTTACCAAAGACTAAAATAAAAAAAAAAAAAAATTGTTCTCTTCTAGGTTCGGAATGCATTTCTCTTGTCCCTCACCTTCTCTGCTACCTCCCTAGTCATCCAGCTTGGTTTTTTGGTCCTGGATTTCTTAAACTGGCTCTCGACACAAGCTTTAGTGGATTCAGTCAGTCCTAGCTTGATGATCGCCCATTTCTGTTCTGCGACCATGTCTGGGAGGATGCCAGCTATGCGTCTTCTCAGTATGTGACCCATCCTGCCAAAGTCTGCCCTTCTGGAGTTCATGACCTTAGTTTTTGTAGTGGCTGTTTCCCTACCCAAATTGATTGAGAACCATACTGTGCAGTGATCACTACCCGACAGTGGTTCCTCCACCTGAACATGCCTGACATGTTCCCCATCCTCTAGCACCAGGTCAAGAATGTTCTCCTTTCTTGGCTCTGTTACCCTTTGGGTCAGGAAGCCATCCTGGAATGCTTCCAGGAGGATTTCCCTGGTGCTTGTGGTAGCTGGTATGCTCCAATCCACCCCTGGTAGATTAAAGTCCCCCACCACCACAGTGCTCCCTTTGCCACTGTGTCTCCTTAGCTGTCCCCCAGTTTCCTGTCCATGTCCTCCTCCTGGAATGGGGACCTATAAATAGCCCCCAGTCAGACCTTGGCCCCCTTCGGTGCATGAAGTTGCAGCCAGATGACTTGCAACCTGCCCTCCTCCCTAATACAGCAGATCCCTTCTCTTACATAAATGGCTACTCCCCCCCCTTCCCTTTTTCTCTGTCCCTCCTGAATAATTTTAATCCTGGGATGGCTAAGTCCCAGTCATGGTTTTGGGATGCCCACGTCTCGGTAATGGTAGTTATGTCTACCTCCCCCTCTACCATCAACGCCTGCAACTTGGCCATCTAGTTCCCCAGGCTCCTAGCATTTAGTGATACCACTCGCCACCCTAAACCTCTCCCTGCTACCTCCTTACCCTCCCCTCTACTCCCAATCCAAGTCAAATTTGGCTGTATCCTTGCTGTGGTGGGAGATCCCTTGGACCCACTCTCCTGGTTCAATCCACCTCCATTGCCCCCCCCCCCAGCTAGTTTAAATTATACCTTTTGCTGATAAATTCCCCTAGTCTATGTTTTAACACCTGTGAACCTTCCTTATTGAGATGTAGCCTATCCCCTACATATAGATATGTGTTCTTCCATGTGCTACCCCATGCTCCCACCAATCCATACCCCATGGACTCTCACCATTCCCTCAGCCACTTGTTGAAATCCATGATGCTGCGCTTCCTATCTGTACTTGCTTGTGGCACTGACAGGACTTCCAAGAATGCTACTGTCCCCCCCCCCCCACTGCATAGATTCCCCACTACCCTGAAGCTATCCTGAACCTCCCCTATCCTTCTTCCTTCCAGATCGTTTGTTCACAGGTGCACAACGATGTGCAGTTCTCCCCACCTTCCTTACCAGTATGCTGACCCACCCTTCCTGCTGCCATGCCAGGCATACACTCCACCAAGATGTTGCTTTTCTGGCACCCCCCAATCTTACACTCTTAAGTATTGAGTCCCCCAGAATTATGACTCTCTCCCTCCTAACGTGATCTCCTCTTGTTGCTTGATATTATCCTGTCCCTCAACCTAATCCTCCTCCCATCCCCCAGTTATGCCACCCTTTGTCTCCTCATTCTGTGCCTGTCTTCGCCTCTCCAATTATGGCTGGTGTATCGGCCCATTTCAAACCATTCCCTTGTACTCCCTCCCTTCTCTCACACTTTTGCACCACCCTCCACGCGCCACCCCTCCACCACTGTCCCCCTGTGCCTTCCTTGAGTTGCGTTTCTCCCCTACTTGAGTTCTTCTCCTCACCCTTGTTTCAGCCTCACCTGGGCTGCCTGCTGTTTCCCCCTTACCAACATCTCCTTGCTCCTTTATCCCCACTGGCGTTACTGCATCGTCACCTTCCTGCTGCCCCTTGCCTCTATGGCTACTTGGGCTACCACTAGCGCCTGCCGATTCTGTGCTGCATCCTTTTTCTCCTGTAGTACCCCCCCCAACCAACTCAGTAGCTACACTACCCCCTTCCTGCTTCTCCAGGCTAGCTAAAACTGAGAATCTGTTTGCGCTGGTAATCCCCTTTACCCAATTGTCCCCAGTCACCCCTCCCTGAGGCTTATATTCCTACTTTGACATTGCTGCAGCCTTGTTCCTTTGCCTGACCCTCCTCCAGTCTTCAGTGCCTGACCGTGACCGAACACGATTGTGTGGCCCACCTCCTGATCCACCTAGCTTTCCCTTTTGTTTGGCCTGCCTCTGGCTGTATTAAATGATTCATCGGGTTCCCCTCTCACCCGCATTCTACCCTAACCTGCCCCCCCATGCCTCCAGCACCCTCTTCAGCCACTCAGTCTCCTTCCTAAGCCAACCCATCTGCCAGCACACCATGCAGCTCCCTGCCCTCCATGCCACTCCCAAGAATATGGCTGCACCTCATGCTTGGCAGCATACAACCCTCCCTACCCCCCACCCTGGTTGGCTGCCCATTCCCATCCTCCCTACCCATGGATGAGTCCTGCCCCACTCCCTGTGACCCTTCCCCCACTTTGGACTCCTATTCATGCTGAACAATTTTGGCCCTCCCTATGCAGGCTCCTGACCCACACCCAGCTTGGCCCCTGGGAAACTGTATCACAACTGCGGCCTCCCTACTAGCTGGCTTAGTCTTGTGTCCTCAGGTGCCTTATAGGCCCTCCCTGAGCTTTCCTCACTCGTCGACCACCCTTCTCCCCATCCCACACACTACAGCCCCAAATGCTCCCTACCAAATCGTTAGTACATTACTTGTACTTATGATGTTCACTTTTGTTAAGTGTCCCCCACAGAAAATCCCCCAGATCACACCAAACAGCACTTCCCTTTGTCCGGTCGGCACTGTCCCTCTGCGTCTGCTCTTGCCTATGTAAGCTACTGTTGTAGGCCTAAGGGTGAGATTTCCCTTTTAAAAACTACGCCTTCCCTCCACCCTGTGTCTTTAACTGCTGAACAAGGACTAAAAATGGTCTGCACCTGGCAGTCCTATCCACCAATTGTAGGGTAGCTCACCCCCTGTAAATGTGCAGTAGTCTGGGGTGGGATCAGGGCCCAGTACCGACTCTCACAAGGGAGAATCAGCCCTGACCCTGTCCCTCACCGAGACCTCCAATCCCTACACAAGGCCTCCTGTTGAGTCTCCAGCATACCACCTTGGCCCTCTGCAAGGTCTACCCCTGCCGGACAAAGGTAGGAGATGTCTCAGCCCCCAGCTATCACCTGAATCAGTCCTTGCATTCATTTAGGTTTTTTTTTGTTTGTTATGTTTTTAATATTCTATGTCAGCCACGTCAAAACAAATGTACATAAAAAGCACTTCCCTTTTTCCTGGTTCCTTTCACCCTCAGTGCAGCAGTAACTCCGCATCAACATCGAATTCCATCACTACATCTAAACTTGGAGGACCGCCCCACGCCACTCCTGGCCACGGCCCGCTACGTAACCCCACCTCACTTCCCCCAGGCTTCTCACCAACTATCTTCATATCCTGATGCATCCAGCTCACAGAAGGTTTCTCCATTTCTGTTTTCTAGGCCATCACTATCAGTTCAGAGACCTCCCTTTCAGTTTGTCCTCTGGCCCCCCCCCCCCGGGTCTTCATGAAGTGCCTTGCGGTAGAGGTGGTGGCTCTCCGCAGGGAATGCCTGTATATCTTTCCCTACCTGGACGATTGGCTTCTCAATGCTCCTTCCAGCCCTCGGTTAGCAGCCACTTAGTCTTGTGCACTTCAGATGTTCTCCTCTGTGGGAATAACAATCAGCATACCAGAATCCAAAATGGATGACACCCAATGTCTCCAGTACATTGGGGCGGTCCTGAATACTTCCGAAGGGATGACTTTTCTCCCCAGAGATCAGGCAGACAGACTGATCACACTGGCACTGGCATCTCAACAGGGTTCGACCTTAACATTGTTTTACTAGCCCTAAACCTAGTGCAAATTGGCCAGGGCTAGTGCAGCTAACCCTCTACTTGTCCGTCTGGACTAGTGCAGGTTTTTCATGGCTGTTAATGAAGTTGAAAAAGTCCCTACTTTAGCAGACTGTAGTACTTTTGCTAATCTCCCTCAGTGTTCCAGGTGGCCTGGTGTGATTAACAACTCACTAAGAGCTGCAATTATCTGGCAGTTTAAGAGGGGGATCCAACAAAAGATTCAATGTGAGTCATTATCACTTAATTGTTAGGACATTCAGCTATTGTGCATGCTGTGATCAATGGCAGAGTGCTGTTAAGTAACTAGCTTCCAGTTTGCTGAACTTGTGTTTGATTTGTCCCACAATATTAAAACCAGTGTCCTTCATTTCCCAACCTTTTGAGTGCCTATATCCAACACTGCAGTGACAGAATGCTATCATGTATACACGGTCTGCCCAGTGCCCAGCCAGGTGGTCTGTCCACTCTATACTTTCTCTGGACACCACTGCAGACTAGGCTCTGAAGTGGCCATTCATAGACCCATAGCTGCCATTACTGACTGGTGTATGGTTCACAGCTCCTCTTAATGGATCACACCAGTCAATGCCATCAATGCAGTACCACCCAGCATGTCATTTTGTCCTAAAACAATGCTTTGGAGCATGTATGGTACAAAGCAAAACCTTAGTAAAATATATAATTTGAAAGGTTAAAATAGGTATTCCTGGTGTGCACAGATCATCCTATATAGAAAGAGGTAATACAGCATCATGCCTGTATACTGCTCCTCTTTGACTGATGAAAGGACACTTATGAAAAATCTGTTTTTGTTAGGGCAGAGCATATTAAATCAATATTTTTGTGCCTGGTGTATATAAACAGATATGTCAAAAAGTTTCTTACATCCCAGCCCCCTGTGTTTAACTCTCTCCAAAGAAATCCTAGACCTGTCCCTGGCTCACTTCACAGTGTAAGAAAACTTCCAGAAGTGCAGTTCTGGTTAATCACAGGGTGGGGTATAAGAGTGCCTTTCTCTGCTTGATTCTGTACATTGCCCTTCAGGTCAGGGTGGGACTTTGGTGACATACATGATGATGTTGGCTATTGTGTGTGCAGAGCTAGAGCTGTCTGATTGAACATTTTTGCTATTATGGTATTCTCTAGTTTGGTGGGGAGGGGTTGAAGAAAGAGGAAGCAAGGGGCACATGGTAAAAAAAAACAATGGGGTATAGTGCGTGTGATTGGACTGCAGTCTTTTTTTTTTGCTGGGGCAGGAAGCAATGTGGGAGCAGGATAAATATGCAATAATCAGAGTATTTCTTGGCTTGCATTTTTCCTGTATAACCGATCAAAATTGACTATTATTATTATTGTGGGCTAATGCAGCCATCTGAGGGCTAGTGCAATTTTTAATCAACTTGTCCGGCTGGCTACTGCAAAAAAAAAAGTTAAGGTTGACCCCTGCATCTCAACTAGGGGATGGTCGGTATGTCTCGGCACGGGAATTACTGTGCCTCCGGGGTCTTATGGCAGTTGGTATTTCCACATGCACATTTACACATGAGGGTCCTTCAGTGGACTTTGAGGGTCCAATGGGACCAGAGAGAAAATGATTTCGAAGCTCCAGTCCTTGTGTCCTCTCCAGCCATCCGGGAACTCCACTGGTGGATGTCCCTGGACAATCTGTGGTGTGGCGTCCATTTCCAGTCCCCGATCCCTTGCCTCATTCTGACGACAGATGCCGCCTTGCTCAGGTGGGGTGCCTGTCTGGAAGCAGTTTGCACCCAAGGGACTTGGACTGTGGGGGAAGCACGCCTCCATATCAGTAGCCTAGAAATGAGAGCAGTTCTGTACACCCTGCAGGTTTTCGAGACTCCTTCCGCGAGGCTGTCTCCAGATCCAATCAGACAGCTCAGCGGTGGTTCACTATTTGAACAAACAAGGGGGAACCCATTCTTGACCCCTTTGCAGAGAATCCATGCGAGTATGGTACTGGGCAATCCAAAAAGGCATCCAACTTTTTGCAGTGCATGTCCCAGGGATCAACACTACTCTAGTGGACACTCTAAGCAGATCCGCGTCTCAAAAACACAAATGGGAACTCCTCCAGGAAGTTCTAGAAGAAGTCTTCCTGTGCTGGAGCCACTCAGAGTTGAATCTGTTCGCCTCTCCGCTGAATGCCAAACTGCCTCGCTATTGCTCACTCGTGCCTGGCCCTTAAACTTTATGGCTGGATGCATTATCTCATTCCTGGACAAGACATTTTCTTGATGCCTTCCCTCTTGTTCAGAGGGTTTTACTTAAATTCCTCAGAGACGAGGCTACCATGATCCTCTTCGCGCCTCTGTGGCCAAGACAAGTCTGGTTCCCATTGTTACTATAATTGACAATCCAGGACCCTCTGCCTCTTCCCATCTGCCCTGCTCTGCTGTCCCAGGCCCAGGGTTCTCTACTGCACCCAAACCTTTACTCCCTGCATCTGCATACCTGGCTCCTGAGGACATAGTCCTCTCCAGGTTCTAGGTCTCCCCACAAGTTGCGGAAGTCCTCCGGGCAGCCCATAAACCATCTACCCAATCTTCCTATTCCATGAAGTGGAAAAGGTTTTCCTTATGGGCAAAAAGTCGCAATTTGGACCTCCGCAGTGCATTCTGGACTGTTTCCTCTCGTTGTCTAATAGTGGTCTCAAGTATTCCTCCATAAAAGTCCATTTATCAGCCATTTCAGCTTTTCATTTGCCTGTGGACGACAAACCTTTGACTCAACTACAAGTTATGAGGACCTTTTTGAAAGGAATTCTTCATCTCACGACCCCTATTAGGGACCCTGTCCCTTCTTGGGATTTGAATTTTGTTCTTGGAAAAACTGATGCTAGACTCTTTTGAACCCGCAGCCTCCTGCAAGCTGCGTTCTCTCCTGAAAAACTTTTTTTTGGTAGCGATTACGTCATGCCGACGTATATCGGAGTAATGTGCACTAATGTGCAAGGAACCCTACCTGAATTTCCACAAGGACCTCCTTGTGAATGAGCTTGCTCAATGGAGTTTTCCTACAATAAACTTGAAACTTGAACTTCCACAAGGATGGGGTCTCTTTATGTATGAACCCTAAATTTCTTCCAAAGATGGTATCTGAATTTACTTTGAATCAAACCATACACTTACCGGTGTATTATGCGGAACCTGCGAATCCAGGAGGATCTTTGCTCCACACTTTAGATGTACATAGAATATTACTTTATTATCTTCTTCGCACTAAACAAGTGCGCAAGTCTGAGCAACTTTTTATTTCCTTCACCCCTGGGAAAGAGGGCGTTCCTGTTTCAAAGCACTGCTTGTCCACTTGGTTGGCCAACTGCATTACTTTTTGTTGTAAAAAGTACGATAAGCACTCCCTGGTATGATAAAACCTCACTCCACGAGTGGCATGCTTTCAAGGCATTTCAGCCACTGAAATTTGTGAAGCCGCTACTTGTTCTATTGTACATTCATTTACAAAACATTACAGTGTGGACCTGGCTTCCAAAAAGTGAACGAGTTTTGAACGGGCCGTTCTCCAAGGCCTATTGTCCTAAGTTTATTTTGCTGCCTCCTCCCCTATGCATTCAAAGTGCTAGGGACTCATTCCTATATGTTATGACCTGCTGCAAGAAGTTTCCTTGATGAAGATAGCACAGTTACGTAAGAACTTACCGTAACAGTAGATCTTTGAGAGAATGTCTTGTAGCAGGTCATGCTGCCCCTCCCTCCAACCTGCTTGCTTCCTGCTTCAGGAGGGTCACACATCCCTATTCTCTCCAAAAGATATTAGGCTGCTCCCTCTATTAGATCATATTCCCATTTTGGTCACTGAGATGGAAAAGAACTGAGGAGCATCTGGGACTGCCCTCTTTTATACGTGCCAGGATACAACACGATGTGCCGTAGGGGGGTTGACTGCTGAGTAGTCATCCGGAGGAAATGACGCCTGCGACTGGACATTCCTATATGTTATGACCTGCTGCAAGAGATTCTCTCAAAGATCTACTGTTACGGTAAGTTCTTACACAACTGTACTATCTGCTTTAAACCTAACTAATCTCTGAGTAGTGCATAAACCTTGGAGAGTGAATGAACATTAGAAGGCTGTGCTGCAGCATTCTTCACCTCAAGTAAAAGGGGATGTGGTTCTGCCGAAAAAAACTCTCTCCGGGCAGATGAGGATAAAAAGTGCCGCACCTGCAGATATCGGAAAAAATCCAAATGTGGCAGATTAAACCGACATTGTAGTTGCTGGAAAGAGATTTGTCCATTCTCCAGAAACTGCCCCAAAAAACAGAGCCCCTTGCGTTACCAAACCCGGAAACCCTAATCCAGTCGTGCCGGAGTAAATTGAGGATGCCACTATATAGGGTTCCAGGCTTCTTGCATAGAGGGCTGCTTAATAATTTTCATAATACTTAACCCAAAACTAAAAGTATGCGTTGTCCATTGATTTGAAAACCAAGATACATCAGCCGACTGACAAATTAACCAATGTTGCAAGTATAGAGGAGCAAGATTCATTGCATTCTCCTCCATCTGCAACTAAGAAAGATATAATGAATGTCACAATACTTCCACAATATATATAAGCTGAGCCGCAAAGAAGTAATTTCTAAAATGAGGGAGACCCAGTCCCCCATTCTGCTTACATGTCTGCAAAATCCGCCAACTAACCCTGCCCCCCCATCAAATGAAATGTTTGATATTCAAACAACATGAAGTCTTGCTGTATTCTGACATATGCAGTTAGCCCCAGCACTTGAACTGCCCCAGAGAGGAAAGAGTTAATTTCTATGCCGGGCATAGAATGTTGGGCTCGAGCTCGGTTTTCAAACCTCTGTCTGTGGCACTTCAAAGTGTAACCATCAGATTCTTTACTCCACCTAACTGTGAAGTCGCTCCGGAGATTGCTCCTTCGCTTCGGTTCGGTAAAGTTTCAAAACGTGGCGCTTTTTCAACCAGTTTGTTTATTTTTGGTTTCGAGCCTCTGTCTACGGTACAGTAAGTAGTGTAGATAGGTAGTGAACTATGATATCTTTGTTTTTCTACAGTGGAAATTGTAATCTTCGGTTCCGATCAGTCGGTCTGGTTGGGAACCGACATTGTGTGTTGAATTTTATTTTCTGGGAATTTAGTGTTGTGGTGTGCCGGTTCCTATCGGTTTAAAAAAACCCTGACTTTTACCGGTTTCTTTACACAACCCGTGACACAGTAGGTAAACTGAGTAGGGCTGTATTACCTGGCTGAAAGCTATAAAGGATCATTTTCTAGTCTGGCCATGTCTGAGAAACCCAAGAAAAAAATGGTCCCACTGGGTTTCAACACTGTACAGAGGTGGGGAGGCCTTTGCCAGGTCGACCCCCACCTCGTCTGTGTTTATTGTCTGGGGTTTGACCACCTCAAAACAGACTGCCAAATTTGTAAAAATTTTCCTAAGGCCAAAAAAGATTGAGTAGGCTAAAGAAAAAGGAGGCTGAGAAGTCCGCTGACCCGGATGGCCAGCCCGGTTCGGTTCCGACCGAACCTGAGGAGGTGCCCACTGACCTGGGCGATATGTCCTCGGGCAAAAGGAGAGCCGACCTCAAGGGGTCGGTTCTTTCAAAAAGACGAAAAAAGTCAGCCGGTTCGGGTTCAGCACCCCATACACCAACCGCTGAAGAAATAGCCAAAGCGATCAGTATTGTGCAGTCACTTCACCTGGTTCCGTCCGAACCGGTGCCGCTGGTTAGGCGCTCGGTTTGGTCAGATCCGACTCCATTGGATTATGATCTGGATGCTTATTACGAATTGGAGTGGGAAGGGGATGAAGAGTTACTGGATGTTTGATGATTATGATGACAATGGTTTTGAAGGTCTGGATGCGCCCATTGAACCGGACATCTCCCCAGACAGACCCTCCAATGTCTCCCCTCCAAGGCTTTCTGAGTCCCCATCTCACTATTTGTTTACAAAAAGGTGGCTGAAACTCTCCAGCTCCTTATGGTAGAAGCTGTTGAGGAGGAAGAAGAGCCTGATTTTGTTGAGATGATAGACATCCCAGAGTCCAAGAGGTTGTCTATTCCCCTCCATAAATCACTGGGGAAACAGACAAAAAAGACTTTACAGACACCAACTTCTTTACCTCTTGTAGATAAGAGAATGGACATGAGGTATATGCTATCAGGTTCGGGTATGGAGTTTTTGTACAATCATTGCAGCCATGTTGGGGTAGTGCAGGCTGCAGCCTGTGACAGGGCTACTATACCTTTGGCTTCACCCCCCCCCCCAGATAAAGACTCCAGGAAGGTGGATGCCATTGCCAAAAAACAATATTTGGCATCCTCCTTGGGACTCAGGCAGGCTAATTATATGGCCTACACAGCCAGATACCAGAAGTCCAGGTAGGATACATTTCTGGAACTGGCTAAACAGGCCTCCCCCCAGCTAGCCAAAGAGCTGAAGGAGGTGGCTGCTGATGGGATTGAGGCATCCCATGTGCAATTCCATGCTGCTGTGGACTCCAACAATGTGGCATCGAGAGTTATGGCTACATCTGTGTCTCTCAGGAGATTTGCTGGGCTCAGATGCACTAGCCTTTCTCAGGACACCCAGGCTATTTATTTTATTGATTTCAATCTAGGATTAGAAAATACCTTTGAGCACAGTGGAGCTCATTTACAAAGGTTCCACGTCAATAATGGGGAAGGGGTTACAAAACAAACAGAGTATAAAGCACAATAACATGTACAGATAATATCAAATACAGCGAACAGTAGAACAGCACAGTACATAGTAAACATAGGTGATTGCAATTAGATACATAGTTGGCATTCTGGGACTTTATAGGCGAAAATGTGGGCAGGTAATCCAATTTGGAAATCGGGAAGGGTGAGTCGGGGGATGAAGAGTAGCAGCAGGACAGAGAACAAGGGGGAGAATGCAGCCGAGCGGCATGGTCAAGCATGTTGGGTGAGGCAGGAAGGGGTAGAATGGGTGGGAACGGGGGCAAGCACAGAAGGAGACAGGAGGGAGGGGATGGTGAGGTGTGGGGGGAGGAAGAAAGGAGTGGAAAAGAGTAAGTCAGGGGTCATAGTGGGCGAGTTAGTGGGACAGAGTAGGAGGGTCAGGACGTGACAGGTGGGGGGGGTGAGAGAGGCAGTGGCGTAGGGGAGGAAGGATGCAGCCAGGGGCCTTGTCGAGGAGGCTGAGGAATGCAGGTTGCCAGATGAGGAGCAAGGCCATGGATTTCCCTGTGGTGGGTAATTCTCTGTTTGGGGAGCAGACAGAGGCTTACGTGAAGAAAATGGTTGAGGTTGATGTGGAGGATGTCACTCCTTGAGCACGGAGGAGAGGGGGTCGTGGGGACGCAAGGCGTGGATAAATAATAAGTAAAAAAAAAAAAATGTCCAATTGAGCCTATCGAAGGCTTTTCAGCATCAATCAAAAGGGCCAACTGAGGAGTAAAATCTTTGGCTCCTCCTGATAAAATATTCAGCATACATCTCATATTATCAGTTAAATGTCTCTCTGGAATAAAACCAGTTTGATCTGAATAGATTAGATTAGATATTACTCTCTGTAGTCTAGTTACTAATATTTTAGTAAAAAGTGTAAAGTCTTCATTTAATAAGGATATAGGCCTTTACAAGTCACGTAAATGGTCATCTTTCTCTGGTTTCAAAATGACAGAAATGATCACATCACTCCATGATGGGGGCAGAACACCAGTATCTTGGCAAGTTTAGAATAATTCACAAAATATAGGGGCAAGTTGAAGTTTAAATATTTTGTAAAAGTCCACATTATACCTATCAGGTCCAGGGGCTTTCCCTGGTTTTAAGGAATCAGTTGCCTCCTAAATTTCTCGAACAGTGATAGGGCTGTCCAACATCTCCTGGCTCCCAGAGGATAAAGTGTGCAGATGCAAAGACTGTAAACATTCTTGAGTTGCACGTGTTACGTGGTCCGAATCTTTATCTTCAGAATACAGGGAAGCATAATAAGAACAAAAAACAATTAACTATTTTGTCTGGATAGCGTGGCAGAAGACACCAGGAGAAAGGACTGCTCTGTGACTGGACTTCTCTGCTGGGACTAAAGTAGAAGAACTTTTTTACTTGGACCTTTAATTTAGGGTAAAAAAAAAAAACTAACATACAAAACAAAAAAAAAGTGTGTGTTTGTCTGGGTTAACTGAACTGAATGGGTATCTGAACAGTTATCTAGGTGTAAATCTCAGGTGATTGAAAGGACTTAACTGCTGTGAGGTTTAAATTACTTGTAGAAAGATCTAGTAAGTAGGGGGGTGGCTTAGCTAGAAGGAAGCTACATTTAAAGACTGCCTTAGAAAGATTCTGCTAATAGCTTGGCAGAAGACACCAGGAGAAAGGACTGCTGTGTGACTGGACTTCTCTGCTGGGACTATATTGCCCTCCTTCCCTCCCCACCCACCGAAAGCTAGTTCTGTTTTTATAGGCACAGGATTTGGCTGACAACAGGAACTTCCTGTTTGGGAGCAGGAAGTGAGCGATCACAGAACCACCAAAGACCCACCATCCTAGAAGGGCAAGAGTAGCTCTCCGGCCCCCTCTAGCTGCTGGAGGTCTGCCTCTGAGCAAGTAAGTGGTCTACTGAGAAATATTCCATATTCTTGTCTCAGAACAGGACAATCAGGAGCTTAAAGGGCACACAGGCAGAAAGTAAGGAGAGAGAGAAAAAAAAACAGAGAAAAGAGTAAGGATTGCAAACAGTTAAGGGGCCAGAAATAAGACATGATTGGAGTGGTGCAGTGCAGTGGCTGTAGAGCAGCAGTCTTCCGGGAGACGCTCTGGAGGATGCGGTGTTGTCCCATCTGCAGGCACCTCTCTGGGCTGAGGGAGGAGGTTGCTCATCTCAGGCTGAGTTGGCCAGGATTTGTGGGACCTCCTTCCATCCAGGGACCACCAGTGCCACTGCCGCTGCCTCAGAGGTTGCCAAGAAAGAGGAGCGGTTGGACCACAGTGGGCTCAGAGAGGGTGAGGTGGTGGAACAGAGGCGCATCCTCCAGTGGTACCTCTCCACACCTCTATGCCATTCTGGCAAAGTGTGGTTCCTCTATGGAGGCACCCGCAGTGGAGACCAAGGAGGATGCTGGGAACCTCCACAAAAGAGACCCACAGGAGGGTGGCGAGGGACCCTGCAGGGAAGGAAACAACTCCTGGTGGGGACTCCATTGTTAGGAAGGTAGAACTGGGGAGGAAGGGCGAGGGAGGGGTGCCTGCCTGGCGCCATGGCTTGGAGGGACAGGGAACGAATCCTCAGGATTGCTGGAGCAGCTGCACAGGGGAAGGAGCTGGATGTCATTGTCCACCTAGGGACAAATTACCTGGCTAAGACAGGGATTAGAGAAGTGCAGGAAGAGTTTGTGGAATTGGGGAGGGGCCTTAGTCAAGTAGCACGCACGGTGACCTTCTCGGAGGTGCTGCCCATCTATGGCATAGGAGAGGCTAGGATGTTCCGCACCACGGGATTCAATCAGTGGTTGAAAAACTGATGTGGAGCTCAGGGATTTGGCTTCATTGGGGACTGGGGGTCCACCTGGAGTGATGCAAGCCTATACTGGCATGATGGGCTGCATCTGTCCGGGAGGGGAACCAGGATCCTAGGTGATAGGTTTAAATGCTTCATTGGCAAGCTTTTAAACTAGCCAAGGGGAGGCACTGGAAGAGAGGAGAAATCCTAGCCCCCAAATAATCACGGTAGTAAGTGTGGCAAACACCAACATAGAGGTGTCGATAGGGAGAAGGGCAGGGGTAAATGGAGAAAGTGACAAAGGCAAGAAGAACAGGGATGGGGCAAAAGGAGTAAGGCCATCAGGAAATGGAGGTAATGAGTACCAATGCCTCGTAGTCTGGGCAACAAGCCCCTGAGCTGGTGGCCTGATGGAAGCGGGATGCCTGGACATCGTAGCAGTCACAGAAACATGGTACACAGAGAACCATGACTGGGATGTTCACATACCAGGGACATAACCTACAGGAGAGACAGGCAGGGAGAAGAGGGGAGGAGTAGCTCTATGTAAAGGAAGGGTTAAAAGCAACTGAACAAAAGAGTAAACAGGGAGAAGAGGAGGCACTGTGGGTCACCTTGGAGACTGGAAAGGGCACCACAATCCGCACAGGGGTTGTGTACAGACCCCCATGTCGGGGAGGGAATGGACAAGGATATGATAGAAGGCATTCTTAGAATGGCAGAGAAAGGGAAGATACTCTTGATGGGAGACCTGAATATGCCAGATGTTAACTGGAGCACATTTGCTGCAGCCACATCAAAGAGCAGGGCCATTCTTGATGCCCTACAGATGGCAGGCATTAGACAGCTAGTTTCGGAACCCACTCGTGAGGGAGCAATCTTAGACCTCGTACTCTCAAACGGGGCAGGAGAGGATCTCAGATCTAGAAGTTGGTTGCCATCCGAGGACAAGAAACCATCAAACAGTGTGGTTCACGTTAAACTCAGCTACAGAGTCAAGCCACAAAAGTGAGGGTACTGGACTTTAGGAGGGCTGACTTTGCAAGATGGGAGAGTGCCTCAGAAAAGCACTAGCAAACAGGCTAGGAGGAGGTGTGGAGCAACAATGGGAATCATCAAACTGCCATCACAGAGGCAACAAGCCTTTGTGTGAAGCAAATAAATTAAAACGAAAGAAAAGCCACTATGGTTCTCAAAAGAGGTGGCTGTGAAAGTCAGGAAGAAAAGATAGCATTCGGAAGTATAAGGAACACGGAAGGAGCAGGACAGAGAGCTGTACCAGTTAAGGCAGAAGGAAGCAGGAGGGAAGTCAGAATAGCAAAGGCCCAAACTGAGGAAAAGATAGCCAACTCAGTTAAGAAGGGGGATAAAACCTTTATAGGTACATCAGCAGCGAGAAAGACAAAGGAGGGATAGTGAGGCTGAATAGAATGAACGGTGGGTGGGCAGAGGGGGACAGTGAAAAAGCAGGGATACTGAATGAATATTTCTGCTCAGTATTCACAAAAGAGGAGGGGGGAAGTGCCTAATCCAATTAACAGAAGCACTCTTGATAGGGGGTCGATCCCAGTCCTTTCACAGAAGAAAGGGTTCTGCAAGAACTCCTAAAACTGAAGGTGGACAAAGCAATGGGTCCTGATGGAATTCACCCCAGAATTCTAAAAGAATTAAGGGAGGAACTAGTGAAACCACTGGCTACTCTTTTTAATAAATCATGGGAGGATGGTGTGGTACCCGAGGACTGGAGGAAGGCGGATGTGATTCCCCTCCACAAAAGTGGGACCAAGACAGAAAACTACAGACCTGTCAGTCTGACCTCTGTGGTAGGGAAAGTGATGGAGTCACTTCTGAAGGAAAGAATAGTTGAGTACCTAGAGGCCAGTGGAGCACAGGACCCAAGGCAGCATGGGTTCACAGCGGAAGGTCATGTCAGACGAATCTAATATATTTTTGACTGGGTGACCAAAGTAGTAGACCAGGGAGGGGCTGTGGACATGGCCTACCTAGACTTTAGCAAGGCATTTGACACAGTCCCACACAAAAGATTAATAGTCAAATTAACCAGCCTGGGAGTGGGTCCCAGGTGGTAGCCTGGGTAAAACATTGGCTGCACAACAGGACACAGAAGGTAATTGTAAATGAGTCCAATCCAAGAAAGAGGGTTACTAGTGGGGAATGTAGGGTTCAGTATTGGGTCCAGTCCTTTTAATGTCTTCATCAGTGACATTGCAGAGGGACTGGAAGGAGTATGCCTTTTGCAGATGACACAAAGATCTGCAACAGGGTTGATACACAAGGAGGCATGGAAAGGATGAAAAGGGACTTGGCAAGGTTGGAGGAATGGTCAGAAGTATGGCAGCTAGGATTCAGTGCAAAGAAGTGCAAATAATGCACCTGGGACACAAGAACCCAGGGAAGAATACACAATGGGTGGGAGGTAGTAACAACAAAAAAAAGGAAAGGGACCTGGGGTAATCAGATCAGATGACCTTAAGGTTAGCAAGCAATGTGAGAAGGCAGTAGGGAGGGCTGGGGGTATACTGGGATGTATAGGGAGAGGCATCAGCAGCAGAAAACAGGAAGTTGTTATCCCTCTGTACAGACAGTTGGTGAGGACCCCATCTGGAGTACTGTGTCCAGTTCTGGAGACCCCATCTCCGCAAGGACATAGACAGGATAGAGGTAGTCCAGAGGAGGGCAACTAAAATGGTGCAGGGTCTGCAAGAGAAGCAGTATGAGGAGAGACTAAAGGAGCTTAATATGTATACCCTTGAGGAAAGAAGGAGAGAGGGACATGATAGAAACTTTTAAGTACCTCAGTGGAATCAACAAAGTCCAAGAGGGTAGCATCTTTCAGAAAGAGAGACTTGCAAGAACAAGGGGACACAATTTAAAGATAGAAGGAGGGCAGTTCAGGGGCAATGTGAGGAAGTATTATTTCACAGAGAGGGTAGTGGATGCATAGAACAGCCTTCCTGAGGAGGTTGTGGGGTCTAAAACTGTGGGAGAATGCATGGGACAGACATAATTCTTGTGGGGGGTAGGAAGAAATAGGCTGTTGGTTAACTAGAATCTGCGGCCTATCCTGTAGGTAGGGAAATGGGCAGACTAGATGGGCCTAATGGTCCTTATCTGCATTCAAAGTCTATGTTTCTATGGATGCGACTTATTAACAGGGTTACTATTCTCCTGAATCCTTGATACCGTTCATTCGTCCGCTTCTTTTCGAAGATGAAGAGCCAGTAGCTTTGATGCTCTGCCCCCAATTGCCACATCTTTATGATAGTGATAATTAAGGAGATTTTCAACCTTATTATAAAGGGTCTGTAACTGATGCCTAATATGTTGCAATTCGGCAGTTAACTGCGGTGTTTGAGCTGTCTTATGTTGAAACCCTTAAAGAATGTAATTTAGCTTCTAACATTTCTTGTGTTGCAAGCCTTTGTTTATTTTTTGCAGCCAACCATCCAGTAATCCTGCCCCTTATAACTGCTTTGTATGCATCCCAACAAATCTGCGCTGAGGGCCTGGGTATTTAAGTCAAAGCAAGATTTTGTTTCAGCATTTATCAGCAAAATAAACTGGTGATCATGCAGTAAGCTGGAGTTAAAATGCCAGTATGACTGTCTAAATTTATCAAATGCAAGATTAGGGAGATAGGTGCATGATCAGACTAAGTGATCGAGTGGATTCCTGTCGTCTCAGTCCGATCTGCATCTTGAAGAGGAACCAAACAACATCAGTTCTTGAGTAGCACTGATGGGGGTTGGAATAAAAAGTAAAATTTCGCTCCCTGGGGTGGTGTTCACGCCAGATGTCAACTAGACCAGATTCTTTCATTAAACCCTTCTGATGTTTGCCTGCAGTTTTATTAGTAGGAGAATGGTTTGATGTTTCATCAAAAGAAAAGAACAAAACGCAGTTGAAGTCTCTCCCCAAAATTAGCATTCCTGGTCCTAATGTAGCTAACTTATTAAACACCAACTGAAAAAAAGAGGATGCACCAGTGCCGAAGACATAAACCTTTAAAAGATGTACCCGCAGTGGGCCGAACGGGCCCTATACTAACATTAGCCTCCCTTCCCCATCTGTTTCCAGATGAGTCGCCTCAAAAGAAACTCCCTGTTGGACCAAGAAGGCCACCCCGTTACTGACCCACAGTCGACGGAGCTTCAAATGTTTAGTGTCAGAGATGATATTCTTGTAGAAAAGCTATATCTGCTTGAAGGTCATGGAGTTCCATAAGAATTTTCGTCCACATAATTACTGTATTAATACTCTTCACATTATACGAAACTATGCAAAGCTTATCCATAATCCCCATAAAAATTTAAACTGGTGAATCTAGAGTGACGGTCTGGGAGAAACCCGAAGTCTAAACTCTCTGAGGCGGACGCCACTAGACTAAACCGTAAAACTAGTAACATGAATTGAACTTGAAGGAACAACAACAAACAGATCAACCAGATCCAGAAACTAATTGTGACAACATTAAAGGAAAAGCCAACAAACAGAGCTAAAAATAGTGATACTGTAACTAGAATATGCACACCAAAATTTGACTTCAAGTTGCAGGTATGTACCCAAGATATAATTTCCTTGGATATGCGCGTAGAGGAGAGGAGGAGAAGCTGTTCCCCTACTCCATAGCACCTGCTGAGAATCGAAAGATGAGCTGAACCAGCATAAATAATGGTGACATCCAGTACCTGCATTCTGTGAATTGAAAAACACACCCTGCGTCACTGAGAGGAGCAAGATCCCACCTCCCCACTCCCCCACCACCCACCCGCCAAATAAAATAACAGTGAAGTCCCCTGTCCGATTCAGAGAAAAAAGGAATTTGATTTTACTCCCCATGGCCCATGTACTCTGAGCAAAACAGTAGGGGGGGTAAGAGGAACCAAGCAGGGACGCAGAAGCAGAGGGAGAAAGGGCTCAGCAGTGCCTCTCCCCACTCCCAAGCCAGGCAAAATCCCAAAAACCACAGTGGAGGACCATAGGAAAGGAAACGAAGACCACAGCAAAAAGGAACTAGATAGTGTAGAACTAAAGAGAAAATTGAGGACAAAACGCTTTACCCGTTAATATAGAACATCCACACTTCGTGCAGGGTATGCTATAATCACCCTTGCTGCAAAACTCACATTAAAGAAGTCCACAGGCTTGCGCCCTCCACCCAGCTACAACAAAGTACAAAGTTAAACCTTATTTGTAAAATCAGAGCGTCCCTGACCATACCCAGGCTCCCCAGGGTTAGCCGGAAAAGATGGACCTTATAAAAATTAAAGATAAAGCCGAGGGAGAGTTGCCATGTTCAAAGAAAATCCAGCTGCTTAGGCTGAGAGGGAGAATCCAGATTACCAAAATGGCATGCTCAATTGTCCGCTCCAAAACTCCCAACAGTATAATCACAGAAACTCTAAGATAAGGAGAGCATTTGAACTGGCACCTCCACTAGCAAAACTTTATCAAAGTAAGGAGATTTAAGGCAGTGAATGCACCACTGCCCCCTCCCCCGCCCCCACATCCACCATTATCCCTCAAATCCTTTTACTTTTGACTCAAACTAGGTCCATCCATATCCTGAAAAACGTGGCTCAGAGGAACAAAGGCAAAGAATTAGAGCAACAAAACACCATTCCAGTACAGAACACTGTCCAGTCTAAAGCTGCAGAGATTAATAGTGTCCGACCGAAATGGGCAAAAAAAGGTGAAGTGGAGCCACAGGAGTAATCCCAGTGTAGTCCATTATGTTCAAGATGGACCAGCTTTAGGGGAGTATGAAAATAAACTGTTTGAAAAGAATTAGGGCCTCTTAAGAATCCTGTTAAATCCCTTTGCAGATACGCCGGTAAACTGTTCCCAGGACAAGCTCTTTTCCTGCCGTCTGCTACTGTACTACATGCTCGTTTTGAAAGCAGCAATTCCAAATCGTCCATGGCTAAATCAGGCAAATGAATGTCCCTGTAACCCCTAGGTGGAGCTATCCCAAGGGCTACTACCCCTGCCTGCTTGGCTAGTAGCAGGTTAAGGGGCCTGAGTTCTGAAACTGGTGCCTCCACCTGGAGGTCAGGGTTGGTAGTGGTCAAGCTAACCTGGGCACAGCCCTCCGGGACACTGTAACCCCCCCTCTTTCCTTACTAGTGGCCAGAACAATACACAATAATCACTTTCACAGTACCCCTGATACACCACACAAGTACCCACACTGTTTGCACTTACCACCAGGGCTTTCCTCTGGCTCGGCCCTGGGGCCCCCCTGTGAAACAAGGTTATACACAGCGAATAACAGCAGTACAATACTCTTGCACAAACTGGAACCACAGTCAGGGTAAATGCAAAAAAGAGTTAGTTCTGATTTATTTAAGGGACTTGAACAAGGGGGGCGTAATCAGGTTAATTTGCTTAAAGACTCTATCATTCAAACAGTTATGCATGCACTTCAGGGTCTATAAACAGTCACACACACTCTGGGTACCCATATGGAGGAAAGGTGGGCTAGCCAAGAATGTTGCAGCTGGTTGGGGCCCTGTGATGGAAGAGAACAACATGCACCACACACACTAATTGTAATTCGGAGCTGGAGTGCTCAGTTCGTGAAAAGAAAACAACAAGACAATCAGGTGACACACTTTTAGATTAGGCTGTTGTTGCAGGGAGCTACCCTGATGATTACTCACGATACCCAAGACTGGACACAGGCTGGACGAAAATTGAGACTGCGGGTGGTTGATCTGGAGTGCCAGGAGAAGCAGGGCCTACACGATTCACCGAGGTGTCATTTCTGTTCAAGTGTGGAGCAGGGGGCTGATCCCCAGGCAGGTCTCTTGTCGATGGCTTTCTCTGTGCAGCAGGTAGTCTGGCTGGGCCAGTGTGGCAAGGCCCTGGACAAATGGAGACAGATTCGGATACAGTCCGTTTTGGGCTGGTTACAGCTTCCAGGAAGCAGAACACAGTTCACGCAGTGGGGAACCAAATCACGACCCACTAACAACTCACAGCACATCTGCAAGTAAGGAAATTCTACTGTACCAGGCAAACCGCTCTCCGGTCACGATCGCAGGGTCTCTACAGAAACCGGGGATTCAAAAGCAGCTGGAAATCCTGACAGGCCGATCGCATTCAGCAAAATCTTTGGTCTTCTTCAGGTATGAGCCTGGTAAAAATCAGTGGCTTACTTCGTTCTCACAAACTCGGATTTAGTCCGAAATAATTCTCTTCTCTCCCTCTCAGGGGCAGCAGGCAGACATGCAGGTCAAAACTCAGACCTTTCACAGTTCTCCCATGCGAATCCACTCAGGATTGCTGCTTGACTGTCTCAAGCTGTGTGCCTCATCAGCTGCCAACTTAGATCTGCCTTAAACAGCAGGTAGCTTGGGGATTTCCCTCAGATCCAGAAGGTTCAGTTGGCTGATTCGGCTGTCAATCAAAGCAAGAGCTCCCCCTTCAGTTGCAAAAAAGGCACCAAAAGCCCAAAACTACAATTCCTACAGATTTTGACTCCAGACAGCTCCTGCTCCATTTTAGGTCCCACCAGTACTGATTGGCCCAATTCGCAGTTCCGGGCCAAGATAGTGGAGATAAACAAAACAGTCCTTGTTGCAAAGAAGGCAGGTTAAACAACTACATTATCATTATCACTCTAAATGATTTTTAGCAAATAGTTACATCTTTCAACAGAGCTTCCTCTGATTACTTATGACTGCAATCCAGGCAGCTCTTAAACAGACAGTATACAGAGGCTATACAGGCACTCTCTGGCAATCACATTTAAACTGCTAAAACGCAGGACACCAGCCTGGCAGTGAGCATTTAGGCAAGCTCAAGGAAGACTTTTTGGGAACCCCCATTTGTAGGGGGGTTATATCCTATTTCTGCTTCAGCTAACGTCTCATAAATCACTGGGCCTGAATCTAAAAATAATTTTAATCTAGCCGAATATAGTATTTGCCCTTTGATAGACTGTTTATCTTTGAACTGTTTCAAAATAAGACTGAATTGTTGCAGCTTGGCCTGTAAGGCAGGGGAAAAATCCTGTTCCAGAAAAATCAGCTGGTTATCATAATTAAGACCCTTCTTCCAGGCAGTAGAGAGAATAAGGCCTTTAGTGTTATTGTCTAACATTCTGACAATAGTGGAGCGAGGTCGAGCTGATTGCTCTTTGGGACACGGCCCAAGGGATCTATACACTTGTTTAATGTCCAGAGAGGTATCTGGCGGAAGATCAAAGGTAGCTTGCAGTATGTTTTTAAGGCAGTCTTATCATTAAAGGAAAATTTGCTTCACTGCCCTCTCTAAGTCCATGTATCCTAAAATTGTTCCTTTGGGCTCTGTTTTCAGTATCTTCTGCCTGACTCTCTAATTCTCTCTCCCTCTGCAGTAGATATAGTGAGATGTGGTCATGCACCGAAGTCTTGTCCACCAATTTTCCCACCTGTTGTACTGTAACCATAACTTTCTTATCTAAATTCTTCCTGGGCATTTTTAGATCTGCAAATGCAGATTCTGTCTTGTGAACGGTAGTCAAAACTTGCTGAACTGTCTGGTCCTTGGCTGAAATGGGCTCTCCGTCATCACCATATTCCTGCTCTGCCGAGGAGACTGAAGTGGGCGATCGGGAGCGTGGGGACTGAGCCACTGAAGAGGGCATCACAGCCACGTATTTTGAACAACCCAGTCTGGTGAACATATTTAAACTTTCCAAAAATAGATTATTGAATTTTCAAGCCTCACAGTGTTCGCAGATGGCCAGTGTCTATAGGGGAGACGGAGAGAGCTGGGATCCTAAGCTGCTGCCATCTCGGCGACATTACCGGAAGTGAAATTTTTCAAGGGCCTGTCACACCTTCAACCCTCACTTAGGGAACCCATCCCTCCCTGGGACTTCTCTGCATAGCCAAACTCATGGAGCCACCTTTTGAGCCTATGACTACAGCAGAACTAAAGTACATCACTTGGAAGACTGTCGTTTTGGTGGCAGTCACCTCAGACAGAAGGATTTCAGAGCTGCAAGCACTCTGCACTGAACCCAATAACATTATCTCCCACAAAGATAAGGTAGTTCTCAGAACAAACAGGAAATTCCTCCCCAGGGTAGTGTCAGAATTCCACCTGAACCAGTCCATAACACTCCCTGTTTTCTTCACAGACAAATCTACTCCTGGCGAGCAGAAGCTACGTAGCTGAGATGTGAAAAGGACACTGTCCTGCTACCTGGAGCACACCAAGCAGCTCAGGACTTTGCATACTCAGCTCTTCCTTACCTATGGCAAGGTAGGAAAGGGCAGGCCTGCCTCTAAGATGACTATCTCTCGCTGGATAGTCTCTTGCATTCAGTTCTGTTACAGTAAGGCTGGCAAGCAGCCACCTCAAGGCCTCAGGGCCCACTTCACTAGGGGCACTGCAGCTTCAGTGGCAGCCACAAGGGACATCTTCTTTCTAGATATCTGTAAAGCAGCTACCTGGAAGACTGTACACACTTTCACGAAACACTACTGTTTGGATGTACAGTCCAAGTCAGATGCCATATTTGGCACAGCAGTCCTACAGAAAGTGTTTCCTAAGCGGATTCTGTACCCGCCTCCCACCTGCACTGCTTTGTAGTCTGCATATGTACAAGCATACTGAAGAATTCCTGGGGTGAGAAGAAAAAATTACCGTAATAATATTGTTTCTTCCAAGGTATTCTTCAGTATGCTTGACCTCCCACCCATCCTCCCCTACATAACATGACTGAGTAGTTCTGCAGTCCATACTTTAGCCACATTTTTAACTGTCTGGACTTAATACTGTAGAGCTTTATAGTTTTGGGTGTTTTTCTAGTTTCATGTATTGTTCTTGTTCTTATAGTTTAATAGTTTTTCATAAGTACTGTTGGGGCCTTTTGCCCTTTAGCTTCAAAATGAATCTGACTGACCACACACACTGTCGCTGCAGGCAGCACTTCCTCTGCTGCTCTCTGATTGGTTGATGCCAGAAATCATTAACTTTGACTCCACCTCTGGGGCAGCTGAACCCAGCTGGCATACTGCATGTGTACAAGCATACTAAAGAATACCTTGGAAGAAACAATATTACTGCAATGAGTAATTTTTTCTTCTAAGCCATGTGTGGCAGAGATCTTTTCTTCTTGAGAAAAAACTAAACTAAAACATTTATAAAATGCTTAAATTTTGGTGGAACTAGAACAGTTTACCAAGAAATAAAACTAGAAAATATCTGGAATCTTTTAAAGTGAAAAAAAAAAAGGTAGGGCCAGATGTTTGCCCAATATCCTTGCACTGCTGCTTTAAACCCATGCTAACTGCGTCAGTTTTAAATATATATTTTTTTTAATTCTCTCTTTATGCCACAGCCAGTACTATCCTTCAGGGTCCTCAAGGAGCCTAGCTCAGCCAAGCTCCGGTCCCTTCCAGCTACCCATCTCCATTCTGCTGCTATATCAGAACCCCCCCCTTCCCCAGCGGGGAAGGGAGGAGGCCCTTTCCTGCCTGCATGATCCTTGTTCAGCTGGCAGCTGAGGATTCTGGGTTGGTCCATCTTCGGTTCACCTGGGCTGTCAATCTGGCTGCCGGGTCTTTCCTGTGTTTCTTGACCCCCTAGGATGCAGGTGTGCTCAGGAGATCCAAGGTGCATATGCATGCATAGGTGTACTGCCGCACTGGTTCCCAGCCTATGTTCACTCCCTCCCATGGTGCCCTCAACTGCACTGCCACCTGTGATCTGTGCCTGATAACCTGAGTTTGTTCCTGAACTGAGGCCACCACCGTCGAGAGCGGTAGCGCTACTGCTGCGCCAATGGGCCGGTGCAAGTTTTAAACAGATATGATAGCACTTCTTTTGTTTTCCTTACTTATTTAGTTTTTGTTTACCAGGGAAGTGGGGGTGCTTTTTTAGAGGGTTGAGGCTGGTCCATTGATTGTGTGTCTCCTGTAGGGAGTCAGGGAACAGAGGGGCAGTGTTCTCTGACTCCATTGGAAGGGTTGAGGCTGGCCCAGCAACTGAGCATTTCCTATGGGGAGAAACATTTATTTCACGTGCAAAAGTAGATACCCACTCTCTTAGAGGTGGATACTACTAGGTAAGGGATGGGTAGGATTGAAGGCCCTGCTGGGTTTTACTGTTATCCCAACAGTGCCTAACTGTCTACCCTGTCACCTGAATCCTTTGGGACTGGGGAGGAGTCTGAAGGCTCAGGAACCCTGACTAATAAGCTGAAAACCTGAAGATTTATGTGTTACTAGATTCTTGCCCACACTTCTAGGATGCAGAGGGTTAACACACTAGCACACTGGCATGCGTTGCTGCCGTGTGAGCTCTGCTTGCACTTTTTTTAAATAATTGTTCTATCTGATATTTGCAGGGCATCTGGGGAAGAGGAAGGGGTGACGTACCCAGCCGTTGAAGACTCACAGGAGGTGTGCACCACCTCTTTCTCCACATCGCCACCTCCATCTTCACAGGTAGGAAAAAACATCATTTATAAGTGAGACTCAAAAATCTTGAGTGTTTCTAAATGTACACTCAACCAGATACAGAACTTGATTATTCTCAAACTATCACAGACGGAGCATTGAGGTTTTGCTTGCTTTTTTGTTTGTTTCTCAGATAATTGTTCAACAGTAATTACCTTCACCATTGTTATGCTGGAACAGTCATTGACCTTTCCATTTCCTCTTCTCAGTACTGTAACTTACCCCACTCATAATTTTACAGGGGGACACTAATTGTCCCTTACCCTTTTCACTAGGATTTACCCACCTCTTACTGTTACTGAGGACACTAACCAGACTTTTGTGATCTCACTAGGATTTACCCTGCTCCCCTCTTTCTGGGGACAATGACCAGCCCCTTCCCCTTCTTTCTGGGAGTTACCCAGCTTCCCCTATTACTGAGAACATTTTTATTTATTTATTTATTTATTTAGTTTTTGTTGACCGGGTAAGTGCACTAGACAGATTTCTGCCTATTTTCAGGCACGACCTGGGGGAGGGGGATACAGTGCTCAGAAATTTATTTATTTAGTTTTTGTTGACTGGGTAAGTGCACTAATTGACCAGGCCCTTTCTGAGCTGATTAGGAGTTGCTCAGCTCCCTGTTACTAGGGACACTGACTAGGTCGTTGTCTCCTCAGCAGTATCTACTGTGCTCCCCATTACTGGGAACAATGACCCATCTCTTCCCCTGTTCACAATGAGTTACCCAGCTCCCTATTACTGGGGACAGTGACCAGGTCCATCTTATCATCGCAAGGAGTTACCCAGCTCCCCTGTTACTGGGGATACTGACCAGGCCCATCTCATCACTAGGAGTTACCAGGCTATCCCTGTTACTGGAGATACTTACCTAGCCCTTGCTAACATTTACCCAGCTCCCCTTTACTGGGGACAATGACCAAGCCCATCTCATCATCACTAGGAGTTACCCAGCTCCCCCTGTTACTGGGGACAATGACCAGGCCCATCTCATCATCACTAGGAGTTACCCAGCTCCCCCTGTTACTGGGGACAATGACCAGGCCTATCTCATCACTAGGAGTTACTAAGCTCCCCCTATTACTGGGGACAATGACCAGGTCCATCTCATCATCACCAAGAGTTACTCACCTTTCCATGTTACTGGGGACACTGACCAGTTCCATCTCATCACTAGGAGTTACCTAGCTCCCCCTGCTACTGGGGGCAATGACCAGGCCCATCTCATCACTAGGAGATCTTACTTCAAGTTGGAGCTCTTGCAGCAGGCTACACCATAAGGACTATGCCGCCAGGCACTAGGACCCCATGGAAGAAACTTAGCTTGCAGTACCTAGTGGGGACCGCCCCCTGACGAACCGCCTCTGGCGTCCGCCAGTGGTATAAAGGGGGCAGTCACCGGCCACACCTCCATTCTTTTTCCACCGTGGACCCGTACACATCAGCTCCACGGATGCCTTCTGCTACCAGTCAACTGCCATTTTCTTCGGATTACCCTTTTCATCAGTGACTTCTTTCGAAATCATTTTCGTTGGTGCATGTCTTCACCTTCATCCACCTTCCAGCGACGGAAGTCCAAGTGTGTATGCGGGAAGCAAATCCCGGTGAGGGATAGTCACTCGGCCTGCCTCATCTGTCTGGGGCCTACCCATGGCACCGAATTCTGCCCGCACTGCCTCAGCTTCAGCTGCCAGACCCGCATCCGTTGCCTGAAAATGCTGAAGAGTTACTTTCTGGAACAACAGCTGTCTGCCATGCAAAGCACCCCTTCAGGCCTAGGCTCCTCTTCTTCTTTGGGGTTGGGGACTTCCCACAAGGAGAAAGACAAAAAGTCCAGTGGGGAGCACCATCGTCACGACAAGGATAGGACCTGATCAGATTCCCGCTCCAAGTCGCTGCACAGGAAGACGACAGCGTGATTCCCTTCCCCCACAGGAGGTTGTACTCTGACCCCCCCCCCCGTAACTCAAGCTCCCTCCTGGTTACCGGTATTGAAGCCATCAGCCCTGGTGAAGATGTCAGGTGGAGGATCTTCAGGGCAAGGGCCTTCGGCCCCCCTCCCTAAGTCTTAGGCCCTACAGCCACACCTCCAGGCCTAAGCCAAGGGATCTAGCCAGGCAAGCGACAAACTCAGCGCTACCGCTCACCAAGCTAGGGCATCCTCCTCTTCGTCAGACCATCCTTCAGGGTCAGACGACAGGAAGAGGCACCAGGAGCAGGCCTCTCCTTCTGACATTTGCTCCCCTAAGCACCAGACTCCTGGCGCTTGTCCCCGTCGTCCTCTGAGTCCTCGCCTACGGGGTCTCTCAAATATATGCCCGTGCCGCCTGCCCATCCGAAGCTCCTGCCGGGGGGGGGCAGCCGTTGACTAGGGTGCTGCTGCCCGGGGTGTACGACTCTCAAGCATCAGGCAGCCAGATGCCAGATCAATCTGTCGACCTGGCGTCAGCCCCTCTGCCGCCAGCCGGACTGATGCTGGATGCCCCCAGGTCTCCCGATTGCCCGTCAGCTCCTGACCAGCCATCAGTTCCGCCCCCCCAAGGAGCCTGCCGACCCCCGTCAAGTGCCAGACCCCTTGGCACCAGCTATGGATTCTTTGGCTGACGTCAGAGATTTATTTATTTATTTGAATATTCGGAAACAACCTTTGAGCAACATGCTCTTTTACAAAGGTTCCACATCAGGTAGTCAAAATACATAAAACAGTGAACAAGACAGTAGAACAAATGATTCAGTAAACCAAACAAAGTGAGAGATTAAAACATAAAAAATGTGTCCCTGGGCCAGAGAGCGAACAGTGCAGTAGACAAGCACAATGCAGTTGACGAGCAGCTCAGAGCTAGAGCATTGTCAGAAAAGGGGGACAGGGAGATGGGAGATGTTCATGACAAGGTAAGGGAGGAGAAGGGGGTGGATACAGAAGAAGGAGAAAATGGAAGGGGAAGGGGCTGGGGAAGTTAGAAGGTATTAGTAGGGGTAGCAGTGAAGTGAATTAGCGGTTGGAGATGGATGACTGGGGAGATGAGGTGAGGAGGTAGACTATTGGGGAGAAGGGACAGGGGAGGTAGAGTGAGGATGGGGGTAGTAAGTGCTAAAATGGCAAACTAGGAGTAAGGGGAGTATGAAATGGTAATTTACAAGGCTAGCCTGGGTTTAGCTAATGTAGTATGGTAAGGGGTAGGACTAAGTGCCAGGAAGGGCAGGCAGACCTGAAGTCGGGGAGGGAAAAGCAATGGTCTTTTACTAGGCTAGCATGATTTATTTAGCTCCTGGTGGGATGCTGTCAAAGAGGACATCCTCCCGAAGGAACCCCTTGACACCACACCTCACCCCATCCTGGTAGGTCCTCCTCAGCGGCCGCCAGGCTCACCACTGCCCAGGGAACTGTTGCTAACCCCGACGAGCCCCCCGCTCCCACCGGATGACGGGTCCCCTGGATGTCACAGACACAGACGTTCATCTAGGTCATCCTCCAGGCGCCGCAGAAATCTGTACCAACGCTCTCATTTGAGGTCCTCCTACTCCAGATCTTTCGACATGGGCTCTTTGGACTCCAGGTCCTCAAGTGATTTCTCCTCACCTCCCCTCCACCTGGATCCTAGTGGGGATTCGCACCGCTCTCTCCCGGACGATCCTATCTTTCTCGACATTATGCGTCACATTCAATTTTTGAACCAGTGGGAGACAGAGGATTTGGATCCAGAGAGGAAGTGGCTTGCCCATTTTTTGGGGATGAACTAGCCCAAACCCTTAGTGGTACCCCCTTGGTGGCACCATTTCAAGATGCCACCAGGTTGGCTTGGAGAGACACCCTTCGACAGCCTCTGCTATTCCCAAAAAGGCAGATAGGCTATATCACACCCCCACCAGTAAGCCATTCTTAGGGGAACAGCCTAAGGCAGACTTGGTGGTCCTCACGGCTGCCCACGGCAGGACCAAACAACCTCTGCATATGAGCTCCCAACCGCCAGATAGAGAGTCCAAGCACCTGGACCAGTTTGGGCATAAAGTATACTCCTCGGTCACCTGCACCATACGTTCACTGAATTTCTTGGCACGTGTGGTGCAGTATCAGAAGTCCATCTGGAACAAGGCTATTGAGATGGCAAAGAAGTAGCCCGACTCAGCCTACAAGCCGGAGCTGTTGGACATTCTGCAGTCCGGTCTTGTCGTAGGCAAGCACGTGCTGAGATCCTCTTATGACTCGGCCGACACAGCTGCCAGGGCGGCCACCACTGGAGTCTGCAAAAGGAGGTACTCTTGGCTTCAAGTATCTGGTTTTCGGCAGGACCTCCAGGGTGCCATCCTGGATGCTCCCTTCCATGGATCCGTGCTTTTTGGTCCGGATATTGAGAAAATGATCTCGGACCTTCAAGATTCAGGCAAAGCCATTCAATCTGTGCACCAAATGTACAGGTCTGACCAAACCCTGGACAGACAGGCATTTTCGTTGCTGGGAGGACAGAAGCCTAAGGGACAGCAGCAGAGAGGCAACTTTCGCCACAAAGCTCCCTCTCAGCCTGGTGGAACACATGGACCTCGGAATGCCAAGCCCTCCCAGTTCTCCTTGCCCACCTCAGGATCCAGTGCCTGATTCCTTGCCCGACTCCCCCACTACCAGCCGCATCTTTGGGGGAGCTAGTAGGGGGTTGTTTCTCACTCTACCCTGAAGAGTGGTCCACTATCATGATGGATGTGTGGTTGCTCCAGTTGATTGAGCGAGGTCATGTATTGGAAAAACTTCAGATTACCCCGGTCAACCCCCCCCCCGTCCAATCCACTTACTCCCCCTCCTACGCTGAGCTTATTCGGGAGGAGGTCCAGTCCCTACTTGACAAGAAGGCCATAGAACCCATCCCAGCACTGCAATGGGGGATGGGGTTCTAGTCCCACTTCTTCTTGATACCCAAGAAGACAGGGGATCTGTGCCCGATCCTGGACCTGAGACTCCTGAACATTTATATAGAGTACAGGAGGTTTAGGATGGTTACCCTGCTGGGCATCCTCCCCATGCTGCATCAAGGGGACTGGTTTTGTTCCCTACATATGCAGGATGCCTGTCTCCACATCCTGGTGGTTCTAGCCCACCGGATGTTCCTGAGGTTTACCTTTCAGGGCAGGCATTTCCAGTTTCGGGCCTTGCCCTTCGGCCTTTCCTCAGCACCGTGAGTGTTCACGAAGTGTCTCGAGGTAGTGGCAGCGGCCCTCAGGAGGTAGGGGCCCCTCGATGATTGGCTCCTAACAGCAGCCACAAAGGATCTGCTTCTGGCCACCTTGGAGGATATTTTCTGCCAATTCAGCTCCCTAGGGATTACTCTGAACATGCCCAAATCATCTCCTTGGCCATATCAAAGGTTGCAGTACATGGAGCAGGGGAAGACCTTCCTCCCGCCAGACAGGGCAGCACGCTTTCAGTCATTGGCCCACAAGGTCTCGGTCTCTCACCAGGTACCAGCTTGGACCATGGTTCAGCTCTTAGGTCACATGGTGACCTCTATAGTGACAGTTCCTTCGGCATGCCTTTTCGTGAGGGTCCCGCAATGGACCCTCAGGGTGCAGTGGGACCAAAGGGATGACCATCTCGACCAGCCAGTCCTGATCACCAGAGCTGTGGTCCAAACTTTTTCATGGTTGCTCTTGTCCCAGAATCTGGAGCTGGGAACCCCCTTTCAGAGAGATCCCCCTTCCCAAGTTCTGATATCAGATGTCTCGTGCCTGGGATGGGGAGCCCACTTTCAAAATCAGCAGACACGGGGGATGTGATTGCCACTAGAACTATCCCTCCACATCAGTGTCCTAGAAATGAGGTTAGTTCTTTACGCTCTGCAAGCTTTCCAAACAGACCTCTGTCTAGGCCCGCTGTTGATTCAGATGGACAATATGTCAGTTGTGTTTTATATCAACAAACTAGGGGGACTCACTCTTATCCTGTCTGTTGGGAGGCCATGAGAGTGTGGTTCTGGGCCCTAGACTACGGCCTGTCGCTCACCGCAGTTCACGTTCCAGGAGTCCAAAACACCTTGGCTGGTGCCCTAAGCAGGTCATGGTTAAGGACTCACGAATGGGAGCTTCTGCAGTCTGTGGCAGATGATCACTTTCAAAGATGGGTCGTCCAGAGCTGGACCTATTCGTGTCTCCGTGCAACACAAAACTGCCCAGGTTTCGCTCGCTTGATCCAGGGCCTGGTATTTTCTGGCGAGATGCATTGTCCCTCTATTGGACAGAGAGGTATCTATACACCTTACCTCCCTTTCTTCTTCTTCAGATGGTCCTACTCGACCTCCAAGTGGAGGGTGTGCAGATGATTCTTATAGCTCCACTTTGGCTTCGCCAGATATTGTTCCCCCTGTTGCAGCAGCTTTCAGCGGAACCACCAGATCTTACTTCGAGAGGGCTCTTGCAGTAGGTATTCACCAGTAGGACTAAGCCACCAGGCATCAGGACCCCACAGAAAAATCTTCTAGCCAGCAGTCTCTATCGGGGACCACCCCCTATGTCACCTGACTGACGTCGGCATGCGTCAGCATTAAGGGAGCGGTCTCCACGCCTGCCTTTCAGTTCTTTCCCGCCATCAGCTTGCGTCAAGTACCTCACGGAAGAGCAGCGCTGCTAGCCTTGCCATTTTGGATGAGTATTTACTCTAAATTTCAACTTCTTCAAAGTTTTTTCCTCTCATTTTCAACTTTAAATTGTTCTACATTATTGGCTGTGTATGTCATCCCCATCACCCTCCGAATCGCATAAAAATAAGTGCAACTCATGCGGAACTCAACTCCCACATAAGGACAACCATTCCCTGTGCCTCTTCTGTCTAGGCCCAGACCACCACGTTGAGGAGTGCGACCACTGCCAGAAATTCAGTTTGCCCACCCGCAAAAGGCGGCAGCAGTCCCTAGAAGCCCATATTCTGAAGAAAAAGATGGCCTCCATGGAGAAAGAATTGAAGAAACTTAGGCAGATGTCGGCCTCTCCCGAAGGCCACCACAAGAAAAAATGGGACAAGGAGAAGCATAGGGACAAGGACTCTTCATCCACAGCCCTGCCGACTCCGGCTCGAGTCGCGGCCTTGCAGGTATCTTCCCCTCTGGGGGACCATTCTCCGACTGCTGCTTTGGTGGTGTCCAAGCATGTATTGGCCCCCTCGTTGAGCTCGGGCCCGACTGGAGCTTCCGGGGCAAAGGAGCCTCCACTCCCGCTATGGCCGCTTCTGCTACCCGGCCTAGCAGTGTTAGTGGGTCCGATAATTCAGGCTCCAGCTCTGCCGTTTCCCGCCCGGACAGGGCTGATAAGTTGCCCGTCCAACGAACGCCCAGCCTGCGATCCCGTCAGGTCCTAACATTACATCTGACGTTTGGGGGTCACCATAGCTGACGTCAAACCAGCTGTCGTCAGAGGCTCCTCCGTCTCCTCCTTCAGAGTCAGTTCCTCCTTCCCCTGCCAGGGATGAGGACCGAGGGATGCTTCTGCTGTTGGGGGGTGCCACCCCGCCGACTCCAGAGCTTCCGACACCGGATCCAACGATGGCCCCCCCCGTCACCTTCCGGCTTGCTGCTGCCCGATGACCGTCCTACTGCTCCGCTGTCTGGGCCAGCAGGACCCGTTTTTCCTGACCCTCCAACGGGGACTTCGTTTCCGCCCATCGGGCCGACGCCAGACCCGTTGGTCCCCCAGTTGGACCTCCAGCAGGACCGTTGGCTCCTTCGGGCCATCCGACACCAGGCTACCTGGCGCCACAGTACCCGATGCCAGGATTTCCTGGCCCAGGCTACCTGCCATCGGGCTTCGGATATCAATATTATGGTTTCCCGAACTACCCTTTCCCTCCTCATCCTCCGCCTCCACAACTGCAGGTGGACTTGAAAGTGGTCCTGTTCTCATGGTGGGCTGAGGCCAAATCCCAGCTCGCCTTGGAACTGGATAAGCGTCAGCCAACGCCGGGCCCCAGATGTCGGCCGGCGGAGACCCCTCCGCCTTTAGCGGACACCAGACCAGAACCTTTCACTGGCTCTCGCCCCAGGGAGTTTTCCTGTCCTCTGGCTGTGTCCAGACCGGTCGAGCTCCCTCTTCCTCCCGTAACCTCTTCAAGTTCTCAGGAGTCCTCTGAGTCTGACAGTGACTTCGAGCCCTCAGACCCAGGAGACAAGCCTTACACTCCAGAGACCCGCAAACCGAAGGACTCTCCTGAATCCCCTCTGGAAGATCCTTCCTTTCTGGAGTTGATGAAGAAGATCCAGGCGGCCTGTGACTGGAAGACGGTGGAGCAAGATCCCCCAACGGCAGAGGTTAGCCGAACACTTAGATTTGGCTGAAACCTCGCCCACCCTGATTCCACCTTGGATCGAACCTCACCAAGATCTGGTCACGACTATATGGAAACAGCCTTCCTCCTTAGCTCCACTAGCTTGCAATGCGGACAGGCTCTATCAATCCCCTGAAGGCAAGGATTTTCTTAGCCTTCACCCTAAGGCGGATTCTGTTGTCGTAAGTGCTGCCCATGACAGAACAGCCAGTCCTAAGCACCTGAGCTCTTCTTCCCCTGACAGGGAATCTAAGCTTCTGGATCAGTGTGGGAAGAAGGTCTTTGGCTCCTCTACCCTGGGCATTAGGGCCCTCAATTACGTGGCCCACATGAGGGATTACCAGAAGTCCATTCTCAGCCAGGTGGAGTCTAAACTGGACTCTCTTCCAGACTCTTCAACCAAGCAAGAGCTGGGGACCTTGTTCGCTTAGCTAGATCTGCCTGTAGGCATATGCTCTGTGTCAGCTATGATGCGGTGGACATGGCTGGCAGGAGTTCGTCATTCGCTGTTGGATAACGCCGCCATGCTTGGCTCCGTATTTCTGGTCTGGTGCCCGAGGTGTAAACTGCTATCCAGGACGCCCCCTTCCGGGGGTCAGTACTATTCGGTGGTGACTTCAAAGACATCATCACCAACTTTCAAGATAAAGATAAAGCCTTGAGGTCAGTGCAGTTTATGTACAAACCTCCCCAAGGACAGAAATGTTCCTTTCGACGTCAAAATCATTGACAGCAGAAGCAGACGCAGTCACAACGCCCAAACAAATGTAGAGCTACATCAGCAACCAAAGCCCCTCTGACCAAGTCCTGTAAGGCTTCCACAGCTGCAGCCGCCAGTCTGCCCTCAGCCTCCTGACTCATTGCCTCTCCCTCTTCCTCTGGCCCTCAATGCAGAGGAGCCGGTGGGGGGAAGGTTCTCCTTCCACCTGCCAGAATGGGAGAGGATAACAACCAACTCTTGAGTGCTCCAACTGGTGTCAGAGGGACACTCAATAGAGTTCACTCAAAAAAAAAAAAAAAAACCTCAGACCTCCTCCCCTGTCCTCTTATTCTCCAGTGCACATTCCTCTGGTGCAGGAGGAAATAAGCTCCCTTCTGCGAAAGGTGGCTATAGAATATGTCCCTCCACTGTACGGGGGGATGGGTTACTATTCCCATTTCGTCCTGGTGCCCAAGAAGACTAGCGATCTGAAGCCCATCCTGCGTCTCAGCACCCTCAGTCTGTATGTGGAATGCAAGAGGTTCAGAATGTTCTCTCTACAGAGCCTCCTCCTTCTACTCAGGTCAGGACTATGGCTATGCGCTTTGGACATGCCGGATGCCTACCTGCATATCCCCATACGTGCCTCCCACCGCAGGTTCCTCCGTTTTTGTTTTCAGGGGAGCACTACCAGTTCAGGGATTTTCATTCTGGCCTGTCCTTGGCACCCCGATTTGTTTACCAAATGTTTGGTGGTGGTGGCAGCTTTCCTGCGCATCAGGAGAGGTCCAGGTATTTCCCTACCTAGAATTGGCTGATAGCAGCCCCTTCCAGGGAGGACCTTCAGTGTTTCCTCTCCCTGGAGATTTTTTTCCAGTCTTGGCATCACTATCAATCATGCCAAGTCTCATTTGGTCCCATGCCAACGGCTGCAGTTCATTGGGGCAATGTTGGACACCAACCTGGGCAGGGCTTTCCTCCCTCCAGACAGAATCAAGACTCTGCAACTTCAAGCTCGTTTCCTGACCTCTCAGAAATGGGTCTTGGCTCAGAAGGTCCTTCGCCTTCTAGACCTTATAGCAGCCGCCATTCCTACTGTCCCTCTGGCGTGACTCCATATGCGGGTCTCGCAGTGAACCCTCAGAGCCCAGTGGGATCAAACTCAGGACAATCTGGATCACAAGGTCCTCATTTCGGACCCGATGATCAGGGAGCTTCAGTGGTGGTTGGTTCAGGAGAACCTCAGTCTAGGGGTTCCCTTCTACTCCGACCATCCCTCCCAGACTCTGACCATGGATGCCTCCAGGGCCGGCTGGGGAGCCCACCTCGGGTCGCACAAGACCCAGGGGAGCTGGTCCTACATCGAGAAGCAGTTGCACATCAGTGTACTCGAACTGAGGGCGGTCCTGTATGCCCTTCAGGCTCTTCACCCCTTCATCCTTCCCGGTCACCTTCTAGTACAGTCAGACACCATGTGTGTTGCCTGGTACCTCAACAAACGGGGGATCTCGTTCCTATCCCCTGTCCCGGGAGGCAATGAGGGTGTGGTATTGACATCACAGCACAGCCTACATCTGACAACGGTCCACGTGCCGGGTGTACAGAACACTCTGGCAGATGCTGTCAGTCACTCCTCGGTCAGAGCCCATGAGTGGGAAATCAAGCAGGAAGTGGTAGATGGCGTCTTCGCTCAGTGGGGGACACCACAGATAGATGTGTTTTCCTCCCCCGGCAACGCCAAGCTTCCCACTTTTTGATCGCTCACTCCAGGGCGTGGCGTTTTCTGGCAGAACATGCTGTCTCTGTGTTGGAGGGACAGATTCGTTTACGCCTTCCCCCCAATACCTTTGATTCTGAGAGTTCTGAACAAACTCCGAACGGAAGGGGCACGCATGAACCTCATCGCTCCCTTCTGGCTGAGGCAAGTTTGGTTCTCTCTACTGCAACAGTTCTTGGAAGAGCCTTCTATCCCTCTTCTGATGTCACAGGACCTGCTGACCCAGGATCAGGGGACCCTAGTCCATCCAGGTTTCAAATCCCTCCATCTACATGCCTGGCTCCTGCAGACATAGCCGCTGCTTGCTTTCCCCTCGGGTTGCTGACATCCTGGTGGAGCCCCGAAAGCCTTCCACCAGATCTACTTACCCCTTGAAGTGGAAGCGGTTTTCCATTTGGGCAGGTTCCAAGGATTTGGAACCCTTTTCTTACCTGATGGCCAGGATCCTGGATTATCTAAGGTACCACTACGACTTGGGTCTCGGCTACTCCTCGCTGAAAGTGCATTTGGTGGCCATTTCGGCCTACCATCTTCCGGTGGGGGACAAGTCGGTTGCTCAACTGGAAGTCTCCAAGACATTCCTCAGAGGGGGTTCTTCATTTGAAGCCCCCTATCTGTAGCCCGGCTCCCCAGGGGACCTCAGTTTCATCTTGGAGAAGCTCACACTGCCCCCCTTCGAGCCGGCAGCTAATGCTGTGCTTCCTTTCTTGGAAGACACTTTTCCTCGTGGCCATCACCTCGGCTCAGAGATTATCCGAACTTCAGGCACCTATGTTTAAAATCCCGTACTTGATTTTTCACAAAGACTGTGTGGCCATGCATACCAATCCTAAATTTTTACCTAAGGTGGTGGCTGAACCCACCTTGAACTAGTCCATCAAGCTCCCAGTCTTTTTCCTGGGAGCATTCTAACCAGGGAGAGTATCTTTTACATACTCTCAGTGTTCACAGGATCCTGAGATACTATACTCATAGAACCAAGGATCTTAGGAAAACCGACCAACTTTTCGTTTCCTTTGCACCCACGAGGGAATGCTTCGCTATACCCATGCAGTGCCTCTCTTAGTGGTTGGCTAATTGCATTACTTTCTGTTACGAAAAGTACAAAAAAAAAGTCCGGGTCAAGTGAAAGGGTATTCCACCAGTGGGGTGGCTGCCTCTGCTGCTTGTTTCAGGAATGTGTCAGCTGCATAAATTTGTGCAGCCGCTACCTGGACATCTGTACATACTTTTACAAAGCATTACAGCTTGGATATTGCCTCTCTCTGCAGGGTGGGATTCAGTTTGGCAGTCTTACAGGGGCTCCTTTCTTGAGATCCCTCTTCTGCTAATTCTTCTGTATGTGGATGTTGTTTCTCTTTCTCCCTGGATTCAGACTTATTCCGTAATGCTTGGAACTCAGTCCTACTGGTGAATACCTATTGCAGGAGCCCTGTCGAAGTAAGGTAGTACAGTTACGTAAGAACTTACCGTAGCAGTAGATCATCGAGAGAGGCTCTTGCATTAGGTATTGCTTTCCCTCCCTCCGTCCCCCTGAGTTTTTTACTTTCTTGGGGGGCGTTTCCTCTTCTTCTGCCATGCCCTGTCAGCCTCCGGCGGGAGAACTGGAGGGCGAGCATGGGGACCGCCCCCTTTATAATGAAGCATGCTGACGTCAGTCAGGTGACGTCCGGGGCAGTCCCTGCCAGAGACTGCTGGCTAGAAGATTTTTCTGTGGGGTCCTGACGCCTGGTGGTTTTGTCCTACTGGTGAATACCTACTACAAGAGCCTTTCTCGAAGACCTACTGTTAAGGTAAGTTCTTGCGGAACTGTACCTTCCCCTGCCATTGTCATCTCGCTTACTGTCGCAAGAGCAGGGCACGCTGGTTCATCTGGACCTCAGGTCCCTACACCTGCATGCGTAGCTCCTGCAGACTTAGCTACTTCCTGCTTTGGTGTCTCTCCAGGAGTGGCAGAGGTCCTGTTGGCAGCCAGAAAACCATCCACTCAGGCTACTTTAACCATGAAGTGGAAGCAGTTTAGCTTGTGGGCCACTAACCGGGGACTGGACCTGTTCCTATGTCCCATGAATGCTGTCCTTGAGTACCTCCTCTCACTTTCAGACGCGGGCCTCTGATATTCTTCCATTAAGGTGCACCGCTCTGCGATTTCAGCCTGTCATGCACCAGAGGACAGCAAATACATTGCCCAGTCGGATCTGGCCTGTATGTTTTTATGGAGTATGATGCATCTTAAACCACCCATTCGGGACCCTATACCACCATGGGATCTTTTATTATTGTTAGAGAAGCTTACGTTGCCTCTGTTCTAGCCAGCTGCGGATTGCGAGCTGCGCTTTCTATCGTGGAAAGCGTTGTTTTAGTTGCTGTTACTTCTGCCTGGAGGATTTCCGAAATTCAGACCCTTATGTCTAAGGAGACGTATTTAGTTTTCCACAAGGACAATGTCCTTGAGGACTAATCCTAAGTTTCTGCCGAGAGATTTGTTTTCTTACTTCCAGTCGAACTTCCATCAAACAAGTAGACTCCCATCCAACAAGGAGTAATTTTCCCATCCTGTGGCTCCCCACACCACTTAGAGTCTGTGACTCCTAGACAGATTTTCAAGTTGCGACCCATGTCTGGGTACCCACTCCATCACTGGCCAAATGCATGAGGCAAGTAGCAAAACACAGAAGAAATCCGTAGAGGTGGACCTGGTTACTAAAGATGGGGGGTTTTCCCACCTCCAGCTCCCACAGCCCATGCCCGGCCATTTCTCCGGATACACACAGAAAACTTTAGAACTTTAAAATGTAGATTGAACGGTGGATGACCTCAAGCACCCCCTCTACAGCATTACTTGAAATCCAATAAAACTTTAGACTGTTTGACTGCTCCATTTGTTCGTCCTAGTAACATAGTCCTCCCAAATAGCAGTCCCCATTACTTGAAATCCATTTAAAACTTTAGACTGTTTGACTGCTCCATTTGTTTGTCCTAGTAAACATAGTCCTCCCAAATAGCAGTCCACATTCATTTCCCAACTGAAGAAAACAATTTGTTTGCCCCTTCAAATGGAGCCAAACACTCACCCATTCGTTGCAGGTGCCCCACAGGCGAAGTACTATAACCTTTGCTGTTATACAAGAACAGACTAAATAAAACCAGGCAGCTTCCTTCCATAGTGGGCAAAGGGGATTGCCCCTGGGACCCACAGAGAACTCCCCGAGGGAGGGGGCACTGAGACCTGAAACGCGGTCTCTACCACTTAGAAGGTAAAACAGGAACACTTCCTTCTTCTTTGAAACAAACTGAAGACTGACCGACTTCCTTCCTGTTTGCTTTAGGACAAACTCAAGACTGGCTTTGAAAACTCCCAAAGTTCTAAACTAACTCTCTGAGCTGTAGATTCCAATGTGGCTCATGCAGCTGCGACAGTTCTATGGTGATGTCATCTCTGAAGTCTCAGCTGTGACTGAGGACAGAGTGAGACAGTGTGAAACCCATTTAACTGGAGTTTCACAAGCTGCCTTCCCTGCCTACCACTAGGTCTTACTGGGATTCTAGTAACCCCGGGTAACAAAGGGGTTACACTGGGATTAGTGTGGTATTCCGGTACCGATCGGTTTCAAAAGAACCAGACTTTTGCTGGTTCTTTTAAAAAGCCCGTGACACGGTTTGTAACTGATCAGTTGCTTTATTACCTGGCTTGAAAGCTTCTATAGGGTAATTTGTTAGGTTGGCCATGTCTGAGAAACCCAAGAAGAAAACCGGTCCCACTGGGTTTCAGCACTGTACTGAGCGTGGGGAGGCCTTTGCTAAGGCCGACCCCCACCTCATCTCTGTTTATTGTCTGGGGTTTGACCACCTCGAGTCAGACTGCCAAATCTGTAAGAACTTTCCTAAAACCACACTAGATAAAAGACTGAGTAGGCTGAAGGAAAGGGAGGCAGAGAAGTCCGTAGATCCGGATGGTCAGCCCGGTTCGGTTGCGGCCGAACCTGAGAAGGTGCCTACTAACCTAGGCGATACGTCCTCGGGCAAAAGGAGAGCCAACCCCGAGGGGTCGGTTCCGTCAAAGAAAAAGCGCGAGTCTGCCAGTTTGGATCCTGTATCCCACTCTCCAACTGCGGATGAAATAGTCAAAGCGATTAGCTTAGACCGGTTCCATCTGAACCGATACCGCCGGTTCGGCACTCGGTTCGGTCGGATCCGTCTCCTCCGGATTATGACCCAGATGCTTATTATGAGGAGTGGGAGGGAGACTAAGACTATCCTGGTGATGACGATGATGGTGACGATGAAGGGGGCCTGGATATGCCCATTGAACCGGACATCTCCCCAGACAGGCCCTTGGGTGTCTCTCCTCCCAGGCTCTCTGAGTCCCCTTCACACTTTTTGTTCTACAAAAAGGTGGCACAAACCCTGCAGCTTCCCTTGGTTGAAGCAGCAAAGGAGGATGAAGAGCCTGATTTTGTGGAAATGATGGACATCCCAGAGTCCAAAAAGCTGTCTATCCCTCTTCAGAAATCTTTGGGGAAACAGACACACAAAATTTTACAAACCCCCTAATTCAGTACCTCCTGTGGATAAGAGAATGGACAGGAGGTATTCGTTATCAGGCTCAGCTGCGGAGTTCATTTATAGTCATTGCAGCGATGTTGGGGTAGTGCAGGCTGCAGCCTGTGACAGGGCTAACATTCCTTTGGCTTCACACCCCCGGATAAGGACTCCAAGAAAGTGGATACCTTGGCCAAAAAACAGTATTTGGCATCCTCTTTGGGAGTCAGGCAGGCTACTTTTATGGCCTACACAGCCAGGTACCAGAAATCCAGATGGGATACGGTTCTGGAACTGGCTAAACAGGCCTCTACCCAGCTAGCCAAGGAGCTGGAGATGGTGGCTGCTGATGGAATTGAGGCATCCAAAATGCAACTCCATGCTGCTGTGGACTCCAATGATGTGGCATCTAGAGTCATGGCTACATCTGTGTCTCTCAGAAGAGATGCTTAGCTCAGATGTACTAGCCTTTCACAGGATACCCAGACTAAGGCCATGGATTTTCCTGTAGCAGGTAACTCTCTGTTTGGGGAGCAGACAGAGGCTTACATGAAGAAAATGGATGAATATTGGGCCACGTACAGGAGTGCACAGGCCAAGTAAAGGCAGGCCACTCGGCACAAGCAGCAGTCTAGGGGAAGGGGCAGGCCCTTTCAAAGGCCTTTTTACCAAGCCCATGCCTCCTCTCCCTTCCCACAGAGGGAGTTCTTCAGAGGGAGGGGTAGGAGGGGGATGAGCAGTGCTGCTCCCTCCTCCTTCTCTCAGTCTAAGGCTCCTGCCAAGCAGACACCCTGATGTGTCAGCCCGGGTCGACTCCCCATTTCCAGTAGGAGGCAGGCTGGCTTACTACTTCCAGACCTGGAAGTCTGTGAGACAAGTGGGTCCTGGAAGTAGTAAGCCAGGTACTGGCCCTCAACTTCAAAAAATTTCCAAAAAGAAGGGCCAAGTCTTTTCCACCTGCATCAGTCTCAGAAACCCTTGCCCTAGAGGCAGAGGTTTCCTCTCTTCTAGCTCTCAGAGCTATAGAGAAGGTTCCTACTCAGCACAAGGGAAAAGGACTGTATTCCAGGTACTTCCTTACCCCAAAGAAAACAGGAGAGTGGCGACCCATCCTAGACCTAAGGTATCTGAACAAACACATTTCAAAGCCCAAATTCAAAATGGTAACTCTGAGAATAATCCTTCCCTCTCTAAGGCCAGGGGATTGGCAAGCATCTCTGGACCTCAAGGATGCCTACTTCCATATTCCTATCAGGTGCTCCCACAGAAAATACCTCAGGTTCGAATTGCCTTCAGGCCATTACCAATTCAGAGCCATACCATTCGGTCTAACATCAGCTCCACAGATGTTCACAAAGTGCCTTGCAGTAGTGGTGGCTTACCTCAGAAGACAGGGTATCACCATCTTTACGTATCTGGACGACTGGCTGTTAGTGGGCCAGTCTCATTTACAGGTCAAGTCAGCTCTTCAAACTACCCAGGACCTACTCAGCTCCTTGGGTTTTCTTCTCAGTCTTCCAGTCTGTACTGGACCAGTTCAACTTCTCACCTTTATAGGCATAGAGTTGGACACTGTACAACACAAAAGCTCTTTCTTCCCTGGCAAGGGTAAAGACCCTAGTGGATCTCGCTTCCTCCTTTCGACCTCAGGTCTCTCGCCCAGCAAGATAGTTCCTCCAGCTCCTGGGCCACATGGCAGCTTCCACGGCAGTGGTGCAGGGAGCAAGGTTCCAGATGAGGGGCATTCAGTTTCATCTGAGGTGTTTTTGGTCTCAAAAGAAGGATTCACTTACCAAACTGATTCCAGTGACTCAGACTCTGGTCCAAGCTCTCCAGTAGTGGCTGGACCAGGACAACCTCAGACAAGGGGTTCCATTTCTTCCTCAAGTCCCATCAGTAGTTTTAACTATGGATGCTTCTCTTCTAGGGTGGGGAGCCGACCTGGGAGCCCTGACAGCTCAAGGGCTCTGGTCTCCACAGGAGTCTCTCCTTCATATCAGTCTCCTGGAACTCACAGCAGTTTTCCTAGCCCTGCAGAGCTTCTTGGATTCAGTCAAGGGCAAGGTGGTCCAAATCAGAACGGACAACACTACCACAATGTGGTACATCGACAAGCAGGGGGGCACTCGGTCCTCGGCCTTGTGCACAGAAGCCATGATGCTGTGGTCTCTGGCCTATTCTCTTCACACTTCTCTGGTAGCAGTTCACCCTCCAGGGAAGGACAACATACTAGCAGATGCTCTGAGCAGAATTTCACAGGGACACCACGAATGGTCCCTGGATCCTCACATACTGAAGGTCATCTTCTCCAGGTGGGACGCTCCAGAGATGGATCTCTTTGCAGCACCGGACAATCATCAACTTCCTCTGTTTTGTTGCAGACCTCCAGTCCTGGGGATGGTTCCCCAGGATGCTCTCTTTTTGGACTTGAAGGGCAGGTTTCTCTATGCCTTCCCTCCCTTCCCTCTGCTATTCAGAGTTCTGATCAAGATCAGGACTCAACCCTGCACAGTGATACTGGTGGCTCCAGATTGGGCCAGACAGCCTTGGTATCCTCTACTGCTGTCCTTGTCAGTGTCATGTCCCCTGTCTTTGCCCAGGACATGCAATTTCCTGTCCTCCTCCCAGGGGCGGATCTGGTACCCCAATCTCCAGTCTCTCCATCTCAAGGCCTGCCTCTTGAAGAGTTAGATTATGCAGCTCTACATCTTTCTCAGGGAGTTCTGGATATTCTGAAGGTCTCTAGGAAACCTTCTACTAGAAAAACTTACAACTCCAAATGGAAAAGGTTCAGTATTTGGTGCTCTCAGAAAGGCATCCTGCCTGATTCTGCAGACATTTCCACAACCTTAGACTATCTAGTTCATCTCAGTGGTTTAGGCCTTAGGCCTGCCACTCTGAAGGTTCATCTAGCAGGCTGTCTCTGCATTCCTCTCAGCAGGGAAGGGCTCTTCCCTGGCATCTCATCCTGTTTTCAGAAAGTTTTTCAAAGGTCTGGTTCACATTAACCCTTCCTTTAGGGAGCCCACTCCGCCTTGGGATCTTAATGTCTGCATAGCTCAGCTAATGCAGCCACCCTTCGAACCTCTGGCTTCGGACGAATTGAAGTACTTGACCTGGAAAACTGTGTTCCTGGTAGCTATTACTTCTGCCAGGCGGATTAGTGAGCTACAGGCTCTGTCAGTGGAACCTGACTTCATCTCCTTCCATAGGGACAAAGTAATCCTCAGAACCATTAGGAGGTTCTTGCCCAAAGTGGTTTCAGATTTTCATCTGAACCAGTCTATATCTCTCCCTGTGTTTTTCACTGACCATTGTTCTTCAGGTGAAAGAAGGTTACACAGTCTGGACGTTAAGAGAGCCCTTAGCTACTACATTGAGCATACTAAGGCACATAGAAATGACTGTCTTCAATTGTTTCTCACTTATGGTGAAGTGGGAAAGGGTAAGCCTGCCACTAAGAGAACTATTGCCAGGTGGATTGTTTCTTGTATACAATTTTGTTATGACAAGTTGGGTAGGACACCCCCTTCAGGCCTGAGGGCTCACTCGACCCGGGGTACAGCTGCTTCTCTAGATGCAGCCAGAGATATACCTTTGTTAGAGATCTGTAAAGCAGCCACCTGGGAAACGGTACATACTTTCACCAAGCATTACTCCCTGGACATCCAGGCTAGGAGTGATGCTAGGTTTGGTACAGCAGTACTGCAGAGCCTCTTCCCAAAGTAGGTTCTGAATTCCCTCCTCCATAGGGAACTGCTTGGTATTTATTTATTTATTTTTTTTATTTATTCATATATCGGATTTACAACCTTTGAGTCAGAGACTCATTTACAAAGGCACCTCGTCGCAGGGAGGGGAGACAATATAATTGTGAAGCAAGACAATGGGAACAGCACAGGTGAGACACAAACAGCATATATAACAGGCATTTCAAGAGTAAGTAAATATAGTCAAGTTGCAGAAGAGCTCACAAAAAATAAATCATACAGGGACAGGTTGGGTTTGAAGGCACTCTCGGATAGCCCTATGACAGGCAGATACAGCTAAGAGTGCTCGTGAGGTGTTTGCATAGGGCGGTTTTGAAGGGGCCAATTTTGGGGATGTTTGTGATGTGTTTGGGGAGGGAGTTGTACCAGGATGGTGCTCTGTGGTGGAAGGACCTTTGTGCAAGTGAAGTCCTGGCTCTGGGCACCTGGAAGTCTGCATTATGTCTGAATACAGCAAGACTTCATTTTGTTTGAAGAAAAAATTACTCACCACGGTAATGTTGTTTCTTCTAATGGAGTCTTGCTGTATTCAGACCTCCCCCCGCCTCCCCTCTCAGAACCTGTTTTTGGGAAGTGGGCTGGCAGGTACAGTGTTGCACCTCAGGGGTGTACCTTGTACCCTCCCTCTTGGGTGGGGTAAATGTTATTACTATTTTTTCTGGTGTTTTACTAAATATTGTCACTACCTTTCCTTCTTGGGTTCTCGACTTGAGTCTTTTGGGGCCCAAGAAGATATATTTTGCCCTTTGGCTATATTTGAACAATTTCCATACTTTAGTTACTAGTTAGTTAGCTTGTAAGAATCTGACGGTTACACTAGAAGGTACCACAGACAGAGGTTTGAAATCCGAGCTCGAGCTCAATGTTCTATGTGTCTGCATAGAGTTAACTCTTTCCTCTCCGGGGCAGTTCAAGTGCTGGAGCTAACTGCATTATGTCTGAATACAGCAAGACTCCATTAGAAGAAACAACATTACTATGGTGAGTAATTTTTTCAATCAGGACATTAACCTACCTGTTTATTATACGGAGTATTCCATTTGTGGGGAGGCCCTTCTCCATACTCTGGATGTACATAGGGTGCTCCATTACTATATTCAGTGCACCTGAGATTTGCGTAAGTCTGACCGACTATTTGTTTCCTTCGCCCCTAGAAGTCTAGGGACTCCAGTAGCAAAGCAGACTCTTTCCAGATGGCTGGTAAAACTACATTACTTTATGCTGCAGCAAGTACAATAAACCCGTACTGGGCTTGGTCAAGGGTCGCTCCACCAGGGGTGTTTCCGCTTCCTTTGCAGCACTTCGCAATGTTTCTGTAGCAGACATCTGCGCAGCAGCTACCTGGAGCTCAGTGGATACCTTAGTGAAGCACTACAGCCTGGACATTGCTTCCCATCGGAGAGCTGGTTTTACTTTGGCGGTTCTGCAGGACCTTCTTTCCTGGGGACCCCGCTTTTTTTTTTTAAATCACCTTCCTTTCTGATCTGGGTCCAGTTAGTACTGCTTGGTACTCAGTCCTTATGGTGCAGCCTGCTGCAAGAACTCCAACTCTAAGTAAGATAGTACAGTTACGTAAGAACTTAACATAACAGTAGATCTTCGAGAGGAGCTCTTGCAACAGGCGCTGTTCCCTCCCTCCTTTCCCCCGATCTTTTCTGCTTCTCCTTTCCCTTGGCGGAGTTATCCACTTGACCTTGCTTCTCAATTTCCTGATTTGGCTGGTTCTCCGGCGGGAGAACTGAGGTGTGGCTGGGGACCGCCCCCTTTATACCACTGGCGGACGTTGGAGGCGGTCCGACGTCAGGGGGGTGGTCCCCGCTAGGTACTGCTAGCTAAGTTTTTTCCATTGGGTCGTAGTACCTGGCGGCATAGTCCTTATGGTGTAGCCTGCTGCAATAGCTACTCTCGAAGATCTACTGTTACGGTAAGTTCTTACATAACATCTTTGATTGGATCTCAGTCATCAGGTCAGCCTTCCCTCCCACCATCCTCCTTTTATGGGGCTTTTTCTCACAACTGGGTAACTGGTGTGTCCAACCTTTTATTTAGGCCTGGACACGTCTCTCTCTCTCTCTCTCTCTCTCTCTCTCTCCTTGGTCCTCCATGGCACGAGCCGGGGAAAAGAAGTGAGGAGGAAGATGGGCCGCTCACTCCTTTTATAGGGTTGGTGACATCGGCGTGGGCAGCTCAGTGGTACTGCTGGAAAATCTTCCATGTGATCCTACTTCACCAGCGGTGGAAGTTCCTGTGGTGTGACCTGATGACTGAGATCCCCTCGGAGATCTACTGTTACGATAAGTTCTTACGTAAGTGTTCTTTGTCCATTTTTGGCTCAACCTACACATGCGAACAAACTTTCAAACAACATGAAGTCTTGCTATATTATGACAGCAGCAGTTTGTCCCACCACTAGAACTGCTCCAGAGGTGAAATGGTTAATACCATTCCAAAATAGAACTTTGAGCATGAGCTCTAAGAAGCAGCTCTATCTGTGTAATTTCAAACCTGAACTGTCAGATTCTTTACTCCGCCTCAGTGGACAGTCGCTCTGGAGATTTCTCCTACTGCTCGGTTCATTTCTCGGTTTAAACAGTGTTTTCTTGGTTCGATTCAACCGAGAATAGTTTTATTTTAACCGCAAAACCGTTCGGTTCAAGCTCTGTCTGTGGTAATCGTAAGTAAATTAAAGGTTTTGTCTGTGTGGAACTTGTAAGGTTATCGGTTTGGTTTTGAACCAATCAGCTGGGTTTAAAACTTATTAACTTTAAAGTTTACATTTTAGAGTGCGGTTCCCGGTTCTTATCGGTTCTAAAAAAAGCGGATTTTATTACGTTTTTCCATACCTGTTTCCGCGGTTAGGAACGATAAAGGTGTCTTGCCTGGCACTGCCGTTTAAAGGGCAAGTTTTTCTGGTTAGGCTGGCATTATGTCTGAGAAACCCAAAGAAAAACCGGCCCACTGGGTTTCAACACTGATGTCTGTGGGAAGTCTTTGCCAAGGCTGACCCACACACCACATGTGTCTATTGTCTGGGGTTTGACCACCTCCAGTCAGACTGCCAGATATATAGAATTTCCCTGCAGCCACCCTGGAAAGAGATTGGGCAGGCTCAGGGAGCGAGAGGTCAAAAGTCCGCTGACCCGATGGCCAGCCCGGTTCGGTGCCAACCGAACCGAGGGAGTGCTTCTGACCAGGGCGAGACTTTCGGCAAAAGAAAGCTGGTTCTGAGGAACCAATTCCAGTAAAGAAAACAAGAAAGTCAACAGGTTTGGAGTCCAAAACCCTTCTCCAACTGCTGCAGAGATAGCAAAAGCCATACAAATTGTCAGTCACGTTCAGGATCTCCGTCCGAACCGCCACTATCTGGCAAAGGTCGGTTCGGTCTGGTTCCAGTGGTTCAGGAATATGATGTTGAGGAATTTTATGAACCAGAGGAGGGAGGATGATTATGAACAGTATGAATGTGGCTGGGAAGGTCTGGATGTGCCCATTGAACTGGACATTTCCCAGACTGACCTCTAGAATCTCCCCTATGCTATCTGAGTCCCCATCTCATTTTATGTTTTACAAAAGTTGCTGAAACCCTCCAGCTTCCCTTGGAAGAAGCTGTGGATGAGCAAGAGGAGCCTGATTTTGTAGAAATGATGGATATTCCAGAGTCTAGGAGATTGTCTATTCCTTTGCATAAGTCTTTTAGGAAGCAAACAATAAAAATTTTAAAGCTCCTAATTCTGTGCCTCCTGTAGATAAAAGATGGACAGAAGGTACACATTGTCAGGTCCTGATACAGAATTCCTTTCTCAGCAGTGCAGTCATGTTGAGTAGTTCAGGCTGCAGCCTGTGATAAACTAATATCCCTGGCTTACATCCTCCTGACAAGGATTCCAGGAAGATTGATGCCATGGCGAAAAAACAGTATATGGCAGCCTCTCTGGGACTCAGGCAAGCAAATTATATGGCTTATGTAGCTAGGTATCAGAAATCTAGATGGGATACTATGGAATTAGCCAAGCAAGCACTGGCCAGCTGGCTAGCGAACTAGAACAGGTGGCTGCTGATGGCATTGAGGCTTCTAAGGTACAGTTTCATGCTGCTGTGGATGTTAATGATGTTTCCTCTAGGGTCATGGCCACATCTGTAGCTTTTAGTAGGTTGGCCTGGCTCAGGTGTACTAGTCTGTCACAGGATACCCAGACTAAGGCTATGGATTTTCCTGTGGTGGGAAATTCTCTGTTTGGGAGCAGACAGAGAATTACATGAAAAAGATGGATGAATATAGGACTACTTACAAAAGTGCCCAAGCTAAGGAGCTGCAAGCCACTCCTCAGAGGCATACCCCCAGGGGTAGGGGTAGGCCTTTTCACAGGCCTTTTTACCAGACTCAGGCCTTCTCTGCCTATGCTCAGAGGGGCTTCTTCAGAGGCAGAGGCAGACGAGGGGTGGGCAGGCCTGCTCCCACTCCTCAGCCTAAAGCTCCTGCTAAGCAGGCACCCTGATGGGGTGCCCAGGGCAGGTCTCCTTTACTGGTAGGGGCAGGCTGGCTTACTTCAGTCAGAACTGGGCTTCTTTAACCTCAGACAAGTGGGTTCTGGAAGTAGTAAGCCAGGGTCTGGTTCTCGGCTTCAAAAGTTTCCCAAGTTGAGAACCAGACTTTTCTACCTGCAAGTGCTTCAGAGAGACCTTTGCTCTGGAGGCAGAGGTCTCAACCCTGTTGGCTCTCAGAGCAGTGGAAAGGGTTCCTCCCCTGCACCAGGGCAGGGGTCTGTATTCCAGATACTTCCTTACCCCAAAAAAGACAGGAGAGTGGCGGCCCATATTAGACCTCAGATATCTGAACAAGCATCTTTTGAAACCAAAGTTCAAAATGGTAACTCTGGCAATGATTTTACCCTCCCTAAGGCCAGGGGACTGGTTAGCCTCCCTGGACCTCAAGGATGCCTATTTCCACGTCCTAATCAGAAGCTCCCATCGAAAGTAGTACCCTCAGGTCATTACCAGTTCAGAGCAATGCCCTTCGGCCTTACCTCTGCCCCAAGGGTATTCACAAAGTGTCTAGCAGTGGCTCACTTAAGGAGGCAAAGGATTGCTGTTTTCCCTATCTAGGCGATTGGCTCATTGTAGGCCAGTCCCCAGAACAGGTAAAATCTCACCTGCAAGTTACCCAGCAGCTTCTCACCTCCCTGGGCTTTCTGCTAAATCTACCAAAGTCGGTTCTGGAACCAGTCCAGGTACTCGCCTTTATAGGGGCAGAGTTGGACACAAAGCTAGCCAGAGCTTTTCTTCCCTTAGAAAGGGTGACGAATTTAGTGACTCTGGCCTCCTCCTTCACCCTGCAGGTCTCTTGACCAGCAAGACACTTTCTGCTGCTCCTGGGACACATGGCTGCATCCACAGCTGTTGTGCAGGGAGCAAGATTTCAGATGAGAGACATTCAGTTTCACTTGAGAACCTATTGGTCTCAGAGAAGAGACCCCTTTTCAAGTTGGTCCCAGTGACTCGAACCAGTCCAGGCCCTCCAGTGGTAGGATCAGAGCAATTTAAGATTGGGGTCCCCTTCATTCCCCTGCTCACAATTTGACTCTCACTACAGATGCTTCCTTCTGGGTTGGGGAGCCCACATGGGCACCTTTCTACTCAGGAGTGTGGTCCCCAGGAATCTCTGCTCCACATCAGTTTGCTGGAACTCAGAGCTGTCTTTTTAGCTCTTCAAGCATTTTCTGCATCTGTCCACAACAAGGTGATACAAGTCAGAACAGACAACACCACAACAATGTGGTACATCAACAAACAGGGGCACTCGGTCTTGACCTTGTGCACTGAGGCAATGAAGTTGTGGTCTCTGGCCTATTCCCTAGAACACTTCCCTCATGGCAGTTCATCTTCCAGGGAAGGACAATGTCCTAGCGGATGCTCTCAGCAGGATTTCCCAGGGCCACCACGAATGGTCCCTGGATCCTCAAGTGCTGGGGATAGTCTTTGCCAGATGGGGCACCCCTCAGATAGATCTTTTTGCAGCCCCAGACAATCACAAACTCCTCTGTTCTGTTGCAGGCCTCCAGTGTTGGGCTCAGTCCCCCTGGATGCTCTTCTCCTGGATTGGGAGGGGAAGTTTCTTTATGCTTTCCCTCCCTTCCCTCTCCTATTCAAAGTATTAGTCAAAATCAGATCTCAGCCTTGCAGGGTGATTCTGATTGCCCCGGATTGGGCCAGGCAGCCCTGGTACCCACTCCTTCTGTCACTGACAATCCATCTTCCTCTTTGCCTCCCCAGGATTCACAACCTATTAACTTGTGCCCGGGGAAGGGTTTGGTATCCGGACCTCAAATCCCTCAACCTCAAGGCCTGGCTCTTGAGGAGTTAGAGTTGCTGATTTACACCTCTCTCAAGGTGTTCTTGAAATCCTAAAGCTTCCAGAAAGCCTTCCACTAGGGCTACTTATAGTTCTAAATGGAAAAGGTTTTCCATTTGGTGTGCTGGGAAAAATATTTCCCAGAATCTGCTGATTTGCCCATTGTATTAGATTACATGGTCCATCTTAATTCCTTGGGTCTCAGACCAGCTACCCTGAGAGTCCATTTGGCAGCTGTATCTGCTTTTGTGTCAGCAGGAAAGTCATCCCCTTTCCACTCACCCTGTGTTTTCCAAGTTTTTAAGGGATTACTCCATACTAATCCACCCTTTCGGGAACCGCCCCCTGGGATCTTAATGTTTGTATTGCCCAGTTAATGCAACCCTTTTGAACCTCTGTTTTCTACAGAGCTTAAGTATCTAACTTGGAAAACTGTTTTCTGGTGGCTATCACTTCTGCTAGATGCATAAGTGAGTTGCAAGCCTTGTCAGTGGAAACTGACTTTATTTCTTTCCACAGGGATAAGGTAGTCCTTAGGACTAATAGGAAGTTTTTACCTAAGGTGGTTTCAGATTTCCATCTTTATCAATCTATCTCCCTTCCAGTATTTTTCACTGATCACTGCTCTTCTGGTGAAAGAGGTTGCACAGCCTGGATGTTAAGAGAGCTCTTAGTTACTATATAGAGGCGTGCCAAAGGTCACAGGTTCGAATCCTCCAACTTTTCCTTACCTATGGTGAAGTTGGGAAGAGCAAACCTGCCACTAAGAGATCAATAGCCAGGTGGATTGTCTCTTATATCCAATTTGTTATCAGAAACTGGGCAGAGATCCCCCCTCTGGCTTGAGGGCTCATTCTACCAGGGGTACAGCTGCGTCTCTAGCTGCTGCCAGAGACATCCCTATATTAGAGATATGCCAGGCTGCTACTTGGAAAACGGTACACACTTTTACCAAGCATTACTCCCTGGATGTCCAGGCCAGGAGAGATGCTCGGTTTGGCACAGTTGTTCTTCAGAGCCTATTCCCTAAGTAGGTTCTGCCCCTCCTCCATGGAGGTACTGCTGTGTAGTCTGCTACTGTCATAATATAGCAAGACTTCATGTTGTTTGAAGAAAAAATTACTCACCTTAGTAATGTTGTTTCTTCTAATGGAGTCTTGCTATATTATGACCCCAGCCTGCCCCTCTCAGAACTTCTACTTGGGTGGGGTGCGGGCAACTTAGTGTGGGCACTATTTTATGCCCTTTTAGCGTTTCTCCCCTTTTGGGAGTTTGGGTGTGTGTGTTTTATTATACTGTTGTTTTATTCTCATGTTGTTAGAATTGTGTTAGTAGTTCTGGTCCCCTGACTTGAGTCTTGGGTGTTGGGACCAGCAATGGTTGTTAATATTTAGGTAGCCATTTGGCTAGTGTAGGTTACAGCTTCCACACAGACCTTAGTGAGTTTTTGCTCGTAAAGATCTGACAGTTCAGGTTTGAAATTACACAGATAGAGCTGCTTCTTAGAGCTCGTGCTCAAAGTTCTATTTTGGAATGGTATTAACCATTTCACCTCCGGGAGCAGTTCTAGTGGTGGGACAAACTGCTACTGTCATAATATAGCAAGACTCCATTAGAAGAAACAACATTACTAAGGTGAGTAATTTTTTCTTCTCTGCCATGGGACATATCAAAAATAATAAATGCATGGAAACCTCTCGGTTGAGTTGAGATGCTCCTGCACCAGCCTTACTCTTAACTTTAAAAAGCTGGTGGAAAATATGGTCACCCAGAAGTCACAGTACTGTATTTATTACTACTATTAATGCTGTTTGTTTGGTATTTAAGTGTTCCAGTCCTTTATTACATTCAAAAGTATAATTTTTACTTGTTACTCAGGTACAGGGTGTCTTGTGTGGGGGTCTTGCAGCCCTCATAGGTGTTTGAGGGCTGCACTTGTGGCCCACTGACTATCTTAGGTTGCCCACCACTGTTCTAGGGTATCTCCTGTCCTTGTCAGATACAGGACTCCAGTACTCCTCTATTAAGGTGCACCAGTCTGCTATATGAGCCGTCTATGTGACCATCGATGACTATACAGTAGCCCAGCTGGATGTGGTCCTTACTTTTATGAGAGGCATTCTGCACTTGAAGCCTGCTATCCGGAATCTAGTCCCGGTTTTGGACCTGAATTTTATTCCAGAGAAACTGACTTTGCTTCCTTTTGAGTCAGCCATGTCTTGAGAGCTTTGCTTTCTGTCATGGAAAGTGTTATTTTTAGTTGATATTACTTCTCTTTGAAGGATTTTAGAGCTACAGGCTCTCGTGTGAGCAGCCTTATTTAATTTTCCACAAAGACAGGGTCTCTTTGCATACTAATACTAAGATCTTGGGGCGTGGCCAGCAGCCGAGTTTGTAGCAACCTTCTAGCGGAGCTCCGGAACATCAGCCTAAAAACTACTAATTAAACTAACATAAAATTTGGAACGAGCTAAGTACTCTATATAATCTGAAAGTAGAACTTCTGCTGAAGTTAATTATCTAAGTCCAATGCGGTTAGCAGCTGGGAAACCTGTAATGTGGGTAGAAGTAACAAAGTGGCAGCTGGAGGAGACAGAGCGCGAGCAAAAGAGTCAAAGCCAGGAACAAACAAGGACACAAATGTGGCGGTAGGTGAAGACTCATCTCCCAACCATCAAATGATGCGCTACTTAATACAATCCCAAAACTGGACCAAAAAATGGAGGACTTTACAGCTCAATATAAAGTCCTTCATAACTAAAGTAAGCATGCTCGAGGAAGAAACCAAAACTGCTGAAAACTCTGTGGTAATGGCAGTGACTGTCTTGATGGACCTAACAGAAGAAAACGTGGTGCTCAGGTGGCACCTAGAAAATTTAGAAAACCTATCCAGAGCATTGCATGTGAGGATCTTTGGGTTACCTGAAGGTGCTGAGGGGAAAAATTATGTGAGTTTCCTAACTAGCTTCTTCAAAGAAACTGTGCAGGTACAAGAAGACCTTTTGGTAATTAAAGCATACAGAATTACTCCTTGTGGTGGGAAAAACTGCAGTCACCAGTCACCTCCCCAAGAATGCTTCTTATGGTGTTCGGGACCATTCAGGATAAAGACATTGTAATTGCCCAAGCAAAGAGACTGGGCTCTATGGATGGGGAAGGGACCAGAGTTCATATTTTCCCAGACTTTAGCTATTTCACTAGACAGCACAGGAAGAGTTTTGATGGTGTCTGGACATGCTTGAGACAATTGGGGATACAACATGTGATGTTAATGTCGTTGAGTCTCAGAATCTTTGGAGAAAAGTCCTACCAATTTTCTGATTCAGGGGAAGCTAATAAACTGGTAGATCGCATTGAAAGAAGATTCCTGGCAAAAGAAGATGACTCTGACAGTGACTCTGGGGACAGTGAGTAACTTCACAGGACTTTGTCATGTGTTGCAAAGAGTTAATTCCAAATAAGAGTTTTGGATGCTGTTGGCCAGTTACCCTAGCTAAAGAGAAGTTTAGGTGTAATACACTGTGAGTTATTCTCTAAATGTGTTTAAAAAATGTTTTCAGTGAAGGGTCTGGGGGGGTTTAAAAACTGGGTCACAGCTGCTTAAAATGGCGATTTTTGCGATCGATTAGGTCTTTTAGACCGAGGACCTTTTTTCCTCACCCTGAGGACTGTTTTTTGGTGCCTTAGATTACCCAGACATGCGCAGACTATAAGTTCCAGGGCAACAGAAGCATAGCTAGACTGTGGTTTGACCACTGATTGTTCGCTTAGAATATTTCTGTTCTATCATTCAGAATTACTGTTTTACGTTACAGGCTTAAAATTCAATGGGCTGATGGGGAGCAATGCTGGGAAATAGACCTTAAGATGTTGTATGAGGGATGTTATGCCCAATATATAGGGTGCACAATAATGTTAAAATAAAAAAAACGATGTATTGGTATCCCTTGCTCATGGCAGCAAAGGCCTTTACAAAAACAATGTTGGGATATGTAATTATATTTTAGAAATTGCTCCCCGGTGCGGTATCACCATATAGGGGCTTATCCATTCCTTACTGTTAAAATGATGTAATGCATTAACTGAAATGCTTATATTATTTCTGTAAACCTATCAATGAGGGTAGTTTACTGAGTACTATATGCAAATAAACTAATCAAAATAAAGTTTACAAAAAAAAATCCGACGAGCTTACTTTGAGAGGGCTCTTGCAGTAGGTAATCACCTTGAGGACTGAGTGCCCCCTGGCATCAGGACCACACAGAAACTTTAGCCAGCAGTATCTGACGGGGGACCGCCAACCGGATGTCACATGACTGACGTCAGCATGACCCTATATAGTGGGCAGTCCCCGCATCCGCCTTCCAGTTCTTTCTTGCCATTGGCCTAAACAGTCAGACCTCGTGGAGATTGTGTGCTGCAGTTCGACCACTTCATTGGATGAGCATCTGTTTTCTTTCTTTCAAATTCAGCATTTTCGTTTAATTTGTGCATGTCGTCATCTTCAAACGTCGAGCACAAGAATAAGTGTGCTTCGTGCAGCGCCTAACTACCCCACAAAGATTCACACTCCCTCTGCCTCTTCTGCTTAGGCCGGAGCACAAGTTGAGAGACGGTGAAGACCCTATGCCAGCTTTAACCCGATCACATGGAGTGCGGCCAGCAGGCCTCGAAGGCACATTTACTTAAACGAATGGCCACCATGGAGAAAGCGCTCCAAAATTGTGCACGCTTCCACCTTGCCCACAAAGTCAAGCATGAGAAGAAGAAGCAAGAGAAGCATCGGGACAGGACCGGTCCCCATGTCTGTAGCTGCCTCTGAATAACTCGGATGGCGGCAGTCTTCTTTCTGGGGAAATTGGCCACCACAGCCCAGCCCGCCCCACCTAAGGAGCAATCCTTGTGCCCCGCCGCCACTGGTCCTAGTGGCCGTGGGAACCTCAGACCACTTTAACCCATCTCACGGGGGTGGTGGTGTTACCACACTGAGTGGAGCCGAAAAGTTGTTTGTCAGGCCCTCCGACTGCCCAGTTTAGGCTGTGGTGTCAGGCTCTGGAGACTTCCAAGCCCACCCAGCTTCGACCGATAAGTCGGCCAGTCTGACATCCGATTGCTCATTTCAGGTGACAAGTTGGACGCTGGCTCTGCCGATGTCAGTCCGACCGACCTGGCGTCAGGGTCCGGCGATGGCTCCTGACGATTTCCAGCTGCCGGATTTACCTGAGCTTTCCCCGGAGGGTTCTCTCCTCTTGGCCTCACCCCCTCCATTAAATGTGGTCCCCCTCCTCTCACCTGTCAATAGAGGGACAGGAAATGAGGGGCTTCCGTCAGGTGGCCTTCTTCCAGGCTCCCCTCCAGATCTGGCGTCGGGAGCTGGCACTGTCCCAAACGGTTCCCAGCCACCTCCCTTGCTGTCAGGAACTTTGGTGTCACCAGCACACCCTCCGTCGGACCTAACCCTCCTAGGACCTTCAGGGTTTAGCGTCCCACAGAGGCCTCCATCAGAGCCCGTGGCTCCACTGCCCAGCCCTCTGACAGGTTTGTCCCCATCGGGCCCTCTGTCAGGGTTTCAACCATTGGGTCTTCCATCAGGATTCCTGCCATCAGGATACCGACGCCTCAGGCACCGGCATACAACCCACCAGGCTACCCCGCCTCCAATCAGGGTTCCAGACGCCAGAGTACCTTCCAGCTTACCCTCTGTCAGGTTACCCATCACTGCATTTCCATGCGACAGGTTTCCAACAGCCGGTCTTTGCTACACGTTATCCCCCCGGCTTATCCACCTCAACCTCCAGTGGACTTTAGGTCCATTTTACAGTCTTGGTGGTCAGAGACCAAGGCTCAACTGGTATCAGAGTTGGACAGCCGTCAGCCCAGAGAGTCTGCTAGGAGCCCTGACGTGCAACAACTGAGGCAGGTTCTGGCCACTTCTCCTCAGCCGATGCCAGCCCCTTCGAAGGTCCCGACGCTGGCCCTCCTTCAGACAAACCAACGCCGGAACCCTAGGATTCTTCAGATTCCGACCAGGATTCAGACTTGGATTCTTCAGAGTCAGTAGGGTCGTGTTTCGAAACCCCACCTAAAGGGGAACCCCAACCCAAAAAAATTCCCTAAGTCACCTCCGGAAGGCCCTTTCTTCTTGGACCTTCTCAGAAAATAGCGGAGGTTTACGATTGGAAGTTGGATGCCCAGGATCCAAAAAGGCAGTGCCTTGCAAAACATCTGGACATGCAGGAGGCGGCCCCGGTTCTTACCCCACCCTGGCTTGAACCACATGAGGACTTGGCATCAGCAGTCTGGATGATGCCCTCCTCCATTCCAGCGGTGGCTAAAAAGGCGGACCGCACTTACTGTACGCCAGAGGGGAAGGACCACCTTAGTGTGCAGCCAAAAGCCGATTTGGTCATTATAGCGGCAGCTCATGACTGGTCTTCAAAACCCTGGCACATGAGTACCTCGCCACCAGACAAGGAGTCTCGGCAACTGGACCAGTCTGGCAGAAAATGTTATTCTTCCTCCACTCTGGCCATGAGGGCCCTCAACTACGTTGGCCATATGCTAGTATACCAAAAATCTTTGTTTGCCCAGCTAGAGCCGGCCATTGAAGCACTTCTGGACTCTGTTTCAAAATCCCTTTTGGCGGATTCGAGCCATTCGGCCAAAGTGGCCTGTAGGCACTCGCTTAGAGCGACTTAAGATGCTGTAGACTCTTCCACAAGAGGAGCCGCCACAGCAGTCAGCCTCCAACGTTTCTCCTGGCTGAGGGTGTCTGGTTTGGCCCAGGATGTACAGGACTCCATCCAGGACGCCTCATTCCGGGGATCTGTCCTGTTCGAAGGTGATGCACAGAATATCATTACTACCCTGCAGGATAAAAGCAAAGCCCTTCGATTGGTACAAACCGTGTACTGGCCAAAATTTCAGGCAAAGAAACTTTTTCGGTGCCAAGGAAAATGACAGCCGAAACAACAGCAGACGGCCTGACGTCAAAGCAAACGTAAGGCACAGTCCACCTCAGCCGACCCCCTGGCCAAGTCCCAGAGGGCTTCAAGGGCAGCTGTCCCCAACCACCCCCCCTTCGCATGACTCGCCATCTGCCCACTCTCCTCAAAATCTTGCAGGGGAGCAGGTGGGCAGATTTGCTTGTCATCTGCCAGGGTGGTGGGCAGTAACAACCGACTCTTGGTTTCTTCAGCTCATAGAGTAAGGCCACACTCTGGAGTTCCTCACAAAACCTCCAGACAGGCCTCTGGCCCATTCTCATTACCCAAAGGCATACATCCCTCTTCTCAGAGAGGAAATACAGGCTCTAGTACAGAAGAGAGCAATAGAACTTGTTGCTGTGCACCAGGTAGGAAAGGGGTACTACTCCCACTTCTTCCTGGTCCCCAAAAAGACCGGAGATCTATGTCCCATTCTGGACCTCAGCAGTCTAAACCTGTACATAGAGTACGAAAGGTTCTGGATGCTGACTCTCCTGGGTCTGCTGACCCTCCTGCACAAGGGTCAGTGGCTCTGTGCTCTGAACATACAGGATGCTTACCTGCACATCCCTATATTCAGGGCCCATCGTTGCTACCTTCGATTCTCCTTCCAAGGGAACATTACCAATTCAGGGCTCTGCCCTTTGGCCTTTCCTCAGCACCACGGGTTTTCATGAAGTGTCTAGTGGTGGCAGCAGCAGCCCTGAGGTGTTGGGGCCACTGTGTGTTCCCTTAACCTCAACGACTGGGTTCTGTTAGCCCCATCGAGGGAACCGTTGGAACTCTCCCTATCTGCAACCCTGGACGTACTTTGTCAAGTTTGAATTACTGTAAACTTCCAAAGTCCCAGCTTGTTCCTTCCCAGCACTTGCAATTTATTGGGGCGGTGTTGGACATGGTCTAGGGTATGGCCTCCCTCCCTCCAGACAGGGCGGAACCCCTGCAGAGGCAGACCTATATGGTGGCCTCCAGCAGGAAGGTCTCGACCAGGTCGATTCTTCGGCTATTGGGCCTGATGGCAGCAGCCATCCCCACAGTGTCTTTAGCCAGGCTTCACATACGTATATTGCAGTGGACGCTCAGGGCACAGTGGGATCAGAGGTTGGATGGCCTGGACCAGATGGTCATGGTCTCCATTTCTATGCAGAGGGATCTCTCGTGGTGGCAGGATCGTTCCAATCTCATCAAGGGTGTCCTTTTTCAGTCCCCTCCTCCCACCCAGACCCTGACAACAGATGCATCAGGGACGGGATAGGGTGCTCATTTAGGATACCACAGGACTCAAGGCACATGGCCTCTAGTGGAGTCTTCTCTGCACATCAACGTGTTGGAGATATGGGCAGTGTTGTACTCTCTTCAAGCTTTCCAGCACCTGCTTCTCCAGGGTACTCTGCTAGTCCAATCAGACAACATGTGCATGGTCTGATATCTCAGCAAGCAAGGAGGCACCCGGTCATAACCCCTATGCAGGAAGGCAGTGTTGGTGTGGAATTGGGCTGTTTCGCATCGGATTCACCTTACGGCCGTCCACGTTCCAGGCATGCAAAATGTCCTAGCAGACAGTCTCAGCTGCACCACAGTAAGAGTCCACGAGTGAGAGCTAAGGCAAGAGGTGGTCAGCTCCATCCTCGACCTGTGGGGTCAGCCGGAACTGGGTCTGTTCGCTTCCCGATTCCACGCAAAACTAACCAAGTTTTGCTTGCTCACCCCAGGGCATGGTGTTTTCTGGCGAGATGTGCTGTCTTTTTGTTGCACAGGGAGGTTCTTTTACGCCTTCCCTCCCTTTCCGGTTCTACTGAGGGTGCTGCTCAAGCTCAGGGCAGAGGGGGCACGCATGATTCTGACTGCACTCTTTTGACCTCGTCAGGTTTGGTTTCCACTCCTTCAGCAGCTAGCAGTGGAGCCTCTGGTTCCCCTGCCTCTCTGCAACGACCTCCTGACCCAGGAGGAGGGCACGCTAGTACATCCGGAACTGAAGTCCCTTCACCTTCATGCGTGGCACCTCGGGATATAGCCGCTTCATGCTTTGCAGTCTCTTCCAGAGTAGCTCAGGTACTCGTTGAGGCCAGAAAGCCATCTGCAAGGACCACTTATGCCATGAAATGGAAGCAGTTTTCCATTTGGGCCACTGCGAAGGGTTGGAACCCTTTCTCGTGCCCTGTTCAGTTGGTCATGGAATATCTTCTACGCCTCTACGAGTCGGGCCTAGGTTATTCATCACTGAAGGTCCATTTTCCGGCTGTCTCTGCTTACCATACCTTGGTGGATGGCAGGACACTAGCACAGTTGGAAGTCTCTAAGACTTTCCCGAAGGGGATTCTGCACCTCCACCCCCTGGTGTGCAGCCCCGTGCCACCGTGGGATCTTAACTTTATTTTGGAAAAGTTGACTCTGCCTCCATTTAAACTGGCTGGTTCTTGTGACATGCTCTATTTATCCTGGCAAGTGCTTTTCTTAGTGGCCTTCATTTCAGATTGAAGGATTTCCGAGCTTCAGGCCCTAATTTGTAAGGAGCCTTATTTAATTTTTTACAGAGACTGGGTGGATCTCTGTACCAATCCTATGTTTTTACCTAAAGTGGTTTCTGAGTTTACGTTGAACCAGTCGATTCAACTACCAGTGTGCTACCTCATGTATTCCAATCTGGGAGAGGCGCTTCTTTGCGCTTAAGATGTTCACAGAATCTTGTGTTATTACAGTGACAAGACAAAGTCTGTCCGGAAGACGGATCAGCTTTTCATTTCATTTGCACCCAGGAGAGAAGGTGAGGCAGTTACCAAACATTGTCTATCCAAATGGTTGGCAAACTGCATTACTTTTTGTTACCAGAAGTATGGTAAAACCCTCCTGGGGGAAGTTAAAGGGCATTCCACTAGAGGTATGACTGCCTCTACTGCTTATTTCAGGAATGTGTCTGCTGCTGACATCTGTGCCACAGCTACCTGGAGTTCAGGCCACACTTTCACAAAGCATTACAGTTTGGACATTGCTTCTTGGCGCTGGGCAGGTTTTGGCCTAGCTGTGCTTCAGAGCCTCCTGTCATAATTTCCTGTGCCTTTAGCAGGTTTTAGTTCCTGCTTCCCATGTTTCAGTTTTTTATTCTGATTCGCACTGCTTGGGACTCAGTCCTCAAAGTGATTACCTACTGCAGGAGCCCTCTTGAAGTAAGATAGTACAGTTACGTAAGAACTTACCGTAACAGTAGATCTTCAAGAGAGGCTCTTGCAGTAGGTAACCTTTTCCCCTCCGTCCGTCCCCTTACTGTATTCTGCTCTTTCTTTATGGGCTCATTCTGAGCTCCAGGTGCCTCTTGTCCCTTTGTCCTCTCACACCTCCTTGGAGGTCTCCGGCAGGAGAACTGAAAGGCAGGCGTGGGGACTGCCCACTAAATAGGGTCACGCTGACATCAGTCACATGATGTCTGGTGGGCAGTCCCCCGTCAGATACTGCTGGCTAAAGTTTCCGTGTGGTCCTGATGCCAAGGTGCGCTCAGTCATCCAGGTGATTACCTACTACAAGAGCCTCTCTCAAAGATCTTCTCTTATGGTAAGTTCTTACGTAACTGTACTTTTTTTCCTAAGTTTACTCTAAACCAATCCTTCCACCTGCCCATTTATTATCCAGAGCATGCCAATCCCAGGGAAGCATTGTTCTGTACTTTAGATGTGCATAGAATGTTTTTACTGTACACACCATACCAAGGATTGCAGAAAGTCTGAAGAGTTGTTTGTTTCTTTTGCTCCTGGCAGAGAGGGCACTTCAGTTTTGAAAGAGTGCTTGTCCAAATGGTTGGTCAACTGTATTATTTTTTGTTACAGGAAGTACGTTAAGGAACTTGCTGAAGTTAAGGGCAATTCCACCAGGGGCATGGCCACTTCAGTTGCCTGTTTCTGTGGCGTCTCTGCAGCCTAGATTTGCACTGTTGCCACTTGGAGTACTGTCCATACTTTCGCCAAACACTACAGTGTGGACATTGCATCCAGAAGCAGGGCAGATTTTGGCCTTGCTATGCTTCAGGGCCTTCTTTTTTAGGCCTCTGGCTTCCTGCCACCCAGACTGTCCTTGCTCTCAGCACTGCTTGGGACTCATTCCATAACTGTGACTTGATGACAGAGATATCCCTGAAGAAGATAAAATAGTTACATAAGAATTTACCATAGCAGTAGATCTTCGAGGGCATCTCTGTCATTGGGTCGTGCCCGTTCCTCCTTCCGTCCCCCTTTTCTCTCTTTCTGTCTCCATGTCTGCTATCCTGTTGCTGCAGCCTTTCTGCTAGCTGGGTACCTTCTCCTATCTCCTTGGTTCCCTGGTGGGACTCCTGTCTCTCATGGTGGAGGGAGTGGGGCCGCCCATGCTTTTATTGGGTGAATGACGTCTGAGCTTGATGTCAGCGTGGGTGGCCCCTGGTAGACTGCTGCAGAAAAGCTTCCATGGGATCCTAGTGCCTGATGGCTAAGTTCCGTGGGTTTGACCTGATGACAAAGATTCCCTCAAAGATCTGCTGTTGCTGTAGGTTCTTATGTAACTGTTCTTTTTCAGGTGAACAACTCTGGTACCAACTGGTGGGGCACTGCTCCACTATATGGGAGACCCCAGGATTTGTTTTTGGTCCCAACCCCTGCCTGGGCCATTGTGGTCTGGAATGCGATACACAGTCATTGCAGGCTAACTGCCCTGCTCTTTGAGCACCATCTGTAGATGGGAAAGTAGTGACTATCTTAACGTTGTGGATGACCACGCATTGTCGGTGGCCTCCCACTTGCAAGTTTGTGATGCAGGCTGTCATTGGGTGCGAGCCTGGGAGGTGCCTAACCAGAAAAATCCTCAGAGCAAGCTGAAAGTGAGCAGCATGATAGCTGACACATCTGGGCCCCACTGTCCACTACCAGCCATCGTATCCTACCGTGAATGTCTTGGACCACGTTCACTGGAGCAGTGGTGGATGGGGGCAAGCCGTGGGTTCAGGGGTGTGGTTGTAAGTGCCGGTGATGTTGAGGGGTGAGGCTAGGCCTAACCAAAGGGATTGGAATGCCATGCTGTGGGTGTCTGGCATCGAGTTCTCAGGAGCAGTGGGCTATGGGGTAGGCTGTGTGATCAGGGGGCAGAGGTAGCGCTGGTGACATGGAGGGATGAGGCTGAGCCGAACCAGAGTGATGGGAATGCCACACAGTGGGTGCCTGACACCATGTTCACAGGAGTAATGGGAGATGGATGTAAGCTGTCAATCATGGGTGTGGAGGTAAGTGCTGGTGATGTGGAGGGGAGAGGCTGGGTCCAACCAGAGGGATGGGAATGCCACGCTGTTGGTGTCTTTGACCACATCACAGGAGCAGTGTGGGATGGGGTAAGCTGTGGGATCACAGGTGTGGAGCTAAGTGCTGGTGACTTGGAGGGATTAGGCATAGCTCAACCAGAGGGACAGAAACATCAAACCGTGGGTGTCTTGGACTGCGTTCGTGGGAGCAGTAGTGAATGGGGGTAAGCTGTGGGTCCAGGGATGTGGAGGTAAGCACTGGTGACTTGGAGGGATGAGGCTGGAGGGCCCAACCAGAGAGTTGGAAACACCATGCTATGGGTGTCTTGGGCTGCATTTGCAGGAGCAGTGTGGGATGGGGGTACGCTGTGGGATCAGAGGTGTGGAGGTAACTGCTGGTGACATGATGGGATAAGGCTGGACCCAACTGGAGAGTTGGGAACACCACATTGTAGGTGTCTTGGACTGCGTTCGCAGGAGCAGTGTGGAATGGGGGTAAATTGTGGAATCGGGTGTGGAGGTATGCGCTGGTGACGTGGAGGGTCTAGTATGGTTGCCAGGCATAAGTTTTCCCGACTCTGTATTGCCTCCAATCTATTTCTAGCAGTTGTATTTGCCGACGCGATGTTTTCCCAAATGTTGTTTGCTCGACTGGCATATTTCTCAATATGAGCCGACCAAGTGTACACCACGTTTAATAATGCACAAATGCCAAGTGCATAGATTAAATCATGCTAAAACATTTCTAAGTTCTTCATCTCAGCACCATGTTATGTACTCTGACTCTCAGATTTTTTTGATGTCAGATGTAAGCTCTGGCACAGCACAGCAGGCGCCCTCTTCCGTGTTTTACAACATGCAGTACAATCAATTACAGCACAGGAGCAGGCAACCTGCAATTAATACTAATTACAGTCGTGGCCAAAAATATTGGCGCCCTTGCAGTTTTTTCTAATAATGCACCATTCCTTCCAGAAAATTGTTGAAATTAAAAAATATTTTGGTATCCACATATGTATTTCTTTGCTTTGCAGTGGAATAAAACACAAAAAGCAGAAACATTTACTAAGCCTTAGCTTATTCCACACAGAAATCCTTAAATGGCCTGGACAAAATTATTGGCACCTTTTAGAAGTAGTTAGAAATAATTAGATTTCAAGCAGGTGATTCTCCTTCACTTTGGAATTGAACTCACCTGTGATGAGTTGCAGGTGCCTGCAATATAAAAATCACTCATTCAACCAGTTTGAATAGAGAAAAGGACTCATTCTCCTGTTCTGTGTCACTGTGTGTACCGCAGTGAGCATGGAGAAAAGAAAGACAGCCAGAGAATTGTCTGAGGAGGTCAGACAGAAGATTGTAACCAAGCATGGACAATCTCAAGGCTACAAATCGATCTCCAGAGACCTTGATGTTCCTGTTTCCACACGTAATGTTATCAGGATGTTTAAGGCCCATGGCACTGTAGTCAACCTCCTGGGCGTGGCGCAAGAAAACTTGATCGAAGATTGCAGCGCAGGATTGTTCGAATGGTGAAAGCACCTCGATCAACTGCCAAACAGATTCAAGCTGACCTTCAGACACTAGGTACGACAGTTTCAACTCGCACCATCCGTCGCCAACTTAATGAAAGGGGGTTATATGGTAGGAGGCCCAAGAGGACCCCACTGCTGAGAGAGAGAGAGAGAGAGAGAGAGAGACATAAGAAAGCCCGCCTGGGGTTTGCCAAAACACACCTGAACAAGCCAAAATCCTTCTGGGAGAATGTCCTGTGAACAGATGAGACCAAATTAGAGCTTTTTGGTAAAGCACATCATCTCTATGTTTACAGAAAACAAAATGAATCCTTCAAAGAAAGAACACCTTCCCTACGGTCAAACATGGAGGAGGTTCAGTGATGTTTTGGGGTTGCTGTGCTGCCTCTCTGCCATGGGTGCCTTGAACGCAATGCATGGCATCATGAAATCTGGAGATTACCAGGCCATTTTGGAGGCGCAATGTTGAACCCAGTGTCAGAAAGCTGGGTCTCCGTCGAAGGTCATGGGTCTTCCAGCAGGACAATGTCCCCAAACACACTTCAAAAAGCACCCAGGAATGGTTCATGACAAGACGCTAGACTGTTCTGAAGTGGCCAGCAATGAGTCCAGATCTAAATCCCATTGAAAACCTGTGGAGAGGTCTGAAAACAGCAGTTGGGAGAAGGCAGCCTTCAAATCTGGGAGAACTGGAGCAGTTTGCACAAGAAGAATGGGCCAGACTGCCAGTAGAGAGGTGCAGGAAGCTCATACATGGCTATAGGATGTGGTCAATTGCAGTTATTTTGACCAAAGGCTGTGCTACCAAATATTAAGTCTAGGGTGTCAGTAATTTTGTCAATGCCATTTCTTTTCATTTTCTGATTTAAAAGGATATATTAAATTCTGAATCAAAAACAAAGGTTCTGTAATATTAACAGAGAAATAAAGAATTGTGGAGACCAAATACTGTACTGTTGTTAATTTCAACTTATGTTTAGAGGAATTGTGAGTTATTTGAAAAAGTGCAAGGGCGCCAATATTTTTGGCCACGACTGTAAATAAATGGCAGACATTTTGTTCTCCGGGCTCCTAGCTACAGTTTACCTTTTACACAGTGGCTGCTGCAGAACCAGTTATTTGCCAAGTAGTTGCATCCAGGAGAGGACATGATAAGCTCTGCATAGATGGATTCTTCTATGTCAAAGAACAAAGTCATGGAGACCTTTGGTACTGGTGCTGTCAACAAAGGAAGTCACTTTGTTGTCAGGGCAGGGCCTCTACAGATCTTCCTGGACATAAAGTCTCCACCACTCATTCACACTGATGGGATCTACCCCGGGGGCGCTAGGACCCAGTGGGAGCAAACTTTTTGCAAGAGGGCCGGGGTCAGAGATGGAGCGCGAGGAACAGCGCCGCGAGCTGCTTGTCACGGCAATGACTGTCTTAGCGTCGACCCTCAAGCCGCCTCAGTTCCTTTTTTTCCCGCCGTCAAGTGCGCTTCAGTGACGACATCACTCGCCCGCCGGAAATCAAACTTCAAACTAGCAGCATAGTTTTCATTTTATTGTTTTGTAGTATATCTTGAATAAATACCGCTTACTTTTTACTATACTTATTAAAGAAAAGAAGTCTCAGCCTACATTGACAGAGTTGACCATGAGCGGGTCAGGTGACAGTAGGGAGACTTCGTATGAAAGCTGTTCAGTCAGGCGGGCTGGGTCCGGTCCGCGCGCCCCTCTCCGGAGGTGGGTCTGACAACCGGACCGGTCCGATGCCGAGGGATGGGTGTCCCGGAGCATAAAGCGGTCCACACTCTCTCTGCACCCGTTGACCTCGAGCTCTTGTCGGCCCACAGGTCAAAGAGGCATCACTCGAGGTCGCTCTCTGGTATGTCTGTGCGTTGACGGTCAGTCATTGGGGTCAGCTGCCAGTCTCCTCCTCCAGAGTCGCCGGTTTCTGTTTCCGCTGTATGACCTCTTTGACATCGGAGCCCTTCCCCACCTTTTGGAAGGGTTTCAGATGAGCAGTTTCATCAGTGGGCTGCTCTTATGGAGCAGTGAAACATAGAAACATAGAAACATAGAATTTGACGGCAGATAAGGACCGCTTGGCCCACCCAGTCTGCCCATTTCCCTACCTACTGGATAAGCTGCAGATCCTAGTTAACCAGCAGCCTACTTCTTTCTACCCCCACCCCCCAGAATTGCCTTATGACTATCCCATGCATGCTTGAATTCCACCACTGATTTTGACTCCACAACCTCCTCGGAAGGCCATTCCATGCATCCCACAACCCTCTCTGTGAAAAAATACTTCCTTAAATTACCTCCCAGAGCCGCCCCTCTATCTTCAAATTGTGCCCTCTTGTTCTTGCACACCTCTTTTTGAAAGATGCTACCCTCTTGGACTTTGTTGATTCCTTGAGGTACTTGAAAGTTTCTATCATGTCCCCTCTCCCTCCTTTCCTCGAGGCTATACATATTAAGCTCCTTAAGTCTCTCTTCATATGTCCTCGGTGGAGACCCTGCACCATTTAGTTGCCCTCCTCTGGACAGCTTCCATCCTGTCTATGTCTTTGCGGAGATTGGGTCTCCAGAACTGCATACAGTACTCAGATGGGGTCTCACCAGCTGTCTGTACAGAGGATAATAACTTCCTGTTTTCTACTGGTGATGCCTCTCCCTATGCATCCCAGTATCCCCCCAGCCCTCCTTGCTGCCTTCTCACATTGCTTGCCCACCTTTAGGTCATCTGATATGACTACCCCCAGGTCCCTTTCCATTTTTGTCGTTGTTAGTATCTCACCCCCCATTGTGTACTCTTCCCCTGGGTTTTTGTTTCCCAGGTGCATTACCTTGCACTTCTTAGCATTGAATCTAAGCTGCCATACATTTGACCATTCCTCTAACCTTGCCAAGTCCCTTCTCATCCTTTCCACCCCACCCTGTGCATCAACTCTGTTGCAGATCTTAGTGGGCTCGGAGGTTGGTCCAGCTGCCTGGCCCGGTCACTCCGGGGCCCCCAAGCCTTTCGAGGGATCGGGTAGGGCGGATGGACCTCCCTAGTCGTGCAGCGCCTTCTTTGGTGCCGTCTACTCCGCGCTCAGGTGTATTTCCCCTTCACATGGCTGTGGCGCAGGGGCCACACCGATGTCTATCTCCTGGTATTCTTCCTTCTTTCTCCTCAAATCCCAGTTTGCGGAGCTCTGGTTTGGTTTCAGCGCCGTCGGCATTGATAGGTGGACGGCGCCAGTAAAATGTTGGCGCTTCCGTCTTCAGTACCGTTGGGGTTGTCTGCACTGTCTTTGGCGCTGGTGGCTCTGTCGGCACAGTTTGCGGCGCCGCAGTCTTTGTCGGCGCCATGTACTGTGCTGTGTCAGACGGTGCCGTGCTCCTCTTCGGCGCCGAGGTTTAGTGTGATGTCTTCCAGCCTTCAGGGCTTCTCCACTCTGAATCCTTTTCCTTCCTCATTTCCTTCTGATTCTCACTCCTTTCCTGTCCATACAGTCCCTCCTGGGCTGTCAGGAGATGATGTTGATCCTGACCCAGACCTTCGGCTTGGTGATGATGTGGAAGGAACAGGATCTAATCCTGTTGCAGAGCCTGTGGTCGAGGACCTGTAATTTAAGTCTATGCTGAAAAATTTGAATTCTACTCTTTGTCTCCAGACTACAGATATCGATCCTGGGAAGCTCTTAAGGCTACAATACCTTCATGTTCCGGAGATCCTGTTGGATTTAACTCCCCTGGTACAGCCATCCTTTGAGACGCTCTCTGAAATGGTATGGAATAATCCCGCTTTCATTCCTTCTGTGGCTAAATCCATAGACAGAAAGTATGCTGCTCCCAAGGATCGACCCATTTTGGCCTCCCAGACCTTTGTGGACCCTATTGTAGTCCTGGCAGAGAATGATAAGGTTGTTCTTCTTCAGGCATCTACAGCCCGACCTATAAACAAAGAATCTCACAAGATAGACACCTTGGGTAAGAGAGTCTTTGCTGCCTCTACCCTGGGTATGCGTATTGCCAGCTACCAGGGCTGTTTCTCTCAATATGAGTATGTTCTTTGGCATTCGCTCAAACAGATGGTGGAAGCTGTGCCCGAGTCGGATGCTAGTTCAGAACTACTTCAGACCATAACCAGGGGTATCGAGTCCAACAACCAGCAGGTTAAAGCAGCTATGGACACTTTCAATACTGCTTCCCGAGAGGCGGGCATTTGTACCCGCCGTCACTCCTGGCTATGCATTTCGGGCTTCACGAATGATGCCCAACAGCAGGTCATGGCGTTACCCTTTGATGGTATATATCTGTTTGGACCTCAAGTAGAGCAAGCTCTGGAGGCCGCGCAGAAGACTAGGTCGGCCATTAAAATGGCTTGACCGCTCCACTCAACGCCGGGGGTTGGTTAACAAGCGTCAGTTTCACAACTGTCAGTCCTTTCGGGGCAGGGGAGGTTTTAACAAAAACCAAGCCTCCCAGCCTCAAAAGAAAATGCAACAGAAGGCGCAAGAGCCCAAAGCGCCCAGTGCCACCTTCCGAGTCTCTGGCCCAGGTCCCACCTCAACTGCCCGAGGGGGACTCTTTCTCAGTGGTGGGAAGATGTCTGACTCAGTTCTACAACCAGTGGAAGTCCATAACATCAGACAAATGGGTCTTCCAGATAATCCGCGAGAGGTACTCCCTCAACCTTTCAGAAACCCTTCTGGATCGTCCTCCCAAACGACAGCCTAAACTGTCAGCAATGCAGTCAGACCTTCTTGCCTTCGAGATACAAGGCCTTCTGAACAACAGGGCAGTAGAAATAGTTCCACTGGATCAACGAAACACTGGTTTCTACTCCCATTACTTCCTGGTCCTGAAAAAGACTGGTGGCATGCACCCCATTCTGGACCTCAGGAAGTTAAACAAGTTTCTTTTCAAGGAAAAGTTCAAGATGATATCGCTCGGGACCCAGTTACCCTTGCTTCATCAACATGATTGGCTAGCTTCCCTGGACATGCAGGATGCTTACCAGCATATTCCTGTACACCCAAAGCATCACAGATACCTATGGTTTGTAGCACTGGGCCAGCATTATTAGTTCAGAGTCCTTCCCTTTGGGCTGTCCTCGGCACCACGAGTTTTTACGAAGTGTTGTGCAATTCTCGCAGCGCATCTCAGAAAGATCAGAATACAAGTGTTCCCACGTCTGGACGACTGGCTTCTGGCAAGCCCTTCCAGGCAAGGAACTCTCGACGCTGTAGCCACGGCCTCAGACTTTCTAACGTCCATGGGAGTCCTGCTAAATCTCAAGAAATCGCTGTTGTGGCCCTCCCAGAAGCTCCTTTTTATAGGAACTCTTCTGGACACCTCCTGTGTGAAAGCTTTTCTACCAGAGGACAGAAGGAGCGATATCCTACAGATGGCCCAGTACATCAGAGAGAACAGCTCGGTTCGTGCTATCTCAGTGCAACGGATGCTGGGTCTCATGGCATTCTCATTGTTCACTGTACCCCTAGCAAGCCTCCACATGTGAACCTCTCAGTGGATCCTCGGTACTCAGTGGTCCCCAACCACTCACCCTCAGTCCTTTCTCATCAAGGTGACGGAACCTCTGAAGGGGTCACTCACCTGGTGGTCGCAAGAGGACAACCTTCTGGAAGGGTATCCCTTTGCTCCCCTGGATCATCAGATTTCCTTTACCACGGATGCATCCCTGATGGGGTGGGGAGCTCGCTGCCAGAATCTCCACACCCATGGTACGTGAACTCAAGACGAGTCCCAGCTTCACATAAATGTCCTAGAAATGAGAGCCGTCCTCTATGCATCCGGGCTTTGAAGGACATTCTCTGTCACAAGAACATTTCTCCTTCAAACGGACAACAAAGCAGTGATGTATTACATCAACAAGCAGGGTGGTACACACACTTAACCTTTATGCAGGGAAGCGATGAGAGTGTGGGAATGGTGCCTAGAGCACAAGGCTCTAATTCAAGCTGTCTACCTGCCGGGAGCGCAGAACGAACTGGCAGACTGTCTCAACAGAACAGAGATAGATCCTCACAAGTGGTCTCTCGACTCAACCGTAGTTCATTCACTATTTGCAGAGTGGGGAACTCCAGACCTAGACCTTTTTGCATCCCCACTCAACACAAAACTGCCTCTCTTCTGCTCCAGAAATCCGGGGCCTGGCATTTTCTGTCCGGATGCGTTCAGGCTGCAGTGGACAAAACGCTTTCTATACACCTTTCCTCCTCTTCCACTAATTCAGAGGGTGCTTCTCAAATTCAAGTCCCAGGGGGACAAAATGATCCTCATTGCTACCTTCTGGCCTCGACAGATATGGTTTCCGTTACTCAATAGTATGTTGGAAACCCCTCCGAAAGCGCTTCCTCTTCAGACAAACCTTCTGACTCAGGGGCCTGTGGTCAATCCCAATCTGAGATCGCTTCACCTTCACGCTTGGCTCCTGAAGAGATAGAAGTGAACAGGTTCAATGTCTCTCGCAGAGTTTCAGATATTCTTTTGGCTGCGCGCAAGCCAACCACTAGAATAACTTACACAGCCAAATGGAAGCGTTTTTCTCTCTGGTGTGCAAAATTCTCTTTGAATCCTTTTTCCTGCCCACCAAATAAAGCTCTAGAGTACCTTTTAGACCTCTCAAATTCAGGTCTACAATACTCTACAGTCAAAGTTCACCTTTGTGCCATTTCAGCTTATCATGAGCAAGTATTTTCCTTATCACTGGCTCAGTTACCAGTAGTTAAGAGGTTTCTTAAGGGTATTCTGCATACCAGACCTTCTATCAGACATCCAGTCGCAGCCTGGGACATTAATCTTGTGCTAGACATGCTCACTCGAAAGCCTTTCGACCCTCTAGCTACCTGTGAGCTGAAATTTCTCACTTGGAAAACGGCCTTCCTGGTGGCCATTACCTCGGCCCGCAGCGTCTCTGAAATACATGCCTTGGTCACAGTCCCTCCGTGTGCTGTTTCACAAAGACAAAGTAGTTCCTAGGACCCATCCTAAGTTTCTCCCTAAGGTTGTTTCAGAATTCCTTCTAAACCAACCTTTAGTCCTACTTTACTTTGCGAACTTCCAAAATGAAGGAGAGTGTACCCTTCATTCTTTAGATGTCAAAAGAGCTCTGTGTTTCTATTTAGATAGAACAAAAGAAATTTGCAAAGCTCTGCAACTGTTAGTTTCCTTCAGCGAGACCCGTCTGGGTCTATCTGTCGCTATCAGATGCATTTCAGCATGGCTGGTGGCATGCCTTCGCCACTGTTATTCCATGGCGCAGGTTAAGCTGGAGGGCAGAGTGTACGCTCACTCTACTAGAGCAGTCGCGGCATCCCTGGCGGAAATCCACAACTTGCCTATTGCAGATATTTGCAATGCGGCTACCTGGAGCTCAGTGCATACTTTCGTCAAGCACTATGCCCTGGATGTCCATGCCAGGCGATATCTTTCATTTGGCAGAACCATCCTTAATGGACTTCTGTCCTAAATTTGTGAGCTCTTGGTCTTGGTCTCTCCTGCCGCTCTCTCGGGGGATTATTAGCTTGGTACTCTCCCATCAGTGTGAATGAGTGGTGGAGACTTTATGTCCAGGAAGATATGGAAATTACTTACCTACCGTAATTCTTAATCTTCTTGGATGAAGTCTCCACCACTCATTCCTACTCCCACCACCCCGAGCTCACCTCTGTTGTTGGTCTTCACTCCCTCAATCTTAGGCTGTGAAGACTTCTTTGTTGACCCTTCTTATATGGGTCGCTCGGACTATCTTATGTCTGTTTTTTTGTTAGGCTATCCTTCTAGGTTAGTTACACTGCACCTCCTTGGAAAAAAAGGTACTGAGGCAGTTGGAGGATCGACGCAGAGATAGTCACTGCCGCACAAGCTGAGGCTCGCGGCGCCGCTCCTCGTGGCTCCATCTCTGGCGCTGGCCCTCTTGCAAAATGTTTGCTCTTGCTGGGTCCTAGTGCCTCCGGTGTAGATCCCATCAGTGTGAATGAGTGGTGGAGACTTCATCCAAGAAGATCAAGAATTACGGAAGGTACGTAATTTCCATTTCTTGTTGGGGGATAGCACCACCTTAGAAGTACAGCACCACACTGTCACTCGCTGGATGCTATTGAATTCTATGTAGCTAATGCAGTGGCATCACTGAAGTCGAGAGCTGTTTCCACACACGACACCCCTGCATAGCTGATTCAGACAGAGCTGGCAGAGGTGTCAGCAGAAGTTAGACACAGTGGCCCAGATATTCAAAAGGGAAAAGTGCGCGGCACAAATCCCGATGTGCCGGAGCACATCAGTAATGTATGCAGGTAGGGAGTGTGTGCCCATGCATAACCTGCACAGCCCGATATTCAGCCCGGGATGTGCAGAGCCATGCATGTGCAACCCCTACCTGCGCCGATTAAGCAAAAAAAAAAAAAAAAAGGAACAACTGATGGCCACCCACAGGTGAGCTGCCGCGTACAGGGTGCAACACGGCAGCTGCCACCTGTGGGTGGCCACCCGAGTTCCAGCTGCACCTGGTGGCGCCCCCCCCATGACCGATTGCGGGCATTTGTAAAAAGACTTCTGTCCTATATCCCTGGTGGTCCAGTGGATCGCTTTCTGCCCAATCGCGGGCATCTGTATTAGTAATAAAAGACCCCCGTCCAATATCCCTGGTGGTCCAGTGGACCGCTTTCTGCCCGATCGCGGGCATCTGTACACAAAGAAAGGACCAAAGTACCTCAAGGGAATCAACAAAGTCAAGAGGGTAGCATCTTTCAAAAGAGGTGTGCAAGAGCGGGTACAATTTGAAGATGGAAGCGGCTCAGAGGTAATTTAAGAAGTATTTCTTCACAGCGAGGTTGTGGATGCATGGAGCGGCCTTCGGAGGAAGGTTGTGGAGTCAAAAACAGTGGTGGAATTCAAGCATGCATGGGACAGTCATAAGGCCATTCATCGGGGGAAGGGGTAGGAAGAAGTAGGCTGCTGGTTAACTAGGATCTACAGCTTATCCGGTAGGTAGGGAAATGGGCAAACTGGGTGGGCCAAGCGGTCCTTATCTGCCGTCAAATTCAGTGTTTCTGTGTTTCTATCCCTGGTGGTCTAGTGGTACCCCCCCCAACCGCCACTGAGCCCCACCACCCAGCCTAGTGGGGTGCTGCCGCCCGCTGGCTGACCGGGGTGGTGGGGCTCAGTGGGGTGGGGGGTTACCACTGTACCACCAGGGATATTGGTCCTTTCTTTGTGTACAGATGCCCGCGATTGGGCAGAAAGCAGTCCACTGGACCACCAGGGATATTGGACGGGGGTCCTTTATTACTAATACAGATGCCCACAATCGGGCAGGAAGCGGTCCACTGGACCACCAGGGATATAGGACGGGTTTATTTTTGCAGATGCCCGCAATCGGGCTCATAGCAGTCCACTGGATGACCAGGGTTATAGGAAGGTTTTTTATTTTTACAGATGCCCGCGATCGGGCTGCAGGGGGCGTCTGTCCCCGACGGCTGCTGCCTGGCAGGGCGCCAGGCACAAATCGTCAGGGATCGGCGCACCTGCATGCAAATGGGGCTATAATGACATGCAAATGGCCCCATGTGCGTCTTGCAAAAATTATGGCCCCATTTGCATGTCAACTTTTGAATATCGCAGGTGCTGTGCATGGTGCAATGGAACGTGCGCTAGTGCATCTCCATGCCCCCCTCTGGCCACTTGCACGGCGCAGTGCCACTGCGCCGTGCACACTGGGGGTGGCCAGGGTGCGATATTCAAAATTGCTGAGCCATGGCGCAGCTCACATAGAAACACAGACTTTGACGGCAGATAAGGACCGCTAGGCCCATCTAGTCTGCCCATTTCCCTACCTACAGGATAGGCCGCAGATCCTAGTTAACCAACAGCCTATATCTTCCTGCCCCCCACAAAAATTGCCTTATGTCTGTCCCATGCATTCTTGAATTCTCCCACAGTTTTAGACCCCACAACTTCCTCAGGAAGGCTGTTCCATGCATCCACTACCCTCTCTGTGAAATAATACTTCCTCACATTGCCCCTGAACGCCCTCCTTCTGTCTTTAAATTGTGTCCCTTGTTCTTGCAAGTCTCTTTTTCTGAAAGATGCTACCCTCTTGGACTTTGTTGATTCCTTGAGTACTTGAAAGTTTCTATCATGTTCCCCTCTCCCTTCTTTCCTCAAGGGTATACATATTAAGTTCCTTTAGTCTCTCCTCATACGGCTTCTCTTGCAGACCCTGCACCATTTTAGTTGCCCTCCTCTGGACTGCCTCTATCCTGTCTATGTCCTTGCGGAGATGGGGTCTCCAGAATTGGACACAGTATTCCAGATGGGGTCTCACCAACTGTCTGTACAGAGGGATAACAACTTCCTGCTTTCTGCTGCTGCTGCCTCTCCCTATACATCCGTTGAATATCGCCTGGGCCACACCCCTGTGCAGCCAAGTTGAGCTGCGCCTGAGCTTGCGCCACAGCCTGGCGCAGTTTGAATATCCGGGCCAGTATGCCTAGTTGGCAGGCACTACAGCAAATGGTAAAACGCGCTAGACGCAAAAACATGCCGCCAGAGCCACACTCGCTGGATGATATTGTAATACCCCCGAACTGAGTGTCATCAACGGGCAACAGTTTTTGCTCCATGAGTCAATGTGTGGCAATGAAAAGGTTTTATTATTTAGCACTAAACAGAGCCTTGAAAAATTGACTATTGGCTAATGGGTGGCATATTTACAACTGTGCCTACACTTTTTAGTCAACTTTATTCAGTGCATGCCCCGGTGGGAAATCAAGAAACTTGTCGCATTCGTCCTCTTATTTATGGTCTAATATCAACAGAATCACAGGAATGCTACCTATATTATCACAGACTTTGAGCAGGTATCCATTAATGCGACCAAAGTTGAATTTCCCTCCACAGAGAACAAAAGGTGCTGATTTCATCTGGGCCAAATTGTATGGAGGAAGATACAGATCTGTGGCCTGTCCTCTGAAGTATGGAGCTGAACCTGGATTTAGCTTGATAATGCGGCAGTTGGTGGCATTGGCATTTCTACTACCAGATGATATCCCCACAGTATACAAGGAAATTAAATCTGACATGCCTGCTATTACTACCATGGTCCTAGAGTGGTTTGAGGACAATTATATTTATGGCCGCATCAGACGACGGATGCGGAACACCACGGTTAGAGCCCCGCCACTGTAACCCCCTCAGTTCTGGTCAGTCTACAACCAAACTGTCCATGCTATGCCACAAACTCAAAACAATGTGGAAGCATGGCACCGTAGACTGGTCACTCTTGTAGGGACCATTCATGGTAGACTGCTACGTTTCATTGAGGAATTAAGAAACGAGCAGCTGGTCACCAACTCCAACATTGAGAAAATTAACAGGGGAATGCCGAAATCACCACTAAAAAAGAAATACTCCAAGCAGGAGGAAAAGATTGTAAATATTATTGCTGATGGACATCAGCCTGTTGGCAAGGACTTCGTGAGAGGCATGGCACATAACATGGTGCTGTGATGCAGACCGAAGAATTTTTTTATCAAGATTTTAAACTGTGCACTTCTAATTTAATAAAGTTAAGCATCATGGTGTTGGGATTTCATAAGGGATCTCGAGGAACAGATGAGGTGGGACGCAGTATTACCATGGTAAGCTCATTTTTTATTTACATGCTGCGCCTGTATGTCGGCAATGCCTTCATTTAATTTGTTTGCAGATTGCTGTTTTTATTTACATGCTCTCCAGATTACCAGCATCATTTCACATGTGTCAGAAGCTGCATTTATTTAATTTGTTGTTTGCAGAGTGCCGTTTTTATTTACAGCATCATTCACATTTGTCAAAAGCTGCCTTCTTTTAATTTGTTGTTTGCTGATTGCCGTTTTTATTTACGTGTGTCAAAAGCTTTATCGATGCTGCACAGGTAATGTCGGGGAAATGTCAATTGGGGTTTCATTTAGCGGGGAAAGTCTATGATGGGAAATTGGTGTCAGTACAGTGCTTGTCGGGCAGCATCATGCCGGGCAACCGTATGGATCCCTACGTGGAGGGGATGAGACTGGGTCTGACCAAATGGATGGAAATGCCATACCATGAGTGTCTTGCATAGTATTCACAGGAGCAGTGGGGGATGGGGGTTAGCTGCGGATCACAAGTGCAGAGATAAACTCTGGTTATGTGGAGGGATGAGGTTGGGCTGTCCCACGTGGTTTATTTATTTTTAATACCCCCTTGGCCCCCTGGCACTGTCACCCGAATAGACCCTTGACACCGCAAGCATGTAAGAACCTCCCGGAGCCTTTGCTTACCCCCGGATGGGAAGACAGAGAGAAGGGGGTGCCTGGGCCTAACCCCCGTTCCAGTGCTTCTTGTCCTTGTCGGGGTCCATTGCTTTCGGGCCACGGTGCCAGTGGTGAGGGACCATCTATGACCCTCTTGTCTATGTCACACTGGGGCCAAGTATTTTCTGAGTACACCTCCCTGGAGAACGCAACATGTGCTGGCCCCAAGGCGAAAGCCGGCATCCATCACGTTCCTTCCCTCTGTATGGCACATGCATGCTGATCCTCCAGCCACTGCCAGAGGCTGGTCTTGCAGCAGGCCAAGATTCCCCCCACCCCCTAGAGGAGGCGAGCAGTCCCCTGGACGCTCAGGCCTCTTCCCCTCAGCTGTCCCTCCTATAACCCAAGCCTGTTCCAAAACTCGGGTCACCAGCTTCACGAGTGGTAGTGCTACCACAGGTAGACTGGCCCCCACATGGTTTAGTAACAGACAAAATGATGAGGTTAGAACTAAATTCTTATACTATTAAACAATGGCTTTACAACAGGACTTAACAAGTCAAAATCCAAAACACACTATCGGAAGAAATGAAGGTAGCGAGCAGTGTGCCAGAGGGATCAGTATTGGGACCAGTTCTTTTTGGAATCTTCATTAGTGACCCGCATGCCAGTGTCAAGGGGAATTTAAGTAAATTTGCTGATGAGTCCAAGATCAGTGCAGAGGTCGATACAGAAGCTAAAATCGATATATATTTTTTTCTTTTAACTTATTGTTTCTCCCCCATGGCCCCCATTCGGCTCCTGCTTCTAGGCATCCCTCTTCTTCGGCTGCTGGCCATCTGCACCTGTCTTCCAATTGGGCCACCACCTTGCTACCCCATGACTTGCCCTCCTTGGCGGGGTGCCCCCAACTCCCCACCAGGACCGGATCCAGTACATGTGGTGCCCTCGGAAGCGATGCATTTAGGCGGATGGCCATCACGCCGCTCAACCTGGCTGCCATTTTCCCCTTTTCCTTTCGGCAGCGGAGCATGCAGTACCAACAGTGGGCATGCCATGTGTGTGTCCACATGTAGCACACCCGCCAGCAGCTCCGCCTCTGTGCCCCATTGTATTGGCCAGGTGTGCCAACGCCTAGCCTCCACTAGGTATCAGGCAAACGCCGGCTCCTGTTCCCTACCCTCCATGGGAGAGGACAGTAGTCCTCCGGACGCTTGATTCTCTCACACCCCAGCCGGACCCCGAGGACCCACTCACACAGTGAACATGGGTCGCCAGCGTGGCAGGAGGTAAGCCATCGCTGCATCAGCCCTCCACGCCACCGGGCCAGCCTCTAAAATCAATATCTTGAAGACAGACATTTTACATATGGAAAATTGGACACTAAATAACAAAATGGCCTTCAACACCGATAAATGCGCAGACATTCACCTAAGGAGAAAAAACATGATGCACAATTATGTACTGTATGGAACCATAATAAAAACAGTCGACTCAGAAACAGACCTGGAGATAGTAATCAGTAACGATCTAACTGTGGGTGATCATTGTAGGAATAAATAGACTTTTAAGGTCAGTCAGGAAGGCATTCAGTACTAGATCAGAAGCATGTATTATCCCCCTATTTAAATCGCATGTCTCTCCCCATCTGGACTACACTGCCTCCTTTTGGTCTCCATATTTGAGGAAGAATATAGACATACTGGATGGTATGCAGAGAAGGGCTAGCAAAATGATCACATGGGTAAGAAACTCTCATACGCAGGTAGACTCTGAGCTAAATTTGTATGGCCTGCAGTTACGTATGGACAGAGGTGACATACTAATGTTATTTAAGATACTTTATGATAAGGACCCGAGTAATGAATGCAGTTTAACTAGGGCTAATAAACTTACAAATCTCAGGTGTCATTTTATTTATTTTTATTTTATTTGAATCTCGGAATAAACCATTTGAGCTCAGAGCTCTTTACATAGGTTACACGTCAGAAATTTCAAGATAACAGATAGGTGAGTTAATACAGAGGAATACAACATAACAAGGTATACAACAGAAACTAGTAAGAGAAACATACATTGCAATTGCTGGTCCGGTGGTGCTGAGGGTTGAGACGCTGGACGACACACCTCGTGCCACGCCGGCGACCTGGGTTTGGGAACGAGCCTGGACCGCCTGGGGTCGGCAGGGGGGAGAGAGGATCGAGCATCCGGAGGACTGCTCTCATCTCTCAGGGAGGGATCATGGGGTAGCCTCACGCAGCAGCAGCCCCCGGTGGAGACCGGCGGCACTGTCGCACACAGGGGCTCACAAGTGGGTAAGACGCTGGGCAGCTGCCTTCCGGATGCGAGTGGGAGCACCCACGTCACAGGCTGGCAGCATTGCATGTCCCACGTCTGGGGCGTAAACTCTACGAAAAAGCCCCACCAGCCCGGATAGGTGACGACCATCCCTGTGCCGAACCGCCACATGCCCAACCCTGGAGCCTTGCCACTGCCCTTTCAGCCTCCTCAGGCCCTTCATCCCCTCTGGGGCTCAGGGAGAAAGTAACGCTCTTGAAGATGATAGGGTTCACAGTGAGTAGGAGAACGGAGAGGCCCGAGAGAGTTCTGGTGCCTGGGGGAGATAAACAGAATTGGGGGGGAAAAAAAAAACATACATTGCAATACAAGTCTTGAAAATGGGGCAGTAGGCTACAATTAACATATGGTAAAATGCCCAATGGTGAAACCAATCAGTTGTCAGCAGAAGGAAGCTAAGGATGTTGCTAAGTGCATGGGTAGAGGTGGGGGAGGAGCCCCAAGTGCCAAGGGCAATGAGAATGTGTGGTAGAGGTGAGCCGAGGGGAAGGAGCAAGCATGGCAGCAGAAAGTGAGTGCGATAGAAGTAGGGGAGGGGAAGGATAGGTTAGGGAAGGAGGGGAATTGGAAATAGTGGTGATGTATAAGGAGTAACGATGAGGTTGAGCGGGGAGGTGGAGCTAGCGATGACAGTCTCATCAGGATTTGAATGGCATTAGGTGCTTGAGGTGGGCTTTGAAGGTATCCAGCATGGGCAGGTGAGCAATATTTGCCTGCGGGGAGTTGAAGCAAAGCGGGGCTCGGTGAGCAAAGGACCTTTGACCTTGGGTAGTTCGACATTTTGGAGTTATGAAGTACTGGTACTCAAAGAGTTAGGAGTGTGCCGAGGGTTAGAGCAGTGTACCAAAAGTTGTCGGACCCCAGACGGAAGGTACCAAGGCAGATCTTTTTGGCAAGCAGGCAGGTTTGGTATTTTAACCAGCCATTGAGCGTGTCAGTGCACTTCGGTATAGAGATCACAGGTGTGAGTAAGCCTGTACACACCTAAGGTTAGCCGGCAGGCTTTGTTTAGCGTGGTTTTTAAGCGCCGGAGGGCTGTGTCAGTGGTGGAGCCATAAATGGGTAGGCCGTAATCCACTAGGGAGCCCAAAGAACTGTGAACGGCTATTCTAAGGGCTTCTGGGGTCATACTGTGCTTGTGACAGTACAGAAGCCCTAGGCGCTTGTTGATTGCTTTGGCCGTGTTGTCTGTATGAAGAGTATAGGAGAGCGAGTTGTCAATTATGATGCCGAGATACTTAAAATGATGAACAAGTTCAAGAAAGGCCCCCTTGACTTTGCATATTGAGAGTGGGTAATTACGATACTTGTTCAAGGGGCTGGAGAACAGCATGGATTTTTTTTTTTTGTGATTCATAATTAGCTTATGGTTAATGAACCACTTCTCAATACTGGTAAAGTCACTTTGGAGCTGCTGTTTCAGGGCACCAGGATATGGGCTCTGTGCGAAAACAACCGCATCGTCTTCACATAGGAGGACATTGGCTAGCCAGCGGGAGATTGTTCAAGAATAGGCAGAAAAGGAGGGGACCCATTATAGACCCCTGTGGCACCCCTGAGCAGACAGGCTTGCTGCCTGAGAGGGTAGATCCTATCCTGACTTGCTGGGAGCGGCCGTGCAGGTAACTATGGAACCAGGAAACTGCCTCTGGTGCAAGGCCAGTAGCGGCAGGTTGTTCAGTTAGGAGGGCATGGTTTATAGTATCGAATTCCTTAGGTCAATAAAAATTGCCCCAGCAAGTTGTCCAAGATCAAGTGATTTGTGGATGAAACCCATGAACTCCAGAAGTGCTGTGCCCGGCCCTGAAGCCATGCTGCTCTGGGCAGAGAAGATTGTATTTGTCAAGATGTTCAACAAGTTGGTCCGCAACAATACGTTCCAGGGCCTTGGAGAGTGGTGGTTGTAGAGAGATGGGTCTGTAGTTCTCAGTCAGGGCATGATCCCCATTCTTGTGAATAGGGGTAACCACTGCAGCTTTCCATTCTTGAGGGAAAGCTGCTAGCCGAAGTGATAGATTGAGAATGTGGGTTAGCGGAGATGGGATTTCTTTCAAGGTGAGCGAGATTATTTTAAGTCAAGGGTATCTCCACTGAACCTCCCCTTACCAAGAACTTTCATAAGGTATTTCCTGGCTTTTGCAATAGAAATAGTCTTGAATCAAAATGGTGGATGCCCAAGTGTTTGAGTGCGTGCAATAGGGTTGCTGGGGAGGAAGAAGCCGAGAGGGAGGACGTGACTGAGGTCAATGAAAGCAAGGTTGAAAGTATTGGCTATAGTTTTTGGGTCCAGGATGGGGGAACCATCTGCGATGATCATGGAGGGAGCAGTTTTTGGCTCACAGCCAGTAACCTCTTTAAAGTTAGCCCAGAATTTATGACCGTCCTTCCAATGCCTGGACAGGGCCTCCTTATAGTAAAGGTTTTTTGCAGCCCGGATGGCGCTGGTGCAATTATTCCTGGCTTGTTTATAGTTCAGGAGGTCCGACTGCTTCCCAGTGGCTCTGCCTAGATGCCAGAGATGGTCTCTATGTTTTATGAGTTCCATGATATCAGGGTTCATCCAGGGATTAAAGTGAACTTTGATTGTACGCTTTTTTAGTGGAGCATGGGTGTCGCAGATTTTATTGAATAGGAGGATGAAGCTGTCCAATGCACTATCAACATCAGGGGCCCCAAATACAGCTGACCAGTTTGCGTTACAGAGATCAGCTTTCAGGCGGTCAGCATGACCAGACCTGAGAACCCTGTTGGTGACTGTTCTGCGGGTGGGGGGTTGGTGAATTTATGAGACCAGCTGAACATGACGGGGTCGTGGTCACTGATGTCGTCCGGGAGGACAGAGGCGCTAGAAGTGTGCTCAGGATGGTTAGTGAGAACCCAATCCAGTAGGGTGCTGGTATCCATCCTGTAATTAGTCCTAGTTGGGGCTTCAGTGAGTTGTGCAAAGTGGACAGCCTGGAGTGCATCTGTGAAGTGGTTGGCTTCAGGAGCAAGCCAGTTATTGTTGAAGTCTCCAAGAAGTATGACTTCCGTGCTTAAGGTTAGGTTACCAAGGCAGTCGATGATGGCTTGGAGACCATGGGATGAGTCCTTTGGGGGGATATAGATGGAAAGCAGCGTAAGTGTTTTGTGTGCCCCAAAAAGGACCCTAATGGCAAGCACCTGGGCAGAGAACCCTAGGCTGGGAAGGTTTAGGACTACTCTCTGAAGGTTGTCCTTGAGGTAGAGTGCACAACACCCCCCCCCTTTTTAGACAGACGATCTTGCAGCCCGGCAGGCTGACTGTTCCATCTGGGGTCCTGGGGAGAGCCAGATCTCGACCACTGGCAGCACATCCGGGTTATGAAGTGCAGCTCAGGCTTGCAGGTTATCAAACTTTACAGCAAGACTGTGGATATTTAGAGAAGCAAAGGTTAGTGTACCTGTCTTCAGGGCATCCTTACCCTGGGATTGGAGGGGGCCCGGATTGGGATGTATGTTTCCCGAGAGTAGAGGCAGAAGGAGGGCTAGTCTAAACAAGTACATTTTAAAAATGTTGAGATTGACTTTGTGGCACCTCCTACAGCATAATCTGCAGGAGCACTTATCCGTGAGCATACAGAGGGCACTAACAAATGAAACAAAATTCTATTTCGCCATAGGGCATGTAATAGGTGGAACACTCTGCCACAGCATATAATGGATGTAAATGACTTTAGTAAGTTGAAAAACCAACTGGACATGTACCTCTTTAGGGATAAATAATGTCCCCCACGTGTGTGAGGATGACAGTCCCGATGGGCCTAGCGCCTGCTTCTACCTTTATACATACAGCGTAATAAAAAAGTACAAATGAATAAAAGCCAACCAAGAGAAGATGATATGTTTAGGAGGAGGGTCTTTATGGTAGCCAAAGGTTGGGCAGGAGAGAGGGGGGGAGCATCAGGGACCCCGAATTCTCAGCAGAAAGTAAAGGTGTCAGAAGAGTTGGCTTGCTCTCAACCACAGAAGAGCACGGCTTATGCTCTGTTAAGGGCTAGCTGACCCTCAAGCAAAGAAGATGTTCCAAGAGAACATCGAAGGACTAGCTTAGAGGGGGTAGATTGCAAGGAAAGGAGCACTTCCCTGAAGTCTCAGAAACAGGAGTGGAGCTGTGAGCCCTACGAAAGAAATCATTGCCACCCATAGTTGTCCACCTGAGGGTATGAAAACTACAACAGGCTAGAGATTGGGAGTCCCATATGACCAAAACATAATATGGGAGAATAGAGAGCCTCTGATCCATGGTCTGAGAGAGCTGAGTCAGGGCTCAAACAGTGCACCAGTAGGTCAGGTTTCCAAGCTAAGTAGTGATATTTAGGCACTCAGAAGATAAAAGTGCAACTCCAAGAGGGGGCCAAAGACTGAGAAACATCCCAAAATTAGGATAGGGGATTAAGAGAAAGAGAGATATAACAGGCCACTAAAGAAGTGTGGGAGGTGAACTACAAGGGAAAAGAAAGCTGATCTGATAAGGGAACTTCGACTGCAATTCCCAAAAAGTTTCCAGTCCCTAGAGTGCCTGCTCCCATTCAAGGCCTTGTTCCCAAGAAGGGATGAGAAACACTTCAGCACCAAACAACTATAGATCCCCTCTGCCTAAAGGGTCTTGGGGGAATGAAACAAAGGCTTCTACAGCCAATTGCTACTAAAAAGCTCTTTCTCTCTCTCGTTTTATTTTTTCGAACAATGGGAAGGCTAAGGGAAGTTTTTTTTTTGGGAGGGGTAAGAATTGCTCCTTAAGATATAAAAAAAACTTTTCTTTTTTTTATTAACGAAGGGCCACACGGAGGTGTGTGGCAGGAACAAGTTCCTGAAGAGGTTTGTCCCTTAAATGCCTACCCCCACTTTTTAATAATAAAAAACAAGAAGGGGGCAAGCCTGGAGAGGAAGGGAAAGGAAAGACTGCCCAGAATCCTGGCCATTGAGGGGGAAGGTGGGCGGTTTGCAGTGATGAATGGTGAAGATATTCTGGAAGTATGTAATTTTCATATCTTCCAAGAATCAGTCTTCACCATTTATCAGTGGAGAGGTCTGAGTGCCATGCTTACCACCAAGGGTGGTGTTGGCAAACCCTGAGGGAAATGGTTGTTCCCTCAGCCTCCTGTGGGGAAGACACAGAGAGGTGTCAGCCCGTCATGGGCCTGGTGAGGCCCGAGACTGGTCAGGTGGAGGCTTCAGTGGCCTAGGAGCAGGAATACGCCCCACAAGCTCATGCGTGATCCTACGGGACAAGAAATGGGTCCCCTTGAAATGTGAGGCGATCACCCTATGCAGGACCAAGGGTGACGACTGGGAAAGAGACAGCCACGCCGTCCGCCTAATGCAGACTGCAGTTCCCACTAGTCTGGAGGCTACCTCGTTGGTGTTGTAGGATGCCCTCGCCTGGTGTTTCGCCAGCTCCAGACCCTGTGCAGAAAGGCATGTGTCCTGTCTGGTTGCCTCACAATCTGGGAGAGATACTAGGAGCTGACCCAGTGTCGCTCACGGGCGCCTTCCATAGGATATCTGGTGTGCAGCAATGAATAACGTGGTGCACGCTGTGAAGAAGACTCTGTGACCCCTGATGTCAAACTCATCCGAGTCCGATTCCAGGGGATGGTTGCACACTGGGCGCCTATACCCAGAGGGGAATGTCCAGGAGTTGGACCCTGGAAGAGGGGTGTGTCATGGTTCCTGGAAGTTTCAGGGATGTGCAGTACCTGTGTTAGGCATCCCTCGTAGCTGGAGAGGGTGCAGAGGGATGGAGCCAAACATCTCTTGATGACTCCGCAAATGGCCGAGGCCACAAAGGTATGACTGTGGAGTCATGACGCTACTCATACTAACATATGAAATAGCCAGCAGAAAAAGGCCTTATTGGTCTGTCGAGTGTGCAACTCAGTCTGGTTCTCTGGAGCTACATTCCCTCCCCCACCCTTCCCTTCCTGGAGTTATCCTCTTCCACCCCATTTCACTTACCAGCTTCCACTAACCCGTTCTCTTTTTCACCCTATCACCACTCCCTTGAAACACGCCCACCATATTCGCTAACACTACCTCCTCTGCTAGTTCTTTCCACCCTAATACCATCCTCTCAATGAAAAAGTGCCTCCTCAATTGCTTCTTAAATCTAGCTCCCACCAGTTTCAGGCCATGTCCCCTTGTTTTACCCTCCCATCTTAGATTGAAGATGCCCTCTGTTCCAACCCTGTTTATACCTTTTAGGTACTTGAAGGTTTCTATCATATCCCCCCTCTCCCTTCTGACCTCCAGGGAGTACATGTTAAGCTCCCTTAGCCTCTCTTCATATGTTTTGTCCTCCATGCCCTGGATCATTTTGATCACCCTCCACTGAACCCCCTCCAGTAGCTTGATGTCCTTTTTCAGATAAGGGCATCAGTACTGTACATAGTACTCCAGGTGTGGTCTCACCAGTGCCATGTACAGTGGCAGAAGAACCTCCTCCCTCCTAGATGTGATTCCTCTAGCAATGCAGCCCAACATTTTATTTGTTTTGGCTGCTGCCTTGTGGCACTGCGTCAAGTGTTTCATGTCCCCCCAGACCAACACTCCAAGATCCTTTTCCTCCTCTGAGATGGTCACCTGTACACCCGGTCAGAAGTTTTTTTTTTTTTGTTTGTTTGTTTTGTTTTAAATCAGGAGAGACACACTAAGCTGAAGCTTGTTTACAGGTGCGACCTGGGAGCACAAGGATGTTAATTGACTTGCTCAGGGTGGCACAGTTTGCAAGTGGGGCTGTGGGATTCGAACCCAGGTCTCCAGGTTTGCAGCTCAGAGCCTTAAACCAATGCGCTATAGCTGGCCCCTGGGTTTCTAGCTTCCAGGTGCATGACCTTGAATAGCGTTGAATCCCAACTATCAGATGCCCAATTATTTCTCTAGCCAAGCTAGATCTTTCATGAGCTCCCCTCCTCCATGTCCATCTTCCCACAGAGCTTCGTATCATCTGCAGATAGGCAGATCTTACTTTTGAGCCCATCAGTTATGTCACCAATAAAGATGTTGAATAGCACCAGTCCAAGTACTCAACCTGTGGGACCCCACTGGTTATTGGCCTAGGTTTGAATAGCTCCCCCCGCCACCATGTCCATCTCTCTGGTTTCTGTCCTGCAGCCAGCCCTTAACTTATCCCAGCAGCTTGTCTCCAACTCCCAGGTCACTCATCTTGCTGATCAGCCTGCCATGCTGCACTGAATCAAACGCCTTGCTGATGTCCAGATATAGGACGTCCACTGCCTGCCCCTTGTCCAATGATCTTGTGACCCAGTCGAAAAAGTCTTATCACGTTTGTTTGGCAGGGTCTTCCCTTGACAAATCCATGTTGCTTATCATCCTGGAGACCATGGACCTCAAGGAAGCTCACCAGCCTTTCCTTTACAATGGTCTCCCTTAACTTACCCACTATGGAGGTTAGGCTGACCAGCCTGTAGTTACCAGGCTCATCTCTGGGACCTCCCTTGTGGAGTGGCACCACATGTACCACCCCACAGCACACACCCTTTCTCCAGGGACCCACCTGGAAGGATGGAGGTTTGTTCAAACCTGACGGCCTGCATCCATCCTGGAGGGGAATCCAAGCACTCAATGATAAATTTAAATGCTACATTGACAAGCATTTAAACTAGCAAAGGGGGGTGGCAGGCCAGCAAGGAGGGTACCTACTTGCTCCCCCCTCCCCCCACAGCTAGCAGTGGAACCAGTGAACCTGAGGAGTGGCTGTCTCTACAAAGCAGTGTGCAGAAGATGATTAGTGCCCAAGAGGTGGATAGGCAGAAAAGGAGCAAAATTCAGCAGAAGGGCAGACAGCAAGGAGAACCAGGGAAAAAGGACAACCAAGGAAGGGGCTGGAGTGGATCAGCACAACAGTCTAGGGAGGTCAAATCATGGAAGGCCTTGTGTGCCAATGCCAGGAGCCTTAGCAACAAGATGGAAGATCTGGAGGCTGTCATGATGCACTCAGACCTGGACATTGTGGCCATAACTGAAACCTGGTGTAATGATAACCACGACTGGGAGATGGCCATACCTGACTACAACATATTCAGAAGAGACAGGGCAGGTAGGAAGGTAGGAGGAGTGGCACTGTATGTGAAAAATGACATAAGGGCCACAGAGATCCAGGAGGAACAAAATGGGGGATAGATACTGTAGGTTAAGCGGGAAAGGAAAATGGGGCCAGCCATCCGCACAGGTATGGTCTATAGACCACCAGCCCAGGAGGAAGAAACAGATAGGGAGCTGATGCTAGCCATCCAAAGGATGGCAAACAAGGGTGAGGTAGTACTGGTTGGAGACTTCAATATTCCAGACGTGGACTGGAGCATCCCAGCAGCGTCAACTAGGGAGCAGATTTATCCTGGACTCCCTTCAGGGTGCCTTCCTCATGCAACTGGTCATGGAACCAACTTGGCAGAAGTCAATACTGGACCTTGTGCTCACAAACAGGGACAGAGTGATGGGGGTAACAGTGGGGGAGCACCTGGTGAACAGTAACCACCAGTCTTTGTGGTTTGAATTCACAGAAAGAGCAGAACCAAACCACACAAAAACACGTATCCTGGATTTTGGGAGGCAGACTTTGGGAAAATGGGGAGATACTTGAAAGAGGCATTAAGGGAAATGGGGCAGGAATCGGGGGTTGAGGAACAGTGGGCAGTATTTAAAATGGGGATTACAAGAGCAACAGAATTATACATTAAGCAGGTTAGCAAGAGGAAAAGGAAGAGGAGGTCATTATGGTTTTCCAAAGAGGTAGCAAAGAAAGTGAAAGCCAAAATTATTGCATTCTATCACGCAATACAAAAAGACGTAGGCAGAAGGGGATAGGGAGAAGTAACAGGAGAAGCAAAGGGAGGCAGGGAGGTCAGTAAGGGAAGCTAAAGCTTAGACAGAAGAACACATTGAAAAATCAGTGGGTAGAGGGGACAAAACCTTTTACAGGTACATAAGTGAAAAAAGAAAGGCAAAGGGAGGGATAGTGAGACTGAAGGGGGAGGATGGGGGCCTCGTGGAGGATGACAACAGTAAAGCTGACATATTGAACAGGTATTCAAACACCATGAAGTCTTGCTATATTATGACAATTAGCAGTTAGCCACAGCACTTGAACTGCCCCGGAGAGGAAGGAGTTAACTCCAGGCTGACTGGAGTTCCAAGCGAGCGCTTTGCTGAAAGCTCTATCTGGCTAGTTTCAAACTGAAACTGTCAGATTCTTTACTCCGCTTCACTGAACAGTCGCTCCGAGATCTGCTCCTTCAGCTCGGTTCATTTCTCGGTTCAAGCGGTGTTTTCGGTTCATTTAACCGCAATAAGTATTTATTTTACCGCATTTCGTTCAAAGCGCTATCTGGTAAACCGTAAGTACAGGATTTTAAAGTCTGTGTGGAAATTAATTATCGGTTCGGTTTTGAACCGATCGGATTGCTAAAAAAAACAATTTTAAATAATAGCTTGGGCTTTTAGAGTGCAGTTCCCAGTTCTTATCGGTTCTAAAAAACCTATCTCTTAAATTGGGTTTTTTCAAATACCCGTGACACGGTTAGGAACCGATAAGGGTGTCTTGCCTGGCACTGCCATAAAAAGGGCAAGTTTTTGGATAGGCTGGCATTATGTCTGAGAAACCCAAAAGAAAAACCGGGCCCACTGGGTTTCAACACTGTGATGTTTGTGGGGAAGCCTTTGCCAAGGCTGACCCACACACCACATGTGTTTATTGTCTGGGGGCTGACCACCTCCTGTCAGACTGCCAGGTGTGTAAGAATTTCCCTGCAGCCACCCTGGAGAAAAGATTGGGCCGGCTCAGGGAACGAGAGGCCAAAAAGTCCGCTGACCCGGATGGCCAGCCTGGTCCAGCACCCACTGGACCAGAGGGAGTGCCCTCTGACCAGGGCGAGACTTCCTCGGGCCAAAGGAAGGCTGGTTCTGAGGAACCAGTCCCAGTAACAAAATCTAAGAAATCAGCAGGTCTGGAGTGCAAGATTGCCTCTCCAACTGCTGCAGAGATAGCTAAAGCCATACAGATTGTCCAGTCACTGTCTCAGGGACCGGCCGAACCACCAACAGCTGGCAAAAGGTTGGTTCGTTCGGTTCCAGTGGTTCAAGAGTATGATGTTGAGGAATTTTATGAACCACAGGAGGGGGAGGAAGATTTTGATCATTATGTATGTGGCTGGGAGGGTCTGGACATGCCCATTGAACCGGACATTTCTCCAGACAGACCATTAGAATCTCCCCCTATGCTGTCTGAGTCCCCTTCTCATTTTATGTTTTACAAAAAGGTTGCAGAAACCCTCCAGCTTCCCTTGGAACAGGCTGTGGATGAGCAAGAGGAGCCTGATTATGTTGAGATGATGGATATCCCAGAGTCTAGGAGGTTGTCTATTCCTTTGCATAAGTCATTTAGGAAGCAAACAACAACAATTTTAAAAATCCTCATTCTGTCCTCGGTAGATAAAAAAAATGGACAGAAGGTATACTTTATCAGGCCCTGATACAGACTTCCTCACTGAGCAGTGTAGTCATGTAGGTGTGGTACAAGCTGCAGCCTGTGACAGGCTAATTCCCCTGGCCTCACATCCTCCTGATAAGGATTCCAGGAAGATTGATGCCATGGTGAAAAACAGTATATGGCAGCTTCTTTGGGACTCAGGCAGGCAAATTATATGGCTTATGTGGCTAGATATCAGAAATCTAGATGGGATACAGTGTTGCAGTTAGCCAAGCAGGCCCATGGCCAGCTGGCTAGTGAATTGGAACAGGTGGCTGCTGATGGCATTGAAACCTCTAAAGTTCAATTTCATACTGCTGTAGACGTAATGATGTTTCCTCTAGGGTCATGGCCACTTCTGTAGCTTTCCGTAGGTTGGCATGGCTCAGGTGCACTAATCTGTCACAGGATACTCAGTCAAAGGCTATGGATTTTCCTGTGGTGGGAAATTCTCTGTTTGGAGAGCAAATGGAAAATTATATGAAAAAGATGGATGAATACAGAACTACCTACAAAAGTGCCCAGGCCAAGGAGCGGCATGCCACTCCACAGAGGCACACTCCCAGAGGTAGGGGCAGGCCTTTCCACAGGCCTTTTTATCAATCCCAAGCCTCCTCTGCTTTTGCACAGAGGGTATTTTTCAGAGGCAGAGGTAGGCGGGGCGCAGGTAAACCGTCCCCCACCCCTCAGCCTAAGGCTACTGCCAAGCAGGCACCCTGATGGGGTGCCCAGGGCCGATTCTCCTGTACCAGTTGGAGGCAGGTTGGCTTATTTCAGCCAGAACTGGGTGTCCCTAACTTCGGACAAATGGGTTCTGGTGGTAAGCAGGGTCTGGTTCTCAGCTTCAAACAGTTTCCAAAGATGAGAACCAGACATTTTCCACCTGCAAGCCCTTTAGAGGCCCTTGCTTTGGAAGCAGAGGTCTCTTCCCTCCTAGACTGCAAAGCAGTGGAAGGGTTCCTCCTTGTCACCAGGGCAAGGGGCTGTACTCCAGATACTTTCTTACCCCAAAAAAGACAGGAGAATGGCGGCCCATTCTAGACTTAAGGTACCTGAACAAGCATCTTTTGAAACCAAAGTTCAGAATGTTAACTCTGGCAATGATTTTGCCCTCCCTCAGGCCAGGGGACTGGCTAGCCTCCCTGGACCTCAAGGATGCCTATTTTCATGTCCTGATCAGGCCTTCTCACCGAAAATACCTCAGGTTCGAACTGCCCTCAGGTCACTATCAGTTCAGAGCAGTGCCCTTCGGTTTTACATCTGCTCCAAGGGTATTCACAAAATGTCTAGCTGTGGTAGTGGCTCATTTAAGAAGGCAAGGGGTTGCTGTGTTTCGCTACCTGGACGACTGGCTCATTGTGGGTCAGTCCCCAGATCAGGTAAAATCCCACTTGCAAGTCACCCAGCAGCTTCTCACTTCCCTGGGATTCCTGCTGAATTTACCAAAGTCAGTTCTAGAACCAGTTCAGGTACTAACTTTCATAGGTGCGAATTGGACACAAAGTTGGCCAGGCATTTCTCCTCGGAAAGGGGTAGAAGCTGATTGCCCTGACATCCTCTTTCACCCTGCGGGTCTCTCGACCAGCAAGGCACTTTCTGCAACTTCTAGGGCACATGGCTGCCTCCACAGCTGTAGTGCAAGGAGCAAGATTCCAGATGAGAGACATTCAGTTTCATTTGAGGCCTATTGGTCCCAAAGGAGGACCCTTACCAAATTGGTCCCAGTGACCAACTCTGATTCTAGCTCTTCAGTGGTGGCAGGATCAGAGCAATCTAAGACAAGTGGTCCCCTTCATTACCATTTCTCATTCCCTCACCCTCACCATGGATGCCTCCCTTGCTGGGGTGGGGCGCAGAGGCGACCTTTCCACTCAGGAGTGTGTCCCCCAGGAATCTCTGCTCCACATCAACCTATTGGGACTCAGAGCTGTCTTTTTAGCTCTTCAGGTTTTCTCAGCATCTGTCCAGAACAAAGTAGTTCAGGTCAGGACAGACAATACCACAACAATGTGGTACATCAACAAGCAGGGGCACTTCGGTCATCAGCCTTGTGCACGAAGCAATGAAGTTGTGGTCTCTGGCTTACTCCTGAACACCTCCTAGTAGCAGTTCACCTTCCAGGAAGGACAATGTCCTAGCGGATGCCCTCAGCAGGATTTCTCAGGGTCATCACGAATGGTCTTTGAATCCCCTAGTGCTGGGGTCAGTCTTTGCCAGATGGGGCACTCCTCAGATAGATCTTTTCGCAGCCCCAGACAACCACCAACTTCCTCTGTTCTGTTGCAGGCCTCCAGTAATGGGCTCAGTCCCCCTGGACGCCTTTCTGTTGGATTGGGAAGGGAAGTTCCTGTATGCCTTTCCCCCTTCCCCTTCTCTTCAGGGTGTTAGTAAAAATCAGATCCCAGCCCTGCAAAGTGATTCTGATTGCACCAGACTGGGCCAGGCAACCCTGGTACCCACTGCTTCTGTCCCTGTCAGTCCACCCTCCCCTGGACCTTCCCAGGGTCCACAACCTGCTGACTTGTGCCCAGGGGAGAGTTTGGTATCCGGACCTCAAATCCCTCCACCTCAAGGCTTGGCTCTTGAGGAGTTAGAATTTGCTGATTTACACCTTTCTCAAGGTGTCCTTGATATTTTAAAGGCCTCTAGGAAGCCTTCCACTAGGGCCACTTATAATTCCAAATGGAAGAGGTTCTCCATCTGGTGTTCTGGGAAGCAAATTGTCCCAGAATCTGCTGATTTGCCCATTTTGCTGGACTACTTGGTCCATCTTAATTCCTTAGGCCTCAGGCCAGCTACCTTAAAGGTTCATCTGGCAGCTGTCTCTGCTTTTATATCAGCAGGAAAGCCTGCCTCCCTTTCTTCTCACCCTGTGTTTTCAAAGTTTTTAAGGGGTTACTCACACTAACCCTCCTTTTGGGACCCAGCCCTGCCTGGGACCTTAATGTTTGCATTGCTCAGTTAATGCAACCCCCTTTGAACCTCTGTCTTCAGCAGACCTTAAGTTCCTAACTTGAAAACTGTTTTCCTAGTGGGCCATCACTTGCTAGACAGACAAGTGAGTTACAAGCCCTGTCAGTGGAAAGGATTTATTTCTTTTCACAGAGATAAGGTAGTCCTCAGGACTAACAGAAAGTTTTTACCTAAAGTGGTTTCAGATTTCCATCTTAACAGTCCATCTCCCTTCAGTATTTTTCACTTGGCATTCTTCCTCGGGTGAGAGGAGATTGCACAGTTTGGGCGTCAAAAGAGCTTTAAGCTACTATTTGGAGCGCACAAGGGTCACAGGTTGAATCCTCCAACTCTTCCTTACTATGGCGAGGTTGGCAAAGGAAACCTGCCATTAAGAGGACAATTGCCAGGTGGATTGTCTCTTGTATCCAATTTGCTACTAAAACTAAGTAGAGAACCCCCTCAGGACTGAGGGCCCATTCCACCAGGGTACAGCTGCATCTCTGCGACTGCTAGAGATATTCCATTCTGGAAATCTGTCAAGCTGCTACCTGGAAAACAGTTCACACCTTTACCAAGCATTACTCCTGGATGTCCAGTCCAGGAGAGATGCTCAGTTTGGCACCAGCCGTGCTTCAGAGCCTATTTCTAAGTAGGTTCTGGCCCTCCTCCATGGAGGTACTGCTGTGTAATCTGCTAATTGTCATAATATAGCAAGACTTCATGGTGTTTGAAAAGAAAAAATTACTCACCTTAGTGTGCTTTTCGTCTCATGGAGTCTTGCTATATTATACCACCCCAACCTGCCCCTCTCAGAACTTCTACTTGGGTAAGGGGTTGGCAAATTAGTGCAAGCACTGTGTCATGCCGTTATAGCTCTTTTCTCTTTTCCCTTTTCTTTAGGATTAGGAAAACTAGGTATTTCTGTTTTGGTTGTATGTTTGGCCCCCTCCTGGACTTCTGTCTTTTTGGGGGCCTAATAATTCCTGTAGGGGTGATATTGTTGTTGTTGTTGTTTCTGTTATTGTTATTCTACTAGTAGGTAGCCATTTGGCTAGTGTAGGGTTTTCCACACAGACTTTGCTTAGTGTTGGCTCCGTAAAGATCTGACAGTTTCAGTTTGAAACTAGCCAGATAGAGCTTTCAGCAAAGCGGCTCGCTTGGAACTCCAGTCAGCCTGGAGTTAACTCCTTCCTCTCCGGGGCAGTTCAAGTGCTGTGGCTAACTGCTAATTGTCATAATATAGCAAGACTCCATGAGAAGAAAAGCAATTACTAAGGTGAGTAATTTTTTCTTTCTGCACAGTCTTTACTGAGGAAGAGTAGGGTAATGGGTCTGAAGGGAGTACAAGAGGTGAGAATGGTGCAGAAATGGACACAAGTCCCTTTACACGAGAAAGGGTCCTGAAGGAACTGGAAGGAATAAGAGTTGATAAAGCAATGGGGCCAGATGAGGTGCACCCCAGGGCCCTTAAAGAACTAAGAGAGGTGGTGGCTGAACCTCTGTCTAGCCAATCACTGGAAACAGGGGAGGTACCCAAAGACTGGAGGACAGCAGACGTAGTCCTCTTATACAAAAGTGGGAACAAAGAGGAAGCGGGGACTACAGACCAGTCAGCCTGACCTCGGTAGTGGGGAAGATCATGGAAGCACTACTGAAGGAGAGATTGATGGAACATCTGGTTGTCAATGGACTACAGGACCCAAGGCAGCATGGTTTCACCAGGGGGAGGTCATGCCAGACCAGCCTAGTTGAATTTTTTGACTGGGTGACTGGGGAGGTGGATCAGCGGAGGGCAGTGGACATGTCCTATCTGGACTTCAGCAAAGCCTTTGACACTGTGCCACATAGAAGACTATTACACAAACTGGGGAATATGGGTGTGGGCAGGACAGTAGTGTGGTGGGTAGGTAACTGGCTGGGCGGCTGGACACAGAGGGTGGTGGTAAATGGCTATCACTCCACAGAGGGAAGAGTGACCAGTGGGGTACCACAGGGATCAGTGCTGGGACCAGTCCTATTCAGTATCTTCATCAGTGACATTGCGCAGGACCTAGAAGGCAGAATTTCACTGTTCGCTGATGACACAAATCTCTGTAACAGAGTAGACACACCAGAGGGTGTAGACAGAATGAGAAGGGACGTGCAGAAACCTGAAGAATGGTCAGGGGTTTGGCAGTTGAAATTCAATGCAAAGAAGTGCAAGATAATGCACATGGGGCTCAAAAACCCTGGCACAATATATCAGTTGGGGGGGTGAGGATATAGCATGCACCAAGCAGGAAAGGGATCTTGAGGTTATCATCTCTGATGACCTCAAGGTAGGGAAACAGTGTGACAAGGCAGCAGGTAAAGCAAATAGGATGCTGGGATGCATAGGCAGGGGCATCACCAGCAGGAAAATGGAGGTCATAATTCCACTATACAAGACACTAGTGAGGCCCCACCTGGAGTACAGTGTACAGTTCTGGAGACCTTCCCTACATAAGGACATAGACAGGGTAGAGAAGGTTCAGAGGAGGACAGCAAAGATGGTACATGGATCGCATCACAAGTCCTGTGAGGACAGGTTGAAGGAACTGAATATGTACTCCCTGGAGGAGAGGAGGGAGAAAGGGGATATGATAGAGACATACAAGTATCTTACAGGGAGGAACAGGGTGCAGGAATACAGTATTTTTAAGCAAAAAATATGTTCCAGGACTAGAGGGCATGGGATGAAGTTGGAGGGAGGACGATTCAGAGGAAACATGAGGAAGAATTTCTTCACAGAACGGGTGGTGGACAAGTGGAACATGCCAGAGGAAGTGGTGGGGGCTGAAACAATCACGGGATTTAAGAATGCATGGGATAGACATAAAGGAACTCTGGAGGTCAGAGGTAAGGGGCAACAGACTTCTAGGAAAACATAAACTGAACTTACAAGCTCAGATGTGCAGACTGGGTGGGCCATAGGCCCTAATCTGCCGACACTGTCTATGTATCTATGAGAGACCGCCGATACTGAAGGACTAGGGTTAGGCCCAGGAAGGTCTCCTTCCTCCCCAAGGAAGGACAGCGTCAGGTGTGCAAGACTGTGGCTGGAAAAATGGGACAGTCACAGCTTCCTCATCATCTCCGAAAGAAATTGCTGGTAACGGGTGTACTCATCATTGGAGGAGAGGCGGACAGTGGAGTCCTCTTCCTTGATGTAGGAAGACGAAAATAACAAGGAGCTTGACTCAGGGTGGTGATGCTGGGGTTTTTAGGCTGAAAGATAGCTTGGTCCATTGCCTTCAGGTAAATGGGGAAGGCACTCGCTGAAGCCCTGAATTGCTTCTAGGTCAGGAGTCCCATAGGACCAGAAATCCCCGGGAGAGGAGGGGGGAAAGACAGAAGAAGAAGAGGAGGAGGGGGGTCATGACAGACCAGGCCAGGTCCTCTGCCAGGGCCACAAGAGCAGACCGGGGACCTCGCCGGAGAGGAGGGCCTGTGCATCTCATCCACCCAGGAATGCCCAACTGTAGAGGGCCAGTCTGGATGGTGCTCTTGGGGGACACCAGGTGTGGTGATCAAAGACGTAGTGTCCCACGGGGTAGTCCCTATCACCACCGACCGCTGTCCAAGACGGTTCCAAGGGGGCCAGAGGACCCAAGTCAACATTTTGACTCCTGCTATAATCCCCAGCCACTCTAGACATGGAGTGCAGCACTGACTGGGACCCAACAACCCCCCACTTCACCTGAATGGTCCCTTCCCCTGTAGCAGCAGGATCCTGGAGTAAGGGGAACCAGCACCACAGGCAGTGACAGACCCCCCCCGGCACTGGAAGTGGCACTGCGAGACACAGGGGAGGCGGTACCATGGCCGGCACCAGGCTGAGAGGAACTCCTAGATGACATAGATGCTGAAGGCCTAGGGCTAGGCCCAGAAAGGTCTCCTTACTCAACAGTATCAGGAAGCCAGTCGGGATCATCCTGGTCCTCGCCTTCCAGATCATCCGACCACTCGGAGCAGGAGATCCAGAAGATATCCAGTGGGTGACTGGCTCCAGATACCTTCCCTCTCCTAGAGCTGCGAACAACAGCAGAAGGGCACTCGGCCACATGGGCAGCACCGCCCCGCTCACCAACACCGGCCTTAGTGCTGACGCCAAAGCAGTGCTGGACTATGGCCCCAAGGGACCCACTGGCACAGGCCCAGCATATGGCTGCTACTTCCCACTGGGATTTCTAGACCCCCGAGGGGGTACCGGACTGGGAGGGGTACACAGCGGACCCCTTGGAGGGGACCGGTTGTCCCATGGACCCCTTCCCCAGGCCTCCCATCTCACCGAGACGAAGACTAGTGGAGGCCTGATCTTCCTCAGCATGTATAGTAGCAGGGAGGGGTTCAGAGGAAGAGCCCTTGCATCTTACTTGGTCCCAAGTGCAACGCCTGCCTCCAGAGGTGGGGGAAGGGTCCATTCCCTCCCTCATAGCACAAATTTTCCAAGGTGCGAAAGTCCATCGAGAAGCAGCCATCACAGCGGTCTATGTCACGGTCCGCTCCAAGGGAGATCCAGCAACAATCATGTCAGTCCCAGACGGACATGTTTCTTCCACAGAGTCACCAACACATGGAGGGAGATTCCATCCTCTTGGTCATTTTCTTCTGCTTCTTAGGCCCCTTGGATCCAGTCAGGGAAAAAAGGGCTTGGTGCTATAAAAAAGGGGATAGAAAAAGAAAGACGGTGATGAGAGGCTGAAATATGCTTACACAGCATTGAGCGAGTGGTGACAAACAGAACTTAAGCCATGTGATGCAGCAAAAATGGCGAACACTCACACAGATTGCTTTCTTGGATGGTGAGAAGAACAGAACCGAGGAGGCAGAGGGGCTGGCATCATTACTGGTCAGCCCGTGAGCGTTGTGTCATACGGTCGCCTCGTGAGCGGTACGGTCTGTGACGTCGGTCTCCTACCTCCAAAGCTTTAAAGGCATATGCTCCTGCAGGGTCCTAGTTCCTCCAGAATAGACTCAACAGTGATGAATGTTGAAGTCTGATTCTTGGAAGATCTAAAGTTATTTATTTGTAGTCTTTGATTAGGAAAGACTCACTGAGCTGTCATGGCTAATTTCTAGATGCGTCTGGATGGGGGGGGTGCATGGACCAGTTTTTTTTTTTTTTGTCAACTCTGTTTCTACACCTTTGAATGGGGGCATCTCTCATGGTGCCCACTTGATCTTGGTCCTTCTACTCCCCACCGTGACCCTTCTTCCAATGGTCCCTTGTTGCTGGACCTGCCTCGGAGCGGAACATGACATAGGCCACTGTGATGGCTGCTTCTCGATGGACTTTCGCACCTTGGAAATTCATGCTATGAGGGAGGGAATGGACCCTTCCCCCACCTTTGGAGGCAGGCGTCGCACTCGGGACTAATGCCCGTCGTCTGGGCAACAAGCTCCCTGAACTGGTGGCCTCGATGGAAGAGGAATGCCTGGATATCGTAGCAGTCACAGAAACATGGTACACAGAGAACCATGACTGAGATGTTAACATACCAGGGTACACAACCTACAGGAGAGACGGGGAGGGGAGAAGAGGGGGCGGAGTAGCTCTCTGTAAGGGAAGGGATAAAAGCAACTGAACAAAAGAGTAAACAGGGAGGGGAGGAGGCACTGCAAGTCGCCTTAGAGACTGGAAATGGTGCCACAGTCCATACAGGGGTTGTATACCGACCCCTATGTCAGGGGGAAGGAATGGACAAGGATATGATAGAACATATACTTAGGATGGCAGAGAAAGGGGAGATACTGTTGATGGGGGACCTTAATCTGCTAGATGTTAACTGGAGCACCTTTGCTGCAGCCACATCCAAAAGCAGAGCCATTCTCGAAGGTGGCATGCCTCAGACAGCTAGTTTTGGAACCTACTTGTGAGGGAGCAATCTTAGACCTTGTACTCTCAAATGGGGACAGAGAGAGGATCTCAGATCTAAAAGTGGATAGCCATTTGGGAACAAGTGACCACCAAACAGTGTGGTTCACGATAAACTCAGCTATAGAGTCAAGCCATACAAAAGTGAGGGTTCTGGACTTCAGGAGGGCTGACTTTGGCAAGATGGGAGAGTGCCTCAGAAAAGCACTAGCAAACAGGCTAGAAGGAGGGGTGGAGCAACAGTGGGGAAACATCAGAACTGCCATCACAGAGACAACAAGCCTTTGTGTGAAGCAAATAAACAAATCAAAATGAAAGAAAAAACCACTATGGTTCTTAAAAGAGGTGGCGGTGAGGGTTAGGGAGAAAAAGATGGCATTTCGGAAGTATAAGGAAACACAGAAGGAGCAGGACAGAGAACTGTACCAGTTAAGGCAGAAGGAAGCAGGGAGGGTAGTCAGAATAACAAAGGCCCAAACTGAGGAAAAGATAGCCAACTCGGTTAAGGAGGGAGATAAAACCTTTTATAGGTATATCAGGGAGCATAGAAAGACAAAGGGAGGGACAGTGAGGCTGAATAGAATGGACGGTGGGTGGGCAGAGAGGGACAGTGAAAAGGCAGGGATACTGAATGAATACTTCTGTTCAGTATTAACAGAAGAGGAGGTGGGGGAAGGTGCCTAATCCAATTAACAGAAGAACTCTGGATAGGGAGGGTCGATCCCAGTCATTTCACAGAAGAAAGGGTTCTGAAAGAACTCCTAAAACTGAAGGTGGACAAAGCAGTGGGGCCTGATGGAATTCACCCCAGAATTCTAAAAGAATTAAGCAGAGAACTAGTGACACCACTGACTACCCTTTTTTAACAAATCATGGGAGGATGGTGTAGTACCTGAGGACTGGAAGAAGGCAGATGTGGTTCCTCTTCACAAAAGTGGGACCAAGACAGAGGCAGGAAACTACAGACCTGCCTCAACCCTCTGCGCCACCAGGCCGGCCTGGACCAGTTTTGTTGATGGGGGAGGGGGGGATGTTGGCCATAACACCAGGTGTGTCCGGGGGGGGGTCATGGACCAGTTTTGTTGACATGGGGATGTTGGCCATAACACTGAAGAAAGTCCTGTACCATTCCTCAGTACATGCCATGGGATGTGTAATTTTCACCTAGACAGTGACGACATGTGCAGAAAGAACCTCAGTTTAAAATCTCATCCAAACAGCTCCCCTTGTACAGCACTACAGTATCCACTATAGTTTTTGCCCAGACAACCTGTAGTGGGCCAGTGCCGCCAGAGCCCACGACCTTTAGATCTTCAAGCCCCAGAGGTGATCTTGCAACCTACTAAGCCACTGACACTGAAACACTAAATACAGAGAATATGTGAATATAAGCTGAAATGTGTCTTGAAGTTGTTTTTTCCAGAGTTTCTTTTGTGGCATCTAGTCTCAATATAGGTGTTGGGACATACGTTAGAATGTCACTGGCTATGACAGCATGATGAAAGGGATCTCATCATCCATCATTGACAGTCGATAACACTTTCAGGTTCCCCTGCTCCCTGGAGTGAACATGTATAAACTGTGCCCAGAAAAATCTCAAGAATTGGTTGGGTCAGTGGTTTTCCCCATACAGACTCTGGACCTCCTGATTCATCATGGCTCAGTATTTCAGTATTTCCATTTTTTTCTTTTCTTTTTATTTCTAAGTCTTGTTTTCTTTTTCTCTCTCTCTCTCTTTGTATGTGTGTCTGTGCATAGTACGTTTTTACTGTTAGTAAGGCACATTTTCAGACACCTAAACCTGTGGTGATGGACACCTTGAAGGTCCCCATGATGGGGCTGGCCTTTCCACACCAAGTGAGTTAATTCTACTTCATTGGGCCACAGTATTTTACTTAGCTTTCAGCACTGGGTAGTTCAGTTGCACACACACAACACAAAACCAAAACCTTCTAAGATGTGATGTTAAGTATTTTGACTCTTTACATAACAGATTGAAAAGGTTTTGTAGTGCCATTGATGTAGGCTCGCTTTATTTCTTCATTCTCCCTCATCTCCCCCTTCCCCTTTACTAGCTGAATTTCCAGCAGCACACCTCATGGGTGCAGTTGTAGACAGTGTTTCGTAAGGCTGACACCAAACTCAGCTAACATCAGGGGTCGCTGTTCAGCAGAATATGCAGGGGTCCCTCCCCCGACCCCCGAAGAGTGAGCTTGTCCTCTCTGCAATCCCTGTTCTCTGCAACAGCCCCCAGGAGTGAGAGATGCCATCTAGTTTCTGTACTCCTGTGTCTCACACTGCTGCTGCTGTGGTGGCCTCTGATTCCAGTTTTAATTGGCTAGTACACACTGATGTACAAGTATGCTGTATACTGAACATAGCAGCTGTCTGGTCAAGACAGTAGACACGCCCTCCTCACCTGTTTTTGACAGGCTAGGATAAAATTGTGTGTTCAGAACAAAGTTAACACATGGAAGATAGACTTCCCACTGTCTCCCCGAGGCCAAAGCTGTGTGTGTCACCACCCAGATACAGTTGGTTGAACCCATTGTGCTGAATGATTATAGTAACAAGCTCTTTGGCAATATGGTAGCCATTGAAAGGAAGAGGTTAGGCAGTCAGAGGCTTTACTAACCTAACATGCTTCAGTGATTTGTTGTCTTGAAAACTGCACTGCTTTAACTCTGTCTGACCAGCTCTCTGTGTGTGGGACAAACGTGCATTTCTAGTAGTTATTAAGTTGGATCGATTCCATATATTGTGTTAGGCTTACACAATGGGTTATACTGATTAATGTACCAGCCGAAACATGAAGTCAGATGGGATGGCTGCTGCCTCCAATCTCTGCTCTCAGTTATGGGTGGTGACTGAGATGGGCACAACAGGGCTTGCATATGGTGGGGTGGGGGAAGACACAACATTTGTATGTACACTTATACATGGCATTCATTCACACACACACACGCGCGCGCGCACGCAGCTTAAGCAATAAGGCAAGACCAGGGTTATGCTAATGCTCTGTTAATCACCTTCTGTGGGTATAATTGGACACGAGGTGTAGCTCAGAGCTGTTGGCTACTAGAGGGCGATAAACCGAACATTAAAGAACTGGTGACACATTCAGGAGAACTTTAGCAAAACGTAATATTTAAACACAGCCCAGCTTGTATTTCCCATTAGTGCTGTATTCCTCCTCCCTGCTATTTATTACTTATTTGCATGAAAACAAGATCTTTGCTCCAGAAGAGTTCATCTATTCCTGCTGCTTTCTCCCTGCCTGAAGTCATAGAGCACTGCCTGTGACCTCACACTTACCCCATGGCAACAGATTGTGATGTTACAACAGAGGATTGTGACTTGAAGTAGGGAGTGAGATATAGAGGCAGATTAACTCAAAATGAACTCTGAGGGATAAAGAGCATATATTCATACACATTTCCTTACTAAGAAATTATGGATAGGAAAATATAAAAACAGAAATGGAATGCAAGCAGAATTGTACCTAATTATTATGTTTTTTTTTTTTTTTATTTTTCTGTGAGGTGTCAGTAGCTTTGTAACATAACCTCTGAAAATGCCTTATTGCCATTATAAAAATAGATATTTTAAAGTAGACTTGTACCCTGTTTAGAATTTGATTAGACTCTACATACGTGTTTACCTAAGGCTAAAGTGGACCTAATGGAACGGTTTTTTACTTATCTGACTACATTCCACTTGAATTTTCTTTTTGCAATTGTTATGTTGCCCTATAATCTTTATCACCTTTGTAAAAGAGCATTTGTGCTCTCCGAAATTGTCAATAAATCCATGGTTAGAGGCAGAAAGAAAGCTTTATTTCACCAACCATTGATATGCTACACAGTAATGCCAAGTCTGTGGTGCCAGCCCTGTCCCCTCTCCTGATGTGTTCCAGGCAGTCACTAGTGTCCCTTGGTCCCCCAATCACTTGATGCATATCCCCCAGGCTCCTAATGCTGTCTCTCCCATACTGATGCCAATCCCAATAGCAGTCCTGTCTGATCTCCCACCTATACATGATATCTCTGGTGTCCAGTGATACCCCTCTCCATCTTCCTATCCCTTGTCCTGCAAGACCTGTTGTCTTTTGTCTCCCCCCCACACCAGCTGTCTGATGTAGCCCCCATTCTCTGGCATCCTCACCAATTTCATGGCTGTAAACTCTCCCCAGATATGTAGGCAGTAACTGGGACTGAAGGCCACAGTGCTGTGTGAATGGGCCATTAACATTCAAGCCCTAGCCTATTTTTCTGGGTGTTTACAAATGACTTACTGCCTGCAGCCCCATTGAGCGTGAAGTGTTTGCTGAGCATGGCATGATGGGATCACAAACATAGCATGGGGTGATCTGTGATCTTTGCAAAATCTGACCACCTTTTTACTTACTGAAAACTGAGTTTTTGGTTTCTGGTTCCTGGGGCAAAAATCCCCCTACCACCATCCTGCATCCTTCCCACTGTTCAATCCCCCCCCCCCAATTCCTAGCCTCAGTCCCATATAAATAACCCTTCTACTGTGTCACACACACACTACTGGATCCTACCCAACCTAACTCTGATCCCGTGTAAGTACAGGAGTTACTCCTGCGTCCCTCCCACTGTCTGATCCCACCACCATCTAGCCTTGATACCATATTGATAATCCCCCTTCTGCTTCACACCCACTGTCCGATCCCACCCAACATAACCCTTGCCCCATGTAAATAACCTTCTAGGGATGTGGATATGATGTTCTATCCACACTTTCTGGCAGTTACCTTTCCCTTTAAGGATTGCCAGAAACATCTTCAAGCTAGCTTCTCCTACCCACCTGGGTGGTATATCCCTCTGTTCCACCTCATGACGCTAGATCTTCCTTTCTGCTGGAGGGTTCAGGTTCCCTCCTTACCGCTCCCATGTTGAGTAGGCCCTGGCACTCAAATCTTTGGATTTTCTTCCAAAACTTACCTTTAAATTTGTTCATGTTCCGTTTTCGCCTCAATCTTCTGTCGCTGCCGCAGTGGAGGACAAGACCATTCCCGGGTTTTGCTGGTGCCTTCGTGGGCAGAAGATGTCCCGAACTGATCCACATGCCTCGTGCGTCTGTCTGGGCCACAATCATGATCCACAGGCCTGTGACTTTTGTCAGTCATTCCACCCTAGTGTTCGCAACAACGCACTGCCCACCTGAAGTTGGGCAGACCGGAGAAACGATACCCACTGGTCAAATCTAAGGACACCTGTTGGGTGGTCTCCACGGCTGAGGGGTCCGCCGAGCAATTGGAACAGCTTAAAGCCTTCGAGGAAGCGGCCCAGGCCGCTGCTCAGTCCTCTTCCACCTCGGCCATTTTCCGCTCCAGTTGGGCTCCACCTATTCAGGCTTCTTTAAGTAACTGTGCCAGTCCCTCTCGACTAAAGGAAAGGGCCCTATCGAGTCACACAGTTCTTGCTCACGCAAGGAGTCCAAGAAGGACAAAGAGAAAACTCATCATCTACGCTCCTGGGACTTGGAACGTTCCTGCTACAGGAAACTCCAGTTTCAACTATGGTCGAAACCGCAACCTTGGCCGCTGGTTTCATGGTAACCCCATCGGTCCAGTTGGCTGACACGCCAGCTGACAATGCGGCTGAGATTTTCCTCGACCCTGCTGACCAGTTGTTGTCCGAAGAAGCCGACAGCCCTCTTTTCATGACTCTGGCCCTGCTGGGGACTGCTGACTGGTTGGCCCAGCTTACTGAGCTGGGACCACTGGTCATCATCCAAGATCAGGAGGTGCCGCGGAGCTCCCCAGCTCTCTCCGAGGCCCCCCGTCGGCACCACTGATGGCTGAGGTTGAAGTCTTGGTCATCTTCGACTTTGGGGTCGAGCAGGTCCCGATGACATTGGCGATCTTGCTTCCAACACCATGGTAAGTGGCGCCGTCGCTACTTATCTTCATTCTCCTCGAGTGAGGAGAGATTTTGGCACAGATTGCATCAACGCTACGAAGATCTATTGTGGCAACAGTTGGTTCTGTCCGGGCCGACACCGGCTACCACCCCGGCCATTACATGGCTGTCGCCTGAAAGGCCGACTCCAACTCCCCAGCGGGGCTAGTCGACACCTTTCCTCCCCCAGCGGGTTGGGTCAGGCCCTGTTGGCTAGGCCGGAGCAGGCTTCTCCGCCGATTGTGGTGGAGCCGCCACCCAAACAGCCGCTGGCCGGGGCTCCGACCCAGGAGTCTTGGCCTGCCAAGGGACTTCCCCACTGGCTGACAGTCACTCGTACTCCTGACTGTCCACGGCGGGTCGAGGGTGACACAGGTGGCTGCCCGCTTTATGCGGACTCCTCAGATTCCTCTTTGCACTCTGCTCCACTGTATACGGAGTCAACTGGGGATCTCTCCATGGACGAAGGCCCTGTTTCATTCATGGGCATTCTTCGGCTCATTTCCGAATCTATGGGGATGAAGCTGGAGCCTGTTCAAAAGCGTGCTCATTATCCCTTCACAGAAATCCTGGATAAAGGGGATTCTCCAATGGAGGCCTTCCAAGTGACCAAGGCCATTGTTGGTCCTGCCCTGGATCTTTGGCAGCGCCCTGCCTTTTACCCTGCGCCCTCAGCCCGGATGGCCTGCAAGTATGTGGTGCCCATCAGTACCCTTTCAGGATTCATGAAGCATCCCTCGGCTGAGGGGTTGGTGGCTGACTCTGTGTTTCGGCGGACGAGCAATACCGGGGACGTTGATAGACCGCTGGACAAAGAGTCAAAGAAACTGGATCATTCTGCCAAAAAGGTCTATGCTGCCTCATCGCTCTGCCACTGCCAGGTGAGCTCAGCCGTCCTGATAGCACACTTCTCTCATGCCTTTTTGGGCTCCCTGGATGAGTGATCTCTCACTTCCCTGTGGACCTTCAGACCATGGTCAAACAGGTCCAGGACCAGGGTAGGGCGGTGGCAAAGCAGCAACTCCAGCCGACTCTGGATGTTGGTGATTCTTATGCCCACTCAGTTGCATTCGCGGTTGCCATGCACTGTAGGGCTTGGCTGTGGATCTCAATCTTCATGGCAGATACCCAGCACAAGCTGGTGGATGTCCCCTTTTTGGGCACCGACCTATTTGGGCCTGGTGTGGAGGGTTACCTGCAGTGCATTGAAAAGTCCGATGCCACCCTGGACTCTGTGACATCCACTCAGAAGGACAGTAAGGACTCTAAGCAGTAGAAGTGCAAGCCCTTTCGGTCCTCCACCTCTGCGGCCAAACCAGCCCAGCATCAGTCTGGCCAGCAGGCTTAGTCCTAGCAACCTCGGGCCAAGTCTGTGGCCTCAGTGGTTCGAAATCCTGGAGGGAAGGAACCCGGTGGCTCCTTGGCCGGATCCTCGTCCTCCAAGCATGCTCAGTGACTGGATGGGGGTTGCCACCATGATAACTGTCACACCTCTCCTGGGTCATCCTGTGGGGTGTCCGGCTCCGCCACTCCTTTCTGCCTGGTCCGCTGTTACCACGGACAGGTGGGTTCTGAAAGTGGTCGGTCAGGGTCTGCCTCTGGAATTTGAGCAGTACCCTCCAAGCTGAGCCTGCACCCCTCAGGAGGACTTGGTATCCACAGACACTCGGTCAGCGCTTCGAGATGACAGTCCAGCTCCTCCACAAGGAGGTCATGGTCAGAGTTGTGGATCCTCCGTAACACTCAGGGTTTGTCTCCAGGTACTTCCTGGTGCCAAAGTGGACGGGGGAGCTGGCATCCCATTCTAGATCTGCGCAACCTGAACAAATTCCTCAGGTCCCACACCTTCAGGATGGTAACTCTGTCCCAGATCATACCATCTCTGTAGCAAAACGTGGTTTTGCTCTCTGGATCTTCAGCAAGCATTCTTTCGTGTCCCGATCCGTCCGTCCGTCCCATCGAAGGTTTCTCTGTTTCTGAGCATAGGAAGTCCTTTACGAGTTCCAAGCCAGCCTTTTGGCCTCTTCTCGGCCTCCAGGGTCTTCACAAAATGCATAGTAGTGGTGGCAGCCTACCTGAGGTACCGCGGGGTCCGGGTGTACCCCTGCCTGGATGACTGGCTGATAGCAGGTCCCTCCAGGATGGAGGTGGAGTGGTCCATGGACCTGGCCCTCCAGACTTGCATCAACCTTGGCCTCCTGGTCAACGAGGCCAAATCAGAACTCATACCCTCGCAGGTGATCAGTTTCATCGGGGCAAAGCTTGGCTCCCAGAGGACAAGGTAGAGGTTCTCTCCTCCTTTGCCCAATCATTTGTGGTTGGGCACTTGCACCCTGCCCTGGACTTCCTGCATCTTCTGGGTTACATGGCAGCCTGCACCATCATGGTCTGATAGGCCCGTTGACATATGCACTCCCTCCAGTGGGAGCTAGCCAGCCAGTGGTCTCAGCGCAAAGGTCACTTCGACCAGCTGGTCACTGTGATCCAGAGGATGTGGGACGCCCTCCAGTGATGGCTTATCCCAGAACATCTGCAGGAAGGGATCCCGTTTGTCCGCCCTGAGCCGACGGTCATCCTGACAACCGATGCCTCTCTGACGGGCTGGGGTGCCCACCTTGGGGAACACAAGAGTCCACTGGCTCTGGAGCTCCCAGGAGTCCCGATGCCACATCAACCTGCTGGAGCTCCGAGCGGTTCGACTAGCCGTGACTGCATTTGCTCCATTTATCCAGGGTCAAGTGGTCCAGGTGCAGATGGACAATACCATGACCATGTACTACGTCAACAAGCAGGGCAGGACACACTCCTTGCCTCTGTGCAAGGAAGCTCTCCTCATCTGGATCCTCTTGCACAGCCTGGAGGCAGATCTCCTAGCCATTCATGTTTCAGGAGCCCCAAATCAGCTGATGGATGCCCTCAGCCTGGTGGGTGAGGCCTCTCATGAGTGTTCCCTCCACCCGGAGTTAGTTCACAGTCCCAGTGGGGTACCCTTCAGGTGGATCTGTTTACTTCCAAGGAGAATGCATAGCTGAGTTTATTTTGTGCCCAACCCCCTCAGCAGGGCTCACTGCAGGGTAATCCCTTTTCGAGGCTGTGGACCCCAGCCTCTTTAATGCTTTCCCTCCATTTCCCTTGATCTACTCAAGGTCAGGAGGGACAAGGCATAGGTGATCGTGGTGGCTCCAAACTGGCCCCGCCAATTTTGGTACCCCGATCTCCTCAGCCTCAGCAACAGGCTTCTGGGGTGCCTTCCAGCACACCTGGAACTGCTTTCCATCAATCAGGGGAAGGTACTCCACCTGAACCTTCAATCCCTGCACCTGACAGCCTGGTTCCTGAGTGGGTAGAGTTCCAGGCTTTGGGTCTCTCCCAAGATGTCCTCACTGTAGTGGAGGCATCTCGTAAGGAATCGACCAGAAAATGCTCTGCCTTTAAATGGAAGAGACTCTCCATTTGGTGTCATGGCAAGAGGTTGGACCCTTTGAACTGTCCAGTGGCTAGCATTTTAGACTACCTGTGGTCTCTCTTCCAAGGGGGACTTCGGTCGACGACCCTTGAGGTGCACCTGGCAGCCATCTCTACTTACCGGGCGTGGGCCGATCAGCAGTCGGTGGCACAGGAGGTGGTGGTCTGGCGCTGCTTTAGGGGCCTTGATCACATTTCCCCTCTGGTGCGTGAGCCACTACCGCCATGGGACTTGTTGCTGGTTTTGGCAGCGATCATGGGCACACCATTCAAACCAATGCACAGATGCAACATGTCTCACCTGTCATGAAAGACCACCTTCCTGGTGGCTATCATGTCAGCCAGAAGGATTAGTGACCTCCAGGCACTCTCTATGGAGTCTCCTTACCTGGTTTTCCACAGGGACAAGGTTGTCCTGCAGCCCAACCCAAAGTGTGTCAGAATTTCACCTGAACCAGGTGATGACTCCACTGGTCTTCTTCACCAGTCACACCTTGGAGGCTGAACACAGGCTCCGTACTTTGGACCTGAGGCGAGCGCTCACTTATTACAAAGAGTGCACGGCTGGAGATTGGGGTGAGGTTCGCCAGCTGTTTGTCACCTGCGCTGAAGCCACACCTGCAGCCAAGCGGACAGTTGGCAGGTGGATCACATCCTGCATTGATCTCTGTTATAGGTTGGCGGGTAGGGAGCCCTCCTGGAAGGTTAAGGGCTTATTCCATCCACCATATTGCTGCATTGGTGGCTGCTTCTAGGGAAGTCCCTATCCAGGAAACCTGCAGAGCTGCTACCTGGAAGTCAGCACACACACCTTCATTTCCCATTACCACATTGATCTCGAGTCACGCTGGGATACTGGTTTTGGGGCCTCATTTCTTCAGTCTCTGTTCCCTAAGTAGGGGGTGTGCACCTTGACTCCCTTCTCTTGGAGAACTGCTAGGATTCTGCCAGAAAGTGTGGATAGAACATCATATCCACATCCCTAGAAAAACAGGTTACTCACCTGTAACAGTAGTTATAGGAGTGGTATATGATGTCCATCCACACAAACCCACCCGACCTCCCCAGGCTCAGGTGCACAACCTCTGCTTCCTGCAGGCAAGATCTGACGTCATGAGGTGGAGCCGAAGGATATGCCACATGGGTGGGTGGGAGAAAGCAGCTTGAAGACGTTTCCGGCAATTCTTAAAGGGAAAGGCAACTTCCAGAAAGTGTGGATAAACATCGTATACCACTCCTAGAACTACTGTTACAGGTGAGTAACCTGTTTTTCTCTGCTTCCCACCTGTCTTACCCACTCTCATTCAGCCTTGACACCATATAAATAATCCCCCTCCTGCGTCACACACACTGTATGATCCCACCCCCACCTTAACCTGATCCCATGTCAATAATCCGTCAGTGTCAGTGGCTCAGTAGGTAGCACACTCGCCTCTGAGGCCGGGAGATCAGAGGGCTGTGGGTTCAGTTCCCACATCTGGCACTTGGGTTAATATCCCAGTACTGACACTGTAGTGCAGCATGAGAGGGGTGCTGTACTTCTGAGGTGCCGTCTTTCGAATGAGATGTTAAACCAAGATCCTATCTGCCTGGATTGGTGATAGTTAAGATGGATGTTAAAGATCCCATGGCACTTATCGAAAAGAGTAGGGTAATTTCCCCGGTGTCCTGGCCAAATTTCCCTCATTCACTAAAAAAAATACCACCAACAGCTTAATCTGGTTCAAGGTCAGTTGGCATTCATCTGTATCCCCCTTCCCTGGGTTGTGCCTGAAAATAGGCAGGATTTGCCTAGTGCACATACCCGGTCAACAACAAATTAATAAAATCCCTGCTGCTTTCCATACACAGACTGATCCCACCACCGTCCAGCCTCTATACCATATATGTGATGCCCCTCTGCTTCTCTCCCACCGGTTTATCACACCCTCATCCCACCTTGATACCATATAAATAATCTCCCTCCTGCGCTACGCCCCTATCCGATCCTACCTCCACTTAACCCTGATCCCATGTAAATCATCCCCCTGCTTCCCACTCACCCTCTTATCTCGCCCCATCCAGTCTTGATACCGTACTAATAATCCCCCTCCTGTTACACCCACCATCCGATTCCATCCCACCTAACCCTGAGCCCATGTCAGTAATCCCCCCTGCTTCCCACCAACAGTCTGATCCCACCTCCATCCAGCCTGAATATTATATATATAATCCCCCTTCTGCATTGTATCCACTGTCTGATCCAACACTACATAATCCTAATCCCATGTACATAATCCACTTTCCTTCCCACCCACTGTCTTATCCCAGCCCCAGTACCATATAATTAATCCCTCTCCTGCTTCACACCCACTGTCCGATACCCCACATTACCCAGATCCTTTGTAAATAATACCTCCTGCTTCCCACCCGCTTTCTGATCCCACCACCACCCAGCCTTGATAGCATATAAATAATCCCCCCTCCTGCTTCACATCAGCTTTCTGATCCCACCCGACATAACTCTGATCCCATGTAAATAATCCTGTCTGCTTCTCACCCACTGTCTGATCCCACCCCCATCTAGCCATGATACCCTATAAACAATCTCCCTCCTGTGTCACAACCTCTCCGATCCCACCCCTCACACCTGACCCTGATCATGTGTAATTTATGCCTCCTTGCTTTCTACCCGTGGTCTGATTCCATCCCCACCCAGCCCCAATACCAAATAAATAAATAATTGCCCTTTTATGTTACACCCACTGTCTAGTCCCGTCCCACATAACCCAGATCCTATTTAAATAATCTCCCCCACTTTCCACACACTGTCAGATCCCACCCTCAGTACCTTATAAACAATCCTCCTCCCGGGGTACCATATAAACAGTCCTCCTCCCACGCATATTAAATAACATATCCCGATCCCTCCTAAACTTGATCCCATGTGAATAATCCACTCTGCTTCCTACCCACTGTTTTAACCCCAACCCCGATACACTATAAATAACCCCCCTTCTGCATTACAACCCCGTCCAGCCCCACCCCATATAACCCTGATCCCATGTAAATAATCTCCCTGCTTCTAATACACTGATCCTGACTCACCCAGCCCTGTTCCCATATAAACGATCCCCCTGCTGCATCACATAACCCTGATCCCATGTAAATAATTCCCTCTGCTTCCCACCCTTGACTGATCCCACTCCCACCCAGCCTCAATACCCTATAATCCCCCTCCATTGTCACGTCAACTATCAAATCCCATCCCATATAACCCTGATCTCATGTAAATAATCCCTTCTGCTGCCCACCCACCATCTTATCCCACCCCTGTCCAGCCTTGAAACCATATAAATAATCCCTCCACATCACGTTAACTTTCCGATTCCACGCTACATATCCCTGATACCATGTAAATAATCCCCTCTGCTTCCCACACACACTCTGATCCCGGCCCACCTGCCCTAATGCCATATAAATAATCCCCCTCCTGTGTCCCATCAACTATCTGTTCCCACCCACATCTAAACTTGATCCCATGTAAATAATCTCCTCTGTTTCCCACCCACCATCTTATCCCACCACTCAGCCCTGTTGCCATATAAATAATCCCCCTCCCACGTCACATTAACTTTCCAATCCCACCTCACATAACCTGATCCCAAGTAATAATCCCCTCTGCTTCCCACCCAGTATTTTATCCCACCCCATCAACTCCCGAAACCTTATAAATAAATCCCCCCTTTCATGTCACACCCACTTTCCAGTCCCACCTCACATAACCTAGATCCCATGCAAATAATCCCCCTGCTTTCAACACGCTGATCCCTTCCCACCCAGTCCTGATGCTATATAAATAATCCCCCTCCCGCATCTAGACAGTTTTCCAATCCCAACCCACATAACCTTGATGCCATGTAAATAATCTACTCTACTTCCCACTCACCATCTCATCCCACCTCATCCAGCTTCGATACTCTATAAATAATCCTCTTCCCACATCACACCCACTGTCTGACCTTACCCCGACCTAACCCTGTTCTCATGTAAATTACCCCCGCTTGCATCCCACTCACTGTTTGATCCCACGGTCTTATAATCCTGATCCCATGTAAATAATTCCCCCACTGCCCAAACCCTCCTGACCCAGCACCGATTCCCATCTAACTAACGCCCCTCCTGCATCTGATCCTCTATCCAGTCCCACCTAGATCTGATTACTTGTAAAAAAAAAAAAATCCCTCTCCCACTTCTCACCCACAGTCTGATCCCACCTTCACTCTGCCCTGAACACAGATAAATATAGCCCTACATTTGACTCACTGCCGGATTCCTAGCCCATGAACCCTGTTTCTAAAATGCCTTGCATGCACCTAGTGAAGCACCCTACTAGCAGGTAAATCATTTGTTGGGTGCAGGTCCTCCCCCTCTGGAACAGCACTGCAGAGTACACCTTGGGTACACTATTCCTTGGAACAGGCCCCCCCCCCCATCACCAATGAACCGCAGGCCCTGCAGCACAGTATAGATTTTAGGAGGGGAAAGGAGCTTAGCATTTCCAGAGAAGCCCCAATTTCAGGAGGTCCAAGGGATGTGAGTTTAAGAAGGAGAAAGAGCACACATTTTTGGAAGAAACAGGGGTTAAAATTTTGAGAGTCAAGGGGGTGGGGCGATGGGCACAAATGTTGGGATGGGAACACATTTTATTTTGAGTGAGGCGTGTGGAGTACACATTTTTGGAGGGGTGAAAATTTTAGGATGGGAGACATTTGTGGCACCATTTAAGAAGGGTTTGGTTGTGGAAGCCCAGCAAGTAGATCAAGAGAACTGGATGGTCGCCTCGGGATAGGAGGCCACACAAAAATGTCTCTGACTCTTTCTCACAGTCATTCAGTACAACACCTGATAACCTTTCAAAAAAAGACATAGTGCTTTTGTTGGTGTGTCACGCCTCATTTTGAAACAACTTGCAAATAACTGAAATAAGGTCCATAAGATGACAGAATCCAGAAGTGAAACTGAGTACAGGTTACAGCATTGAATCAGTAATGTCATAATTCTGCAAGAATTAAATTGTTCCAGCTCTTCTAAACTAGCAGATCAAGTGATCCTGATTTACTGAGTGGTATAATGGGATTTGAAGGGGAGATGGCTACTCTGAACACAGTAGCAAGTGATTGATTAACAAACTAGCCATCTCACCTTTAGCAAGCACACAGACACATGCACACACGTATATATATTTATATATATGTATATATATATATACTGTACACACACACACACACACACACACGTACGTAAATGTACTAAAAGTAAAGGGGAGAAGGTTTTGAAATCAGGTGTTCTGAAATGGTCTCTACAGCATTGCCGTGACTGAAAAGTCCTCGAGATGAGACTACGCGCATGTGGAGATCTGATTGTGATTTCTGGGAAATTATCTAACATGAGTTGAAATAACTGATCAGATTCACTTGGGCACATTGTCTTCTTCTGTCTCTAACTTCAGTAGTATGAACCTCAGTGTTATGGAATGATTGCTAATATTACTGATTTTTCGCTTTTTGAAAGCTGTATTTCTGGTGTCTATTCAGACGAGGGGCTTTTCTCTAGTTTTTTTTTCTCTTCTGTCTTCCCTTTTTTCTTTTGTCCTTTCTCTCAGCTCTACAGCTCTCGACTTTCCTATCAGACCTCTGCCTTGGGAGTTGGATCAGCTGACCTGGGTTACCCAGCAGCCTTTGGTGGTGGCATGAATGCTGCTCACCTGCACCAGGTACTTAGAAACATAGACAATGATGTCAGAAAAAGGCCAAAGATCCATCTAGTCTAGTATACACCTTAAAATGCTGGAAACTCCCCACCTTGCTGGGAGAGAGAGTAGTAAAAAGTCAGGCTTTAAAGCAGCAGTGCTTTGAACAAAACAGTGCTAATAATCCAAAAAAAAAAAGCTCCTCAAAGGAGACGTGGTGCCTAGTCCCACCAGGTGCACAGTCCAAAACAAAAGAGGAATGGCACTCTTGGGACCATTCAGAAAAATTATGCAGTACTCCTTGACCGGGAAGTTGTGCCATAAACTTTATTCTGTGAAAGTTGTGCAAAACAGTGAGCCCAACAGCAGGGAGACCCAAGAGTCCTGACCTTACTGGTGCTGCATCATCACTACTCGTACTCGACACTCCATCGGGTGAACAGAAAGCAGCTGCCAGACCCTTCACATCCTTATGAGGAGCAGCCCCTCCATGGTTCGCTATCTGACAGTGTTTTCAGGAGAAAGTGCCTCTCTTCTGCTGAGACTTTCCATTTGAGAAGCAGCTCCACTTCTCTGGTATCCATGCACTCCAAGTGAATAAAACTTTCCATGGGAGTTGTGGCCATGTATAAAACTGACCTCTGAAGCCACTGTTGGAAGCTTACTGAGTCTTGCAACTTGGCAAGGGACCTTTGGATGTCTTTTAACCATGGGCTGAACAACGTACCCTTGGTAAAGGACACATTACGTAAATGTGAGTTGGAGGCACGATCTGCCACCCATTGATTTTATTTATTTAAAAAATTGGTAACCGGGAAAGGCACAGTGAGCCAAGGCTCATTTCCAGGCGCAACCTGGGGAGAGGGAAAAGGGAGTACAGAATAACAAAATTACATGCAGAATAACAAAATTATAGCAAGTCAAAAAATGCAGTTGCAAGGACAATTGACAGACCGAATACAGCCAAATTAATTTAAGGGATTCCACAGCTGCAGCACCACCTCTAAGGCATGAGGAAGACCCATTGTGGAGTCTCTTTAAAAGGATGCTGCTGCTGGCCCGGTGTTGAAGAGGGCTCAGGTGCTGTGGGGCGCCTTACTTTTTCCCATGCTGGCGACCTGGGTTCGGGAACGGACTCGAGTCATGGAGTGTTGGCTGGGGAGAGGAGGAGGATCGAGCACCCAGAGGACTGCTCTCTTCCTCTGGGGTGTGGTGGGTTGCTGTTTCTGGTGCATGTCTGCCCTCTCTTGGGGGCGGGCAGCACGGGACACCACTTTGGGACGGAGGGCCGGTGGCAGGCGATGTCTCACACACAGTAGTGTGCATGGGTGTGTGCGGACGGCATAGCACATCCATTTCTTCGAGGGGACCAGCAAGTGGAAAATGGCGGGTGCTGAGCTACGATGACGTGCGCCTGCGAGGCCTTGCACGGCTGCAGGGCAGTCTTTGGCATTGGACCCATTCTGTTGGCAGTCAGATGCCTGCCATTGACCCCTGCCATGGGTGGGGGCAAGCTGTGGGGAGGCATTTGAGGGAGCTCTGGATCCCGTTTGATGGCGGTACAGGTGCCTACCGCCGACCACCGGGGGAACCGTGGGCTAATTGCTGGTTTCGGGTAAATCCCTGAGGATGCTGGGTGATGGGGCTGAGGTGGCGGCGGAAGTAGGTGCCTGCACTACAGCTGGGAGAAAAATAGATTAACTGCAAAAAAAAAAGAAAAAGGATGCTGCCGTATGTACTAAAGTAAGGAGATCTTTCATTTCATTTTCAGGATGATTAATGTGACTTGTTTAATTTTCTCAAAGGAAGCTTGCTTACATGTTTTAACATCCTGATTATTCAGCGATGATATATTTATCAATACACTAAGCCTGCACCACCGATAAAATAGTGATCAATAATATGTTTGTTTAGGTGCTTATTTTCTCATCTTCTCTTCGAGGAAGATTTGTATGCTTTTTGTACACGTTTTTAATCTTTTAATCAGTATTTTGATGTACATAGCTGACTTTGCATTTTACACTAAAAGCACTTTTAATGACGACCAGTGGGGTACACCAGACATGGCTGAGGCTACTTGGGGAGCTTTACTGTTGCTTCCTGGTTACCCCTGACGAAGCAGTGGGTACCAATGATGTGCAAACATTGAAGTCAGGGAATTTTGGGTTCTCTGCGGCTGTAATTTTGCTGCTGATTTTGCAGTTTTGTACAACTAGCATCGAAAAGCATTTATGGCATAACTTCCTGACAGGTGAATACTGCATATGTATGTATATATATTTTTTTGAATGATCTCGCAAAAAGTGAGTGCCCATACCCCTTTTGTTTTTAGACAGTGTTAGTATAGAGAACAATGTATGGGTAACAGTATGTAATTAATTTTAACAGTGTGATGCCACTGACAGGTACCACACACCAATGGTATGTGTAAAATAAAAATAAATAGAAAAGTTATCACATTGTTACCCATAATTTATTTTGTATAGTTACTGGTTTTACATAGATTTAGTTGCATTTGATTTTTCAGCAACACTGATACACTTGTGTGTAACAGGAAAAAGCAGGTACTAGTTTCGTATTGTAATCAACCCTAACCAGTAGTTATAATCTATTGATTACAGCACACAAGAAGAAAAGCATTGCAATGTTTCTTTCTATTTTACTTGATGCGTGAATCAAAAGAATTGTTTTTCAAATTTGTGTTCCCTAGGTGGGTCTGCCATGATGGAACAAAGCAGGCTGGGGTGCTCCTATGCTGTCAGTTATCATCAGAAACTCATGCTCGGGTCAGCCTAGTGATGGGAAGCCACCTTGTAGACCAGGGTTCATATGTGATCCCTGAAATTACGCTCTTGACCTGCACGGGGCTGAATGTGTTGCAGAGGACAGGCATTCTGTTTCTGGGGAGTGGCAGGACTGCAGTTTGCACAGTCTTCAGGCAAGCTGTGGCTGCCAGTCAGCTATGAAGGCAGCGCCTCACCCCACCCTTCCAGACTGAGAAAGGGGGCAGCTTTAGTAGCCCCGATTTTGGGAGGTATTTTTATCAAACATGTCTCCTCACAAAGAAAATACACCTGGGGTTTACCCCCTTGTGGGTTTCTTTCTCTCTCTCCTATCCTCCCACACCTCAGTGAAAACCGACACTACCAACTGACAGGTGTGGTCCACCCCGAGGGTTAGAACCACCTTAGCCCAAAGGTCATTCCCACACAGGGCCCCAGTCTGGTACAACGAACTCCCCTCCGACGTCTCCTCCATCTTCAAATTAGGACCTTTCAAGTCAGCCCTCAAAGAGCACATTCTTGCTCCAGGGCTCTGCCAGTGTACCAGCTAGTGCCGGGTCATCTATCTGTCATCTTACAGGACCACCCCGCCACTGAGCTCCTACCATTAGGGCTACCAACCATTACCTGTTAATGCCTCCTTTGGCTGCACTCACAAGATAGCTGTCCAATTCTCTACTTCACTATAAATATCAAACCTGTTACTCCCTCCCTCCCTCTATCAGCAAACTTATTGTTCTCTTAAAAACTATAAAATACAGCTCTCGGTAATGCATTCAGTGCAGTTCATGGCTGATCTTTATTCTGCAATATTGTATAACTGAAAAAACTGTAACCTTAAGCTGACATTCTATGTCTATATGTATTAAGTGTTTGTATTTGTTTTTTCTGATGCGGAGCCTTTGTAAATGAGTCACTGACTCAAAGGTTGTAATCCTAAAGTCTGTTAAATAAATAAAATAAAAAAAAAAAAAGTCACATGCTAGCACCACCTTTACAGAACAATGTAATAGATGTAGTATGCGCAGCTTATGAGTGACCACAAGGGAGGAGATGGTTAGAAACTATTGACAACGTCCATCTTTATTGTAGTATGCCAATAATCACACATCTAATATTAAAACATGTTGTAAAATGGCTGAATGATTTGAAAACACCCCAGTGATGACTCTTCAAGGGAAGCACTCAGCACTAACAACCCCACATGCAAGTGGAGGCATTACGGGGTCATTTAAGATCCAACAGAGGGAGAAAGGTGAGGTTGGGGGTGGTTTACAGACCACCCATTCAGGATGAGGAGAGGGACAGGGAGCTGGGCTCACAAATATTGGAAAGTGCGGGGAAAGGAGAAGTGATAATTGTGGGGGACTTGAACCTGCCCAAGATGGACTGGAGCATACCCTCCACAACATGTGTTAGTAGTCGGGTGATTCTGGAAGGACTGCAGAGTGGGTTCCTGACTCGGTGTCACTGAACCAACAAGAGCTGAGGCAGTTCTTGATCTGGTGCGCACAAATGGGAAGCATGTACAGGAAATAATGGTCAGGGAGCCAGTTGGTGGAAGTGACCATTGCACAGTGCGGTTCCTTAGAAACATAGACTTTGATGGCAGATAAGGACTGCTTGGCCCACCTAATCTGCCCATTTCCCTACCTACAGGATAAGCTGCAGATCCTAGTTAACCAACAGCCTATTTCTTCGTACCCCCCTAAAAATTGCCTTATGTCTGTCCCATGCATTCTTGAATTCTCCCACAGTTTTAGATCCCACAGCCTCCTCAGGAAGGCTGTTCCATGTGTCCACCGCCCTCTCTGTGAAAAAATACTTCCTCACAGTACCCCTAAACCCCCCCATTTTCAAATTGTGTCCCCTTGTTCTTGCACATCTCTTTTTCTGAAAGATGCTACCCTCTTGGACTTTGCTGATTCCACTGAGGTACTTAAAAGTTTCTATCATGTCCCCCCTCTCCCGCCTTTCCTCAAGGGTATACATATTAAGCTCCTTTAGTCTCTCCTTGTATGACTTCTCTTGCAGACCCTGCACCATTTAATTGCCCTCCTCTGGACTGCCTCTATCCTGTCTGTGTCCTTGCGAAGATAGGGTCTCCAGAACTGGATGCAGTATCCCAGATGGTGTCTCACCAACTGTCTTTACAAAGGGATAACAACTTCCTGTTTTCTGCTGGTGATGCCTCTCTCTATGCATCCCAGTATCCCCCAGCCCTCCCTACTGCCTTCTCACATTGCTTGCTAACCTTAAGGTCATCTGATATGATTAACCTCAGGTCCCTTTCTATTTTTGTTGTTGTTACTACCTTCCCCCCTATTGTGTAATCTTCCCTTGGGTTTTTGTTTCCCAGGTGCATTATTTTGCGCTTCTTTGCATTGAATCCAAGCTGCCATACTTCTGACCATTCCCCCAGCCTTACCAAGTCCCTTCTCATCCTTTCCACACCTCCTTGTGTATCAACCCTGTTGCAGATCTTTGTGTCGTCTGCAAAGAGGTATACTTTTCCTTCCAGTCCCTCTGCAATGTCACTTATAAAGACATTAAAAAGGACTGGACCCAGTACTGAACCCTGCGGTACCCCACTAGTAACCAGTCTTTCTTCAGAGTGGACTCCGTTTACAATTACCTTCTGTGTCCTGTTGTCCAGCTAATGTTTTACCCAGGCTACCACCCTGGGACCCACTCCCTGGCTGGTTAATTTGACTATTAATCTTTTGTGTGGGACTGTGTCAAATGCCTTGCTAAAGTCTAGGCAGGCTATGTCCATAGCCCCTCCCTGGTCTACTACTTTTGTTACCCAGTCAAAGAAATCAGTTGGATTCGTCTGACATGATCTTCCCACTGTGAACCCATGCTGCCTTGGGTCCTGTGCCCCACTGGCCTCTAGTACTCAACAGTTCTTTCCTTCAGAAGTGATTCCATCATTTTCCCTACCACAGAGGTCAAACTGACAGGTCTGTAGTTTCCTGCCTCTCTCCTGCTCCCACTTTTGTGAAGGGGATCACATCCGCCTTCCTCCAGTCCTCAGGTACCACACCATCCTCCCATGATTTGTTAAAAAGGGTAGTCAGTGGTGTCACTAGTTCTCTGCTTAATTCTTTTAGAATTCTTGGGCAGATTCTGTCAGGCCCCATTGCTTTGTCCACCTTCAGTTTTAGAAGTTCTTTTAGAACCCTTTCTTCTGTGAAAGGACTGGGATTGACCCACCTATCCAGAGTGCTTCTGTTCCACCCTATCCAGAGTGCTTCTGTTCCAGTTGGATATGGGCAGGGAAAGCATCCCGACTAAGACCAAAATCTTGGATTTCAGGAGGGCAGACTTCAGGAAAATGGGCGAAGTGCTTAGGAGCCATCTGGTGGGCATCAGAGCAGATATGGGGGTGGACTAGATGTGGTTGATCACTAAGGAAGGAATACTGGTTGCCCCAGATTAGTGTTTTAGGCTCAGGGGGAAGAACACAAAGCCCAAAGTGCCCAGCTGGTTCAGTTCTGGGGTTGCCCAGGCAGTAAGGGAAAAGAGGCTGGCCTATAGAAAATTCAGGAAGACCAAGAGAGAGGTGTATTGGGGAAATTACCTGAGGTTGGCTAATGAGGCAAGTAAGGAAGTCTGGCAAACAAAGGCACAGAAGGAGCTGCAGATAGCTGAAGGAATTAAGAAGGGGGAGAAGGCTTTCTTTCGCAATATAGGTGAGAAAAGGGACAAGAAGGAAGGATTGTTAGGCTTAAGAAAGGGGTGAAGGATAATGGGGATAAGCAGAGATACTAAATGCATACTTCTGTTCTGTCTTCACCAGGGAGAAGGATGGATCAGTGCCTTCAGGAAAAGAGGGGTAGGGAGGGAGGGGAACACAGATGTAGTGATAGAGAAGGATAGAGTGAGGGAGGGGCTGCTGGCATTGAAGGTGGACAAATCACCAGGCCCGGATAGAGTACATCCAAGGGTACTAAAGGAACTGGCTGAGGAGCTGGCGGAGCCACTGGTAGACCTATCTAATAATTGTCTAGAGTCAGGTGTGGTACCAAAGGACTGGAGAACAGCCCATATAGTGCCTCTCCACAAAAGCGGTCCCAAGGATGACCCAGGGAGTTACAGACCGGGGAGTCTGACCTCCATTGTGGGCAAGCTCAAGGAGACCATACTAAAGGAAAGGTTGGTGGAATATCTAGAGGAACATGGTCTCCAGGATGCGAAGCAGCATGGGTTCATGGGTGGGTGGGGAGATTGTGTCAGATGAATCTGATTGAAGTCTTTGACTGTGTCACTAAGACAGTAGACCGGGCCAAGCTGTGAACACCCTCTATCTTGATTTCAGCAAGGCCTTTGACTCTGTGTCCCACAAAGGTTGATCAGGAAGTTGTTGGATCTTGGGGTTGGGAAAAGATGGCCAGATGGGTGGAAAACTGGATGAGAGACAGAACCCAGAGGGTGGTTGTGGGGGGGGGGGGAGAGTTATCTGGCACCAGAGAGGTAACCAGTGGGGTTCTGCAGGGCTCAGTGCTGGGGCCGGTGTTGTTCAGTGTCTTCATCAGTGACATTGGGGTGGCATTAAGGGCAAAATGTGCCTGTTTGCAGATGACACCAAGCTCTGTGGGAGAGTGGACACAGCTGAAGGGATACAAGACCTACAGGAAGATCTGGAAAAGCTAGGGAGGCGGTCCAGGATCTGGCAGCTTAGCTTCAGTGCCAAAAAATGCAAAGTTTTGCGTTTTGGAGCCAAGAATCCCAGGACAGAATACTACCTGGGTGGAGTCCAAGTATCTGCATCAGACAAGGAGAAGGACCTGGGAGTGATGATCATTAGTGACATGAAGCACTACACGCAGTGCAAGAAAGCAGCAGCAAAGGCAAGCAGAATGCTGGGATACATATCTAGGGGGATCAGTAGTAGGTGAGAGGAGATTATACTTCCCTTGTGCAGGTCACTGGTAAGACTGCATCTAGAGTATGGAGTTCAGTACTGGTGCCCACACCTCAAAATGGACATTAACCTGCTGGAGAAGGCCCAGAAGAGGGCTGCAAAGATGATAGCGGGTCAGCAGGGTAAGGCATACGAGGAGGGGTTGAGGATACTGAACACGTGCTCCCTGGAAGACAGGAGGCGGGGGGACATGATTGGGACCTTCAGGTACTTGAAAGGGATAAATAAGGTTGATAAGGAGAGTCTCTTTAAGCTGAGTGGCAACCATAACACTAGGGCGCACAGTCTTAAGCTGGAGGTTGGGAGGTTTAGTAGGGAGGTCAAGAAGCATTTCTTCACATAGAGGGTGGAGGACACTTGGAATGTGCTGCTGGAAGAGGGCATCTTGTTGAAGGCAGTGGGCAGCTTTGAGGGACTGGGATGAGCATGGGGAAGGTAAGGATCATGGATAGGGAGGATGGGAGGAGTGGGGAGGGAGGAGGGCAGGGCATTAGCTCAAGCTGTGGACTCTGCATTACAAGCAGACTTGATAGACCAAATGGGCTTCTTCGTATGTTCATACGTAAGTGTGGGGCTGGTTCCAATTTGCACTTAATGTGTAAAAACATGTATTTTTACTTACTGTTTACTGCAGTGTAGTAGATTGTATCAAACTTATTCTGCTGACTTCCAAGCTGACATTTTTTGTAACTACATATCCCAGAATTCCCTGCATCTGACAGCAGGGCTGCAGCAGTGGGCAATTCAATAGTCTATATTGCGTGTTAGAGCTTTTATAAGCTATGATCAGATGTTTGCCATCCCACTGTTCTCCCAGGGCTAAGTCCAGTCCTCTGTGACTGTACTTAGCTTAGGGAGCATATCGGGGCCAGCAAACGAGAGTCTTACCTTCACCTTAGAATTTATGTCAAAGCTGCCCCAGCTGCCTCTATTTCTACCATGTGCACACCCTTTAGACCACCGGCAGATGCTGAAGAAGGAGGTGCAGACCACAAAGTGAAACTGCACTCTCACTCCTGCAGTTCTGAAAGGCTGGTGCCACCGACATTTGCAAGGAACTACTGATTCGAAAAGAAATATCAGCACACAGTTAGGGCTGAAAGGCAAAATGCTAACATTCACTTGACGAAAAGTATAGACAGACTCGTTGGACACTGATTAGTGTCCAACCTGCCCGTGTTTACTTTCGTTCTCTAATAAATGTAAGCAGTTTACCTGCTCAGAGAGGAGGCATCTTTCCTCCTTTGAGACCGCAATAAGAGCATAGTGCCAAGTAATGTTTACAGGTTTCATGTCTTGATGTTTCCTGGTAACAAAGAGGTGAGGCAGCTGGTTATTTTATAGATCTGTTTGACTTAAATCCCCATATCATATGTCTGAAATTCAGGATGGTAGCAGTGGGCCAGATTATCTCCTCACTGGAACAAGGGGGGTGGTTCTGCAACCTGTACATGAAAAAAATGTGTATTTTTACATTCTAGTCAGGTGTTCCCATCAACAGTTTCCTCTCTTTTTGGATGGAGAATGACCATTTCCAGTTCAGAGCAATACTGTTCAACCTTGCAGCAGCACCATGCATTCTGGCACTGGTAGTAGTCTGTCTTTGTTGGTAGGGCAGCCACATATGTATTTCCTCATCTGGGAGATTGGCAGAGGCTGAGCACCCTCATCACTTGGGCAGCTTTCCAGGTGGCAGTGGAGATCTCTAATTTTGGGTTAATCCTGAACCTATAGAAGTCACAACTGACCCTCACACTTGTGGAATTCTTCAGGGGTCAGTTGAACTCCATAAAGGCTCAGCTTGGTTGCTGCCTCAGTGTGCTTTGGGTGGAACAGAGGTCGGACTCTGATTTTCTGCATCTTCTTGGCTTGTTAGCATCCACTACATTCCTCATTTTGTGGGTTGGACTTTGGATGCACTGTCATCAGTAGGAGTTCAAACGGCAGTTATCTCATAGATGAGGTTGAGAACTATGTCCCAGCCAGTCATGGTCAGTCACATCATGATATCCTTGTGGCTTGCTCTGGAGCGCCTGTTTGTGGGATTACAGTTCATCCAGCCAAGCCTGATTCTGACGTGGACAATGGGTGCCACCCTTTTGGGTTGAGAGCACATCTGTGGGCTGTTCTTTATGAACTACATATCCTGTGGGACCTGATTTGTGACGAGATAGTACAGCTTCAGACAGACAACAAGTGTGTCTTGTTCTGCCTCAACAAGCAAAGATGGACACATGCCTACCCTCTGTGGAGAGAAGCGATGCAAGTCTGGGAGTGGTACTAAGACCACAAGATCCTTCAAACAACATGAAGTCTTGCTGTATTCTGATAATCTGCAGTTAGCTCCAGCCTTTAAACTGCCCCGGAGAGTATAGGGTTAATATTCTATGCAGTGCATAGAACGTTGAGCTCGAGCTCGGTTGAGGTCTCAGTCTGCAGCACTTTGAAACCCAACCGTCAGATTCTTTACTCCGCCTCACTGAACAGTCGCTCCGGAGATTTCTCCTTCAGCTCGGTTCAAAAGTCGGTTAAAGTGTTGGTTAAACTGTTGGTTTTATCCAAAATTATTTCCGCATTGTTGGTTCAGGCTCTCTCTGCGGTACCATGAGTACTTAGATAGTTTTACTGTTTACTTTGTGGAAATTGTAAGACTTGTTGATCGGTTCAGCTGAACCGATCCATTAGTGTGATTTTTTGTGTTTTCTTTAGTATGCGGTTACGGTCCTATCGGTTCTAAAAAAGCGATGTTTAGCGTTTTTTCCAATACGCGTGACAATGTTAGGAACCGATGCAGGAGTCTGCCTGGCAGTTACCGAAAAGAGTAAGTTTGTTAGGTTGGCCATGTCTGAGAAACCCAAGAAAAAAACGGGCCCACTGGGTTTCAACACTGCAGTGAGTGTGTGGAGGTCTTTGCTAAGGCCGATCCCCACACCACCTGTGTTTATTGTCTGGGGTTTGAACACCTCGATACAGACTGCCAAATTTGTAAAAATTTTCCTAAGTCTACCCTGGAGAAAAGATTAGGTAGACTGAGGGAAAAGGAGGCTGAGAAGTCCTCTGACCCGGGTGGCCAGCCCGGTTCGGTTTCAGACGAACCAGAAGGAGTGCCCTCTGACCAGGGCAGTACTTATTCAGGCAAGAGGAGAGGCGATCCTGAGGGATTGGTTCCTACAAAAAGGAAACGTAAAGACAACTCAGCCGGTTTGGATCCGGAGGTTCATGTTCTGACCGCTGATGAGATTGCCCGAGCGATTCGGATTGTTGAATCGCTTCGACCGGTTCCGTCCGAACCGGCTCCGTTAGCTAGCGGTTCGGTTTGGTCGGTTCCACCGGTTCAGGACTATGCCCCTGAAGATTTTTATGAACTGGAATTTGAGGAGGAAGGGGATTATGAACAAGATGATGACTATGATGAAGCAAAAATTCTGGATGTGCCCATTGAACCGGACATCTCCTCAGACAGACCTTCTGGTGTTTCCCCTCCTAGGCTCTCTGAGTCCCCTTCCCACTATCTGTTCTACAGGAAAGTGGCTGAAACTCCCCAGCTCCCTATGGAGGAAGCTACAGAGGATCAAGAAGAGCCTGATTTTGTAGAAATGATGGACATCCCATAGTCCAGGAGACTGTCTGTTCCCCTGCACAAATCATTTGGGAAACGGTCACAAAAAATTTTGAAGTCTCCTAATTCTGTACCTCCTGTTGATCGGAGAATGGACAAGAGGTACACTTTATCAGGCTCAGACATGGAGTTTTTCCACCAGCAATGCAGCCATGTTGGGGTAGTGCAGGCTGCAGCCTGTGACAGGGCTAATGTTCCCTTGGCTTCACACCCCCCAGATAAAGACTCCAGGAGGATGGATGCCTTGACAAAGAAGTAATACATGGCATCCTCTTTGGGACTCAGGCAGGCTAATTATATGTCCTATGCAGCCAGGTACCAGAAGTCCAGGTGGGACACTGTACTGGCACTGGCTAAACAGACCTCCCCCCAGCTGACCAAGGAGCCGGAGGAGGTGGCTGCGGATGGGATTGAGGCATCTAAGGTGCAGTTTCATGCTGCTGTGGACTCCAGTGATGTGTCATCAAGAGTCATGGCTACTTTTGTGGCTCTTTGGAGAATGGCTTGGCTCAGATGTACTAGCCTCTCGCAGGACACCCAGGCTAAGGCCATGGACTTCCCTGTGGAAGGTAATTCTCTGTTTGGGGAGCGGACAGAGGTACATGAAGAAAATGAGAATATAGGACCACTTATAGGAGTGCACAGGCCAAGGAGAGGCAGGCAGCTCCTCAAAGGCAGCAATCTAGGGGCAGGGGCAGGCCTTTTCATAGGCCTTTCTACCAAACACAGGCCTCTTCTCCCTTTTCACAGAGGGGGTTCTTCAGAGGGAGAGGGAGAAGGGGGATGAGCAGGGCTGCATCCACTCCTCAGCCTAAGGCCTCTGCCAAGCAGACACCCTGATGGGCCTGCCCGGGTCAACTCTCCTATCCCTGTTGGGGGCAGGCTGGCTTATTTCGTCCAGGACTGGGTGTCTGTTACTTCAGACAAGTGGGTCCTGGAAGTAGTAAGCCAGGGATTGGTTCTCAGCTTCAAAACATTTCCGGAGCTGAGAGCCAGATCTTTTCCACCTGCAAGTCTCTCCGAAACCCTTGCCCTAGAGGCAGAGGTTTCATCTCTTCTGGCCTTAGAAACCATAGAGAGTTTCTACCCACACTGGGGCAAGGTCTGTACTCAGGTACTTCCTTACCCCAAAAAAGACAGGGGAGTGGTGACCCATCCTAGATCTAAGATACCTGAACAAACATCTTTTAAAACCAAAGTTCAAGATGGTGACTCTGGGAATAATTCTTCCCTCTCTAAGGCCAGGGGACTGGCTAGCCTCCCTGGACCTCAAAGATGCCTACTTTCACATTCCCATCTGGTGCTCCCACAGAAAGTACCTCAGTTTCAAGTTGCCCTCAGGCCATTACCAGTTCAAAGCAATGCCCTTAGGCCTAACATCGGCTCCAAGGATTTTCACAAAGTGCCTGGCAGTAGTAGTGGCCTTTTTAAGAAGGCAAAAGATTTCCATTTTTCCATATCTGGACGACTGGCTCACAGTGGGTCAGTCTCCAGGCCAAGTCAAGTCAGACCTGCAAGTGACCCAGCAAGTGCTCATTTCCCTGGGATTTCTTCTCAACCTCCCCAAGTCAGTTGTTGAACCAGTGTAGCTTCTTACCTTTATAGGGGCAGAGCTACATACTGTCAAGGCAAGAGCCTTTCATTCCCTGGAAAGGGCAAGAGTTCTTATAGAACTGGCTTCTTCTTTCAGCCTTCAGGTGTCCTGACCAGCAAGGCACTTCCTTCAGCTCTTGGGCCACATGGCAGCTTCTACAGCAGTGGTCCAAGGGGCAAGATTCCAGATGACGGACATCCAGTTCCATCTGAGGGTCTTTTGGTCCCAAAAGAAGGATCCTCTTACCAAACTGATTCCAGTGACTCGGACACTGATCTAAGCTCTTCAATGGTGGCAGGATCAGGACAATTTAAGGCAAGGGGTCCCATTTGTCACTCGGACTCATTCAGTGGTCCTTACCACGGATGCTTTCCTTTTAGGGTGGGGAGCTCATCTGGGGGCTGTCACAGCCCAGGGACTGTGGTCCCCGCAGGAATCCCTTCTTCATATCAATCTTCTGGAACTCGGGGCAGTTTTTCTGGCCCTGCAAGCTTTTTCTCAGTCTGTGCAGAACAAGGTGGTTCAGGTCAGAACAGACAACACCACTACCATGTGATACATCAACAAGCAGGGAGGCACTCGGTCTACGGCCTTGGGTGTGGAAGCCATGAAATTGTGGTCCCTGGCCTATTCCTTGCAGACCTCTCTCTTAGCAGTCCACCTTCCAGGGAAGGACAATGTGCTAGCAGATGCACTGAGCAGGATCTCCCAGGGCCATCACGAATGGTCCCTGGATCCCCTGGTGCTGAAAGTGATTTTTTCAAGGTGGGGCACTCCAGAGACAGATCTCTTTGCAGCCCCAGACAATCACCAACTTCCTCAGTTTTGTTGCAGACCCCAGTCTTGGGTTCAGTCCCTTTGGATGTTCTGATTTTGAACTGGGAAGGGAAATTTCTGTATGCCTTCCCTCCCTTTCCTCTCCTGTTCAAGGTAAGGTCACAACCTTGCAAAGTGATTCTGATTACTCCAGACTGGGCCAGACAGCCTTGGTACCCTCTGTTGCTGTCTCTAGCAGTACATCTTCTCCTGTGTCTTCCCAGGAATTACAACCTGTTAACCTCCTCTCAGGGGGAGGATTTGGTACCCTAATCGTCGGTCTCTCAATCTCAAGGCATAGCTCTTGAAGAGTTAGAGTATGCAGATTTGTACCTGTCCCAGGGGGTTCTGTATATTCTCAAAGCCTCTCGAAAGTCTGCCACCAGAAAGACTTGTAACACCAAATGGAAAAGATTCAGCATTTGGTGTTCCAAGAAGCATATCTCCGCAGACACTGCTGAATTGCCTACAGTTCTGGATTATATGGTCCATCTTAATGGCCTAGGCCTTAGACCAGCTACTCTCAAGGTACACTTGTCCGCTGTTTCTGCTTTTCTGTCAGTGGAGAAGCCTTCCCCACTATCATCTCATCCTGTGTTCTGTAAATCTTTCAAGGGATTGCTTCATACTAATCCTCCCTTTTTGGGATCCTGCCCCTGCCTGGGACTTAAATGTTTGCATTGCTCAACTTATGCAATCTCCTTTTGAGCCTATGTCCTCAGCAGAGCTTAAGTACTTGACTTGGAAAACTGTGTTTTTGGTAGCCATTACCTCTGCCAGACGTATCAGTGAATTGCAAGCCCTGTCAGTGGAACCTGATTTTATCTTATTCCATAGAGATACAGTGGTCCTTAGAACCAATAGGAGGTTCTTGCCCAAAGTGGTTTCACACTTCCATTTGAATCGGTCCATGTCTCTCCCTGTTTTCTTCACTGATCATTCTTCCTCAGGGGAGAGAAGGCTACACAGTTTAGATGTTAAAAGAGCCCTTAGCTACTACATAGAGCGTACCAATGGTCACAGGTTTGATTCCCTTCAGTTATTCCTCACTTATGGGGAAGTGGGAAAGGGCAAACCTGCCACCAAGAGAACTATTGCCAGGTGGATTGTTTCTTGTATACAATTCTGCTATGAGAAACTGGGAAAAATTCCACCCTCAGGCCTGAGGGCTCATTCCAAGAGGTACAGCTGCTTCCCTAGCTGCTGCCAGGGATATCCTCTATTAGAAATTTGTCAAGCAGCCACCTGGAAAACAGTCCATACCTTTACCAAGCATTACTCTCTGGATATCCAGGCTAGGAGTGATGCTCAGTTTTAACACAACAGTACTTAGAGCCTATTCCCAAAGTAGGTTCTGTCCCTCCTCCATGGAGGTACTGCTTGGTAGTTCAGATTATCAGAATACAAGCAAGACTTCATGTTGTTTGAAGGAAAAATTACTCACCTTAGTAATTGTGTTTCTTCTAATGGAGTCTTGCTGTATTCTGACCTCCCTCCCTGCCTGCCCTCTCAGAACCTGTTTTTGGGAAGTAGGTGGGCAGGTGCAGTGTTGCACCCCAGGAGTGTCTTCAGCACACACCTTTTTTATTTGGGTGCTTATATTGTAGTCTTATTTGAATAGGCTTTTGGTTTTGGGTTTCCTGACTTGAATCTTGCTTTGGGAATCCAAAACTTTTATTGCCAGTTGGCTAGTTAAAAATTTTACAATTTCCACATAGTATAGTTAGTGAGTGTTTACTCATAAGAATCTGATGGTTGGGTTTCAGAGTGCTGCAGACAGAGACCTCAACCGAGCTCGAGCTCAGCGTTCTATGCACTGCATAGAATATTAACCCTATACTCTCCGGAGCAGTTTACAGGCTGGAGCTAACTGCAGATTGTCAGAATACAGCAAGACTCCATTAGAAGAAACACAATTACTAAGGTGAGTAATTTTTTCTTCTCCAGGCTACTCATCTCCCTAGAGTAGATAATGTCCTGGCATATAGCCTCAGAGTCAAACAGTGGCAGACCCCCACAAGTTGTCTCTCACAGAGAGTGTGGTTCAGTCTCTGACGATTTGTGGTAGTTTAGAAATTGACCTTATTGTGTCTCACCTCAATACAACACTGCCGTTCTTCTGCGTCAGAAATTTTAAGCAATTTTTTCACAGTGCTTTCAGGCGGTAGTAGATGGGTCGTTTTCTTTGTGCCTTCTCGCTTCTCCCACTCATCCAGGGAAATACTCCTCAAGTTGATGGCCTACAGGCCAGATGATACTGATAGCACTGTGTTGGCCTCGGCAGATATGATACCTGCTGCCGTGCCAAATGGTGATCTAGCAGCTGCAGATGTTACCCTTGAGGGATAGATCTCCTCGACACTTTTTAATGGTTATCTGGTATATGTGGACCTATGATCTCTACATCTCCAGGCACGACTTCTAAGGAGATCAAAGTAGGCAGGTTTAGAGTGTCACAGTCTGTCCTCTGAGTCCCTCTGGCAGCTTGAAAGCCTTCTTCCAGAAAAGACAATGGTGACAAGTGGAAGCACTTTTCTGTCTAGTTTTCCAGAGAGTCCAAAGAACCCTTTTATTGCCCTCCATATCAAGTTCTGAACTATTTGGAGTTTGGCCTCCAGTAATAGTCCTCAAAAGTCCACTTGACGGCCTTCTTGGCATATGAGTTGGTTGGGACTGTTCCCATTTTATAACAACGTCTCTTTAGAGGATTTCTAAGTGGCATCTTACTCTTGCAACCCCCTGTAAAGAAACCAGTCATCAGCTGGGATCACAGTCTAATGTAGAACATGCCCACTCAGTCCTTTAAACCAGACCTGGAAAACGGTGTTTCTAGTACCCATTACCTCTGCATACCAAGTTTCTGAGTTGCAGACCCTAGTGATCGATCCGCCATAGTTTTTCATAAGGATAGGACTGTATTCTGTACACGTTCTAAATTTCTGCAAAAGATGGTGTCTGAGCTCCACCTGAATGCATCATTGGAGCTTTCAGCCTTTTACCCCAAGCCTGAAAACTCAGGGGAAGTGTTGCTGCATTATCTTGATGTTAGACGGATCCTTAGCTTCTACTGTAATAGGACCAAAGACCACAGCCAAGTCTGTCTGCTGTGTGTCTTTTAGTCCCAGTCACAAGGGGCTCCCTATTTCCAAGCATTGCCTGTCATACTTGATTGTCAGTTGCATTCAGCAGTGCTACACATTGGCAAGGCAACAGTTGGTAGGCTCTGTCAGAACTCATTCCACCCGAAAAAGGGCTACCTTGGTAGCTTTTCACGATTCAGCCCCTATTTCAGAAATATGGCAATTTGTTACCTGGAGTAGTGTTCACCTTTTACCAAATACCACACTCTGGATATTCACTTCATGAAACATGCAGATTTTGGGTTGGCTATGTAACAAGACCTCATCTTCCAAGTATCAGTCTTCACCCTTGGTTCCCACTTGTAGGTCTAAGCCAGAGGCGCTAGGACCCCACGGGATCCGGAACATTTCTGGTGAGTCTGGTGAAGTAAGAGGCCTTGTGTATTTGTCACCACCTGCTCCCTCTGGTATACTGCAGCACCAGCCCCCGACTGCCTCAGTTTGCAATACTCACTGTTCGATGAGCGGGGAACTCCAGATGAGGACCTTTCTGCATCCACATTCAATGTCAAACTGCCTCCGTTCTGCTCAAGAAGTCCAGGACGTGGTGTTTTCTGTCAGGATGCATTCAGACTGCCATGGCAAAATTGGTTTCTGTATGCATTCCCTCCAGCACCCCTCATCCTGAGAATATTGTTCAAGTTGGAGGTGCGTGGTCGTAAGATGATTCTGGTAGCCCCCTGCTGGCCTCATCAGATAGTTTACTCTGTTGAATCGACTTTCAGTCAGCAAACCGAGGGCACTGCCAATCCAGATGAACTTGTTGACTCAGGGTAAGTTGGTCCATCCCAGCCTGTGGTCCCTTAATCTCCAGGTCTGCCTCCTGAAGAGATAGAAATGTACAGGTACAAGGTGTCTCAGAGGGTCTTCAAAGTACTTTTGACTGTGCATAAATCTTCCACCAGGAAGACATACACAGCCACGTGGAAAGGATTTTCCATCTGGTGCTCCAAAATCTCAATGGGCCCCTTCGAATGTCCATCTGAAAAGGTTTTGGAGTACTTACCGGACCTTTCTGCTGCTGGCCTGCTGTGTTCTACAGTTAGTCCACCTATGTGCTATCTCAGCATACCATGAAACCTGTGGGTGCCCTCCACCTGGCACAACTGCTACTGTTTAACAGGTTTGTCAGGGGTATTCTGCACACAAGGCCTTCTGTCAGGAAGCCGGTAGCTCCCTGGAATGTCAGCCTGTATCAGCCTTGTGCTGGGTATGCTCCCTTGCAAGCCCTCTGAGCGTATTACAACTTATGACTTGATGTTTCTCACTTGGAAAGCAGTATTTCTGGTGGCTATTACCTCTGCACGCAGAGTATCTGAAATACATGCTTTGGTTGCAGAGCCTTCATATACTGTTTTCCATAGGGATAAGGAAGATCTTCCTGGACCTAAGTCTCCACCACTCATTCACACTAATGGGATCAGCGCCGGAGGCACTAGGACCCATCGGGAGCAAACTTTTTTGTCGGAAGGTCAGCGCCTGAGACGGCGCCGCAAGGAGCGGCACCACAAGCCTCAGCTTGTGCGGTAATGAATACCTCGGCGTCGACCTTCCAACCGCCTCAATTCCTTTTTCCCCGCCGTCGAGTGCACTTCAGTGATGACGTCACTCGCCCGCCGGGAGTCGAACTTCAAACTAGCAGCATAGTTTTCAGTTTTATTGTTTTGTAGTAATATCGCGAATAAGTATCGCTTAAGTTTATTCTCATTTACAAAGAAGTCTCAGCCTACTTTGTGAGTCGACCATGGCCAGGGTCAGGTGGCCGGTGAGGGAGACTTCATATGAAAGCTGTTCAGTCAGCCAGGCTGGGTCGGTTGCCACCTTCTCCGGGGGTCTGACAACGGTCAGTCCAATGCCCGAGAGGTGGGTGATCCCTCAACGCATAAAATAAAGCGGTCACATTCTCTTGGCACTGTTCGACCTCGAGCTCTTCTTGACCCACAGGTCAAAAAAAGAAGGCATCACTTGAAGTTGCCCTCTCGATATGTCTCAGTGAGCGGTCAGTTATTGGAGCTAGTTGCGGTCTCCTCCTTGCAGACCAGCTTCTGTTTCTGGTAGCCGACATCTTGACATTGGAGCCATACCCCGCCCTCTGGTAGGTCTTCAGATGAGCAGTTTCATCACTGGGCTGCTCTTATGGAGCAATGGGCTCGGAGGTTGGTCCAGCTGCCTGGCCCGGTCACTCAGGGGCTTTCGGGCTTCTTGGGAGACCAGGTAGGGCGGTTGAGCCTCCCTGGTCGCACGGCACCGTTTTTCGTGCCGTTGACTCCGCGCTAAGGTGTCCCCCCCCAATATGGCTGCAGTGCAGGGGGCCACACCGATGCCTCTATCTCCTGCTCTTCTTCCTCCATCCCTTCTCCTCAAATCCTGTTTTTTTGAGTCTTAGGGTGTTTTCGACGCCTTCAGCATCGATGGTGCGCTCGGCGCCATTGAGTTACTTGGCGCTGTGCGCTGTTTCGGCGCCGTCCTCGGCACAGTCTTTGGCGCCGTGTGGCTTCTCGGCACCGTCCTCGGTGCTCTGCGGCTTCTCAGCGCCATCCTTGGTGCCGTGCGCTTCGTCGGCGCCAGGAGTCCTTAAGGCGTCGTCCATCTCTCAGGACTCCTCCCTTAACCCTTTTCCTTCCTCATTTCCATCTGATTTTCACTCCTTTCCTGTCCATACAGTCCCTTCTGGACTGTCAGGAGATGACATTGAGCCTGATCCAGACCTTAGGCTGGGTGATGAAGTGGAAGAAACAGGATCTATTCCTGCTGCAGAGCCTGTGGTTGAGGACCTGTCTTTTAAGTCTCTGCTGAAAAACTTGATTTCCACCCTTTCTTTCCAAACTACAGACATCAATCCTGGGAAATTGCTAAGACTCCAGTATCTCCATGTTCCGGAGATCCCTACAGATTTGACTCCTCCGGTATAGCCATCCTTTGAAACGCTGTCTCAAATGGTATGGAATAATCCTGCACTCATTCCTTCGGTGGCTAAATCCATAGATAGGAAATACTCAGTCCCCAAGGATCGACCCATTTTGGTGTCCCAAGCCTTTGCGGATCCTATTGAAGTTTTGGCAGAGAATGAGAAGGTCGTCGTTCCCCAAACTACTACAGCTCAACCTATTAACAAAGAATCTTGTAAGATAGACACTTTAGGTAAGAGAGTCTTTGCTGCTTCCACCTTGGGTATGCGTATTGCCAGCTACCAGGGCTATTTCTCTCAATATGAGTATATTCTTTGGCATTCGCTCAAACAGATGGTTGAAGCTCTTCCGGAATCGGTTGCAAAGTCAGAGCTTCTTCAAACTATTACCAGGGGTATCGAATCCAACAACCAGCAGGTTAAAGCGGCTATGGATGCTTTTGATACTGCTTCCAGAGCGGTGGCGGACGGCATTTGTACCCGCCGTCATTCCTGGCTGCGCACTTCAGGTTTACGAATGACGCACAGCAGCAGGTAATGGCGTTGCCTTTTGATGGTGTGTATCTCTTTGGCCCTCAAGTAGAACCGGCTCTAGAAGCTACACAAACTAGGTCAGCCATTAAGTTGGCTCGTCGTCCTCCTCCTGTCCCCTCTCGGGGGGGCGTTAATAAACGCCAGTTCCATAACCATCAGTCCTTTCGAGGCAGAGGAAGTTTTCATAAAAACAAAGCCCCCCAGCCTCAAAAGAAAACGCAGCAGAAGGCGCAAGGACCCAAAACGCCCAGCGCCACCTTCTGAGTTGTTGGCCCAAGTCCCACCTCAGCTGCCCAAGGTGGACTCTTCCTCAGCGGTGGGAGGTCATCTGACGCACTTCTACAATCAATGGAAGTCCATAACCTCAGACAAATGGGTCCTCCGGATAATCCACGAGGGATATTCACTCCATCTTGTGGAGACCCCTCCGGATCATCCCCCCAAACGACAGCCCAGGCTGTCAATACTTCAGTCAGACCTTCTCGCCTCCAAGATCCAGGGCCTTCTGCACAACAGGGCAGTAGAAGTAGTTCCACTGCACCAACGAAACACAGGGTTCTACTTCCATTACTTTCTGGTTCCAAAGAAAACCGGGGGCATGCGCCCCATTTTGGACCTCAGAAAACAAAACAAATTTCTGCCCAAGGAGAAAGTCAAAATGATTTCACTAGGAACCTTGTTACCTTTACTTCATCAGCATAACTGGCTAGCCTCCCTAGACATGCAGGATGCTTACCAGCACATTTCTGTTCACCCGAAGCATCACAGATTCCTAAGGTTTGTGGCTCTGGGACAGCATTATCAGTTCAGAGTCCTGCCCTTTGGGCTGTCCTCAGCACCATGAGTTTTTACAAAGTGTTGTGGAGTTCTCTCAGCGCATCTCAGAAAGATCGGAATTCAAGTGTTCCCTTATCTGGACGACTGGCTTCTGGCAGGTCCTTCCAGGCATTGAACTCTGGACACCGTAGCCACGGCTTCAAGCTTTCTCATGTCCATGGGAGTCCTGCTAAACCTCAAAAAATCGCAGCTGCAGCCCTCCCAGAGACTCCTTTTTATTGGAACTCTTCTGGACACCTTCTGTGTGAAGACTTTTCTTCCACAGGACAGAAGGAGTGATCTCCTTCAGATGGCCTGTCACATCGGAGAGAGCAACTCGGTTCCAGGTCTCTCGATGCAACGGATGCTAGGTCTCGTGGCATCCTCAGTGTTCACTGTACCCGTAGCCCGCCTTCACATGAGAACTTCTCGGTGGATGCTCAGTACTCAGTGGTCCCCAACCACTCACCCTGCAGTCCTTTCTCATCAGCGTGACAGAACCTCTAAAGGGTCACTCACCTGGTGGTCGCAAGAGAACAATCTCCTAGAAGGGTATCCCTTTGCTTCTCTGGATCATCAGATTTCCATTACCACAGATACGTCCCTGATGGGGTGGGGGGCTCACTGTCAGGCTCTCCACACTCAAGGTATGTGGACTCAGGTCGAGTCCCAGCTTCACATAAATGTCTTGGAAATGAGAGCCGTCCTTTATGCGGTTTGGGCGTTGAAGGACATTGTCTGTCACAAGAGGATTCTCCTTCAAACGGACAACAAAGCAGTGATGTATTACATCAACAAACAGGGTGGCGCTCACTCTTACCACTTATGCAGAAAAGCGATGAGAGTGTGGGAATGGTGCTTGCAGCACAAGTCTCTAATTCAAGCGGTCTACCTGCCAGGAGTACAGAACGAACTGGCGGACCGCCTCAGCAAAACAGAGACAGATCCTCATGAATGGTCTCTCGACTCAACTGTAGTTCAGTCAATATTCGCAGAGTGGGGAACTCCAGACCTGGACCTTCTTGCATCCTCACTCAACACAAAACTGCCTCTCTTCTGCTCCAGAAATCCAGGGCCTGGCATTTTCTGTCAGGATGCGTTCAGGCTGCAGTGGACAAAACGCTTTCTATACGCCTTTCCGCCTCTTCCTCTAGTTCAGAGGGTACTTCTCAAGTTCGAATCCCAGGGGGGCAAAATGATCCTCATTGCTCCCTTCTGGCCTCGACAAATGTGGTTTCCACTACTCAACAGTATGTCGGCAGCCCCGCCGAAACCACTCCCACTTCAGACGAACCTCTGACTCAAGTGCCGGTTGTTCATCCCAACTTGAGGTCGCTTCACCTTCACACTTGGCTCCTGAAGAGATAGAAGTGAATAGATTCAATGTCTCTTGCAGGGTTTCAGATGTTCTTTTGGCTGCGTGGAAGCCAGCCACTAGAAAAACTTATACAGCCAAATGGAAGCGTTTTTCGCTCTGGTGTGCAAAATCCTCTTTAAATCCCTTTTCCTGCCCACCAGATAAAATTTTGGAGTACCTCTTAGACCTCTCAAATTCAGGTCTGCAGTACTCCACAGTCAAAGTTCACCTTTGTGCCATTTCAGCTTATCATGAGCCTGTATTTTCCTTGTCACTAGCTCAATTACCTGTAGTTAAGAGGTTTCTTAAGGGAATTCTGCATACCAGACCTCCTATAAGACATCCAGTCGCAGCCTGGGACATTAATCTTGTGCTAGACATGCTCACTCAAGCCTTTCGAACCTCTGGCTACCTGTGAGTTAAAATTTCTCACCTGGAAAACGGCCTTCCTGGTGGCCATTACCTCAGCCCGCAGGGTTTCTGAGATACATGCCTTGGTCACAGACTCTCCGTATACCGTGTTCCATAAAGACAAAGTAGTCCTTAGAACCCATCCTAAATTTATTCCTAAGGTTGTTTCGGAGTTCCATCTAAACCAACCTTTAGTCCTTCCCTCTTACTTTGCGGACTTCCAAAATGAAGGAGAACGTTCTCTTCATTCCCTGGACGTCAAGAGAGCTTTACGTTTCTATCTAAAGCTCAACAACTGTTTGTTTCTTTCAGCGAGTCCCGGCTGGGTCAACCTGTCGCTATCAGATGTATCTCAGCATGGCTAGTGGCATGCCTTCGCCACTGTTATTCTATGGCACAGGTTAAGCTGGAGGGCAGAGTGTACGCTCACTCTACTAGGGCGGTAGCGGCATCTCTGGCAGAAATCCGCAACGTTCCCATTGCAGATATTTGCAATGCGGCTACCTGGAGCTCAGTGCATACTTTTGTTAAACACTACGCCCTGGATGTTCATGCCAGACAACATCTGTCCTTTGGCAGAACCATCCTTAATGGACTTCAGTCCTAAAACTGTGAGCTCTTGGTCTCTCCTGCCACCCTCTCGGGGGATTATTAGCTCAGTACTCTCCCATTAGTGTGAATGAGTGGTGGAGACTTAGGTCCAAGAAGATATGGAAATTACGTACCTATCGTAATTCTTGATCTTCTTGGATGAGTCTCCACCAGTCATTCACACGCCCACCCTCTATCCCCCGAGCTCACCTCTGTTGTTGGTCTTCAGTCCCTCAAATCCTTAGGCTGTGAAGACTTCTTTGTTGACCCTTCTTATACGGGTCTTGCGGACTATCTTATGTCCGGGTTTTGGTTAGGCTATCCTTCTAGGTTAGTTAGGCTGCACCTCCTCAGAAAAAAAGGTACTGAGGCGGTTGGAAGGTTGATGCCGAGGTATTCATTACCACACGAGCTGAGGCTTGCGATGCCGCTCCTCTCGGCGCCATCTCAGGCGCTGACCTTCAGACAAAAAAGTTTGCTCCCGATGGGTCCTAGTGCCTCCGGCGCTGATCCCATTAGTGTGAATGAGTGGTGGAGACTTGTCCAAGAATTACGGTAGGTACGTAATTTCCATTTCTCTACACACATCAAGTTTTTACCTAAGATGTCAAGAGTACCATCTTAATCAGGCTGTAATCCTACCAACCTAATTCTCCCCCTTCCAGAATGAGGGAGAAAGGCCTCGCCACTCACTGGATGTTCAGAGGATCCATATATGTTTACCTGGACAGGGCTGAGAACTTCATACAGTCTAAACAGCTCTTTGTCTCTTTTGACCCTAACCGAAAGGAACAGCCTGTTACAATCAAGTTCATTTGTGCCTGGATTGAAAATTGCTTTTATCACTGCTATGTTATGGCTCAGGACCAGGTCAAACTGGATGGCAAGGCACGTGTTTACTCCACCAGAGTGGTTGCCACTTTCCTGGCAGAAATACATTGTGTGTCCATTGGAGAAATTTGCAGAGCTGCAGCTTGGAGCACAGTGCTCATCTTTAGCTAGCACTTGGCCCGTGATGCTCTTGCCAGGCAGCATGCCGCCTTTAGCAAGACAACTTTAAATTGATTGCTATCCTGAGTTAGCCCTGAACTCCAGTCTTCCTAGTCTGGGGGGGAGACTCTCTGAGCTTGGTTCTTTGATCCACAAGTGGGAATCGGTGGTGAAGATTAATTCTTGAAAAATATGAAAATGACGTACGTGCTGTAGTTGTTGATCTTCCAGAATATCTTCACCATTGATTACCATCCCCTGGATTCATTACAGTTTTGTTGTGATCTTCACCCCTTTGTACTTGGTTGGGGCTGTGAGGATACTGTGTTACTGGGTTTGGTAGCCCTTCTTATACAGGCCATCAGAGCTATATTATGCCCATAGGTTAGGGTAATCGTTAGGTTCATGCTGCTCACCTCCTCAGTAAAAATGGTACTGAGATAGTTGGGGGCTGGTGCCGCTGTATACCAGCGAACACATGCAGTGATGTAAAGTCTGGCTCCCACAGTGTCTTTTTGCCTCCAGCTTCGACATACAGGTGGTACTCAGTGGAAGAGATATTCTGGAAGATCAATAATTACAGTAACTACGTAATTTTCATATCTCTTCCCGAGTCCTAGGTCTCCAGCCTCCCAGGTCTGAAGGATTTTCTTTACAGCTTGCTACTCGAGAAAAGAGTGGGACTCTGGAGAAGATTGATCCTTAGAAGATAGGAAAGTTGCTTACTGTAACTCTAGCTCTTCAAGAACATCTTCTCCTTAGCATCACTCACCCACCCTCCATCCATCAGACTGAGTTCACTCTCATTTGCTTTGTCCCCCACCCCACCCACGAATAGTTAAGGGCTGTAAGGATGCCTGTTGGCCCTTCTTACGAGGGATGGTGGGCTGTTTTAGTCTCTTTTTAACTAATTTTTGGATAGGTAGTGTTTGTTGTCCTCTGAAAAAAGTTACTGAACTGGTTAGGGCAAGCACCCCTCTATACCCTATGTGCATAGAGACATTACCATGCATTGGCACTGAGCACTGTTGCTGCTGACCCCAGACATTCTTGTGGTCCCCATGGGGTCCTGCCACCCTGGCTGTGAGACCAAAGAGTGATACTCTGTGGAGAGGAAATTCATGAAGATCTAGAGTTAGGGTAAATAACTTTCCTATTTTCCATAAGGAGAAGGTTGTGCAGCACACTAATAAGAAATGTTTTTGCCCCAAGTGGTTTCTGATTTCTGTTAAATCCAGACCTTAGATCAGCCATTGTATTTTCCTATACCCCATGCTTGCCCTGCTGAGGAATGGTTACATTAGCTAGATCTGTCAAGTGTCCGCTCCTGTTCTCCCATCAGAGAAATAGGAGTTTCTAGCGACGTGGATATGGTGTTCGATCCACTCTTCAGGCAGTGTTCCTTTCCCTTTAAAGCAGCAGTGCAACGAAAATAGGTTAAAATTTGACCTCACCTTTTTTTCTTCTTAATCAATGGCAGATGTCTTCCAGTTTATTTTGGAGGTAAATTTTTCAGTTTTCATTATTATTTAAGAATTTTATTACAGTTCTAAAATAATTATTTCTCAAGAAAAAAAAGATGGCCTCCTCATTTTTGCATAGAAATATTCTAGGATCGTGGATATGTTGTTTACCCGCACTTATTGGCATGTCCCTTTCCCTTTAAGAATCGCCGGAAGTCTTCAAGCTGGCTCCTCCCACCCATCTGGGTGGTATATACCTCGGCTCTGCCCCGTGATGTCAGATCTTCCTTTCCACTGGAAGATTCAGGTTGCCTCCCTCGTGCTCTCGCATTTTGTAGGCCCTGGCTTTCAAAACCTCGGTGTTACGAAATTAAAACTTCGTTTGAGTTAGTGATCGCACCTTTGCGTCTTCGATTATGGAAGAAAAAATCTTCCCCAGATTCGCCCCGGTGACCTTGCGGCCAGAAGATGTAGCGCGCGATCCCACCTCCGTCGTCTACTGCCTAGGTGTCGGCCATGATACCTCGTATTGCAGCTTTTGCGTGGCCTTCCATCCCAACGTTCTGGACAACCGTCTGGCACGTTTGAAATTGGGGAGAAAAGGAACCCTCTGGTGAAGTCTAAGGAGGCTAGGTGGGCGGTTTCCGCAGCTGCAGGCTCCACCGAGCAATTGGAATGCATGCAGGCATTCGAGAAAGAAGCGGCTCATGCAGCCGACTCTCGGAGCTTCTTCATTCCTCTCAGCCTAGGCTCTACCTTCTCTGGCTCCTTCTGGGAGTTGTGCCAGTCTCTCCCCACCCAGGGAGAGGTGCCTCCGGGCTCGCACTCCTCCTGATACCGTAAGTGTGAGAAGGAACCCAGTAAGTCTTTGTCTCGGTAAAGACGCGCTTGGGACCAAGAGAGGTCCCAGTCCCAGGAGCATGCGGTCTCGACCTCGGTCGAGATCGCTTCTTCGGCCGCTGGTTTTTCCGAGCTTACGTCAGGCCAGATGGCCAAAGGTCCTGCTGATGAGGTCGAGATTGTTAACGACCCACTGTCTCCGGCCCCAGCTGACAACTCCTTGGAAAGGACTCCGGTCCTTGTCTTCCCTGATGAGGAGACCTAGCCTGCTGGTGTTCCCATCGAGGACCCAGTTCCGGACCCCTGAAAGTCACCGGTCCCGCCGGTGTCTCCACCAGAAGAACAGGGAAGCTCCAGGTGCTTTCGGTTGACTGCCCTTATCTGGTCTTCCTCAGGGACAAAGTTGTCCTGCGCCCCCCACCCAAAATTCCTTCCGAAGGTGGTGTCAGAGTTTCACCTTAACCAGGTGTTCACTCTGCTGGTATACTACCCTAATTACACCTCAGAGGCCGAGTACAGGCTCCATACTTTGGACCTGAGACATGCTCTCTCCTATTATAAGGAGAGAACGGTGGAAATTCGTGGAGAGGTTTACCAGCTGTTTGTCATGAAGCGGACCATTGTTAGATGGATTACATCATGCATAGGTCTATGCTATGAGTTGGCGGGCAAGGAGCCTTCCAGAGGGATGAGAGCTCATTCTACTCGCCATACCGCTGCATCGGTGGCTACTTCCAGGGACATCCTTATCCAGGAAATCTGTCGGGCTGCTACCTGGAAGTCAGCAAACACCTTCATCACCCACTACCACATCGACCTTGAGTCATGCCGGGATGCTGGTTTTGGGGCCAATCTCTGTTTCCAAAGTAGGGGGTGTGCACCTTGCCTCCCTCCTCCCGGAGAACTGCTAGGAGTCTGCCAATAAGTGTGGATGAACAACATATCCACGATCTTAGAAAAACAGGTTACTCACCTGTAACAATAGATCTTCCACGGAATGATCTCTTGCAGTAAGTCATTACTTCTGGGAGTTCCCGATAGGTGGTGCTCCAGCACGGAAGTCTCTTCCAGCAGTCTCTATACCAGGGACCACCCACACTACCTCACTTTCTGGGCTGTACCTATAAAAGTGGGTGGTCCCTGGTAAGCTTCATTCATTTTCTCGCCGGCTTCAGCTCTGGCAGCAACTCTCCTAGTAGTAGTCTACGACGTGGCTTGAACCCATAGCCTTGGGTGCCATGGCTTCATACAGACATCATATATCTACAATGGATGATTCCCTGTCACATACACAGGGTGCTCAAACAAAGGGCTCAAAAAACTGAGAGTCCTCTTCAAGAGAAAATACTGGGAAGGAAACCCCTTCACCTAAAGTCCTGCCTGACCGCCTTTCAGTGGTCTTGCCTCTAAAACCTAGATCATCAAGAAGATATTCATCGTCGATGGGCACTTCACCCCCGTCAATGGCAGGCTCTATTCCATCAAAAATGGAACGTTCATGATCAACGGGGCGTCATTCCTCAGCTCCCTTGTCGACCAGAACTCCTGCACCGTCGACGACTGAGGTCTTGCTGCCTTCCCCATCGACGGGGCATAACCCACTGTCAACAGGAGGGCTTTACAAGACTGCATCATCGATGAGAATGCCTCTTCCATTGACAGAGCACAGGCTACATGCTTCCTCGTCGATGGGGCTGCCCTACCCGTCGACGGGACATGCTCCCTATGCTCCCCCGTCGACGAGAGGCCTGCCACCATCGACAGGCCATGCATTCACTCTCCCATCGTCGACGACAGCATTTCCATGGCTCACATAGCATATCTTCACTCCCCCATCATCGACGATGGCACTCCCATTGTCAACGGAGCCTGCCTTCACTATCCCATCATCGATGGAGCGTATCCCACCGTCGACGACACATGTCCTGCCTTCCTCATCATCAAGGGAGTATATTCTACCGTCGACGGAGCATGCTGTTACTGACCCTCCACTTATAACGCATAGTACATCATCAGTGAGGCATGCTTCTCTTCCTCTTCTGTCGACGGGCCCAATGCCCTCATCGTCAAGATGATCACTGCTGCATAGAACAACACCCTTGCCTGCATATAGTATAGCTATGGATGATCCTTATGAAAGGTCGACCATGAAAAGCCAAGAATATTCTCAAAAACATGTATGGAAAGATGCATATGGAGCTGCATTTCTACAAAATAAAGAATTATATGCTTCAGAACACAGAGGCCCTTATGCCTCACTGTCGTTCCCACGGGCTCACAACCCCATTGGAAATGAGCAAAGATGACAAAGAAACACCAGGTCACTTCACCGAGAGGCGCAAATTGATCCCCCGTCCCCACGTATGCTGGATTCAGAACCTGCTTACATGGCAATTCCATCGTTACAAGTGCCAAATATTGAAGAAATAGTAAATAGAGTACTGGATTCTATGGGTTTTGACCATAGCCTCACTCCAGAATATAACCCTGAAACACAAATGATATCGCCATCTCCGTCAAAACAGGCACGCACAGAGCTAGAATGCTCCCCGGTCCTGCCTCCTCCTGAATATTCAGACGAATATTTCTCAGATTATTACACAAATCCAAACCTCCATAGGACCTATGATGGTTCCCCTGACACAAGAGGATAGGAATCCCCTTCGGAGGTGCCCTCCTACTTGTACGAAGGGCTGTTTACAACCACGAAAGGTAATTTCTCCACCGGATGAGCCCTCATTCTCCGAAATGATGCTACAAATACAGAAAACAATGGGGTTTACCACAACGGAACAGGACAAATTAAGTAAAGATATGGCTGAATATCTGGGCCTACTGGAAGACCCTGTCTGGGCTATCCCTCCTTTTATACCTACGTTCAGAAATACTATTACTGAAGCTTGGAGCCAACCCATAGCAGCGCAAGAGTAACCTAGAAAGGCCCACAGCCTGTATTAGGCTCCTCTTATCAGTATTTAATGAATACGCCAGTGGCGGATTCTGTGGTTACTGCGGCGGCTCACAACCACACCGGCAAGCCTAAACATACAAGCACAATACTTCCAGAGAGAGACTCTGAACGTTTTGACCATATGGGGAAAGAGAGTGTTTGCTCTAAACACACTAAATATCAGAATACTTAACTATATGGGGAACATGCTGCAATACCTACGTACAGTGAACACTTCTTCTGCAGAAGTTATAAACAGAATACCTGCATCCCCTGAAAGAGAGCAACTTACATCTATAAATAATACAGTTACTTCACTGTCTCGACGTCTATTAAGATCAGGATATGATCTTGCCGATGCTTCGGCTCGAGCCTCTACAGTCAGTATTCTTATACGTCGCCAGGCATGGCTCCGACTTTCAGGGCTAGCACCTGATATTCAACACAAAGTGGCTAACGCCCCATTTTCAGGCGACCATCTTTTTGGGCCAGGAACTCAAACGATACTGGAGAACCTGCAAGCCTCAGACAGACAACTGAAAACAGTACAATATATGTACCAAAAACCACGCCCTCAGTATAGTTATTCCTACAAAACTGGAACTAATTATACCCCACGTGACACCTATAAGGGCAGAGAACAAGTAACAAGGACCCTGACAAAGCCGACCCGTGGCCGCCCTGGGGCTTCTGCCCCTCATTAAAGACTCTAGACTCCGCCCCGGTCCCCTCTTCTTGGCCTCTGGGACCTTTTGGGCCACAAGAAAGACTAAGGCCTTTTTGTCACATCGGTTCGATACATCTAGCCAATTTCTCAGGTATCACTGTTTATGGACCATCACAACCATTCCATCGAGATGCCTTTTTGACCTGTGGTGCACTGGACGTCCTGTCCCTCCCTCGACCTGGTCCATCTACTTTTAACTCACATGCTGAGAGACAATCAGTTCCACTGCGGACTATATTCTTCTCTCCTTTACTGCGATTCGCAGCTTTCCCTTGATTATGAACAAAGATCATATCGAAAAGGGTGAGTACATATACAGAGATTATATGTTTTAACTACTGCTTCGTTTTTATTTGGTCACAGATACATTGTTTCACTTGCTACATTATCTGTTACTTCAGTATCCTACTTTTTGTCAAATGGATACATTCATTACTGGCTAGACAAAAAAAAAAAAGAGGTCTTCACTTGCTACTCTGTAGCGCCTCTAAAGAATAACATTATATAACTCAACCTAACTGTTACAATTTGTAACAAAGTTGCCTTTGCCTCAGATTGTGCTTTCACTACTAATCACTGAAGCTCCATAATTGCTCAGTGCCCTTAACATAGTCCTTCTAGTTTTTAAACACAATGCTTCACAGTGAATCATGTATCCCTTTATTCCACTGCTATGCTATTTTAGCATTCATTGGTCCCAGGACCACATTTTACCTACAGCAGAATGCCATCTCTGGCCGCCCACTGCCATATAACTGCTTGGGAATCCCCAGACGTAATGAATGACTGCAAGAGACCATTCCGTGGAAGATAGTGCAGTTACACAAAGACTTTTGCTATAACAGTAGATCTTCTAGGAATGTCTCTTGCAGTAAGTAGATTCCCTCCCTCCTTCCCCCTGCCTTATGTAATTGGAAAAATGATGTAAGGGTAGGAAGCTTCAGTACCTCGTTTCCTCTCGGCCCCTCGCTTCTGAACTGAAACCGGTGGGGAACGGAGCTTACCAGGGACCACCCACTTTTATAGGTACAGCCCAGGAAGTGAGGTAGTGTGGGTGGTCCCTGGTATAGAGACAGCTGGAAGAGACTTCCGTGCTGGAGCGCCACCTGTCGGGAACTCCCAGAAGTAATGACATACTGCAAGAGACGTTCCTAGAAGATCTGCTGTTACAGCAAAAGTCTTTGTGAAACTGCACTTTCTAGGAGTGGTATATGTTGTTCATCCACACGGACCCACCCGACCTCCCTGGTTGTGGACACACAACACCTGGCTTCCAGTGGGCTAAAATTTGGCGTCACGGGGCAGAGCCGAGGTATATATGGGTGGGAGGAGCCAGCTTGAAGACTTCTGTTGATTCTTAAAGGGAAAGGGACATGCCAATAAGTGTGATGAACAACATATACCACTCCTAGAACTACTGTTACAGGTGAGTAACCTGTTTATATTGAAGACCCGAGGAGGGCAAAAATTCAGATGTACAGTACACAGCACAGGAAGCATCCAGAAAACCCAAATCAACAGTTCTGACAATATTTATCATAACCATAGCAGAAAACTAGCTTTTTGGAATAACTTTAATTGCGCTGCTGCTTTAAGACTCCATGGGAATGTCTTCAAGCTGGCTTCTCCCACCCACCTGGGTGGTAACTCCTTTAACACCGCCCCATGAAGTCACATCTTCCTTTCCGCTGGAAGAAGGCGGCTCCATCCTTACCACTCTTGTGCTGAGAAGGCCCATTGCTTATTAAAACTTTGAGTTTCTCGAACAAACTTTGTCTTCAGGCTACTCTGTTTATCTCCGGTATGGACTATGCAAAGTCTGCACTGGCATTCCGAAAATGTGCCTGTGGGCAGAAGATGTCCAGGATGGATCCACATACCATGTGTGTCTACTGCCTGGAACACCAGCATGATCCCCAGGCATGCAGCGTTTGCTGCACTTTTCACCCATCCACCTTAAAAGATCGGCATGCCTGTCTTGTTTTGGTCCAGATGACTGGGATCTGCTGGTAAAATCTAAGGATGTCCGTTGGGTGGTCTCTGCGGCTGCGAGGTCTGCCGAACAATTTGCAGCGTTTGAGGAAGCCGTGGCTCAGGCTGTGGCTCGGGCTTCCTTGGGTATGGACTTTTTGACGCTCGCCTTGGGCGCTCCCTTCATGGGGGCATTCAAAGAACAGTGCCAGGCCATTCCCATCCATGGGCAGGGTCCTTCCTTGAGCACTTAGTCAAAATTATAATCTTAAAAAGAGACTTAAGAAACCGTCTCATTGTTCATGGAATCGGGAGCGCTCTTGGGCCTCTGATTCCAGCGCTTCTCCGGAGGTTCCGACTTCGGTTGATTCCTCGGCCCAGGCCTCCAGCTTCATGGTTTCCCCATTGGCCAGTTGGCCGAGAGCAGGTCAGTCTTCCGGCTGAGATTTTTCTCAAACTGGTTGACCTGTTGTTGCCAGACAAGGCAAATATCTCCCTGTCTAGGACTCTGGTTCTAGCTGTCACCTTTCAAGGAGGGATGGACCAGTCCGCTGATCCACCACCTCTTAAGACCTGGCTATCGCTGGCCCCCTCTGAGACCCACCATCGGTGGCCCTGACGGTCATGGTCATGCTCTCGGAGCCCTAAGTCGATCAGCCCGCGTTGTCATCGATGCTTATGCTCCCAACATTCGGGCAAGCGGTGTCACCGCTACTCCTCACCCTCTTTGGTTGAGGAGAGACTGCAGCACAAGTTGAGTTGGCGCTACGTGGACTTGATATAGCAGCAGCTCATGTTCACTGGGGTGAAGACTATTCCAGCTTTGACCCCAGCCATTACATGGCTTTCGCCACAGAAGCCGTAGTCTTCTCTGCCTCTGTAGGAGCCGACCCGTCACGTCCCAGCTTGGCTTCCCCGCCAATACTGGGGGAGCCACCACCAGACAGCCGAAGTCCGGCGCTCCGTCTAAGGAGGCCCACCCAGCCTCGGGTCTTCCCCATCAGCTGTTGGTCACCATTACCCCTGACCATCCCTGGAGAGTCAACGGGTGCTCTGGTGGTTGACCTTTCTTCAATGAATCCTCAGAATTGGAGGGTTTCTCCTTGCACTCTTGTCTGGTGGGCTTGGAGTCAGCCAAGGATTTGTCAATGAAGCTGGGCCCCACTTCTTTTATGGGTCTTTTCCATCTCATTTCAGAGTCCACGGGTCTCCCGATGGAGTCCGTTCAGAAGCGGGCTCTGTACCCGCTCACCGAGATCCTTGACTGGGGCAACTCCCCTGGGGAAGTTTTCCCAGTGGTAGAGGCCATTCTTGGTCCTGCTTTGGAGCTGTGGCAGCACCCAGCCTCTTGCCCTGCACCATCGGCCCAGATGGCTCGCAAGTATGCGGTCCCTACCGGTTCCCTTTCAGGGTTCACAGAGCACCCCTTGGCTGAGGGTCTGGTGGTTAATTCTGTGTTCAGGCGCACTGGCAATATGGGGGACATTGACAAAACGCTGAATAAGGAGTCCCAAGAAATTGGACCATATGGTCAAAAAGGTTTATGCTGCTCTTGGCCTTCGGGAAGCGAGTTCCACTCTTTTGATGGACCACTTCTCTCATGCCCTCCTGGGCACACTTGATTAGGTGCTTCCTCTTCTCCCAGCAGACCAGCAGACCATGGTCAGACAGTTCCAGGATCAAGGCTGAGCATTAGTTCAGCAACAGCTCCAGACTGCCATGGACATTGGTGACTCTTGCGCTCGGTCTGTGGCTATGCGCTGCAGAGCCTGGCTGAGGATCTTGATCTTTATGGCAGATACCCAGCACAGGCATGGGATAGGCATAAGGGAGCAATACAGATGAGTATGAATAGATAGGCCATTGACAGAGCAAAGGCCAATGGCACATTCATAAAGTAGAAAAAGAAATGGGCAGACGGGATGGGCCTTGCGGTCTTTATCTGCCGTCAACTTCTATATTTCTAAGCTGGTGGATGTCCCCTTCCTGGTTACTGACTTGTTCGGGTCTGGGATCGAGGGGCACCTTGTCCGCTTTGAGAAGTCCAATGCCACCTTGGACTTGGAGACATCCACCCCAGAGGGGTCTCAAGGGCTCTAAGCAACAGAAGAAAAAGCCCTTTTGGCCCCTCTCTGCCTCTGCAACCAAACCAGCTCAGCCTCAGGCTGGACAGCAGGATCAGGCCTGGTGACCTTGACCAAAGTCTGTGGTCACGGTCGTCTGTAAGCCTGGAGGTACAGGCCCCGGTGGCTCCTCAACTGGGCCCTCCGCTGCCTCCAAGCCTGCCCAATGATGGGATAAGAGGTGCCTCCCTCATGTCTCCCCTGGGTCCTCCGTGGGGAGGGGGTGGCTTTGCCACTTCATTTCCACCTTGTCCGCTGTCACTTCAGACAGGTGGGTTCTTGAAGTGGGTGGTCAGGGTCCGCCTCTAGAATTTGAAGCTTACCCACCTTGCCGAGCCCATGCCCCACAGGAGGACATTGATGCTCCACAACACCAAGGGTTTGTCTTCAGGTACTTCTGGTGCCAAAACGTACGGGGGGGGCTGGCGCCCCATCTTAGATCTGCACAATCTGAGCAAGTTGCTCAGTCCACGCACCTTCAGGATGGTTACTCTGTCTCAGATCATACTATCTCTCAAGCAGAACATGTGGTTTTGCTCTCTCTATCTCCATGACGCATTCTTTCACGTCCCAATCTGTCCATCCCACCGCTGGTTCCTCCGGGCTGTGCAGAGGGGATCCTCTACGAGTTCCAGGTCATACCATTTGGCCTCTTCTCAGCTCCCAAGGTCTTCACCAAATGCATAGCAGTGGTGACGGGCTTACTTGAGGTGCCAAGGGGTCCAGGTTTACCCTGCCTGGATGACTGGCTAATTGCAGGTCCCTCCAGACTGGAGGAGGAGAGGTCCAGGGACCTGGCCCTCCTGACCTGCGTATCTCTTGTCTTCCTGGTCAATGAGGTCAAGTCGGAAATCGTGCCCTCGCAGGTGATCCAGTTCATTGGGGTGGAGCTCGACTCTTGCAGAGCCAGGGTTCGGCTTCCAGTGGACAGGGTGGAGGCTCTCTCCTCCTTTGCCTGATCATTTCAGGTTGGGCAGTTGTGCCCTGCTTGGGACTTCCTGTGTCTGCTGGGATACATGGCATCTTGCACCAGCGTGGTCCACTGGGCCTGCTGGAGAATGCACTCTCTGCAGTGGGAGCTGGCCTACCAGTGGTCTCAGTGAAAGAGTCACTTCGACTAGCTGGTCACTGTGACTCTCCAGTGGTGGTTAGGAAGGTATCCCGTTTGTCTGTACAGAGCTATAGGTCATCCTGATGACTGATGCCTCCCTGATGGGCTGGGGTGCGCACTTAGGGGACCACAGAGTCCACGGGCACTGGAACCCCAAGGAGTCCCAATGCTATATCAACCTACTGGAACTGCCTTTGCTCCACATATTCTGGGTCCGGTCATTCACATCCAGACAGACAACACCACAACCATGTACTGCCTCAAGAAACAGGGCGGGACACACTCCCTTCCTCTGAGCAGGGAAACCCTCCGTGTTTGGATCCTCATGCGCAGCTTGGAAGTCGATCTCCTGGCCATCCATGTGGCCGGTGTCTCCAACCAGCTGACGGACGCTCTCAGCCATGTGGGCAAAGTGTCTCACGAATAGTCTGACCACCCAGAGGTAGTACACAGCCTGTTCTTTCAGTGGGGTATTCTCTGGCAGACCTGTTTGCCTCCAGGGAGATCGCAAAGCTGATGTACTGTGCCTGCCCCCCTCAGCAGGGAACGCTGCAGGGGGATGCCTTCTCCAGGCCCTGGACCCCAGGCCTCCTCTATGCCTTCCCTCCATTTCCCTTGATCCACAAGCTGTTGCTCAAGGCAAGGAGGGACAAGACACAGATGATCCTGGTGGCTCTGGAGTGCCCTTCGCCAGTTCTGGTACCCCGATCTCCTCAGCCTCAGCAGCAGGCTCCCGAGGCATCTTCTTCCAGACCTGCTCTTGATCAGTCAAGGGAAGATACTCCACCCGGACCTTCAATCCCTGCACCCGACAGCCTGGTTCCTGAGCGGCTAGAATTCCAGGCTCTGGGTCTCTCTGAAGATTTCCTCCACATAGTCGAGACTTCTCGGAAGGAGTTGACCCTAAAATACTATGCTTTCATATGGAAGAGGTTCTCCGTTTGGTGCCAAAGCAAGGGGTTGGACCCCTTGGCTTGTCTGGTGGCTAGCATTCTCTACTACCTTTGGTCCCTCACTGTCAAGCCTTCAGTTGACAACCTGTAAGGTGCACCTGGCAGCCATCTCTGCTTACCGGACACGGGCTGATATGCAGTCGGTGGCACAGGAGAAGCTGGTCTGGTGTTTTTCCAAGGCCTTGACCACATTTCCCCTCTGGTTCATGAACCACCACCACCTTGCGCTCTGTTGCCGGTGTTGGCAAAGCTCATAGGCAAGCCATTTGAACCAATGCACAGATGTGAAAAGCCACATCTGTTGTGGAAGACCATCTTCCTAGTGGCTGTCACGTCAGCCAGAAGGATCAGTGAACGCCAGGTGCTCTCAGTGGAGTCTCCTTACCTGGTCTTCCACAGGGCAAGGTTGTCCTTCGCCCGAACCTGAAGTTCCTTCCAAAGTTTGTGTCAGATTTTCACCTTAATCTCCTGGTGTACTTCAACAACCACACCTCTGAGGCTGAGCACAGTCTCCATACATTGGACCTTCGACAAGTGCTAGCCTATTATAAGGAGCGCACGGCTGGAGATCGGGGAGAGGTTTATCAACTTGTTTGTCATCTACACTGAAGCTGCACTAGTCAGACCAGCAGCTAAGTGGATGATTGGCAGGTGGATTGTATCCTGCATCAACCTCTGCTATAGGTTGGCTAGTAGGAAGCCTCTTGTGGGGCTAAGGGCTCATTCCACCTGTCATGCCGCTTCCTCTGTGGCTGCTTCCAGGGACGTCCCTATCCAGGAATTCTGTCAGGCTGCTACCTGGAAGTCAGCACACACCTTCATTTCCCATTACCACATCGACCTTGAGTCATGCCGGGATACTGGTTTTGGGGCCTCAGTTCTCCAGTCTCTCTTCCTTAAATAGGGGGTGTGTGTGCCTTGCCCCCTCCTGCCAGAGAACTGCTAGGAGTCTGCCTGAAGTGTGGATTGAACACCATATCCACATCCCTAGACAAGCAGGTTACTCACCTGTAACAGTAGATTATCCTAGACTTTAAGTCTTCATCATTTAGTCACACCTCTGGGTTCTATGCCAGAGGCCCTGGGGCCCAGCAGGAGCCAAAAATCTTCAGGAGGGTCGGCGCTGAGATGGGACCATGCATTCATGGCACTGCGAGACTGGCTTGCGCCGTATAAGCAATCTCGGCGTCGACCCCTCAACTGCCTCCGTTCCTTTTTTCCCCACTGTTGAGTGCGCTTTAGTGATGATGACGCTCGCCTGCCAGGAGTCAAAATTTCACGTGTATATGACAGCAGCATTAGTCGTTCAGTTTTGTTAGTTTTATTGTTATTCTTTACTGTTTAAAAAAAGAAGAAAAGAAGCTTTTCTCTCAGCCCTGCCCATCGACAGAGTCTACGGAGGACGGTCTCGGTAACAGTAGGGATGCTTCTGTGGAAGGCTGCTCTGACAGCAGGGCTGTATCTGGTCCGCCGCCCTCTCCCGGAGATTTCCGCCATCATGAGTCTGATGTCTGGGAGGAGGGAGGGAGGGAGGACAGTCCTCCGCTTATACACAAAAAGAAGTGGTCCCATTCTTGATCTGGGTCTGGGACCCAGTGCCGCTCGACCTCGAGCTCTTCCTCTTCCAGGCAAAAAAAGAAGAAATGGTACCTCTCGGGGTCACCCTCTGATATGTCTGTCAGGGATTCTCCGGTAGTCGAGAGCGCGCTAGGTTCCCCAGTGGCTTCTGCTCTCGACGGCCTTGTCGTCGAGGCACAAGTCAGGAAGTATAGGAAAACCAGGAGCAGTTGTAGAATTCACCAAAAATATTTATTTACAGTAGCAGCAACATAAAAAAATACTTGTTCAGTATAACTATTTAGAAGGGTAAAATAAAATAGTGTTTTCTTTCAATCTCTGTGTCCCTTTTTTCTTCTTCAGCAGTTGCAGCTTAGCTCCTTTATAAGTCCTTTCAACCCCCATTCTTAGCAAGCATCCTGTCTTTGTAAATATGAGGCAGGAGCTGCTAGAATACAGTGTGCTTGCTGAGGCCCCTTTTGCAAAAAGACCTAAAGATTGAGCTCTGGTAACCTCTAGCTTCCAACAACCTTTTGCAGTCATCTCAAATTATAATTATACACATTTCAACAGTAATGCTATATATTTTCCAAACACAAGGGATCCCAATATCAGTTACATTTCCATACAATGATTTGCACATATTTTTATGTTAGCAGATCTAGATATGCAAACAGACAGCAAGGGAGGGCTGAGAGACAGTGAGAAGCAAAGAACTGCAAGACTGTTCAGGTTGATTAAGTCCGAGGTCTCACAGGAAAATCTGGTTGTGCAACCAGACAAAGAAGAGACAGACAAGGAAAGATCCTTGCATTTAAACACTTTCTCCATAACAAATGGGACAGGGTCCTATTCTACCCTGTCACAGTCCTAAATTCTCGCCACCAGAGCCCTTTTCTGTCCTCTTGCGGGACTTCCAGTGGACACTTTCATCATTGGGCCACTCTTATGGAGCTGTGGGTTCAGCGTTTGTCTCGTTTGCCCTTGCCGGCAGATCCAGTGCCCAGGCCTTGGAGCGGCTGAAGCTTTCGAACCGTGATCTGCGTTTGGTGCCTTCTCTAGTGCCGGCGCAGTCAACGCTGGCCCCACATGCCTCTCCCCATCACTCTGTTTTCCCCCAGGGGCCGGCACAGGTACCTACTCCCTCTTCCTATTTTTCAGGGCTTGCCAGTTACCAGGCACTTCAGTTCCACATGTGGCATTGGAGTTGTCAGTGCCGTGTTTGGCGCCATCTTCTGTGCGGTGTGCGGCGCCATCGGATTTGGTGCTGCGTTCTGCACTGTCTGCCTCGGTGCCATGTACGGTGCCGTTGGCGCTGGTGCAGTGTAGGGCGCCATTGGCTTCAGTGCCAAGTGCAGTGCCGTTGGCCTTGGTACCATGTGCAGCGCTGTCGGCTTCGGTGCCAGGCTCTAGTCTAGTTCCAGTGTCACCAGTATATCCCTTGCCCAGGTTCGGCCTTGTTGGGGCAACTCCAGATTACTCTGGGGCGGATGTGGAGCTTGACGAGTCGGATCCTGACCTCATCATTTCTGACAGTGGCAATGATGACTCGTTTTACAGCTTGAACAAGAAGCCCTCACTGCCAGCTGAACCCCTGTAGTTGAAGATCTGTCTTTCCAATCTCTTCTTAAAAATATTGGTTCTGCTCTGGCTCTACAGACCTCTGATGTAGACCCAGAAAGGCTGTTGTGACTTGAATTTCTCCACATTCCTAAAGTTCCGAAGAACCTTACACCTGCTGTACCCCCCTCTTTTGAGACCTTGTCATAGGCGGTGTGGAAGAGGCTAGCTCTGATTCCTTTAGTGGTCAAATCCATAGACCAAAAGTATGTCTACCCCCCACCAAGGAGAGACCCTTCTTAGCTTCACAACCCATCGCAGATGCTCTGGTTGTCCTCGCTGAGACTGACAAGGCTGATCTTCCCTTGTCAATCTTCACCATTCATTACCGCTTGGGTTAAGCCGGAGGCGCGCACCCGCTTCTGGGAGTTTTTTTTAGAGTCGGCTCCGCGGCGCCGCCCTGGGGCGGCGTACTGCGTCATGCGCGAGGGGCGGCCGTTAGGTGCCGTAGACTCCTCCTCCATCTCAGTTCTGTTTCTCCCGCCATCGAGGCTGCACCTGCTGCGGTAGCGTATAGTTTCTCGGGTTTTTCCCACAGCTGAAGACTCCTCATGTTTTTCTCAGACATCCACTCGACGCCGTATACTGGTAAGACCGTTCCTTTTATTTCTATACTCGCGGCAGGTGCTTTATTACTTTTTCCTTGTTTAGTGCATCATGTCCGGTTCGGGAGCAAAGGCGTAAGTGAGCGGGCTTCGCCCCTATCGCGTCGGTGCTCCTGTGGCGGCATTTCTCCGTCTCGGACCGGCATGATGTCTGTCTCCGTTGCCTGGGACCCAACCCACGAAATGGGCCGTGCAATGCTTGTTTCTCCATGGACGCCGTGTCCTCAAAGTCCAGCAGCGTTCAAGCTCGGCAAGACCCGCCGACCTTGAGAGACGGCGTCGCTCAGGATTCCCAGGTAAGGTCTCTAGGCCCTTCCCGGGTCCCCTCCCGGCCTCTCTGATCCTGAGGAGGAGGCTTCCTCCTCTCTTGCCGAAGAGGAAGCTTCTCACGGTGTCGGGGGAATGTCATGGTCCCCCTGGGCTGCGACGGGACACCGCCTCGCAGTCACCTCCTTGGAGGTGCAGGCTCCCCCAGTGTCGAGGCCCACGATTTCTGGGCCTGGCACGGTGGACCTCGGCGCCGCCTCGGCGTTGCCGGTGATCGAGATGGCGCCGCCGGTCGGCCTGCCCTGCCTTCAGCACCGCTTGCACCTTTGGAGCCGGTCTGTGCTCCTGGCGGCGCCGGGTTGGGTTCCGCGCGGGGCGGCGCCGTGGCCTAACTGGTGCGGTCAGGGAGCCAGGACCGGCCTGGCTGTCATGAGGGGCGGGGTCGTCGGCGCGCCCTGGCACCGCTGCACTGGGGTTGCCAGCATTGAGGTTCTGCTGGTCTCGTCCTCTTGGAGGCTGATGACACAGATGTGGACCCATCCTGGCACCCTGACTCTTGAGGTCAGGGTCCCGGTGGCACAGGGTGCTAGGCGGCGCAGCAGGCCTTCCACTGTCCCCACCCCGTCCTCCCCTGGGGTCCTCGGGCTGGGGTGGCCCTGGGTCCCAGGGGTGATGTGGTGGAGACTGAGGAGGGCTCCCCTCCCTGGGGGCCTGTGACAGCTGCCCTCCCGGTGCTGTTGCCTCCTCTGGGGATGGGGGAATGCCGCAGTCGGGAGGAGCTCTCTCGAGTCCGAGGGTCGAGGCAGGGGCCGGTGCCCAGGCTCCCCGGCCACCCTAGGTAAGGGTGGCTAGGAGCAGTAACACCGAACCCGCCCTTCCCTCTTGGGCCCCGGGGTTCCCTCGGTGGCGTTGTGGACTGCCCTTCTGGACCCATGCAGTCCGGGTTCGTCTGAGGAAGTTCCCCGGCTCTTCAGGCATCGCATCCTCAGGGTCTCGTCTTGCGGCCTGGTTTGTTGTCCGGGATCCCACCAGCTCGGGCTCCGTTCCCGGATTTCAGAGCCCTGGCAGAGGTCAGTTGCCTCTTCGTAGGTGCCTTCTCCAGTACCTCTGCATCCACCCCCCTTCCAGGCCATGTCGTTGCTACGGGGCGTTATCCTGGGAGCAGTTCAGAGGTTCTGCGGCCTTCCCTCATCGTTAGATACATGCATGAGCGGGTCTTTCGACTCTCCCACTGCATGAGGAATCTTCTGGACATTCGAGCTCTCCATCATCCTCGTCTTCCTCCTCTGAGGAAGAGGAACCCTGCTCATCTTTCTTCGGCGCTGATTTCACTGAATATCAGCGATTTCCTCGAGGATGGTGGAGATCTTGATCTCTTCGTTCGGCGAAACAATACCGAACGGGAGACGAGTGAATTCCTTGGAGAATTCAGCGCCCAGCACCTGGTGGTACCTTCCTGGCCTATCCCCTTCCAGGAGGCGTCTATCCGTTCCTGGCAGTCACCAGCCGCCCTTTCTCCAGCCCTGGCAGACTGTCGTCGAAGGTATTGTGCCCCCTCGGAATCCCTGGGTACCCTTCCCAACCCGTCCTCGGGTTTGGTATACCTAGAGACTCCTTCTGGGCGCCGCCACCTGGCGCACGACCGCCCACCAGATTCGGATTCACTACAGTTCAACCGGTGGGGGCGAAGAGTGTTCTCTTCTTCTCGTGCGGTGGCTTGCATTGCATCACATCAGGCTCACCACGCTGCCTACAATCGGCATCTGTGGTCGATGCTCTCCCAGCTCCTAGCATCAATGCCTGATACAGAGCAAACCAGACAGGCTATTGCCCTCTCCGCTATAGGCCTGGAGCTGGCAAGACACCAAGCAAGGGCATCTTATGACACCAATGAGGTGGCTTCCAGGCTTGCGGGGACAGTGATCTGCATTAGGCGGACGGCATGGCTCCGTCTATCAAGGTTGTCACCCCTGGCCCGGCGTAGGGTGATGCGCTCGGCTTTCCGGGGGCCCGTCTTTTTTCCTCCAGAGCTAGGAGACTTCTGCAGGGGCTTTCTCCGTCTCCCCATCCTCGGGGGACACCTCCTAGCTCTTCTCCCACTTAGGCTTCCCTTGTGTTAGCCAGGGTCTTCCCCTTCTGTTCCTCACCAACAGGAGGCTGGGGGTCTTGTTCCCTCAGGGTTCTACCCCCCCTTTTTGTCAAGGGGGGGGGGCTTGGTACTCACTCAAGCAGTAATGAATGGTGAAGATTGACAAGGGAAGATATGAAAATTACGTACCTACCGTAATTCTTGATCTTCTCTTGTATCATCACCATTCATTACTGATACCACCCACCTTCCCTCAGTGGCCTCCTTCTGTGGCGTCTCCCCCTTCCGTCTCGTTCCTCTCTCTCCCCCCTTGGCCTTTATGCCAAAAAAAAAAAAATATATATATTTTCTTCCCCCATTCTTGTGAATGGATTCTCTTTCTTCCTCAAGGTAGAGAGGAATGGGTACGGTTGCAAAATTCTTTAATTCTGAGGGAACTCTTTCTGACTGCCCTATGGTGCGATTCCTTACCTTCTTCAGGTCATGTAGTTTCACAGCCTGGTGGCCATGCCCTGTCTTGGCCTCCTCAAAGTTCGGAATCCCCCTGGCAGGCATTATTTTTCAAAAGCTTTTCCAGCTGCTGACTGAACTTGTCAGCTTCAAGCCTCTGTCTGCCTTGTCTTAGCAAGTTGGATTGAGTTCCTCTCTATTTTTCTTACCAACTGCCTCCGAGAAGGCATGTTTTTTTCCCATATTCTTCTGTGGTAGCACTTAACAAGGTGCTAAGGAACTTAGTCCTCTTCCTGGATGGGCGCTCTTCTGGAACAGGTTCTGCTCGGACAGTCTAGGAGCCCTCAACTAGGATGAAGGGACTTGGCATGTTGAGAGTTCAGAGAGTCTGCCCTCTCTTGGGTCTGTTCAGAAGGTTCGGTGGAACCTCTCCTCAGTCCTAACAACTGGGATTCTTGCTCCCTTATTAGTTTCGAGCCTATAAGCCTCTCAACCAACAATGCTCGATGGGCACTGTTCTCCTTCTCAACATGCCTCTTTCTTTCTTCTTCTTCTTCTTCTTCTTCTACTTCCTCTCCCTCTCTCTGTTCCTCCCCTAGAGCCGCCCCGGTAAGGAGGCCCTGCGGTCCCTTAGGGTAGGAATTCTTTCTCCTCTGTCTATTCTCCATCGGCTTATTCCTTTTTCAGTTTATTTCCTTTCCTTTTTTCTATCCCTCGGCTCTCTTGCCTCACTTTCTTTTTTCTTACACTTTATTTTCGCCTCTCCGGCTAACAGAACTGAGATGGAGGAGGAGTCTACGGCACCTAACGGCCGCCCCTCGTGCATGACGCGGTGCGTCGTCCTCGAGGCGGCGTGGAGAGCGACTCCAAAAAAAAAAAAACTCGCATAGCGGGTGCGCGCCTCCGGCTTAACCCAAGCAGTAATGAATGGTGAAGATACAAGAGAAGATCAAGAATTACGGTAGGTACCTAATTTTCATTTCTCCCTTGGGAGACAACAGCTCATCCTATCAACAAGGAATCTGGTAAAAGTAATACCTTGGGGAAACGAGCATTCACTGCCGCAACCTTGGGCATGTGGATTGCAAGTTATCAGGGGCATTTCTCTCAGTATGAGTACATCCTTTAGAACTCCCTCAAGGCCTTAGTGGAGAACCTCCTGGAGTCTGACTCCAAAATGGAGCTGCTTGCAGACTATTACCTGGGGCAGAGAGTCCTATAAATTTCAGCTCAAAGCTTCTCTGGATGCCTACAACACTACCTCCAGGGCAGCTGCCGCTGGGATCTGTGTCAGGCAACACTCCTGGCTTAGAACATCAGGATTTTTTCTGATGCTCAACAGCAGGTTATGAATGTTCCCTTTAATGGTTTTAAACTGTTCAGCACTTACATGGAACAAGCACTGCAGGCCACTCAAAAAACCAGGACTGCCATCAAGACAGCCAGGACGGCTCTTTCCACCCCTCAAAGGGGCGGGAACCCTCGTCAGTTTTGCAAAAGGCAGTCCTTTCGAATTAAGGGCCGAGGGGCCTTTAATAAAAACCAGCCCCATCAGCTGCAAAAGAAAACACAGCAGAAGGCACAAAGCCAGAAAGCGCCCTATGTCACCCTTTGAAATATTGGCCCTGATCCCACCTCAGCTGCCCAAGGTGGATCTACCCTCAGTAGTGGGAGTTCATCTGACTCTCTCTTACAGCCAATGGCAGTCGGTTACAATAGACAAGTGGGTCCTCTGGATTATCCAGGAGGGGTACTCCCTCATCCCGTCTGAGATTCCCCCTGACTGTCTGCCCACTAAACAGTCAGACCTTCTCACTTTAGAGATCCAGGGCCTACTTCGAAACAGGGCAGTGGAGCTAGTTCCCTGGGAAGAAGGAATACAGGATTCTACCCCCATTACTTTCTGGTCCCAAAGAAAACAGGCAGCATGCACCCTATTCTCGACCTCAGAAAGCTGAACAAGTGTTTGTTCAGGGAGAAGTTCAGCATGGTCTTGGGGACTCTTCTACCCCTTCTACAGCAACATGGCTGGCTTGCATCCCTGGATGTGTAGGATGCTTTCCAGCATGTTCTGGTGCACCCAAGTCGCTGCAAGTACCTTCGCTTTATGGCCTTGGGTCAGCATTACCAACTGAGTCCTGCCCTTTGGACTTTCCTCAGCACCTCGAGTCTTTACAAAGTGTTTCACTGTTCTTGCCGCACGCCTTCGAGAGCTGGGCATCCAAGTCTTTCCCTACCTGGACGATTGGCTCATTGTCAGCCCATCAAGGGAACAGACTCGAGGCAGTATCCATGTCATCTCAGTTCCTCACATCCATGGGAGTACTGCTGAATTTGGAAAAGTCACAGCTTCAAGCCTCTCAGCAGCTCCTCTTCATAGGAGCCCTCCTGGACACCTCCAAAGTGAGGGCCTTCCTCCAGGAGGACAGGAGGAGTGATATTCTCCAGATGACTCATTTCATCAGAGAAAACAACCCTGTACAAGCCCACTGCATGCAGCGGATGCTGGGCCTAATGGCCTCTTCTGTCTTCACAGTGCCTCTGGCCCGATTACATGAGGACCACTCAGTGGTTGCTAAGCACGCAGTGGTACCCTATGACACCTCCACAGTCTTACCCCATCAAAGTGACAGAACCTGTAACGAGGTCACTTGCATGGTGGATTCAGAAGGACAACCTTTTTCAAGGTCTTCCCTTTGCCCCGCTGGAGTCTCAATACCATCACCACGGATGCATCTCTGCTTAGTTGGGGGGCTCACTGCCAGGACCTCCTCACTCAAGGAATGTGGACTCAGGAGGAGTCTCATCTGCACATCAACGTTTTGGAATTGAGAGCAGTCCTGTATGCACTTTGAGCCCTAGAGAAAGTCCTTTGTCAAAAGGTGATTCTTCTTCAGACGGACAACAAGGCTGTGATGTATTACATCAACAAGCAGGGAGGAGTGCATTCCTGCCCTCTGTGCAGGGAAGCAATGAGGGTATGGGAGTGGTGTCTGGAATACAGTGCTCTGATCCAGGCAGTTTACCTGCCAGGAGCCCAAAACAATCTAGTGAACCACATCAGCAGGACAGAGGCGGACCTTCACAAGTGGTTGCGTGCACAGACATCGTGCAATTGCTCTTCGATGAGTGGGGTAGTCCGCATGTGGACCTTTTTGCATCCCCACTCAACGTAAAACTGCTTCTATTTTGCTCCAGAAATCCAGAACCTGGTATTTTCTGTCAGGATGCATTCAGACTGCGGTGGACAAGACACTTTCTGTACTTATTTCCCTCGCTACCCCAATTCAAAGGGTGCTGCTCAGATCAGAGGCGCAAGAGGGGCAAGATGATCTTAATTGCACCTTACTAGCCTCGTTAGATCTAGTTTCCATTGATCAACAAACTGTCCTCCGAGGCAACTGCCACTATGGACGGACCTCCTGACACATGGATCTCTAGTTCATCCCAGTCTGCACTCCCTTCATCTCCATGCCTGACTCCTGAGGAAATAGAGGTGGGCAGGTTTAAAATTTCTCAGAGAATTTCCCAGATTCTCTTGGCAGCGCGTAAGCCCTCCACCAGGAAAACATACACAGCTAAATGGAAGTGCTTTTCGATTTGGTGTGCTAAGATCCCCCTGGATCCTTTCCGATGCCCACCGAATAAAGTTTTGGAGTACCTGTTAGACCTTTCAGGTGCAGGGTTGCAATATTCTATGATCAAGGTACATGTTTGTGCACTTTCTGCCTTTTATGAGCCGGTCCAGAACTTTCCTTGGCTCAGCTTCCTTTGTTTAAAAGATTCCTCAAGGGCATTCTGCATACTAGGCCTCTGGTTGGGAAGCTGGTTGCTGCTTGGGATATTAATCTCGTGCTGAATATGCTCACTCGTAAACCTTTTGAGCCTCTAGCCACATGTGATTTGAAGTTCCTGACCTGGAAGACTGCCTTCTTGTTGGCCATCACTTCTGCTAACAGGGTCTCTGAGATACATGCTCTTGTTATAGACCCTCCGTACACTTGTCTTTCACAAAGACAAGGTGGTACTCCATACTCACCCCAAGTTCCTACCCAGAGTTGCTTCAGATTTCCACCTCAGTTAGTCCTTGGTTCTGCCGACTTACTTTGCTAACTTTCAAAATGAAGGAGAACGCACTCTTCATTCCCTGGATGTTAAGAGAGCCCTACGATTCTACATTGATAGAACTAGGGACATCTGTCAGGCAAAGCAACTCTTTGTCGCTTTCATCATGGCCCGGCTGGGCCCGCTGGTATCCATCAGATGCATCTCTGCCTGGATAGTGGTATGCCTTCGTCATTGCATTGCCATGGCACAGACTAATTTGGAAGGCCAGGTATGTGCCCACTCAACTAGAACGGTTGCTGCATCTCTGGCAGAGATACGCTGTGTTCCTATAACTGAGATCTGCAGAGTGGCAACTTGGAGCTCGGTGCACACGTTTGTGAAGCACTATGCTCTGGATGTCCATGTCAGACAGCATGCTTCCTTTGGAAGGACGATCCTTAATGGATTCTCTTCTTGATCCTCTTGGAGAAGTCTTCACTGTTTAGTTACACACCCACCATCCCCCAGATTCACTCATTCTGTTTCTGGTCTTCACTCCCTTGTTTGGTTTGGACTGTGAAGACATTGTTTCAATTGACCCTTCTTACACAGGTCAATCGGGCTATCTTATGCCCTTGTTAGGTTTTTCATAGGTTTATTACACTGCACCTGCTCGGTAAAAAAGATACTGGGGCGGTTGGGGGGTCGACGTCGAGATAGCCTATAGGGCCCGAGCCAGTCTTGTGGTGCCGTGCATGCATTGTCCTATCTCGGCGCCAATCCTCCTGAAGATTTTTGGCTCTCGCAGGGTCCTAGCGCCTCTGGCGTAGAACCCAGAGCTGTGACTAAACAGTGAAGACTTGTCCAGGAAGATCAAGAATTACAGTAGGTACGTAATTTTCATTTCTCGGAGTGGTGTATGGTGTTCATCCACACTGACCCCTCTTACCTCCCCTGGCAAGTGGCACATTGGTTTTGCTTCCAGTGGGCAAGATCTGACGACGTAGGGCGGTGCTAGAGGAGTTACCACCTGGGTGGGTGGGAGGAGCCAGCTTGAAGATGTTCCGGCAGAGTCTTTTTTTTTGTACTTTTTATTGATTGATTTTACAGTCGTATTACTCGTACAGAACATAAAAGAACTTCAGTCGGTCAATATGCCAACTGTAGCAATAATATGGAGGACAAATATACCAATTGCCCTGCAGTCTTGTACAAGAGGAGGTGAGGGAACCTACAGAGTTCGGTAGATCAAGTCCGTCTGTCTCTAAGACAACTTTTCTATCAGCCAGGATACCAGGAATTGCAGTAAAGAAGTCTTCTCTAAACCCTCAGGCATGCCAGTGATTCAGATATTTCCAGATCGAATCTCATTTTCAGTCGCTTCCAACCACCTCCTAAGTTGCCCATTTTCTTTAGTTAGCGTTGCTACAGTAGTCAGTGTGGAGATGGAACGCTTTTTGGTGTTTGCCACAGTTCCTATAAGGTTCTAGATGGCAGCATCATGGATCTCCAATTTCTGGAGAGTTTTTTAAATTTTAGCGTCCATTGCATGCATCGAATCTAGTGTAGTATTCCAGGGTGGCTCTGACACACCTTGAGCACCACCTCTACTGCCACCAGCAGGTCTCAAGGCCATACTGGTGCTCGATTGATGATGTTCTTTATCTGGTCCCGGTGTTTGTGATCTCTGCCGACCCATAGTCAAAAAAAGATCGGACTGCTCCTGAAGTCTTCTTGTGTCAAGTTCTGGTATCAGTTTGAAAGGTTTGAACAATTTTGGCTGTATTTTATTAAAGTTTAGTTCTACAAGGTGAGGAGATGCAATGAAGTGTCTTGCCTGGAAGGTGACTCTCTAGCACCCCCGCCCCTCATTCTGGTTGAGTCTTAAAGGGAAGGCAACACTGCCTGAAGTGTGGATGAACACCATGTACCACTCCTAGAAATACTGGTACAGGTGAGTAACCTGGTTTTATGAATACCACCTGCCAGTTGTTCGTGGCCCAAATGAAAAAGTTCTAATGCTGTTTTACTACCAAGCAAACCACCGTGTTATGAATTGTTTCCTCTTTTGAATGTTATTATATACTGGCCTCATGTACATAGCCTGAGGGCACCTGTGCCATTCTACCATGTGTACAGTTGCTTCTGATGCTGTTGCCAGGGTATGCCTGTCATTGAGATATACAAGTCTGTTAGCAAGGCATCCGTACGTACTTTCACAGCCCATTGCAGCCTCAACCTGCCAACTCATAAGAATGCTGCTTTTGGGTTCTCCTTCGTAAAGTCTCTCTTCAGTTGAGCTTAGGGTTTGTCCGCCTCTAGCCATGGTACTGCTACTAGTCCTCAGTATCGTGGCTATGTAGAAGTAATCCAAGTAGTTGTAAGAGTGCTACTGACCTGCAACTATTGTTTATCCTCTGGCATTCCTTCTACAGTCACACTAACCTGCCTGGCCTCCCCCTGTCTACTAGCTGTAAGTTGTTCCCTATCGGGCATTGCCTCCTGTTTCCTGTGGTTCAAGTAGAAAGATCTGGGCATGGTAGGGCGAGGGTGTGAGATGAAGGGAAGGAGTTGAAACTGTAGCTAGTGTCTTTGGGATGACTTCATACATCAGATAACTGCATATATGTGACTGTAAAAGGAATACCAGTAATGAAACAGTAGTTACAGTTGAGTAGATTTGTTTTCTCTTAACACACGTCCATCAGTATTTGCATTTTTTACAATAATGTCTGATGGAGAGGAATTATGGTAGAGTAATCAAGATGCATATGTTAGCATGCAAATGTATAAACACATACAGCACATGGTTGATCTCTCTACGAAACAGTACCGCTTGAGGTTGCCCTCTGTGAGGTCTGCCACAAGATTCTCCGTCTCCCAGAGCCAAAGGCCCTCACTGGCACTGTCGGTGTCACTAGGGGCTTCTGATTCTACAGGGCCGAGGTCTCAGGCCCGGAGCCTATCTCTGTCTGTAAGTGGGGACTCTGTTGGAGTGTTCCACCATTGGGCAGTGTTTATGGAGCAGTGAGTACAACGTTAGGCTTTTGTGCCTCTGCCAGCAGAGGCGGCACTTGGCCCTTTGGGGTCAGTGGAAATGGGTCGTGGGTAGGGCCCTGAAGCCGGATAGAGCATATGGCTCTGGCAACAGCACCTGGGCCCTTGCCATTGACCATGCCGTTGACTCCTGTCACACTGCCTGCAACTCCACTCAGAGTCACTGTGGTGGTACTGTCCATGGTGGTACTTGGTACTGGCCAGGTCATTGATAATGGGGCTGGCAGTGAAGCCAGATTTGGACCTTTTGGGCCTGGCCTAGTGCCGGTTTCAGTGCCGAGTCCGATGCTGCCCTCAGTGCCGGGGATTTCCCCAGTGTCTGATTCAGTTCTAGCACTGTTCCCTCGTCCTTTGGGGCTGTTGTCTCTGGTGTTGCCACACCCGCATTCTGGATTTAGGGGGCTTGTGATCCACACCCCTCTCCTCTGAGGAGGGTGTAGGAGGGGACGAGTCTGACCCCAACCTCATCCTATCTTAGGGTGGTGATGACTCTTTCTTTAGCCTGGACTATTTGGACCCATGCTCAACTACTATGCCTCAGGAGGACCTAACTTTGCAGGCTTTGCTTTGAAACATCCATTCTGCACTTAATTTTGAGCCTGCAGCCACTGACCAAGGTGAACGTCTCTGTCTGCGGTGGTTAAACATTCCTTCCATGCTGATCAGTTTAGCGCCCCCCTGCTCGTCAGCATTTGAAACTCTTGTCTTATGCAGTCTGGAGTAGGTATCGTGTGTGACCCTGAACAGATCACTTAACTTCCTCGTGCTCCCAGGTCGCACCTGGAAACAAGCTCTGGCTTAGTGTGCCTTTCCTAGTTAAACAGTCCACTCAACCCCCACCATAGCCATTTTTTTTCCAAATGTGAATATGCCCTTTGGAGCTTGCTTAAATCTCTGGCAGAGTCCATGCCAGATTCTGAGACGAAGCAAAAAATTCTGCTGAGTGTCATGCACAGAGCTGAGTTCAGCAGTTATCGGCTCAAATCAACTATGGATGTCTTTGATATTTATGTATTTATTTGTACAATCAGATTTGCAACCTTTGAACCAGAGTCTCGTTTACAAAGGTACCTCGTCACAGAGAGGACAACAGTATACAGTGTTATATTACAGTAATACAATATTACAGTGGGTTGACACACAGATTTACACAGAAGTATACAGACATTGTTACATATATTTTGTACATTTCATAATACAGTCGTTACATAAATACAGATATCTGGCATGGGGGGAATGAAGGAAACCAGGTGGGTGGGAGGCAGAGGAGGCAGTCCGGAGGACTTTGTCGAAGTGCACTCCGTGATATGCAAGCAGCCTGTTAGTGACAGGAACAGCAGCGGGTGTTGAATAGGTGGTTCCGAAGAGCTGTTTTGAAGGAGGCAATTTTCAGAGTGTTCGTGATGGTTACAGGGAGTGTGTTAAACCAGGAAGGGGCCCTGTAGCAAAAGGATCTCTGAGCTGGGGAGGTCCTAGTTTTGGGTACCAGTAGAGTGGCCTTGTCCAAGCTGCGGGTGGAGACTATGGGGGAGGTATGTTGGAGGGAGGCAGATACCCCGGGGGGAACAGCCTGAGCAGAATTTTCTTGGCTAGGAGGCAGGTTTGGTAGTGGAGATGTTCTTCCAGGTTGAGGAGATCAGCAGTGGAATAGAGATTATAGGTGTGGGTGAGCCTAGGGGCACTGGTCAGTAGTCTACAGGCCTTGTTCAGAGTGAGTCAGATCTCATTGACTGCTGTGTAATCAGCGGCTCCATGTACTGGTAGGCCATAGTCCACTAGGGACAGTACTGAAGATTTGATGGCCAGTCTGAGCGCAGTGGAAGGCAGTCCCTGTGGTGGTATAGGAGGCCAATCCGGGTGTTGGTGGCAGATGCGAGTGCATTAATGTGGGCATGAAAAGTGAGGGCAGTGTCAAAAGTAATCCCAAGATATTTGTAGGTGTGCACTTGCTCAAGTAGGTGTTGAGTGCTTGGGAGGATGAGGGGGTTATTTCTTGCTTTGTTTTGATGATGGGAGAAGAGCACTGACTTGGTCTTTTTGAGATTAATGACAAGTCTGTGCACCTTGAACCAGCTTTCTGCTTGGTTGTAGGTGTGTTGGAGAGAGTCCTGGAGGCAGAATTTCGGTGAGAGGCGTATAGAACATCATCATCTGCATACAGAAGAATTTTGCCAGAGCAAGCACTGGGCAGGTGTTTAGGTAGAGACTAAAAAGATGGGGGACCAGAATGAAGGCCTGGGGGACCCTGAAGTGGACAGGGCGGGTCTCTGAAAGTGTCCCAATGCTTCTAACACACTGGGAAAGGGCTGATAGGTAGCTAGAGCACCAGGTGAGGGGGCCAGTGGAGAAACCAATATGGTAGAGGGCGTCAGGTAGGAGGGGATGGCAGACAGTGTCAGAGGCTTTTGAGAGGTCAATGAACACTGCTCCAACAAGGTTGCCAGAGTCAGAGAAAGTTGGAGAATTCCAGTAAGGCTGTACCAGTGCTATGGCACAAGGTGGGGTGGAAAGGATGAGAAGGGACTTGGCAAGGTTAGAGGAATGGTCAAATGTATGGCAGCTTAGATTCAGTGCTAAGAAGTGCAAAGGTAATGCACCTGGGAAACAAATACCCAGGGGAAGAGTACACAATGGGGGGTGAGATACTAACAACAACAAAAATGGAAAGGGACCTGGGGGTAGTCATATCAGATGACCTAAAGGTGGGCAAGCAATGTGAGAGGGCAGCAGGGAGGGCTGGGGATACTGGGATGCATAGGGAGAGGCATCACCAGTAGAAAACAAGAAGTTATTATCCCTCTGTACAGACAGCTGGTGAGACCACATCTGGAGTACTGCGTGCAGTTCTGGAGACCCAATCTCCGTAAAGACATAGACAGGATGGAAGCTGTCCAGAGGAGGGCAACTAAAATGGTGCAGGGTCTTTACCGGAAGACATATGAAGAGAGACTTAAGGAGCTTAATATGTATAGCCTCGAGGAAAGGAGGGAGAGGGGGGACATGATATAAACTTTCAAGTACCTCAAAGGAATCAACGAAGTCCAAGAGGGTAGCATCTTTCAAAAAAAGAGGTGTGCAAGAACAAGGGGGCACAATTTGAAGATAGAAGAGAGGCGGCTCAGAGGTAATTTAAGGAAGTATTTTTTCACAGAGAGGGTTGTGGATGTATGGAACAGCCTTCCAGAGGAGGTTGTGGAGTCAAAAACAGTGGTGGAATTCAAGCATGCATGGGACAGTCATAAGGCAATTCTAGGGGGTGGGGGTAGGAAGAAGCAGGCTGCTGGTTAACTAGGATCTGCAGCTTATCCATCAGGTAGGGAAATGGGCAGACTGGGTGGGCCAAGCGGTCCTTATCTGCCGTCAAATTCTGTGTTTCTATGTATGGCCTGCACGGAACCCATGCTGCTCTGGGCACGGAACAGCATATTTAGTCAGGTACTCGGTGAGCCGTGTAGCCACCACTTTTTCTATGGCTTTGGAGGGTGGGGGAAGGATGGAAATTAGCCGATAGTTGCTGGGGTGAACCTGTCCCCACCTTTATGAATAGGTGTGACAATAGCCATTTTCCAAACACTGGAAAACTGACCCAGGCAGAGGGATCAGTTTAGTAAGCTTGTAAGTGGGACTAGGATATCATCCAGGATCAGTCGTAGTATTTTGGGATCCAAGGAGTCGTTGCTTGGGCTGTTGCTGCCTAGTGCTTTTAGAAATAATGGTCTGGCTTCATGGGTAGATATTTTGCACAAGTAGAACCGGGGCCGTTGAAGTACACGGGGCTGGGAATCAGGAGCTGGGTCGAAGAAATTACTTTGAAGGACAGAGCTAAGGTCAGTGAAGGAGGTGTTAAGGCAGTTAGCTATGTTAAGGGGGTCAGTGGTAATAGAACTGTCAATAGTAAGATGGGACGGGGAGGGGAGCGAGATTTCCCATTCAGTTCTTTAATATTGTCCCACAAGGTCTGGGCAGACCCCCATGAGGAGGTGAGGATGGCCCAGAAGTCAGCCCCTCTTATCAGCTCATATGTCAGAGTTTCATGTGCAGGAGATTATGGGCCTTCTGAGAAACAGGGCAGTGGAAATAGTGAGAGCGAAATACAGGCTTCTACTCCAACTACTTCCTAATGCTAAAGACATAAGGGGGCATGCACCCCATTCTGTACCTCAGAAACCTGAACAAGGTCATGGATGAAGAAAAATTCAGAATGATTTCTCCGGGGTCTCTGCTTCTCTTCCTGAAACCTCAGGATTAGTTAGCATTCCTGGGATATTTAGGATGCATGACACCACATAGTGCTGCACCCCAGCCACCATAGATACCTCCGATTCATTGTGCTGGGGTAGCATTATCAGTTCAGAGTCCTGCCCTTTTTTTTTTCATATTCATGTTTATTGTTTTTCATATTCAAGTTTATTGAACAACATGGATACATACATGAAATTATAAGCTATTTTATGTGACTTTAACAATGTGACATTTGACTCCGTCTTTACAAGATAACAACAGTATACATTTTCTCTATTTCCTATTGTAGGCTGTGCGAATTTGCCTGCACCATCAGCTTCCCCTGTAGCCTCTGGTAGTGTTAATAATCCTGAGTTATTTGACAGATTCCCATTATGTGCTTGAAATTCATTAGGGTATAGTTGGGGTCTCTCTTGTCCATAGAGTCCTGCCCTTTGAGCTCTCCTCATTGCCTCAAGTGTTTACAGAGTGCTTTGCAGCACTGGAGAAAGATGAAACTCCATGTGCATCCTTACCTGGATGACTGGCGGATAGCCAGTACATCAAGGCAGGAGATGGAATGGGCAGTGACCACTGCCTCTCAGTTCCTCATCCCTATGGTGGTTCTGCTGAATTAAGAGAAGTCTCAGCTCCAACCCTCACAGCAGCTGCTGTTCATAGGAGCTCTTCCGATATGACCAAGGCCCGAACCTTCTTACCAGACAGCAGGATGCAGGTGATCCTGCAGATGGCGTACTACATTATTTAGCTCAGACCTGTAAAAGCCCTCTCCATGCAATGCAAGCTAGGGCTGATCGCCTCCTCAGTGTTCACAGTGACCCTGGCACAGTTTCACTTGAGAACGACTCAGTGGATGCTCAGTAGGTAATGGTCACAATTGTCACATCTTCAGACCTACCCCGTTCGGGTGACCAAGCCCCTGGTTTGGTCACTCACATGGTAGTTAAGAGGACAGTCTTCTCTAGGGCTTTCCCTTTTCCCATCCGGAGTTTCGGGTGACTCTCACCACTGATGCCTCCCTGTTGGGTTGGGAGGGCCACCGCCAGTGCCTCTAAACACCAGTTGTCTGGGACCCATTAGAGATTCATTTCTACATTGATGTGCTGGAGATATAAGCCATTTTTGCATGACTTGTGACCCCCAGTAGATCTTGTCAGCCACAAAACAGTCCTCCTGAACGACAAGCCTGCGACGCATCACATCAGTGAACAATGAAGAGCACACTCGTTCCTTCTCTTCAGGGAGGCGATGAGAGTCTGGAAATGGTGCCTGGAACAGGGAATCCTGTTGCAAGCTGTTTTATCTGCCAGGAGTCTAGAACACACTGGCAGACAAGCTCAGCTGAACAGAGGCTGATCCTCACAAGTGGTCACTAGTTCAAGGCATCATGAAACCGCTGTTCTACAAGTGGGGTACCCCAGATATAGGCCTTTTTGCATCCCCACTCAACACCAAACTGCCTCGATTCTGGTCCAGAAATCCAGGACATGGCATTTTCTGTCAGGATGCATTCAGACTGCAGTGGCAAAATCTATTTCTGTATGCATTCCCACCAATCCCTCTAGAGGAGAGGGTATTGCTTAAACTGGAGGTGCATGGGGGCGGGATGATCCTAGTCGCCCACTGTTGGGCTCGACAGATATGGTTTGCTCTGTTGAACAGACTGTCAGTAAAATGAGGATTCTTTCACTCAAGATGGACTTAACTGACTCCGGGTCACCTGGTCCATTCCAATCTACGCTCTCTTCACCTTCAGGCCTGGCTCATGAAGAGATAGAAGTGAACAAGTACAAGGTATATCAGAGAAACATAGAAATTGTTGGCAGATAAAGACCGCCAGGCCCATCCAGTCTGCCCAAAAGCCCTACACTAGTTTGTGGCCTCTGACCCTACCTGGTCAGTGGGTTTTCACCCCTCCTTTCTTCTCGCCTCTAAGGTATCCTTATGCCTGTCCCATGCATGTTTAAAACCCTCCACTGTGCTCGCTCCCACCACCTCCTGTGGCATTCTATTCCATGTGTCCACCACCTTCTCTCTGAAGAAAAATTTCCTGACATTTCCCCTCAGCCTGCCACCTTCCAATTTCATATCATGCCCCCTCGTTCTTGTTCATCTCTTATATTGGAAGATGTCTTCCCCTGCACCTTGTTAATGTTTCCATCATGTTCCCCTGAGCCGTCCTCTCCTCCAGTGAGTACATATTAGGTCCTTTAGTCTCTCCTCATATGTTTTCTGGTGCAAGCCCTGTACCATCTTGGTCGCCCTTCTCTGGACCGCATACACCCTGTCAGTGTCCTTATGAAGGTGCGGCCTCCAGAATTGCACACAGTACTCTAGGTGAGGCCTCATTAGTGTTTTGTACAATGGCATCACCACCTCCCGCCTTGTGCTAATGATACCGCTGCTTATGCACCCCAGCATGCCACTGGACCTCCCTGCAGCCTTTGTACTCTGTTCAGACACCTTTAGGTCATTAGAAATGATAACACCCAGGTCCCTTTCTTCCTTGGTGATAATCAGCAGTTCCCCCCTCCCCCCATCCTGTAGCTCTCCCCAGGGTTCCCTTTTCCCAGGTGCATTATTTTGCACTCCTTGAAATTGAACCGTAGTTGCCACACTTCACACCATTTTTCAGGCTTCTCCTGATCCCCCTCCATCCTGTCCAGAGTATCCACCCTGTTGAAGATCTTGGTGTCATCTGCAAACAGGCAGACCTTTCCTTCCAGTTCTACTGCAGTGTCACTAATGAAGACATTAAACAGGACTGGCTCCAGGACTGATCCCTGAGGTACCCCACTGGTCACCCCCCTCTCCCCTGATTGGATCCCATTTACCACCCTCTGCTTCCTGTCCGTTAGCCAGTTCCTAACCCAGTTTACCACCCTGTGCCCCATACCCATACTATTCATTTTGTTGACCAGTTTATGTGGGATGGTGTCAAAGGCTTTGCTGAAATCTAGGTAGGTAATGTCTACCCTCCCTCCTGATTTACTTCCCTTGTCACCCAGTCAAAAAAAATCTTAGATTCATCTGAGATGATCTTCCTGCTGTGAATCCATGTTGCTTAGGATTCTGGGCACCGCTGGATTCCAAGTGTGCCACTACTCCTCCTTTAAGCAGTGCCTCCATGATCTTATCCACTACTTAGGTGAGGCTGACTGACCTGTAGTTCCCTGCTTTATCCCTACTACCACTTGTGTGTAGAGGGACTACATGTGCCCTCTTCCAGTTCTCTGGAACAAGTCCTGTGTTGAGTGACTCCGTGAACAGTGCTGCCAGAGGCGCCACTAGCTCTCTTCGCAGCTCTCTTAATATCCTCGGGTGTATGCCATCTGGCCTCATTGCTTTGTCCACCTTCAGTTTTGTGCGCTCCTCCAGGACACTCTCCACTGTGAAATGACTTGTGTTTGCCTCCCCCCTTGTGTCTGTTACCAGTTGTGGTCCTTGGCCCTCCCCACAGAGGATCTTTGAAATGCTTGTGGCTGTTTATAAGCCTTCCACTAGGAAAACTTACACAGCCAAATGGAAATGATTTTCTATCTAGTGCTCCAAACTCAACATGGACCCCTTTTGGTGCCCACCTGACAAGGCTGTGGAGTACTTGCTGGACCTTTCTGATGCTGGCCTACAGTATTCCACTGTTAGGATCCACTTGTGTGCCATACCTGCATACCAGGAGCCTGTCAGTACCTTCTTCCTGGCACAGTTGCCACTGTTCAAGAGGTTCCTTAAAGAGCTGGTGACATGATTCGGGCAGGCAACTCATTCAAGCTGCCTGCCCGATTGGCTGAATAAACTTGTGCAGCAGTTTGTTTGGTGAGATTAAATACTAAAATTTTAACTTACAAGGCCCGGCTCATACCATCTGTGTACAAGACGAGTGTCCGTCTCCGCGCTGCAGCCCCTCTCGGAAAACCAGCTTTTCAAACAACATGAAGTCTTGCTGTATTCTGACTATATGCAGTTAGCCCCAGCACTTGGAACTGCTCCAGAGAGGAAAGAGTTAACTCTGTATCAAGGCATAGGACATTGAGCTTGAGCTCGGTTTTAAAACCTCTGTCCCAGGTACTCTTCAGTGTAACCGTTAGATTTTTTACTCCGCCTTACTGTGAAGTCGCTCCGGAGAGCCTCTCCTTCACTTTGGTTCGGTTGTGGTAAAATCAGTCGGTTCAGTAAACCGCTCCTTTATTTTATCGGTCTTTACATCTCTGTCCCAGTACAGTAAGTGTATTAGTAGGTAGTAGAGTGGTTTAGAAAGAAATTGTTTTTGTTTTTCGGTTTCTTGCCAGTCAGTCTGGTTGGGAACCGAAGCAATTTGTTGTTTCTGTTTTTACAGGTATTTTAGTGAGGTTTTCCGGTATCTATCGGTTCCTGAAAAAACGTTGATTTCTCCGGTTCTTTCATGCGACCCGTGACACAGTTGGAACCGATAGGTTTTGTAGCTGCCTGGCTTGAACGCTGGTAAGGGTGACTTTGTATTTAAAGGCATCTCTGAGAAACCCAAAAAGAAAACCGGGCCCACTGGGTTTCAGCAGCACACTGAGTGTTGGGAGGCGTTTGCCAAGGCTGATCCCCAACTCAGCTGTGTTTATTGTCTGGGGTTTGATCACCTCAAAGAAGACTGCCAAATCTGCAGGAACTTTCCTAAGGCCACTGTTGATAAACGTTTAAGTAGGCTGAAGAAAAGGGAGGCTGAAAAATCCGCTGACCCGGATGGCCAGCCCGGTTCGGTTCTGACCGAACTGGAGGGGGTGCCCACTGACCTGGGCGATACCCCCTCGGGCAAGAGGAGAGCCGATTCTGCGGAATCAGTTCCTACAAAAAGAAAGCGCCAAGTCAGCCGTTTCGGATCCGGTTCCCATGGTCCGACCGCTGTGAGATAATAAAGCGATCGCTATTGTGCAGTCGTTTCACCCAGTTCTGACCGAACCGACACCGATTCAGAGACGGTCGGTTTGGTCGGACTTGTCTGCTTCTGAATATGATCCTGAAGCATTTTATGAGGGCGAGTGGGAAGGAGACGAAGATTATGAAGACCCAGATGAGCCTATTGAGCCTGACATCTCCCCAGACAGGCCTTCTATTGCGTCTTCTCCCAGGCTTTCTGAGTCCCCCTCCCACTTCTTGTTTTACAAGAAGGTGGCTGAGACTCTTCAGCTTCCAGTGGAAGAAGCTGAACAGGATCAGGAGGAGCCTGACTATGTTGAGATGATGGATGTCCCAGAGTCAAAAAGGGTGTCTATCCCTCTGCACAAGTCCCTGTGGAAACAGATCCAAAAAATATTACAGTTTCCAACATCCATACCTCCTGTGGATAAGAAAATGGACAGTAGGTATGCTCTGTCAGGCCCTGGTACGGATTTCCTTATTAACCATTGCAGCCATGTTGGGGTAGTGCAAGCTGCAGCCTGTGTACAAGGCTAATATTCCCCTGGCATCTCACCCCCAGATAAGGATTCCAGGAAAGTGGATGCCAAGGCAAAGAAGCAGTACTTGGCATCTTCCTTGGGACTCAGGCAATCCAGTTATATGGCATATACAGCCAGATACCATAAGTCTCGGTGGGATACGGTTCCTGAGCTGGCTAAGAATGCCCCCAGCTGGAGCAGGTGGCTGTGGATGGCATCGAAGCTTCAAAGGTCCAATTTCATGCTGCTGTGGACTCGAATTATGTTCATTTTAGGGTCATGGCTATATCTGTTTCCATGAGGAGATTTGCCTGGCTCAGGAGTACCGGATTATCTCAGGATACCCAGACCAAGGCCATGGATTTTCCTGTCACTGGTAACTCTCTGTTTGGGGAACAAACGGAGATGTACATGAAAAAGATGGACTAATACAGGACCACATACAGGAGTGCTGCAGCCAAAAAAAAGCAGAACACTCCTCAGAGTCAGCAATCCAGGGTTGGCAGAGGCAGGCCTTTTCACATGCCCTTCTAGCAAGCCCAGGCCTCCTCCTCTTTTCAGCAGAGGGGGTTCTTTAGGGGAAGAGGCAAAAAGGGGATGACAAGGGCTGCATCCTCCTCTCAGTCTAAGCCCCCTGCCAAACAGACACCCAGATGTGTCAGCCAGGGTCACCTTCCCAATTCCTGTGGGGGGCAGACTGGCTCACTTTTTCCAGGCCTGGAAGTCTGTCACTTCAGACAAGTGGATCCTGGAAGTGGTGAGCCAGGGTCTTGCTCTCAGCTTCAGCAGGTTCCCAAAGTTGAGAACAAAGGCTTTCTGTCCTTTCTCGGAAGAGGAAACACAGGCCAGAGAAATAGAGGTTTCTTCTCTACTGCATCTGCAGGCAGTGTAGAGGGTACCTGTCATTCACAGGGGGAAAAGGATTGTACTCCAGGTACTTCCTTACCCTAAAAAAGACAGGGGAGTGGCAGCCCATCCTGGATCTTCGGTACCTAAACAAACACATACTAAAGCCAGAGTTCAAGATGGTGACTCTGGGAATTATTCTTCCCTCTCTGAGATCAGGAGACTGGCTAGCCTCCCTGGATCTCAAGGATGCCTACTTCCACATACCTATCAGGCAGTCCCACAGAAAGTACCTCCAGTTTGAACTGCCCTCAGGCCATTACCAATTCAGAGCAATGCCTTTCGACCTAACATCTGCCCCAAGAGTATTCACCAAATGCCTAGCAGTAGTGGCCTTCCTCAGAAGACAAGGCATCTTACTGTTCCCTTACCTGGACGACTGGCTCATAGTAGGTCAGTCCCCAGACCAAGTCAGATCAGTTCTAGGGGTCACTCAGAATCTTCTACACTCCCTAGGATTCATCCTAAATCTGGAAAAGTCTGTTCTGGAGCCAGTTCAGCTTCTCACATTTATAGGAGTGGAGCTGGACGCTGTTCAGGCCAGGGCATTCCTTCCTCTCTCAAGGGTTCAATCCCTCATCTCTCTGGCTTCCTTTTTTCGTCCACTTGTGTCTCGGACAGCCAGACACTTCTTGCAGTTGCTAGGCCACATGGCAGCCTGCACTGCAGTAGTGCAAGGGGCAAGAGCCTTTTGGTCTCAGAAAAAAGATCCCCTCTCCCAAGTTGGTTCCAGTGTCTCTAACTTTGGTTCAGGCCCTCTAGTGGTGGCTGGAAGAGGACAACTTGAGGCAAGGAGTTCCTTTCCTCAGTCAGGCTCTCAACACAGATGCTTCTCTGCTGGGATGGGGAGCCCACCTGGATCAGCATATGGTTCAAGGGACCTGGTCCCATCAGAAGTCTCTTCTACACATAAATCTTCTCAAACTCAGGGCTGTCTTTCTGGCTGTTCAGACATTTTTGAGTTTAATTCAGGGAAGGTGGTGCAGATCAGGACAGACAACACCACAACCATGTGGTACATCAACAAGCAGGGGGGCACTCAGTCCTCGGCCTTGTGCACCGAGGCCATGAAAATATGGTTACTAGCTTATTCCCTGCAGGCTTCCCTGATTGCTGTGTATCTCCTACAGGGAAGGACAATATACTTGCAGATGCTTTCAGCAGGATTTCTCAAGGTCACCACGAATGGGCCCTGAATCCTCTCATTCTTCAGATAATTTTCAAGAGATGGTGCACTCAAGAGATGGATCTCTCTGTAGCCCCGGACAACCATCAGCTCCCTCTGTTCTGCTGCAGGCCCCCTCTGCGCGGATCTCTTCCTCTAGATGCCCTCCTGTTGGATTTGACCAACAGGTTTCTCTATGCTTTTCCTCCCTTCCCTCTGATATTCAGAGTTCTAGTCAAGATCAGGTCCCAACCCTGCACTGTGATTCCGATAGCCCTGGATTGGGCCAGACAGCCTTGATATCGTCTGCTTTTGTCACTGTCTGTGACAATTCCCTGTGCCTTCCCAGACAGTTCAACCTCATCTCAGGGGAGGATATTGTACCCCAATCTTCACACACACAGGCTCAAGGCCTGGATCTTGAAGAGCTAGAATATGCAGACCTGTATCTCTCTCTGTCAGCTCTGGATATCCTTAAGGCCAGTAGGAAACCTTCCACTAGGAAAACCAATGATTCTAAATGGAAGAGGTTTGGGTTCTGGTGTTCCCAGAGGCACATCCAGCCAGATTCAGCTGATATTGCCACTGCATTAGATTATTTGGTATATCTTAACAGTTTAGGCCTTCGACCTACCACTCTCAAGGTGCATTTAGTAGCTATTTCTGTTTTTCTTTCGGCTGGGAAGGGCTCTTCTCTAGCTTCCCACCCAGTTTTCAAGAAAGTCTTTAAAGGTTTGGTCCACATCAATCCTCCCTTCAGGGATCCTACTCCTCTGTGGGACCTGAATATCTATATTGCAGAGCTGTTGCAGCTTCCATTTGAACCCCCTTGCTCAGCTGAGCTCAAATACCTGACTTAGAAAACTGTATTCCTGGTTGCTATTACTTCTGCCAGGTACCTGATTTCATCTCATTCCATAAGGATAAGGTGGTCCTTCATACAAACAGGAAATTCCCCCCTAAAGTGGTATCAGATTTCCATTTGAACCAGTCTATGACACTGCCTGTACTTTTCACTGATCACTCCTCTTCTGGAGTGAGAAGACTACACAGTATTTTTTTTGTTTGTTTGTTTTTTTAAACGTCTTTATTAAATGTATCAGACAAGAAAAGACATACATATGTACAATACCAAATACACCCTGGTACACCCCGGGCCCACAGCCCCAGACTGGCTGTGGCCACTATGTACATCCCCATAACTATTTACATACACAGCTGCCATGTAAAAACCTTGCCTTTATCCAGTTGATTTACTGGGGTGAGTTTACAACTATGAATTCCAAGTTGACTGTTAGGATACCTAAAGTCCTATGCTGACTATCCCCCAAGAATACTATATTTGGCTTCTATTTGGCTAAGAGACAATTAACCAAGCTTTTGGAACCGTGTCCCTAGGAAAGAGAGAGAATCCCCCTACCCGTACTGTTTTGGTAGACCTATGCCCTTTTAAAGTATAACCATAATACAGGCTATCTAGGGTGTATAAAGCACATCTCATAGAAGAGTACAAAAAAAAAGTTATATTCCTACATATAGATCATTGTCACTTTTGTCTTATCCCTTTCCACATACCTCAAAGTAGTCCCAGTCAGACAGACAGATCTGGGTTCGAGCACCCTTGAGTTGTATTGAGTACACTGCCTCTAAAGTCCTCCACCTTTTATCATAAATTTTTTTCCTGCCATCCAATGGCATTTGTCTTTTAAGTCTATCTAGTATATGTAACAGATCTCTCACCCACTGGTCGTAGTTATAGATAAGGCCACTTTTCCAGTGTCTTAGGACAAATGCCTTAACCAGGGCAAACATCAAAGCTGTATGATATTTAGCTGAAGCCCTCGAAACCAAGTTCATATCCCCCAAAACACAGATCTCTGGCCTAATATGTTCTGAGTAGTTTAATATGGGATCCATGTTTTGCTCGATATGAGCCCATAAGGTGTGTATTTTGGGGCAATCCCACATCACATGTAACAAGTCCCTGGATTTTGTTCCATATCTAAAGCATAGATATGTCTGTCTGAGTCTCCTAAAACATAGTTTAGCAGGGGTATAATGGATATTTGAGAAAATAAAAAATTGCATAATCTTGTATTTAGGTACAGGTAGAAATTTACCACTCTTCCATATCTCTCTCCAGTCAGGCCTCAGGGGGGCTATGCTTTTCTCCCAATATGGAGTTTGTGCAGAGGAACCCAAGCTTACAAAATCCAACAACACCCTGTAGACTTTTGAGAGGGGATTTGGGGAATAGTTAATCTCCCTTACATTATCCCAGGTGAATGGGTTCTGACTGGAATCTTTGCTATCTCTTAGAAATTGCTGCACCATATTAGTGATCTGAATCTTTTAAAAAAAATTCCAATCCCTAGTCTGCGGTGGGAGGACCCCTTTATCCTCTACTATAAAGTCTGCCAGAGTTAGGTCGGATAAGTGCGGAGCCCATTGATTATTTGTCCCCCCAGACGAACATTAGGGTTTCCCAGTATAGGCTGGTCCCTAACTCTCATTTGGTCTCTCCTCTGGGTGGGATTTAAAAAATTCCACCATGCCGACATTGTTTTATAAATTGATGTCTGCTTTCCCCTTTTAGGTAAGCCTTCTGGATCTGAAAAGAGCAACGCTGCTGGTGAGGTTCAGGTCCTCAAGAATTTGTCTCTCAATTTGCAGCCAAGTTGGCATATAACCCTGTTCCTCTTTCTTTCTGTACCACCGTCCCATTAAACCTAATTGTCCCACCACATAATATAAGTGGAGGTCTGGAAGTTTAATACCCCCCCCAAAAGATGGGGAAGGCATAAAATATTATGTTTTCTCCTAGGAGGCTTTGAATTCCAGAGGAATGCAGAGATTGCCCTCTGAATTTAATAAACCTTCCTTTAAGAATACTATAGGCAGTAAGTGAATCGGGTACAGCAATCTGGGCAAGAGGTTCATTTTGATCAATCCTAATCTGGCAGTGAAATTTAGAGGGAATTTATTCCATTTTAGAATATCAGTTTTAATTACTGACAACAGATTATCACTATTTGCTTCCACCCCATCCTCTAATTTAGCCATAATCCAGATACTTAATCTTAGTTGGGGCCCAATTAATTTGCAGAGGTTCAAAGTCTGCTCTGTAAGTATAAAGAGCAAGAGGAAGAACCTGTGTTTTGCTCAAATTCAGTTTATAGTTGGAGACCTCAGAGAATTGCCTAATGACATCCAAGGCTTTTTTAAAGCTCTCTGCCGGTTCCTGTAAATGTAACGTTATGTCATTGGCAAAAACAGAGAATTTAAGGTTCCTCCCCTGAACTTCGATCCCCTGTATCGCAGGATCCATGTAGAGCGCTCTTAATAAAGGTTCCAAATGAGTATTAAACAAAATTGGTGATGGGGGCAGCCCTCTCTGTTCCCATTCATCAGCTGGAACTCTTTTGATAGCTATTACACAGAACCCTGGCAGAGGGGGCTGCATAGAGGTTTTTGAGACCTCTGAGAAGGCCATCTGGGAAGCCCATGTTCTCCATAGTGAGAAATAGAAAAACATGGGAGACCCTATCGAATGCCTTCTCAGCGTCAAGTGCAATCAGAGCCATGGGTAATGTTGAACTGGAGGCTCTATCAAGTATGTGATGAAGCTTCCTTAGTGCGTCATGCGCCCCGCGACCTGGCATAAACCCTACTTGATCCTGACTAATTAATAAGGGAGCAACTCTTAAAACTCTGTTAGCCAGGATCCTTGTCAGCACTTTAATATCTTAATTTATCAAAGCTATGGGTCTGTAATTACTCAGAAGATCCTTTGGTTTATCTGGCTTTGGGATGAGCGTGATACAGGCCTAATGCAAGGGTGGATGGGGAACCCCTTCCTGCATAATGCAAAAGAATAAGTCTTTCAGTAAAGGGAGTATGGATAATAAATTAACTTTGTAAAATTTAGCTATTAGACCATCTGGCCCCCCGGTGTCTTACCCATTGGCAGTGCTTTTACTGCTTCTGTTATTTCCGCTACTTGAATTGGGGCTGCCAGTGCTTGGGCCTGCTCCTGATCCAGCCTAGGCGGAGGTATCTTATTTAGAAACCCTCTAATCTCTTCTTCATTACTAATAACCCTCCCTTGATAGATCCCTGCGTAATAGTCTGCGAAGGCGTCAGCCACTCCCAGAGGGTTCGTAATAATGTCCCCTTTGAATTTTATTGCAGTAACCATCCGCTCTGCTTCCCATTCCTTGATTCTGTTAGCCAGTAGTCGGCCTGGCACATCCCCTTGCATTAAGTATTTAGCTTGTAGTCTTTCAAGCCAACGGTCTGTCCTGTCATACAGTATACCTCGCATTTCATCTCTTAACTCCTTAAGCTCATTGTCTAACTCACTAGAGGATCCCTCCAAAGGAACTAGTGACTTAATAGCCCCCATTAAAATTCTTCCCGTGCCCTTTTCATACTATTCCTCATAGCAGTATATTTCGGGGCTATTCCTGCATATAATACTTAACAGGTAGGCCAAGCAAGTCTCTTGTCCTGGAGTGTTGGCAATTGGGTCTGAATAATTTCCACCAGGGCTTCCTCTAGTTTGGACACAATATTATCATCCATTAATACCGTCATCTAGACTCCATATATATGGTTTTAGAGGGGATGGTATCCATTTCCCAGATTAACTGTATAGGGGAATGGTCAGACAGTATTCTGCTGAGAGTAGTCGGCTCCTTGACTCCCCTTAGTGCTGCCCAATTGACCAAAAAGAAGTCAATTTGGGAACGGGGATTTATGCGCCCCAGAATAGAAGGTCATGTTGTTGTCCCTTTATTATACACCCTATAGGGGTCCACTAATGCTGTGACCTCCAAAAATCTAGTCAAAGCTACCTGGGCCAAAGAAGGTGGTCTTTTAGAAGGTGGGTTCCTATCCGCCCAGTTATCCAAACAAAGATTCCAATCCCCTGCTAAGATAAGTGGATAAGGTGGGAGAGTAGCAGTATCAACCTCCAGTGAGGCAAAAAGTCAGGTTTAGGTGGTGTAGGGCCATATACCGAAGCAATTGAAAGTGCATTGCCCAAAATAGTACCTGAAACATAGATTCCTGTACCATCCTGTCTTGCTTTAACTTGTGAGATTGCATACGGACAGGCTTTCCCTACTAATATCGCAACACCCCCAGATGCTTTTGCTTTCCCTTCCCCTGTTACTTGGCCCACGCACATTTTCTTCAACAGACCTAGTTCCTCTTTTAGTAAGTGGGTTTCTTGTAATGCAGATATTTGAACCCCCAATTGATTGATGTACCGTAATATTACCAATCTTTTCTTCCTCCTCCTGAGGCCTTTAACATTCCAGGAAATAACTTTAACCAATACCGTTATATATAACGATACCCCTGCTGTTCACCCTCCTATGGTCTGAAAACAATGTTATACACACTGTGGAGTCTTTCTCTTCCCTCCCCCCCACTATAACCCCGGATCCTCGGATCACCCTCCTTAATCAAGTTGAGATGTAGATGAGCTGGCCCCTGAGTGCCCCCAGCCCCCCTGAATCCCACTGAGAAATCAATAGACCCTTCTCATAGCCTTAAGTCCCACCCTGAGCTTCTTAGGTTGCCAAAGACCTGCTATTGGTTAGAGGTAGGTAAGCTCAAGATGCTCAGTATACCTACTATTCTCCCCTCTAAAGGTCTTTCCCACTACAACAGTGAACAGTAGCTCAAAGAACGCACTCCAACCCCTGCCAAACCCTCGCCATTCGATCAGAGGCCAGAGGGCTTAATACCCCCCACCCCATAAATGAGGCAGCGACGGATTTATGCCCTCCCTTGAAGTAGTGTCCCCCACGTCTAGTCTCCCCAATTTCCCCCTCTTTTCTATCCCAGGCAAAACAGTTGAAAGAAAAAAAAAACACATCGAGCCCTTAAAACCAGTGGATAACTAGCATAGTGGAACTGCCCTAATACAGCATCTATTTCAGTGAAATTATGCTCAATAGTTCAGATTTACCAACATCCAATTTGCAGCTGGATAAAATCTCTTCTCCCCATTAATCAGAGAAAATAAAAGCGTTCCATATTAAGAAATCCTGATCCAGTTGAGCCTTCTCTGCATTACTGAAACATTCCAGCTGCCTGTTGGCGGTCCCCACAGTAAAGTAAATGGACTACTCCCTGAGCCCAAAATAAACTTAAGCAGACTTGGGCCCATTTGACCCTTAGAGTGTTAGTTAAGATATTCTTTCAAAACAGTCCCGCTCAAAATAATTCCAGGGTAATCAATATGAAAGGATGGATCCGATCTCCGAAGTGTAGGGAGTGAAATAAAGTTCGAGAAATTCAGGCCCAACAGTCATTTATAACTCTTGCCATTCGCTCCCTCGCTCACTCACCGCTATATCAATCTGAGGCCTCCTCTCACCTCTTATCTTCAGCTCTGGCCTAAACAAAGCCGAGAGCTCCACTCGCAGGCCTTCCGCAGCGTCAGCCGCCGTCGCATACCTCCTATCTCCAGACTGCAACCTCACAGTCAGCGTTGCTAGGTGTTGGATTCTAAATTTCACCCCCGCAAGGTAAAGCTTTTTCTTGATCCCTGCATACTCCTTCTGTTTTTCCAGAATCGAGAGTGTCAGGTCTTGAAATAGCAAGATAGATGCCCCGTTCCACTGTAGATTTTTAACTGCTCTGGCTTTGTGTAGAACATGGGTCTTTTCTTTGTAATTTAGAAAGCGCATAATGAGGACACGAGGTCTAGCTCCAGGTGGGGGGATCTCTCTCAAAGAGTGGTGTGCCCTTTCAGTATTATAGGACTCCCCAAAAGGTGTTGGGCCGAACAGTTTCATGAGAAGGTCCTGCATGAAGCATACACAGTCAGATCCTTCTGTCCACTCGGGAACACCAGCCTTTATCAAGTTGTTCCTCCAACTGCATGAGTCCTGGTCCTCAATTCAATCTTCCAGCCTTCTAACTTGTTTTCTTAGAGTGACCAATTCATGGTCCATTGTCATTGTCTTCCTTTCCTGGAAGGCAACCCTGGCTTCCACATCCCCCATCCGTTGTGTTAAGGCCTTCAGCGCCGGCTTTAAAGTAGAAAAGTTGGCCACTAGTCCCTGGAGTAGATGTTTTATTTCAGAAATATCCTCCGAGGATGTTTGTCCTCCTTGCTCTTCAGTCAGCTTGCAGTCATTTTCCTCTGGTACCGGAGAATGAGGTTTCGAGAGCTTCACTGTAGGTGATCGTGCGGCCAGAGGCTCGGGGCTTCCACACTCCATCTCGGCCATGTTACTCGGCCTCTTGTGCCTTTGTGTAGGGTGGGTATCCTGCTTTGTTTTGTTCTTTCTGATTATACCCAAGAAAACTATACTTCTTCAGCCTACAGAACTCACTTTTGCAAGCAAAACTGTGAGGTCAAATGTAGTTTTATAAACTGCGGTATTCGGCGCGGCCTGGGAGCAGCTTTCAGGACGTCTTTTCCCCGCTAGCTCATCACATGATCTCCTAAGACTGCACAGTCTTGATGTAAAGAAGGTTCTGAGTTACAACTTAGAATCCACTAAGCCCCATAGAAATGACTGCTCCCAGCTGTTTCTCACTTAGGGGGAGGTGGGTAAAGGTAAGCTTGCCACCAAGAGAACTGTTGCTAGGTGGATTGTCTCTTGCATTCAGTTCTGCTACTCAAAGTTGGGGAAAGAGCCACCCTCAGGCCTGAGGGCTCATTCTACCAGAGGTACAGCTGCTTCAGTCGCAGCAGCTAGAGACATCCCCTTAGTGGAAATCTGTAAAGCAGCCACCTGGAAGACTGTTCACACATTTACCAAGCATTACTCCCTGGACATTCAGGCAAGAAGTGATGCTAGGTTTGGTACTGCAGTACTGCAGAGCCTGTTCCCAAAATAGGTTCTGTAGTTCCCTCCTCCTTGGGGGTACTGCTTGGTAGTCTGCATATATTCAGAATACAGCAAGTATTCATGTTGTTTAAAGAAAAAATTACTCACTTTAGTAATTGTGTTTCTTCTAATGGAGTCTTGCTGTATTCTGACCTCCCTCCCTGCCTCCCCTCCTGGAACCTAGTTGTTTTGGGATGTGGGTGGGCAGGCGCAGTGTTGCACCCCAGGGGCATGCCTGGTGCCTCTTCTTAATTGAGGTTCTTTTCTTGTTCCTGTATTTTATTATAGTTTGTTTATTTTCTGCTCAGATTCTTTTTGGGGGTCTCGACTTTAGTCTTTGGACCCTAAATTTATGTCTTTTGCCTTTTGGCACAAAAGTTTTAAAAACAATTTCTGGGTTGTTAGTATAGGGCTCGTAAGAATCTGACGGTTACGCTGAAGAGTACCTGGGACAGAGGTTTGAAAACCGAGCTTGAGCTCAACGTTCTATGCCTTGGCATAGAGTTAACTTTTTCCTCTCCGGAGCAGTTCAAGTGCTGGAGCTAACTGCATATAGTCAGAATACAGCAAGACTCCATTAGAAGAAACACAATTACAAAGGTGAGTAATTTTTTCTTTGATGACGTTGGATATGGGTTGGGGCTGCAAGAGCTCTATATGGTAAGTAATAGGACGGGGATAGGATCGGGGGAAGGGACTGTCTATATGTACTACAGTAATGTTATCTTTGCTGGCACATATACATGAATGGGGGTGATATATCACATGTATAATTTCCCCATACATGTATAACTGCCACCAAAGGTAACGTTAGTACATTTAGACAGCCCCCTCAATCAATCCTGTCCTATTATTTACTATATAGAGCACCTGCAACCCCAACCCATACTTCATCAAAGTTCTGAATTTCGAGGCGGGCTGCAGAGCCAAGACGGCAGCTCGGCTCGTACATGGATGGTACGAGCCAGACTTTGTAACTTAAAATTTTAGTATTTAATCTCACCGAAAAAATTGCAGCACAAGTTTATTTAGCTAATCGGGCAGGCAACTTTTGAATGAGTTGCCTGCCCGAATCGTGTCACTAGCTCTTTAAGAGCATCTTGCAAACAAGGCCTCCCGTCAGGAAACCGGTGGCTGCTTGGGATATCAGCCTTGTGCTGGATATGCTCACTCACAAACCCTTTGAGCCACTTACAGCTTGTGAGCTGAAGTTTTTGACTTGGAAGACAGCATGTCTAGGAGCATGGATATGTTCATCCACACTCTCTGGCATGTTCCTTTCCCCTTTAACTTCACTGGAAAGTCTTCAGGCTGGCTTCTCCCACCCACCTGGGTGGTAAATACCTCGGCTCCGCCCCATGACGGCTGATCTTCTTTTCTGCTGGAAGATTCAGGTTCCCTCGTGCTAGTTCTGCAGTTTGTAGGCCCTGGATTCTCAACGACGGTTTTCACCACAATCGCTTTCTTTAAAACTCATCAGAGTTTACGATACCGATCCGAGCGCATCGGACATGGAGGACAAGTCATCCCCCGAATTTCGCCGGTATCCCTGTGGACAGAAAATTTTGCTCACCGATCCCCACCTCTCGTGTGTCTGCTGCTTGGGTGTCATGCATGACACCACTTCTTGCACCATCTGTCTGGCCTTCCATCCCAACGTCCTGGACGACCGCAAAGTACGCCTAAAACTGGGGAGACCAAAGCTTCACAACCCACTGGTGAACTCGAAGGAGGCCAGGTGGGCGGTTTCCGCGGCCGCGGGATCCACCGAGCAGCTCGACCAGATGGCGGCTTTTGAAGAGGAAGCTGCTCAAGCTTCGGCCAGCCGAAGTTTTTTCGTGCCGCTTAACGTGAGCTCTACCTTCACTGGGTCCTTTCGGGAGCTGTGTCAGTCTCTCCCCACCAGGGGTGAGGCGCCCTCGGGCTCGCACTCATCCTACTCTAGGAAAAGGGACAAGGACCCTAAACCTTCTTCTGCCCGAAGACGTTCCTGGGACCTAGAGCGATCCGGTTCTCAGGACCTTGCGGTCTCGACCTCGGTTGAGATCACTTCCTTAGCCGCCGGCTTCTCGGACCTTCCGTCAGGCCAAGGCACAGAGGATATGGCTGAACCAGCTGAGATTTCTCTCGACCCGATTGAGCTGTTGTCGCCGACTCCTTGGAAAGGACACCTATCCTTTCCTTCCCCAATGAGGAGACCCAGCCCTTGGGTATCCCGATCGATGGAAAGGTGCCTGAACCTCGGTTCTCCCCGGCTCCGGCTTCTCCCGATCGAAGCAGCCAACCACGTCGGTCTCGATCGAGGACCAGGACCCCTTCGGTCGGAAAACCGAAGAAAGGTCACAAGCACTCTAGGAAGAGGCGGCGCCACCAATCCTCATCCTCCTCGGATGAGGAGAGACTTTGACGGAAGCTCCACCGACATTATGAGGATCTCACGTGGCAATAGCTGATTCTGACCAGTCAGAAGCCGGCCTTGCCAGCAACAGCTGCCATTGCTTGGCCTCAGCCTCTTAGGCCGATGCCGACCCCTCCGGAACCGAAGATTCCGGTTCCTCCACCTGTAGGGCCGGTACGCATTCCAGCTCTGACTGTTTCAGTCTCCCCACTGATTTTGGTAGAACCACCGCCTAAGCAGCCTCAGAGAGGGGCTCCCTCAAAAGAGAATAGGACAGACTCCCCTGTCGTCTGTCCATTACGGTGGTCCCCGATCACCCTCGGCATATCGAGGGAGACATAGGTGGGAGACCTTTATATCCCGATTCTTCGGACTCGGATGCCACTGGTCTGCACTCGCATCTGGGGAATGACGAGTCATCAGTGGCAGGCTTGGAGGAAGGTCCTTCCTCCTTTCAGGGTATCCTCCGCCTCATTTCAGAATCGACCGGAATGCCCTTGGAGCCTATCCAAAAGAAGGAGGAGTACCCCCTCATGGATATTCTCAAGAGGGGGGATACTCCGACGGAGGCCTTTCCAGTGGCTGAAGCCATTGTTGGCCCGGCCCTTGAGCTATGGCAACGCCCTGCCTCCTGTCCAGCTCCGTCCATCTGCATGGCTTGCAGGTATATGATACCCATGGGGTCCCTGGCAGGTTTCACAGAGCATCCTTTGGCCGAGAGCCTTGTGACTGCTTCTGTCTTTAGACGCACGGGTAGCTCAGCTGACACTGACCGCCCTCCGGACAAGGAGTCCAAATATATAGACCATTCTGCCTGGAAGGTTTATGCAACCTCATCCTTGGGCCTTCGTCAGGCCAACTCGGCTGTGATCATGGCACACTTCTCTCATGCCCTTCTGGGGTCACTAGATGAAGTCCTCCCTCATCTCCCAGCAGACATGCAGACCACGGTAAAGCAGGTCCGTGACCAGGGCCATGCTGTTGCCAAACAGCAACTCCAGACGGCCCTGGATATTGGAGATTCCTGTGCCCACTCCTTAGCAGCCACAGTGGCCACTCGCCGCAGGGCCTGGCTGAGGTTATCCTCCTTTCTGGCGGATACTCAGCACAAGTTAGCTGATGTGCCCTTCCTCGGCACCGACCTCTTCGGTCCGGGAGTGGCAGGTCACTTCCAGTGTATAGAGCAGTCCAGTGCCACCTTGGATGCTACCTCGGCAAAGGGTTCTTCGGGCAAGAACCAGCAGAAGTGCAAGAAAAAGCCCTTTCAGCTCTCTTCCCCTGCAGTTAGACAGCCCTCCTATCAAGGAGGTCAGCAGCAGCAGCAGGCTCAAGCTTGGCGCCCCAGGCCCAAGCAGGGTCCCCAACAGCCCCGTAAAGGAGGCCAAGGTGCCAGTCAAGGAGCCTCCTCCTCCTCTTAACCTGCTCAGTGACAGGTCAGGGGTTGCCACTCCTACACCCGTCACGCCAGCTCTGGGTCCTCCCATGGGGGGCCAGCTCCGCCACTTTCTTTCCGCCTGGTCTGGTATCGCTTCGGACAGGTGGGTTCTGGAAGTGGTCGGCCAGGGACTGCCTCTAGAATTCGAGCAGTACCCTCCTAGCCAAGCCAAGCCCCTCGGGAGGAAAGGATCTCAGCTCGCACTCAGTCGGCCCTTCGGGACGACATTGCTCAGCTCCTCCGCAAGAAGTCGGTAGCTCCAGTGACGGATCCTCCTACAGACCCAGGCTTCGTGTCCAAGTACTTCCTGGTGCCCAAGCGGATGGGGAGTTGGCGCCCCATCCTAGACCTCCACGACCTGAATCAATATCTCAGGTCTCGCACCTTCCGAATGGTAACTCTGAACCAGATCATACCATCCCTGGAGCGAAACATGTGGTTTTGTTCACTGGAGCTACAGGACGCGTTCTTTCACATCCCAATCCATCCATCGCACCAGTGGTTCCTCCGCTTCAGGGTCAAAGGGACCCTGTACGGAGTTCTGAGCCGTGCCGTTCGGCCTGTCATCAGCCCCTCGGGTCTTCACCAAGTGCATTGCAGTGGTGGCAGCCCATCTTCGGCGTCGAGGAGTATGAATATACCCGTCTCGACGATTGGCTCCTGGTGGGTTCCTCCCTTCAGGAGGTGGAGAGATCCAGGGATCTGGCCCTCTGAACCTTCCAACTAGGCTTCCTGATCAACGATGCCAAATTGGAACTCGTGCCCTCTCAGGTGATGGGCTTTATCGGGGCAGAGCTCAACTCTCGTCAAGCCAGAGCTCGGCTCCCGGCAGACAGGGCGGAGCTTCTCTCCTCCTTTGCCCAATCATTTCTGGTTGGGCACTTGCACCCTGCCCGGGACTTTCTGCGCCTTCTGGGATACATGGCGGCGTGCACCTCAGTGGTCCATTGGGCCAGGTGGTGCATGCACCCCCTCCAATGGTAGCTGGCCACCAAGTGGACTCAGCGTTATGGTCACTTCGACCAGCTGATCACTGTAATCCAGAAGATGTGGGATGCTCTCCAATGGTGGACCGTCCCAGACCGATTGCAGGAAGGAATCCCATTTATCCGCCCCGAACCGACGGTTGTCCTGACGACCGATGCCTCTCTCATGGGCTGAGGGGCCCACATGGGGGACAACAGGGCCCATGGTTTCTGGACCCCCAAGGAGTCCCGATGCCACGTCAACCTGTTGGAGCTCAGAGTAGTCAGACTGGCACTGTCAGCTTTCGCTCCTCAGCTCCGGGGTCAAGTGGTTCAAGTCCAGACAGACAATACCACGACCATGTACTACCTCAACAAACAGGGCGGCATGCACTCCCATCTGCTGTGCAAGGAGGCGCTCCGGGTCTGGACCCTCGTCAGCCGGCTGGAGGTGGATCTCCTTGCCATCCATGTGGCAGGAGTCTCAAACCAACTGGCGGATGCTCTCAGCCGCTTAGGCCAGACATCTAACGAGTGGTCTCTCCATCCAGAGGTAGCTTACAATCTGTTCTCCCGTTGGGGCAAACCGTTGGTGGACCTGTTTGCCTCCAGGGAGAACACCAAACTGAGACTGTACCATGCCCGTCCCCCTCAGCAGGGCTCGCTGCAGGGGGATGCCTTCTTGAGGCCGTGGACCCCAGGCCTCCTCTACACCTTCCCTCCATTTCCCTTGATCCACAAGGTGTTACTTAAGGTGAGGAGGGACAATGCGAAGGTGATTTCTGGTAGCCCCAGATTGGCTCCGCCAGTTCTGGTATCCAGATCTCCTCAGCCTCAGCTGCAGGGCCCTGGAGCGGCTTTGTACATGCCTGGACCTGATATCATTGAACCAGGGGAAGGTATTCCATCCGGACCTTCAATCCCTGCACTTCACAGCCTGGTACCTGAGCTGCTAGAGTTCCAGGCTCTGCGTCTTTCCGAGGATGTCTACACTGTGGTGGAGGCATCTCGTAAGGAATCGACCAGGAAATGATATGCCTTCAAATGGAAAAGGTTTTCCATTTGGTGTCAGAGTAAGAGCCTGGACCCCTTATCCTGCTCTGTGGCTAACATTTTAGACTACCTTTGGCTTCTCTCTCTCCAAAGGGGGTGTATGGTCATTGACCCTTAGGGTTTCTGCTTAGCGGGCGTGGGCCAGTCAGCCGACATTGGCACAGGAGACAGTGGTCGGGTGCTTTTTCAAAGGCCTGGATCGCATATCCCCTCCGGTGCGTGAACCTCCACCTCTGTGGGATCTCTTGCTGGTTTTGGCAAAGCTCATGGGTAAGCCATTCGAACCCATGCACAAGTGTGAGCTCTCACTCTTGTCGTGGAAGACGGCCTTCCTGGTGGCTATCACGTCAGCCAGAAGGACAGGGGAACTCCAGGCGCTTTCGGTGGACTCCCCTTATCTGGTCTTTCACAGGGACAAAGTTGTCCTGTGCCCCCACCCAAAATTCTTTCTGAAGGTGTGTCAGAGTTTCACCTGAACCAGGTGTTGACTCTGACGGTATACTACCCTAACTACACCTCGGATGCCGAGTATAGGCTCCATACTCTGAACCTCAGACGTGCACTCTCCTATTATAAGGAGAGGATGGCGGAAAAATTGTGGAGAGGTTCGCCAGCTGTTTGTCACCTACGCTGAAGCCGCTTCTGACAGACCTGCAGTGAAGCAGACCATTGCTAGATGGATTACATCATGCATAGGTCTGTGCTATGAGTTGGCAGGCAAGGAACCTCCCAGAGGGATAAGAGTTCATTCTACCCACCATACTGCTGCTTCCAGGGACATCCCTATCCAGGAAATCTGTCTGACTGCTACCTGGAAGTCAGTAAACACCTTCATTACCCACCACCACATCGACCTTGAGTCACGCCGGGATGCTGGTTTTGGGGCCTTGGTTCTCCAATCTCTGTTTCCTAAATAAGGGGTGTGCGCCTTGCTTCCCTCCTCCCGGAGAACTGCTTGGAGTCTGCCAGAGAGTGTGGATGAACAACATATCCACACTGCTAGAAGAACAGGTTACTCACCTGTAACAGTAGTTCTAGGAGTGGTATATGTTGTTCATCCACATGCACCTACCCGACCTCCCGGGCTTTAGGCGCACCACCTTGCTCCCAGCGGGCTAGATCTGGCGTCATGGGGTGGAGCCGAGGTATTTACCACCCAGGTGGGTGGGAGGAGCCAGCTTGAAGACTTTTCGGTGAATTTAAAGGGAAAGGGACATGCCAGAAAGTGTGGATAAACAACATATACCACTCCTAGAACTACTGTTACAGGTGAGTAACCTATTCTTCTAGTGGCCATCACTTCTGGTTGCAGAGAGTCTGAAATCCATGCCTTGGTCACAGATCCTCCCTATATCCTTTCCACAAGGAAAACATACTCTTAAGTTCCTACCTGAAGGGATGTCAGAGTTCCACTTGAACCAGCCACTAATGCTACCTACGTATTTTGCCAGCTTCGAGAATGAAGGAGAGCACACACTCCATCCCCTGGATGTTAAGAGGGTCCTTATGTTTTACCTGGATAGAACTATGAACTTCAGGCAATCCAAGCAGCTGTTTGTCTCTTTTGGTCCTAATCGAAAGGGACAGCCTGTTGCAGTCAGGGCCTTTCTGCCTGGATTGTTAACTGTCTGTGCCACTCATATGACATGACTCAGGTGAAGCTGGAGGGCCAGGTATGTGCCCACTCTATCAGAGCAGTTTGCACATCACTGGCAGAGTTTCGCTCTGTTCCTGTGATATCTGCAGAGCTGCAGTTTGGAGCACAGTATACACATTTGTTAAGCACCATGCCCTGGATGTCCATGTCAGGCAGGCAGCATGCCACTTTTGGCTGCACAGTCTTGAATGGATTATTATTCTGAGTGAGCTGTTGGCTCCTACCAGCCTAGTATGTGTGATTTTGTCTGAACTTGGTACTGTGACCCACTAGTGGGAATCAGTGGTGAAGATTGATTCCTGGAAGATATGAAAATTATGTACTTACCGTAATTTTTACCGTAATTTTGCTCTTCTAGGAATATCTTCACCATTGATTCACATGCCCACCCGCCATTCCCCGGGCTCACTGCAGTAGGTTTTATTGATTTAACCCCTCGTTCTTGGTTTTGGTTGTGAAGACACTGTGTTACTGGTTTATTGACCATTCTTACACTGGTCAGCAGTTCTCTCTTACGCCATTAGCTTAATTACTGGTTAGGTTATGCTGCACCTCCTCAGTAAAAAAGGTACTGAGGCGATTGAGGGCTGGTGCCAAGGTAAGACTTGTGTCGCAACCCAGTCTTGCAGTGTTACACATGTACACAACTTGCCTCTGTGCTAGCCCTACTGAACAGTTCTGGGTCCTAGTGCCTCCATGTAAGAATGACTAGTGGGAATCAATGGTGAAAATATTCCTAGAAGGTGAAGAATTATGGTGAGTGTAATATTCATTTCTTGGCCCGTTCTGGAGGACTGCAAGACAGCCACACAGGATTCTTGTTGACAGGTAACCATTTCCCACAAAATATAATATGAACTCTAGGATCTAGGCTGCTCCACATCAAATGGTTCCATATTCAGTTCCTCTCTAAGTTAGGAAGCTACCACAGGGGGAATGTAGGATTCATTGAGTGTCTAAAGAAGTAAAGTGTACCTTAAAATATGAATGCTGTTCTTTTTTCGGTAATTATCTTTTCCCTCAACAGATGGTTGTGCCCGGCAGAGAAGGCGGGGTGCCCCAAGCACCAGTGCAGCCAGCCCACGGTGCCCAGGCTGACCATGATAGGATGACAGGTTATGTCCCATCGGAAGTGACCCCTTGCAGCACAGCCACACCCTCTGGCAGGTATAGCACTTCATTTTGTGAGCTAAGCAACAAAAGGGAAGGGGGGGCTTGTGTGTAGTGGAATGTGGATTAAACAGGTTGTATTGGACTGCTTGACTCTTGAGAGTATCTGAGAAGGTAGTCAGCAGGTTGTAGTCAAGTACCTGTCTCTGCCAAGGGACAGTATCTGTGCAGGAACAAAACAAGTTGTATTTTAGTACTTGGCTCTAGCAAGGGATAGTAACTACCCTGGGCCAAGGCAGGTTGTATTCTAGTACTTGGCTCTAGTAAGAGGTATATACACAGATAAACAGCAGGTTCAATTCTAGTACTTGGTTTTAGTGAGGAATATCTATGCAAGGATAAAACCGGTGATATTCTAGTACCTGCCATTAGCAAGGGATAGTAGTAGTGTTTGTTTTATTTCGGTTGCCCTTACAGAATACAAAAACAAACAAATTTAGGATATGACATACATAAAACTAAAATACAGTACATATAAAATCAGTTAAATATGACCTTTAAACTTTCGACTAATCAATTCCTAAGCTGATTAGCAGCATGAATATATTCCTCAGGCCCCAAAGGCCTGTTGCAAGAGGAATGTTTTAAGATTTTTTTTTTTTTTTAAATACCTTCAGGGAGGGTGTCTCCCGGAGGTAACCCAGCAACAAATTCCAGAGGACCGGATGGCCACCTCGAATGCTCGGTCCTCGAAAGATTTAAAGCTAGCTCTAGGGACCTCCAGGAGGGCCTCATCTGCCGATCTGAGAGAGCAGCTCGGGCTGTAGGGATGCAGAAGCTCTTTCAGGTAGTCCGGAACCAACCCATGTAGGGCCTTATATGTCAAAAGACCTATTTTAAAGGTGATGCGCCAGCACACTGGTGGCCAGTGCAGTTCGCGTAGCATCAGCGTAATATGACTGAACCTTGAAGGTCCAGTCAGCAGCCGGGACACCGCATTCTGCAAAAGCTGCAGGTGCCACATCACACCTCTTCTGACCCCGAGGTAGAGTGCGTTGCAGTAATCGAGCCTGAAGGTGACAAACACATGTACTAGCATGGCTAGGTCATCTGGGGGAATAAAGGATTTAATTTGGGCGATGTTTTGGAGATGGTAAAAACCGGTCCTGACAACAGTCGACACCTGAGCTTTAAGTGTCAGCTGATTGTCCAAAACAGCACCCAAATTCTTCACCTTGGGGGAGGCCTTCAGTTTGGTTGGATCAATAAAAAGCCCTAGCTTATCCCCAGAGGCCCCCACTCCCCCCCCCTTCAACCTAGCTCAGCCACAAGCACTTCAGTCTTCCCTTGGTTAAGCCCCAGCCGGTTCGATGACGTCCAAGCCTGGATCTCAGACAAGCAATTATTCAGCACGTCAACAGTGTCAGATCTTCCAGGTGTGAAGGACAGGTAGAGCTGAGTATCATCAGTATAGCAATGAAAACTCAGCTCATACCGCCTTATGACCTCACCCAGGGGCAGCATATACACTGTGAACAACATGGGGGAGAGGACAGAGTCTTGGGGTACTCCTCAGGGCAGGGCCGTCAGACTTGAGGAAAAATTCCCCAATACTACCCCCTGGGACCTGCCCCAGAGAAATGACTCAAACCAGCTAATAACCTTGCTGGTGAGGCCAACATATTCCGTCAGTCTGTCCAACAACACCCCATGGTCCACAGTGTCGAATGTTGGTGACAGATCAACGGCAACGAGAATCAGTCGTTCTCCTCTATCCCTCGCCCTCATTCTACACAGGGACAGAACAAGTTGTATTCCAGTACCTGCCTCTAGTGATGGATAGTGTCCACTTAAGGACAAAGCAGGTTGTACACTAGAACCTGGATCTAGGGAGGGATCATATCTGTACAGGTACAAAGGTAGCAAGTACCTGCTTATAAAGAAGGATATCTGCCCAGAAACAATGCAGGTTGTATTCTAGCGCCTGGCTTTAGTGAAGGATACGTACACAGAGACAATGCAGGTTGTATTCTAGTACCTGGCTCTAGTGAAGGATACGTACACAGGGACAAAGCAGGTTGTATTCTAGTACCTGGCTCTAGTGAAGGATACGTACACAGGGACAAAGCAGGTTGTATTCTAGTACCTGGCTCTAGTGAAGGATACGTACACAGGGACAAAGCAGGTTGTATACTAGTACCTGGCTCTAGTGAAGGATACGTACACAGGGACAAAGCAGGTTGTATACTAGTACATAGCTCTAGTGAGGGATACCGACACAGGAATAAAGCAGGTTGTTTACTAGTACATGGCTCTAGTGAGGAATATCTACACAGGGACAAAGCAGGTTTGTATACTAGTACATGGCTGTAGTGAGGGATATCTGCACGGGAACAAAGCAGGCTGTATACTAGTACATGAGTTTAGTAAGGGATATCAACACAGGAACAAAGCAGGTTGTATACCAGTACCTAGCTGTAGTAAGGGATATCTACACAGGAACAAGGCAGATTGTATAGTAGTACATATAGTAGGGGAAGTCTTTTGTAATACATAAAGCAATGAATAGATATGGGAAAATGACTTTTGGTTCTAAAGTGGCTGACTTGTGGGCTCCCATAGAAGTCGAAAAGTGAAAAATACAAAAATGTAAGCAGTTTAAGGATGAGGTTGGATATGGCTTGAAAATTAAGTGTATATGTAACGATTAGAGTCTTTGATTGACTATTGTCAAGATAAGAGGATATTTGATTGTACTTTGTTCTTGTTTAGGCAGACTGTAGATGTTTTTTAAATTATGTTTTGTATTTACCAATGTAAATTATTTGTATGTTTGTTGTATTTTTACAAAGTATTATTTTACTGTATTTATTCTGTAACGAAAGCTGATACAGGTCCATCTTGAAAATGGGATTTTTCCAATGATGTGTTACCATTTGTTACCTGTATGAAAATAAAACTTTTACATACATACATGGCTGTAGTGAGGGATATGTACACCATGACAAAGCAGATTGCATACTAGTGCATGGCTGTAGAGAGGGATATCTACACAGGAACAAAGCAGGCTGTATTCTAGTACCTAGCTGTAGTGAGGGATATCTACACTGGAACAAAGCAGGTTGCATACTGCTGCATGGCTGTAGTGAGGGATATCTGTACAGGAGCAAAGCAAGTTGTATTCTAGTACCTGGCTGTAGTGAGGGATATTGACACGGAGACAAAGCCGATTGTATGCTAGTACCTAGCTGTAGTGACCGGGGACAAAGCAGATTGTATACTAGTACATGACTCTAGTGAGGGATATCGACACAGGAACAAGGCAGGTTGTATATTAGTAAATGACTCTAGTGAGGGATATCTACACAGAAACAAAGCAGGTTATATACTAGTACCTGGCTGTAGTGAGGGATATGTACACAGGGACAAAGCAGGTTGTATACTAGTACATGGCTCCAGTGAGGGACATCTACACAGAAACAAAGCAGGTTATATACTAGTTCCTGGCTGTAGTGAGGGATATCTACACAGTAACAAAGCAGGTTGTATACTAGTACATTGCTCCAGTGAGGGATATCTACACAGAAACAAAGCAGGTTATATACTAGTACCTGGCTATAGTAAGAGATATGTACACAGGGACAAAGCAGGTTGTATACTAGTACATGGCTCCAGTGAGGGATATCTACACAGAAACAAAGCAGGTTATATACTAGTACCTGGCTGTAGTGAAGGATATGTACACAACGACAGGGCAGGTTGTAGACTAGTACATGGCTCCAGTGAGGGATATCTACACAGAAACAAAGCAGGTTATATACTAGTGCATGGCTGTAGTGAGGGATATCTACACAGTAACAAAGCAGGTTACATACACTAGTACCTGGCTGTAGTGAGGGATATCTACACAGTAACAAAGCAGGTTGTATACTAGTACATTGCTCCAGTGAAGGATAACTACACAGGGACAAAGCAGGTTATATACTAGTACCTGGCTGTAGTGAGGGATACGTACACAGGGACAAAGCAGGTTGTATACTAGTACATGGCTCCAGTGAGGGATATCTACACAGAAACAAAGCAGGTTATATACTAGTTCCTGGCTGTAGTGAGGGATATCTACACAGAAACAAAGCAGGTTATATACTAGTTCCTGGCTGTAGTGAGGGATGTCTACACAGTAACAAAGCAGGTTGTATACTAGTACATTGCTCCAGTGAGGGATATCTACACAGAAACAAAGCAGGTTATATACTAGTACCTGGCTATAGTGAGGGATATGTACACAATGACACAGCAGGTTGTATACTAGTACATGGCACCGGTGAGGGGATATCTACACAGAAACAAAGCAGGTTATATACTAGTTCCTGGCTGTAGTGAGGGATATGTACACAGGGACAAAGCAGGTTGTATATTAGTACATGGCTCCAGTGAGGGATATCTACACAAACAAAGCAGGTTATATACTAGTTCCTGGCTGTAGTGAGGGATATCTACACAGTAACAAAGCAAGTTGTATACTAGTACATGGCTTCAGTGAGGGATATCTACACAGAAACAAAGCAGGTTATATACTAGTACCTGGCTGTAGTGAGGGATATGTACACAGGGACAGAGCAGGTTGTATGCTAGTACATGGCTCCAGTGAGGGATATCTACACAGGGACAAAACAAGTTGTATACTAGTGCATGGCTGTAGTGAGGGATATCTGCACAGAAACAAACCAGGTTATATACACTAGTACCTGGCTGTAGTGAGGGATATCTACACAGTAACAAAGCAGGTTGTATACTAGTACATGGCTCCAGTGAAGGATAACTACACAGGGATAAAGCAGGTTAAATACTAGTTCCTGGCTGTAGTGTGTGAGATGCACAGGAACAAAGCAGGTTGTATACTAGTACCTGGCTGTAGTGTGTGAGATGCACAGGAACAAAGCAAGTTGTATACTAGTACATGGCTGTGGTGAGGTATATGTACACAGGGACAAAACAGGTTGTATACTAGTTTGTGGCTCTAGTGAGGGATATCTACACAAGGACAAAGCAGGTTATATACTAAACAACATGCTAAACACGAGCACTGGGAAAGTGATGGTTCATGGTAAGTTAAAGTATCTGGTGGAGAGCACTCACCCTTGCCAAGGAAATAACGAACAAAGCAGTCCGACACAAAAAATGTGTTTTAAGCTGTGTTTACCTCTTCCATGTCATCAGACCAGCAGTGCAATAACAGGAATGGCAGTGCCACGCACCGCCTCTTACGTTTCTCCTGACTTCTCAGGCTTGTTCAGAGATAGTGAGCTATTACAAACTTGGTTTAAATACACAAGACACCTATGACATTACTTATTGTTTAACCAATCACAGTGCCAAGAAGCTTAAGTGCCAGATCAATTCAATTAGTGATCTGTGTAATCCATTTTACAACAAATATATAAAATACGTTAACAGGTTATGTACTAGTTCATGGCTCTAGTGAGGGGATCTCTACACAGAAACAAACCAGGTTGTATACTAGTACCTAGCTGTAGTGAGGGATATCTACACAGGGACAAAGCAGGTTGTACAGTAGTACATGACTCTAGTGAGTGATAGTATCTACACAGGCACAAAGCAGCCTATACTAGTATCTGCAGCAGGTTGTATACTAGTGCCTAGCTCCAGTTATGGATATCTACACAGGGACAAAGTAGTGAGCATATCTACACAGAGACAAAGCATGTGTTTACTACTGCATGGCTGTAGTGAGGGTTAGTACCTACACAGGGGAAAAAACAGGTTGTATGCTAGTACCTAGCTTTAGCGAAGGATAGTATCTATGCAGGGACAGAGTGGGTTGTATTCTAGTACCTGGCCCTAGGGAGGGTTAGTATCTATGCAGCAGCAAAACAAGTTGTATTCTAATACTGGGCTCTGTCGATGCATAGGATGTATGCATTGTCAAAGCAGGTTATAGTCTAGCACCCAGCTCCAGCAAGGAATACCGTCTACGCAGGGACAAGGCTGGTTGTGTTCTGGTTTCTGGCTTCAACAAGGGATAGTATCTATGCAGATACAAAGCTGGTTGTATTCTAGTACCTGGCTTTAGGGAGGAATTTCTCATAGGTATGCTATTGTTGCTGTGGTATGTACCCTTTGTGACCCCCCCCCCCCAATTTGCTCTGTTTCCAAAATATATGCATCAGTGGTCACATACATGAAAGCAGTTAACACTTTACTTGTCTCTCTCTCTGTCCCCTGCCCCCCATATCCCTACAGCGAGGACACAGAGCCATTATCAGACAGCGGAGAGGGGAAACATGGATCTCCTCAGGACATTCTGGATGCCACCTTCATCCGAAAAGTGGGGGCGTTTGTCAACAAACCTACCAACCAGGTAACTCTGATCAAACTTGCTTTGTTTCCTCTGATTAGGTCCACCGCCTCTGAGACTATGCGTTTGTGAACATATGAAAGGGCACTATGAGACCTTCCTTCATGTTTTCATGATAGAAAACAGCTGGTAATCTTCCTTGAACACCTTAATCCCTCTCCTGACCGAAACCTTGAGAGAGAACCTAGTGGCCGTTATAAGCACAATTATGATCTTTATCCTGCAATTTATTTATTTATTTTATTCTTTTGGTGACCTGGTAGAAACATAGAAAAAAAGACGGCAGAAGGAGACCAAGGGTCTATCTAGTCTGCCCATGTGTTCCTTGGACCTTCTCAGATCCCAGGCCCTAACCCCCTTTCTGCCTAATGCCCTGCTTCTGTTGCTTTTGATCGAACTTTAGCCTTGTCCCACCCGGCTTGAATGATGTCACAGACTTTGCTTCCACTACCTCAGCAGGCAGTTTATTCCATGGCTCCACTAATCTTTCTGCAAAATAGTGTTCCTAAGCCCCCCAACTTCCACTGCTCCCTGTAGTGTTAGGATTGGAGACTCTGTTGAACAGGTCCTAGGATGGCACCTTATTTATTCTTCTCAGGAACCTGTATGTTTCAATCATATCTCTCCTCCCCCTCCTTGTCTCCAGTGGAAACATATTTAATACTTCCAGACACTCCTCGTATGAGTGCCCTTGAAGGTCCTGGATCATTTTGTTTGCTCTTCTCTGAACAGCCTCCAACCTGCTTACATCCTTTTTCACATGTGGACTCCAAGACTGGACACAGTACTCCAGATGGGGCCTTACCAGAGACCTGTAGAGTGGCAGGATTACCTCCTTCCGCCTGATGACAAATCCCCTCTTTATGCACCCCAGCATTTGGTAAGGCCTACTTGACACAATGCCTGTTTTCAGGAGCAGCCTGAGAGCATTGGGAAGGTTAAGTGACTTGCTCAGAGTCACACAGTATGCAAGTGGAGGTTGAGGGAATCAAACCCAGTTCTGCTGGATGTATTAAGTGCTATCACAGCTCATTACTCTAGCCTCTAGGCTACACTGCCAGCCTCTAGGCTGTATTGCAGGTGAAATGGTTGTGAGCTGCAGCTCTGACATTTTGTGAAAAATCCCAACCCTCTGTTTCCACCAGCCCAGCCTGATAAGCAGTCCCTTAGACTATCAGGCACTCCTTATCTGCCCCAGCTTCCTCTGGAACTTCCCAGGGGAAACTTTGTACTTTGCTCCTTCCTCAATGGTCTTCTAGCAAAATGTGTTCTGGAGCTGGTGTGAAAAGAATTAGTCCGGTGCTTGTTTCAGAAAATCCTCTTTGTCATTGTTCTGGGGAAAAGCTCAGACTGATTTCTACCAGTCAAACCCACTCCTTAGAGTTATGTAAAAAAAAAAAAAAAAAAAAAAACGTTTTCTAGTTAAGATGCATGGTTCTTTATAAAGGCTGCTTGGCATTGCCATCAGGTGTTGTGGGCACTCCAGAGTAAGTCTGCAGGAAGAAAGAGGAAAATTACCCAGTGAAGTGGACTACTTTCGTGTGTGCCTCCGCCAAGTGCTCTAGAGAAGGCCAAATACATATTAAGTATTCTGTATACACAGTGGTAGCAGAATCGAGATGCCGCTGCATAATCCAGTGCTGGAGGCGAAGACAGAAACGCAGTGTATCTGTAATTGATGCACCGGCAGCACTGTGGCTGATCAGCTTAAAACTACTAAATATGGGTGCTGGCCTGTCTGTACAGCAGTATCACTACTCGTGATGCTGGTGACCTGGGCTCGAGGATGACACTGGGTTATCAGGAGCCAGCCAGGGGGAGGAGGATCACGCATCCCCATGGACACTCTCCTTCAGGGAGGGAGTGTCGCCATCCTTGCTTCTTTACTGCCAGCTAGGTGACCGTAGGTGTCAATGCAGCTGAGAGCGCCAGGGAAGGGGAGACGTAAGCCGGGAACCGGAGCAACGCACGTGCTCAGTGTGTGCACGCTCCTTGGCTGTCCCAGTGCACCTGTGTCTTGGGGCTGGGAGTAGCTAAGACAAAAAGACCCCAGCCAAGCAGGATGACTCTCCGTCTCTGCTCACTGTATACATTTAGGATACTGAAACTCGGAATCCTGAAATTCACAGGATTGAGTTCAGTATCCCAACACCTGCAAGCCCGACAAGGGGGGAGGTAATGCCGACAGGGGTACAGTAGCGGATGAGACGAACCGCTGCTCTACCCCTTGTCAGGCATCACAGCACACTGGAGGATGTGGAAGCTGGCTGAGCTGTTCCCGTGGCATGGAGGGCTTAAGCTACTAGCAGCTCAGCCAGCATGGTCTGATAGGCCCCGGTTCTGTTCCCAGCTACAATTTCGCTGAAACACGATTTCTCCCCCTATAACTTTTAACTCCGAGGTCCGCTCCCCTCGAATTAGTTAAGTTGCGGAGGCAAAGCCCTCCTGCATTACAGTTAAGTGCCTGTTGGGATCTTGAAACTCAGTATCCCGAACTCGGTCTTGTTGGGTTCGGGATACTAAGTTTCTAGATTCCATTCGTATTCCCTGCTCGCAGGCCTCGCACCACCAACTGCGGCACCGCTCCACAGAAACTAGCTTGAGTTGCCTCGAGGAGTCTGAGATCTCCCTAAGGACCCTGATGAGAGTCCCACCTATGGTTGGGGTGGGAGCCACAGGGATGAAAGAAGAAGCTGGGTAAGTCCCAGAGAAGGTGGGTGTCGGGTTGGGAAGGGGAGGGGGACAAAGGAGGCAGGCTGAAGGAAGGGTGCATGACAAAAACAGAGAAAAAACCCACTAAATATGTATGAGGATAGCCCACCCTTATTCTCTAAAGTGGGAAATTGTTTAACCAGGAAAGGCACACTAAGCCAAAGCTTATTTCCAGGTGCGACCTGGGAGCACAAGGAAGTTAAGTGACTTTCTCAGGGTCACACAGTATGCAAGTCGGAGCTGATGGGATTCAAACCCAGGTCTCCAGGTTTGCAGCTCACTGCTCTTAACCACTATGCTATACTGCCTACAACTAAAGATACCACCAGCTGCTTAATCTGGTTCAGTACACTGCATCTGTACTGTATCCCCCCAGATAAGGCTGACCGGTCAACAGAAACAAAAACCATTATATGAACACAGATAACCTCATAGTCTTCAGGTGAAGCTACCTCTGGCTGCAAGCTGCAACACTGGACTTAAGATTTGCAAGAAAGTGAGTAGTGCTCACAACAGAGGGAGGTGAACCTTACAATTTACAATGGTCTTTGGTTTGAAGCAGATTCCTTAGGAAAGTTAATATTCTTCAGGTGGAGGATACTTCTAACTGAAGGGTGAAATAAGCAACTTAGAATTATCAGAAAAGGCAGTCTTTCAATCAACAGAGGGAGGTGGAGTTTGCTTTACTTGTGTTACAAGTGTTAAGGTTTTCAGTGCAGGAAGAGTTTAAACCCACATAGGCTAAATACTGTTTTCTGTGTCTGCCCTTCTGCACAGCTGACGTGTTTTGGGGCTGACTGTTTTCAGAGCACAAGTCACAGGCTGTTTTGGGGCTGGGAGGTTTACCTGTGTCTGACTTGGATGTTTGGATTTTTCTGTTTGATTAGCAGGGTATTTTCTCTGTCAAATTGGTTTGAAGCAGTATTACAAATTGTCGTGTATGGCATCTTGCTGACAGGAAGGCACTCATCGCATCGGTAGGTCAGAGCGTTTGCTGATTGTTTCTTGAGGGCACAGTTTAGGCCCAACCCTTCCACCCTCACCCTACCCACCCCTGGAAATAGTTCATTTATACCTGGGGTTCTGACATCATTTCCTCAAGAGGGCAAGGTACACATCACTGTCATATCCTGTCTAGCACACTGCACTGACAATATAAGCATACACATTATGTAAATACATATATTTCTATATAACGCACCAACCACACACACACACACACACAAAAAAAAAACTAAACAAGGTAGACAGTTATGTGGGGAGTAGTACAATGTAATGGCTGTGGGACAGCAGTCTTCTGGGAGTCTTTCTGGAGGCTGAGATGCTGCCCTGTTTGCAGACAACTATCTGCCCTGAGGGAGGAAGCTGCCCATCTTCAGGCCGCACTGGACAGTGGCAAGGGAACCTCCCCCATCCAGGGAGCACCACATCCACCACCACTACCTCAGAGGTTGCAAAGAAAGCACAGCAGTTGGACCACAGTGGGCTCAGGGAGGGTAAGGGTGGTGGAACAGAGGCACACCCAGTCAGTTGTTACACTCCACAATCCATACACCATTCTGGGGGAGCATAGTTCCCCTATGGATGCACCCGCAGAGGAGACTAAGGAGGGTGCAGACAACTGTCACAAGGGAGTCCCTCAGGAAGGAGGCAGAGGGCACCACAGGGAAAGAAAGCAGCTCCTGGTGGGGGACTCAGTTATTAGGGGGATAGAACTGGGGGGAGCAGGGAAAACTGAAGTAAGGTGCCTGCCTGGTGCCATGGCTTGGAGGGACAGGAAGCACATCCTTAGGATCACGAGAACAGTTGCACGGGAGTCTGAGCTGGACATCATTGTCCACCTAGGGACAAATGACTTGGCTCATCATGAGATTAGAGCAGTGCAAAAGGACTTTGTAGAGTTGAGGAGGGGCTTAAGACAAGTGGCACACACAGTATCCTTCTCAGAGGTGCTGCCTGTCAGTGGCATGAGTGAGGCGAGGGTACTTTGCACCATGCAGTTTAACAAATGGTTGAAAAAATGGTGTGGAGCACAGGGGTTTTGCTTCATTGGGGACTGGGGTTCCACTTGGAGGGACACCAGCCTATACTGGCAGGATGGTATGCATCTGTCCAGGAAGGGAACAAGTCTTTTGGGCAATCAGTTTAAATGCTTCATTGGCAAGCCTTTAAACTAGTTAAGGGGGGAGGCACTGATAAGCAGAAGGAAAATCCCAGCCTCTCCCTACAAAACAGGGTACTAAATGAGAAAAAGACCAAGGTAGAAAGGTCAGTGGGGTTGCAGCTACAGAAGGTAAAGCCATCAAAAATGGAGAGCAATGAGTACCGATGCCGTAGTCTGGATAACAAGCTTCCTGAATTAGTGGCCTTGATGGAGGAGGAAGATCTGGATATTGTGGCAGTCACAGAAACATGGTACACACAGAACCATGACTGGGACATAAACATACCAGGATACACTATCTACAGGAGGGACAGGGAGGGTAAAAGGAGGAGGAGTAGTCTCTACATAAGAGAAGAAATCAAAGCAACAGAACAAAAGGGTAAACAGGGAGGAGAAGAAGCACTGTGGGTCAATTTGGAGGCAGGCAATGGCACCACAACCGCACAGGGTTGCATAGACCTCTCTCAGGGGAGGAAATGGACAAGGAAATGATAGAAAGTATACTTAGAATGGCAGATAAAGGGAGATATTGCTGATGGGTGATCTGAATATGCCAGATGTTAACTGGAGTGCAGTTGCAGCAGCCACTTCTAAGAGTGGGTTATTCTAGATGCCCTACAGGGCATGCCTTAGACAACTAGTATTGGAGCCCACTGAGAGGGAGCAGTCTTAGACCTGGTTCTCTCAAATGGAGATGAAGAGAGGATCACAGATGTAGAAGCGTTAGCCATCTGGGAACTAGCGACCATCGAACAGTATGGTTCACTTATAAACACAGCAATAGAGTCAAGCCATACAAAGACAAAGGTACTGGATTTTAGGAGGGCTGACTTTGCCAAAATGGGTGAGTGTCTAAGGAATGCACTAGCAAATGGGCAGGAAAGAGGGGTGGAAGAACAATGGCGAATAATAAAAACTGTTATCACAGAGGTAACAAGCCTTTGTGTAAAGCAAATAAAACGAAACGAGGTAAGAAACCACTATGGTTCTCAAAGCAAGTGGCAGTGAAGGTTCAAGAGAAAAAGAAAGCATTCAGGAAGTACAAGGAATCACGGAAGGAATAGGACAGAGAACTGTATCAGTTAAAGCAAAAGGAAGCTGGAAAGGCAGTCAGAACAGCAAAGGCCCAAACCGAGGAAAAGATAGCCAACTCAGTTAAGAAGGGAATAAAACCTTTATAGGTACATCAGGGAGCAAAGGAAGACCAAGGGAGGGATAGGAGGCTTAATAAAGGGAGAGAGGTGGGCAGAGGGTGACTGTGAAAAGGCAGAGATACTAAACAAATAGTTTTGCTCAGTATTTACAAAGGAAGAGGGGAGGTACCTAAACAAACAGTAGAAACACTCTGGATACAGAAGTTGATACCAGCCCATTTACAGAAGAAAGAGTTCTGAAAGAGCTCTTAAAACTGAAGGTGGACAAAGCAATGGGGCCTGATGGATTCATCCCAGAATTCTAAAAGAACTAAGGATAGAACTAGTGACACCACTGACTACCCTCTTTAACAAATCATGGAGGATGGGGTGGTACCTGAGGACTGGAGGAGGGCAGATGTGATTCCCCTTCACAAAAGTGGGAGCAAGGTAGAAGCAGGAACTACAGACCTGTTAGTTTAACCTCAGTGGTAGGGAAATGATGGAATCACTTCTGAAGGAAAGAATTGTTGCATCTAGAGGCCAGAGGGGCACAGGACCCAAGGCAGCATGGATTCACAGTGGAAGGTCATGCCAGACAAATCTGATAGATTTCTTTGACTGGGTGACCAAAGTAGTTGATCAGGGAGGGGCTGTGACATGGCCTACCTAGACTTTAGCAAGGCATTTGACACAGTCCCACACAAAGATTAATATACAAGTTAGCCAGCCTGGGAGTGGGTCCCAAGACGACAGCCTGGGTAAAGAATTGGCTGGGAATAGGACACAGAGAGTAATAGTAAATGGAGTCCACTCTGAAAAAAGGGGGGTTAGCAGTGTGGTACCACAGGGTTCAGTATTAGGAGCGGTCCTCTTCAATGTCTTTATAAGCGACATTGCAGAGGGACTGGAAGGAAAAGTATGTCTCTTTGCAGATGACACAAAGATCTGCAACAGAGTTGATGCACAAGGTGGGGTGGAAAGGATGAGAAGGGACTTGGCAAGGTTAGAGGAATGGTCAAATGTATGGCAGCTTAGATTCAATGCTAAGAAGTGCAAGGTAATGCACCTGGGAAACAAAAACCCAGGGGAAGAGTACACAATGGGGGTGAGATACTAACAACAACAAAAATGGAAAGGGACCTGGGGTAGTCATATCAGATGACCTAAAGGTGGGCAAGCAATGTGAGAGGGCAGCAAGGAGGGCTGGGGGGATACTGGGATGCATAGGGAGAGGCATCACCAGTAGAAAAGAAGTTATTATCCCTCTACAGACAGCTGGTGAGACCACATCTGGAGTACTGCGTGCAGTTCTGGAGACCCAATCTCCGTGAAGACATAGACAGGATGGAAGCTGTCCAGAGGAGGGCAACTAAAATGGTGCAGGGTCTGCACCGAAGACATGGAAGAGAGACTTAAGGAGCTTAATATGTATAGCCTTGAGGAAAGGAGGGAGAGGGGGACATGATAGAAACTTTCAAGTATCTCAAGGGAATCAACAAAGTCCAAGAGGTAGCATCTTTCAAAAAGAGGTGTGCAAGAACAAGGGGCTAATTTGAAGATAGAAGGAGGCTCAGAGGTAATTTAAGGAAGTATTTTTCACAGAGGGTTGTGGATGTATGGAACAGCCTTCCAGAGGAGGTTGTGGAGTCAAAAACAGTGGTGGAATTCAAGCATGCATGGGACAGTCATAAGGCAATTCTAGGGGCTGGGGGTAGGAAGAAGTAGGCTGCTGGTTAACTAGGATCTGCAGCTTATCCATCAGGTAGGGAAATGGGCAGACTGGGTGGGCCAAGCGGTCCTTATCTGCCGTCAAATTCTATGTTTCTAGTAGTATTCCCTTACAGGCAGTGGTTGTCACTATGTAAATGTTTATTATACATATTTAATAGTTTAAGGCTAATTTATTATGACAGTTCTGTTCCTATTCTTCTTAATTGTTTTACATTTGGGTCACCACCACCACAAGCTTGTTGATATTTTTTAGAACATAGAACATGAAATTTGTCTGCAGTAATGGACCGTTTGGCCCGTCCATTCTGCACAGATGGTCCTTGCCTAGTCTTTCTCCACAGACCCTAACTGGTCTGCAGTGATCCTCCCTCTTCCCTGCTTTTTCACTAATATTCCATTATATGTATCCTACACATGCTTGAAGCTCCGTATTGTTTTCACCTCCACCACTTCTGCTGGCGGTCTATACTAGGCATCTACCACTCTTTCAGTGAAGTAGTATTTCCTCACATTCCTCTTAAACTTACCCCTCTACAGCTTTATTGCATGCCGTCTGGTCCTGGTGCTCTTTCTCATTTGAAAGAGACTACTCTCCTGCACCCTGTTCACACCTGTTAGTTACTTTTAGGTCTCTATCAGGTCCCCTCTCACTGTCCCCTCTTCCATGGTGTACATGTTGAGATCCCTCAGTCTCTCAAAGGACTTTTGGGCAACCCCTGAGCCATTTTCGTTGTCCTCCTCTGGGCTGCCTCCACCCTGTCTATGTACTTTCAAACCTTCAGGACTGGACACAGTACTCCACGTGGGGTCTCACCTGTGATTGATACACTGGCGACAGCACCTCCCTTCTCCTGCAGGAAATACCTCTCCCTGTGCATCCAGACATCGCACTGGCCCTATCCACTGCTTTGTAACACTGCCCTGCCACTTTAAGGTGATCAGATATAACGCCAAGGTCCCTTTCCTGCTTAGTGACCAACAGTACCTCCCCTGCCATCCTATACTCAGTGCCTAGGCTGCTGTGCCATAGGTGCCTAATTATGCAGTTTCTGGCATTGAAACCCATCGACATGTTTTTGACCATTTCTTTAGTTTCCCAAGATCCCTACACATTCCTTACACCCCCTTTTGATTGTTCACCGTATTACAGATTTTGGTATAACTTGCAAAAATGCATACCTTCCCTTCCAGTTCATCTGCAGTGTTTCACTTATAAAGACATTGAAGAGGATCAGTCCCAGTACTGTACCCTGTGGCACCACACTGGTCACTCTTCCATCATTAGAGTGTGTGCTGTTAACCACTGCCCTCTGTTCAAGACCCAGGAAATCTTACTGTATTCTGACTAATGCAGTATGATCTCACCATAGGACTGCCCCAGAGCTGAAACGGTTAATAGAACCTATGCAAATAGTGGAATGCTAGGCTCGAGCTTGGTTTTCAAACCACTTTCCCTAGTTGTACTTCCTGCAACCATCAGATTCTTTGCCCCGCTTGCCTCAGTAAGACGTCTCCGGAGAGCTCTCCTTCACTTACTTGAAGAAATTTGTTTTGGTTGGTTTTTGAAAGTACCGATTATTTCTTTTGATTTTTTGAAGCACTGTCCTTGGTTTACAGGTAGACTTAATCTAGATTTAGTGTTTATTTGATAAGTGTTCGGTTCCTTTATGGTTCCTCGTAACCAGGAGAGAACCGATGGTTAGTTTATTTTACTGAAGTAATATTCAGTAGAATTTGAGTTTAATCAGACAACTTTGGGTAAGTTGGTTGGTATTTGGTTAGCGGTTAACTGGGGTAACTCTTATTTGTTTGCGGTTGAATTTTAACCGGGAAAAAAATAAATAAAAGAAAGGTGTTTTCTTTTCTGGTTAGATGTCACAGAAAACCAAGAAAAGAATGGGCCTTACAGGTTTCCAACATTGTACGGAGTGTGGGGAACCATTTGCTAAGGCCGACCCTCATTTAATCAGTGTTTTCTGCCTTGAGTTTGACCACCTTAAGGCAGACTGTGAAATCTGCAAAAATTTCCCGCAGTCAGCGCTTGAGAGGTGACTTAAAAGACTGTAAGACAAAATGTCCGAGAAGGCTGCTGACCCAGCTTTCGATAAACCAGTTCCTCCTCAAAAAGAACTGGAGAACAGCCCTCTGAAAGTGTGGGGAAGTTCCTCAGGGAAAAAAATGAACCACAGATACAGCCACTGAAATGGCTACCGCGGTTAAAAGGAAGAAGAAAGAGAAGCACACAGTGCAGGAACTGCAGCTGAGGAAAACCGCTCCCACTGCCAAGGAGATTGTGAATGCAATCAGGATTATTCAGTCTTTACAACCCAGAACCCCGGTTCTGGTTGAAAAGCAGTCACTGGTACAGACACTGGTTCAACCCCTTCGGATTCCCGGTTCTTCGAGCAATGTGGAGAATTTTATGAAGAAGAGGAGGACAAGGATTTTGGGAGCCCATCGAGCCTGATGTCTTCCCAGATCCACTCTGTCCTGATTCCTCTGATAAGGGATCTGAGGATTTTACATCCTATTTCTCCTTCATGAAGCAGGTTGCTCAGACTCTTGACCTCACTACTCAGGAATCCACTGAGGAGGAGGAGGAGGAGGAAGAGCCCCTTAATCAAACATTTTAGTCTCCCCTCTGGCAACCCCTACGCTTTGCCTGTGAAAGCATCAGAAAATAATAATGAAATAATTAAATATGGAAACAGTTATATTAATGGCTAATATATAGAGAATAATGGATAGATAAGTGTGTGTTATGTAAGCAATAAGACATGACAGGGTGTGCATTATGGTGAAATAATCGCACGTCTCAGATGCGTTGTTAGGCATGAGGCACAGCCAAGTGCAGTTAAATGCACCTGAGAAGTGCAATTATTTCACCATAATGGCACACCCTTGGAGTGTCTTATTGCGCTTATAAAATGGCATTTAAATATGACTTAAAATGAATGAAAATAAAGTATTTAAAAAAAAAAAAAATTGGACCTTTCATTGAAATATGTTTCCATTTTAACTCTGAATACAAAACAGTAGTCCCTATTCTAGTAACTGTGGGGTTAGCTAAAACATAAAACATAATGAAAACTGTGTGTGGCACGTTTTTTATAAGAAAAAGGTGTAACCATGCATTTAAATCAATACAAGTACTGTTTCTTAATGGAAATGTATTCAAAATTTTAAACCTGCCAGGTTGCCTGTTTTGGTGTTTTTTTTTTGGGGGGGGGGATAGATTTCACCTGAAAATACCCATATATGATTCAGATGTATTCAGTTGTAGTCAACAAAATTCTGTTGCCTCACTTGATGCTCCTCAGTCACCTTAGCACTTATCCTCATCTACTTTACTCTCCTTCCACCCCTGCCCAATCACTTCCCCCTTCTCTATTCTTCTCCTTGCCGCACTTTACCACCACTCCACTCCTTTTACACGTATCCCTCCCCTTAAAGGAAAACTACACCCAAAACTTGAAAAAAATTTATGTTGTGCAGAGTGTTTTAATTTGTATGTGAAGTTCTAGTGTTTCCTTCCCTCTGACTGGTGTTAGAAGTTTTTCCCAAATTAGCCTGCTAGCTTTATGCTAGTTTTACGACCCCTTGGGATCTTCATACCTGATAGCGTAATTGTATTTCTTGTTCCCACAGTGCATCTTGTCTCATGTGACTGTGATGTAAGAGAGGCCCAACATTCAGCACACACATGCCAAATAAACTAAATATCTTGGAAGCTTTACAAGCTGTACAAAAATTACCAGCAGCAAAGTTTTTCAGGACAGTAAAACCTTTAGGATGAGGGTGGTCACCAAGCTGAATTCTACAGATTTTAAAATATAGCTGTCTCTATTGTTGTGAACTGATTGTAATGCAGTGCTCTCTGCTGGATTTATGGGCTCTGCTACATCACCATCACATGAAACAAGGTGCACTGTAGGACAAAGAAATGCAATAAAGCTATTTGATATGGAGATCTCCAGGGGGTCGTAAAACTACCCTAAAGCTAGCAGGCTAATGTAGGAAAAACTCCTAATACCAGTCAGAGGGAAGGAAACACTAGAACTTCACATACAAATTAAAACACTCTGCACAGCACATATTTTTTCAAGTTTTGGGTGTAGTTTTCCTTTAACCCACTTGCTTACTCATCCAAGACAAGGCTACATAGGCTGAATCCCTTTCTTCACAATTTTTCTCCCTATTTTTAGGTTTAGTAGTTAACACATGTCACAGTCACCCAAACCAGGTGGCCAAGTGCTTCTGTTCTCATGTCATTGACAAAACTTGTTCTTATGCTTGTTTTATGTTCTTCCTCATTGTTATCACCTTGACATCCTTGTCTGTCAGTGACATTGTACCCGTTACCGGACTATGTAATCCTATGATGTGGAACCTATGTAAAGAGCGTCTGCTCAAAGGTATTCTTCCGAGATTTTAATAAATAAAATAAAAAAAAAAAATCTCTGTTTGGGGAACAAACAGAAGCTTAGATGAAAAAGATGGATGACTACAAAACTGCCTACAAGAGTGCCATGGCTAAGGAAAGGGCATCTACACCCCAGAAGTACCAGGCTAGAGGTGGCAGGGCCCACTACAGACCGTTTTTCCAGCCCCAAGTTTTTCCCCAGTATCAGCAGCAGAGGAGATGCTTCAGAGGCAGGGGCAGTGGCCGCACTAGCCCAAGCACACAGCCAGCAGCCTAGGCCAAACAGGCACCCTGAGATGTCTGTTCGGGTCGCCTCCCCAATCCCAGTAGGGGGCATGTTGGCCCACTACGGCAAGGAATGGCAAACCGTCACCACAGACAAGTGGGTCCTGGAGGTAGTGGGCCAGGGTCTTGCTCTCAGCTTCAAGATCATGCCAAAGCTGAGGTCAAGGATTTTCAGACCTTCTACCGCATCAGAAACCGCGCTGTTAGAGGCGGAGGTATCCTATTTTCTGTCACAAAAGGAAGTAGAGCCAGTTCCCTTTGCACAAAGGGGAAAAGGTCTGTACTCAAGATACTTCTTCACAACAAAGAAAACGGGAGTGGCGACCCATGCTGGATCTCAGATACCTAAACAGACATTTGTCAGAACCAAAGTTCAAGATGGTGTAGGGAGTTGAAAGGACTCCAGCATCACGTTCTTGTTAGAGATAAACAAGTGGAAGGAATGACAGACAGTGGCAAATTGTGTAATAAACAAGTTTATTACAAAAATACAGTCTTACAACCTGCAGTACAAAATACTGGGAGAAACACAAGTTTCCCTACATCTAGACACAGCAATTCTCAGCAGACCTTTCTAGAACAGTGCTTCTTATATGGAGATGAGGCAAAAGGTGCGACAGTTCTTATTGGCTGAAGCAAGTGGTACCACTACATTGCTAGATAGGAAGTGTAGTCAGCAGAAAGAAAAACATTACGTTATACAGAAGATGTAACATTAGTTAGAACAAAGAAGATACAGAGTTACTGCAGCAGGTGCAAGGTCATTATGGTGCAAAAGCAGTGTCAGGAGAAATACATGTGAAAAAGAATATTTTGGTAAAAAGATATGGTTGGGCCCAAAGCACGTATGCCTCATGTAAGCAAATGCATAACAGTAAAATATAAGCAAAATGAACATTACATATAACAGAAAACTAAGAAATAATGCTTTAAAATGAATATATGCTGTATAGTGTATACAATTAACAAGCTTGATCCCTAGAACCCACGCTTATACAGTGGATACCCATTACTACATGTTAGTGCAATACAGCAGTATCACAATAATGATAAAATATGTGTAATTGGCGTGTGTATGAGGGTGCAAGGGGTGTGGGACCCAGGGACAACAATGATGGCATTGGCAACCCTCCTCCTGACAGTAAGGTAGGGAGTCTGGTTAGCATCTCTGGACCTAAAGGACGCTTACTTCCATATTCCCATCAGGCAATCTCAGAAAATATCTTGGGTTCAGATTGCCATCAGGCCATTACCAGTACAGGGCAATGCCCCTTTGGACTGACCTCTGCTCCAAGGGTGTTCACAAAGTTCCTGGCTGTGGTTGTGGCACACCTAAGGAGGCGAGGGGTGGCAGTGTTCCCCTACCTGGATGACGGTCTGATTGTCGATCAGTCACCACATCAAGTCAGGGATGCTCTGGCAGTCACACAGGATATTCTACAATCCATTGAGTTCCTGGTGAACCTAAAGAAGTCAGTGCTGGAACCAATTCAGCTCCTGGAGTTCATAGGAGCCGAATTGGACACTGTGCAAGGAAAGGCTTTCCTTCCACAGAGAAGAGTGGACAGTTTGGTACAGGTAGCCAACTCTTTCAAACTGCACATCCCAAGGCCAGCAAGACATTTTCTACAGTTGCTGGGCCATATGGCAGCATCAACAGCAACAGTACCAGGGGTCAGGTTCCAGATGAGGGACATTCAGTTTCACCTCAGAGCACACCGGCATCAAAAAAGGGATTAGCTGTCAAAGCTAATGCCAGTCACAAGAACTCTCCTTCAGGCTATTCACTGGTGGCAGGAGAGGGCCAACTTCAGACAGGGGTGTGCCTTTCCTGCAGTAAACTTCCTCATTGGTGCTAACCACAGATGCCTCCCTCCTGGGATGGGGAGTGCATCAGGGACAGCATACTGCACATGGAACATGGCTCAAACAGGAGTCGTTGCTACACATAAACATGCAGGAGCTCAGAGCAGTTCTCCTGGGCATCCAGTCCTTTGCCAAGCTGCTTCAAGGCCGGGTGGTTTAAGTCAGGACACAACCACCATGCATTACATAACTAACAAGGAGGCACAAGGTAAACCCCACTGTGCATAGAGGCTATGAAAATTTGGAGCCTGGCATACTCCCTGGAGATGTCTCTCTCTCAGCAGTCCATCTTCCAGGAAAGGACAATGTTCTGGCAGATGCCCTCTGCAGAATCACCACAAGTGATCACTCAATGAGCAGGTCCTGTAGGTGATTTTCAAGAGGTGGGGCACCCCAGAGGTGGTCCTCTTCTCAGCCCTAGACAACCATCAGCTGCCACAGTTCTGCTGCAGACCTCCTGTGAAGGGAACAATCCCACTGAATGCACTACTGCTGGACTGGACGAAAATTTTTGTACGCCTTCCTTCCCTTCGCCATGCTGCTAAGGGTGCAGAACAAGCTCAGGGTTAAGCCAGCAACAGTGATTCTCATTGCTCCAGGCTGGGCCAGGCAGCCCTGGTACTGCCTGATTCTTTCCATGTCAGTAGCCAAGCCAGTCAGTCTCCCCAGGAGGCACAAACTACTGACATCCTCCCAGGGCAGGATCCTTTACCCCAGCCTCCAATCCCTCAGGCTGAAGGCCTGGCTCTTGAGGACTTAAGAGTATGCCAACTTACATCTCTCAGAAGGGGTAATGGAGGAACCCAGGGTTTTGAGAAAGCCTTCCACTAAGAAGACCTACACCTCCAAGTGGAAAAGGTTTTCCATCTGGTGTAGGGGAAGAAACATAGATCACAGTCAGGTGGGCTTTCCAGTTGTTCTGCACTATCTGACTTACCTTCACTGTATTGGCCTAAGGCTATCTACTCTGAACATGCACCTGGCAGCTGTTTCAGCTTACCTGTCAGCAGGCAAAGGTGTATCCCTGGCTTCAAACCCAGTGTTCAGAAAGTTTTTCAAGGGGCTGCTGCACTTGCACCCCTCACATAGGGACCCTACCCCGGTGTGGGACCTCAATATATGCATTGCCCAGCTTATGCAGCCCCCTTTGGAGCCCATGTCTTCTACGGAGCTCAAGTATGTAACCTGGAAAACGGTGTTCTTAGTGGCACTTACCTCTGCCAGGAGGATTAGTGAACTCCAGGCCCTGTCTACAGAACATGGCTGTATTGCATTCCATTGGGACAAGATTGTCCTCAGGACTAATAGGAAGTTCTAAGGATGTGGATATGATGTTCTATCCCCACTTTCTGGCAGTTGCCTTTCCCTTTAATTCTGGCCGGAATGTCTTCAAGCTGGCTCTTCCAACCCACCGGGGTGGTAACGCCTATGGCCAGGGCCCCTACTTTTCTGCGGCACAGTGGGACCAAGTTCTGCGGCAAGACTATCATTTGCCGCAAAACTTCTGTGGTAGTGGTTTGTAATTTCTGTGGAAGTTCTGCGGCACTAACAAACTACCACATCACAGTGTCAGCTTGTCATCCTGACTTCACTTTCATGGCAGTGGTTATAGCAATCAGGATGGTGGAAAACACAGTAATACTAGTTCAAAAAATAACAGACATAAAAATAATTTTATGACTAAAAAACAAAACAAATGTCTCTCCCTTAAGGTCCTAGCCTGTTGCATAAATGACATGCAGAGGGGATCTTATGTGATAAATAAGGTATTTCTATATGCATGCTATCTATCCCTTTAAATGAGGTTTCCACTATCACTTACATATTTGTATGTGATTTCTACACCACTCATGAGGTTCCCACTGTGTATCACTTACATAGTTATATGAAATCTGTAACATACATACAAATGTGTGTGTGTGTGTGTGTGTGTGATGAGATAAAGATACTGTGTGTGTGTGTGTGTGTGTGTGTGTGTGTGTGTATATATATATATATATATTTTTTAATTTCCATGAACTTGCATCCTCATTCATACAGGTCCCGTTGGAAATGAAATAGAGGAGTTATTGCAAAACTCATTTTTCTTGTCAACCTGCTTACCCTGTCACACTGTGTAACACTTTCATGCCATGACATGCATGTGAAACAATTGTGAAATAGAGCTCTCCAGCCATCACAATGTGTCCACCATGTGACAGAACACTGCACTATAACTTCCCAGGCACTGAGCAGTGATGTGTTCCACCAATCCTTGTGCTGCCCAGCCAGCTCCCAGAGTTAATCTCTGAACCTGAGTTGCCGGCACAGAAACACAGCATGCTACCCTCTGGCCCAACAGCTGTCCCTGCACACATTTCCCATATAACTTTTAGGTGATTCTATCAACCAATGACAATATGTAATCAATAACCCTGGCAAAACTGTGTACAGTGCAGTTATTTATTTAACAGGTCAAGTATTTCAACAGGTCTATACATTATTATATTCCACTTTTCTGGGCATAATTACTTTATTTTTCTTAAAAATTACAGTTAAATTAATTTTAGCAGTAATTCATTTCAGATGACATCTCTATTCCTTAAAGGCACAAATGAGTTTGTACAAAGTGAGGTATGGACTTAAGTCTGTGCTATTGACAAGGTTTTGTTTAAGCTGGCCCTAGTGCAATAATGTAAGACTGAAAATTGTATTAGGCTGTAGTGCAGGTTGAGAAAATATCACCATGCATGATGTGCTGTGCCACCATCTCTGGCAGTGGGAGCTGTGGGTAGATAAGTGACTGTTCATTTCTGTTGCAGAATGCAGCCATTTCGTTAGCTAATGTATAATGTTGTAGCAATGATAACATCACATTCTGAGCATAGGGGGGATTTTGGATATAAAAAGAGGGGAAGGGAACCAGATTCTATGGATAAACAGAAATATTAATAAAAATCACCAAGAAGAGTGAATTTCATGCACAGAAGTTCTCGCGAGCTGCAAGCTAAAAAACTTCTGCTGCAGAATTCTAGGTTCGTCTGCGGCTCCACCCTGCGAAGCCTGATCTTCCTTACGCTGGAAGGTTCAGGTTCCGTCCTTCTCACTCCCTCGTTGAGTAGGCCCTGGCACTCAAATGTTCGGATTTATTTCCAAAACTCGTTAGAGCTCCGTCTTCACCTCGTTCTTCAATCGCAAAGGAAGACAAGACCATTCCTGGGTTTCACCGGTGCCCTTGCGGGCAGAAGATGTCCCATATGGACCCTCACGCCGCTTGTGTCTACTGTCTGGGCCAGGATCACGATCTGCAAGCTTGCAACTTTTGTCAGTTGTTTCACCCGAGCGTTCTCGACGACCGCGCTTCACCCCTAAAGTTGGGACGACCAGAAAAACTATACCCACCAGTCAAATCGAAGGATGCTTGTTGGGTGGTCTCAGCGGCTTCGGGATCAGCCGAGCAATTAGAACAGCTCAAGGTCTTCAATGAGGAGGCGGACCAGGCTGCTGCTCAGTCCTCTTCTACCTCGGCCTTTGTTCCACTTCAGTTGGGCTCCACCTATTCGGCCTCCTTCAAGGAGCCGTGCCAGTCCTTCTCGACTAAAAGAGAGGGCTCTACCGAGTCGCAGAGTTCTCGCTCATGCAAGGAGTCCAGAAAAGACAGAGAAGACTCATTGTCGACGCTCCTGGGACCAGGAATGTTCCTGCTCGCAGGAAACTCCAGTTTCAACTACGGTCTGGTTTCACGGTAACCCCATCGGACCAGTTGATTGAGACAACGGCCGACGATGCGGTCAAGATTTCTCTTGACCCTGTCAACCGGTTGTCATCCGAAGAGGCCAGCAACCCTCTCTTCAGTACTCCGGTCCTGCCGGTGACCACTGACTGTCGGCCCAGCTTACTGAGCCGGAACCGCTGGTCATCAAACAAGACCAGGAGGAGCAGCAGAATTTTTCGGCTCCCTCAGAGGCCCCCTGTCGGCACCACCGATGGTCGAGGTCTCGTCATCTTCGACTTTGGAGTTGAGCAGGTCCCGCAGACATCAGCGGTCTCTTATCTCAACACCATGGTAAGCGGCACCACCGCTACTCGTCTTCGTCCTCCTACGGGTGAGGAGAGACTTCGACGCAAATTGTGTTGATGCTACGAAGACCTTATGTGGCAACAGCTGGTTCTGTCCAGGCTGAAGTCGACAACGGCTACCACCCCGGTCATTACATGGCTGTCGCCTGAAAGGCCAACACAGACTCCCCCGGTGGGGCCGGTCGACACCGTTTCTCCCCCGGCAGACCCGGTTCAGACTCTGTCAGCTAGGTCTAAGCATGCTTCGCTGATCGTGGTAGAGCCACCACCTAAACGGCTGCCAGCCAGAGCTCTGACCAAGGAGTCTCAGCCTGCCAAGGGTCTTCCCTATCGGCTGTTGGTCGCTCTCACTCCCGACCATCCGTGGCAGGTCGAGGGTGACGCTGGTGGCCGCCCGCTTTATGCGGATTCCTCTCAGTCCGAGGATTCCTCCTTGCACTCCTGTCCACTGGACATGGAGTCAATTGGGGATCTTTCCATGGACAAAGGTCCTACTTCGTTCATGAGCATTCTTCGGCTCATTTCCGAATCTACTCGGATGAAGCTGGAGCCTGTTCAAAAGCAAGCTGGAGATCCCCTTACAGAAATCCTGGATAAAGGGGATTCTTCAACAGAGGCCTTTCCAGTGGCCGAGGCCATTGTTGGCCCTGCCCTGGAGCTTTGGCAGTGCCCTGCTTCTTGCCCTGCGACCTCAGCTCGGATGGCCTGCAAGTATGTGGTACCCACCGGTACCCTTTCAGGGTTTACGGAGCATCCCTCGGCTGAGGGGTTGGTGGCTGACTCCGTGTTTAGGCGCTCGGGCAATACTGGGGACGTTGATAGACCACTGGATAAATAATCCAAGAAATTGGATCATTCAGCCAAAAAGGTCTATGCTGCCTCCTTGCTCTGTCTCCACCAGGCGAGCTCGGTCGTCGTGATGGCACACTTCTCCCATACAATATTGGGCTCCCTGGATGAGGTGATGCCTCGTCTCCCTGCGGACCTTTGGACCCCGGTCAAACAGATCTGAGACCAGGGTAGGGCAGTGGCAATACAGCAGTTCCAGACTGCTCTGGATGTTGGTGACTCTTGTGCCCACTCAGTGGCGGCCACGGTTGCCATGCGCCATTGGGCTTTGCTGTGGATCCCAACCTTCATGGCAGATACCCAGCACAAGCTGGCGGATGTCCCCTTTTTAGGCACCGACCTGTTTGGGTCTGGTGTGGAGGGTCGCCTCCAGCGCATTGAGAAGTTCAGTGCCACCCTGGACTTGGTGACATCCACCCAGAAGAACAACGGCTCTAAGCAGAAGCCCAAGCCCTTTCAGTCCTCCACATCTGCAGCCAAACCAGCCCAGCATCAGTCTGGCCAGCAGGCTCAGTCCTGGTGACATCAGGCCAAGTCTGTGGCCTCAGTGGTCCGAAAGCCCGGAGGGAAGGGACCCGGCGGCCCCACTGCCAGATCCTCCTCCTCCAAGCCTGCTCAGTAACGGGATGGGGGTTGCCACCCTCATACCTGTCACGCTTCCCCTGGGTCCTCCTGTGGGGGGGGGGGCCAGCTCTGCCACTTCTTTTCCGCCTGGTCCGCTGTTACCACGGACAAGTGGGTTCTGAAAGTGGTTGGTCTGGGTCTGCCTCTGGAATTCGAGCAGTAACCTCCAAGCTGAGCCCGTGCCCCACGGGAGGACTTGGTATCTGCAGATCCTCCCACTCGGTCGGCTCTTCGAGGTGACATAGTCCAGCTCCTCCACAAAGAGGCCATGGTCAGAGTTGTGGATCCTCCGGAACACCCAGGGTTTGTCTCCAGGTACTTCCTGGTGCCAAACCAGACAGGGGGCTGGCACACCATTCTATATCTGCACAACTGAACAAATTTCTCAGGTCCCACACCTTCAGGATGGTAACTCTGTCCCAGATCATACCATCTCTGGAGCAAAACGTGGTTTTGCTCTCTGGATCTTCAGGATGCATTCTTTCACATCCTGATTCGTCCGTCCCATCGAAGGTTCCTCCACTTCCAAGCAGAGGGAGTCCTTTACAAGTTCTAAGCCATGCCTTTCGGCCTCTCCTCAGCCTCCAGGATCTTCACCAAATGCATAGCAGTGGTAGCGGCGTTCCTGAGGCACTGAGGGGTCCGGATGTACCTCTACCTGGATGACTGGCTGACAGCAGGTCCCTCCAGGATGGAGGTGGAGCGGTCCAGGGACCTGGTCCTTCAGACCTGCATTGATCATGGCCTCCTGGTCAACGAGACCAAGTCAGAACTCATGCCATCGCAGGTGATCAGTTTCATTGGGGCAGAGCTTTACTCATGCCGGGCCAGATCTTGGTTCCCGAAGGACAGAGCGGAGGTTCTCTCCTCCTTTGCTGAATCATTTCTGGTTGTGCACTTGTGCCCTGCCCCGGGACTTTCTGCACCTTCTGGGTTACATGGCGGCCTGCACCAGCGTAGTCCGATGGACCAGTTAGCATATGAGCTCCCTCCAATGGGAGCTGGTCACTGTGACCCAGAGGATGTGGGACACCCTCCAGTGGTGGCTCATCATAGAACATCTGCAGGAAGGGATCCTGTTTGTCCACCCCAAGCCGACGATCATCCTGATGACCGACGCCTCTCTTGACAGGCTGGGGTGCCCACCTGGGGGAACACAGAGTCCACGGGCTCTGGACCCCCCCAGGAGTCTGCTCTGAGTGGTTAAACTAGCCCTGACCACATATTTTCCAGGTCCAGATGGACAGTACCACGACCATGTACTACCTCAACAAGCAGGGCGAGATGCACTCCTTGCCTCTGTGCAATGAAGCTGTCCGCATCTGGACCCTCATGCGCAGCCTGGAGGCAGATTTCCTAGTCATCTATGTGGCAGGAACCTCAAATCAGCTGTCAGATACCCTCAGCTGGGTGGGCGAGGCATCTCACGAGTGGTCCCTCCACCCGGAGGTAGTTCACAGTCTGTTCTCCCAGTGGGGCACCCCTCAGGTGGACCTGTTCGCCTCCATGGAGAACTCAAAGCTGAGGCTGTTTTGTGCCAGCCCCCTCAGCAGGGCTCGCTGCAGGGGAATGCCTTCTCGAGGCCATGGACCCCCAGCCTCTTTTATGCCTTCCCTCCACTTCCTTTGATCCACAAGGTGCTACTCAAGGTCAGGAGGGACAAGGCACAGGTGGTCCTGGTGACATCCAGACTGGCCCTGCTAGTTTTGGCACCCCGATCTCCTCAGCTTCAGCAGCAGGCTCTCGAGGCGTCTTCCAGCATGCCCGGACCTGCTTTCCATCAATCAGAGGAAGGTACTCCACCCAGACCTTCAATTCCTGCACCTGACAGCCTGGTTCCTGAGCGGCTAGAGTTTCAGGCTTTGGGTCTCTCTGAAGATGTCCTCACTGTAGTTGAGACATCTTGCATGGAATCGACCAAAAAATGCTATTCCTTCAAATGGAAGAGATTCTCCATTTGGTGTCAGGGCAAGGGGTTGGACCCTTCAGCCTGTTCGGTGGCTAGCATTTTAGACTACCTTTGGTCTCTCTCTCTCTCCCATGAGGGACTTCAGTCGATGACCCTAAAAGTGCACTTGGCAGCCATCTCTGCTTACCAGGCGTGGGCTGGTCAGCAGTTGGTAGCACAGGATAAGGTGGTCTAGTGCTTCTTCAAGGGCCTTGACCACATTTCCCCTCTGGTCCGTGAACCGCCACCACCGTGGGACTTGTTACTGGTTTTGGCAAAGCTCATGGGCAAGCCATTCGAACCGATGCACAAGTGTGACATGTCTCACCTGTCGTGGAAGACCGCCATCCTGGTGGCTGTCACAGCCAGAGGGATCAGTGAGCTCCAGGCACTCTTGGTGGAGTCTCTTTACCTGGTCTTCCACAGGTACAAGGTTGTCCTGCCCCCCCAACCCGAAGTTCCTCCCGAAGGTTGTGTCAGAGTTTCACCTGAATCAGGTGATGACTCTACCAGTGTTCTTCACCAGTCATGCCTCGGAGGCCGAACTCAGGCTCCATACCTTGGACCTGAGGCAAGCGCTTGATTATTACAAAGAGCACATGGCTGGACTTCGGGGAGTGGTTTGCCAGCTGTTTGTCACCTACACTGAAGCCGCCCCTGCAGATCTGCAGCCAAGCAGACGATTGGCAGGTGGATCACATCCTGCATTGATTTCTGCTACAGGTTGGTGGGTAGGGAGCCTCACATAGGGTTAAGGGCTCATTCCACTTTCCATACTGCTGCGACGGTGGCTGCTTCCAGGGATGTCCCTATCCAGGAAATCTGCAGGGCTGCTACCTGGAAGTCAGCACACACCTTCATTTCCCGTTACCACATTGACCTTGAGTCATGCTGGGATGCTGGTTTTGGGACCACAGTTCTCTAGTCTCTGTCCTGAAGTAGGGATGTGCGCCTTGCCTCCCTCCTCCCGGAGAACTGCTAGGAGTCTGCCAGAAAGTGTGAATAGAAAGAACATCCACATCCCTAGAAAAACAGGTTACTCACCTGTATCAGTAGCTCTAGGAGTGGTATATGATGTTCATCCACATGGACCCACATGACCTCCCCAACTTCGGCGCACAACCTGTGCTTCCACTGGGCAAGATCTGGTGTCATGGGGCGGAGCCATGGGAGTTACCAACCAGGTGGGTGGGAGGAGCCAGCTTGAAGACATTCCGGCCAGAATTAAAGGGAAAGGCAACTGCCAAAAAGTGTGGATTAACATCATATACCACTCCTAGAACTACTGTTACAGGTGAGTAACCTGTTTTTTCTTCCCAAGGTGGTCTCTGACTTCGACCTCAATCAGTCCATTACATTGCCTGTCTTTTTCACTGATCATTCCACTTCTGGGGAACGTAGAGTGCATAGCTTGCATGTTAAAAGGGCTATCAGCTACTACCTAGACCACACAAAGGGCCACAGGCAGGACCGTACTCAGCTGTTCTTTACCTATAGAAAAGTGGGGAAAGGCAAACCAGCTGCAAAAAGGTCTGTTCCACGCTGGATTGTGACTTGCATTCAGTTCTGCTAACAAAGTGGGCAAGCAGCCCCCTATGGGTCTCAGAGTCCACTCTACCAGAGGAACAGCCACCTCCATAGCAGTTGCTAGAGATATTCCCCTACTGGAAATCTGCAAAGCAGCTACCTGGAAAACTGTTTACATATTTACCAAGCATTACTGCTTGGATACTTAGGGCAAGAGTGTTGCCAGGTTTGGCACAGCAGTACTGCAGAGCCTGTTTCCTAAGTACATTCTGTACCCACCTACAAAGGTACTGCTTGGGTAGTCTGCATTAATCAGAATACAGTAAGATTTCCTGGGGCTTGAAGAAAAAATTACTTACCCTAGTAATCTCGTTTCTTCCAAGGGAATCTTACTGTATTCTGAGCTGCCTCCCTTCCTTTCCTGCTAGAACCTAATGGGCACTGCACTCCAGCTGTCCATATACTGTTGCAAACCTGTTAGCATAATTCTGGTTTCTTGGGCATCTGTGACTTGAGACTTAAGGATGCGCCTGTTGTTTATGAAAGTGGTTTGTTACTAAATTGGGGGGAGTTAATTTTTCTACTAGGATAGTTTTAGTATAGTTTAGTGTAGTTATCTATGCATGCTTCATAAGAATCTGACGATTGCAGGAAGTACAACCAGGGACAGTGGTTTGAAAACCGAGCTCGAGCCTAGCATTCCAGTATTTGCATAGGTTCTATTAACCGTTTCAGCTCTGGAGCAGTCCTGTGGTGAGACCGTACTACATCAGTCAGAATACAGTAAGATTCCCTTGGAAGAAACAAGTCATTTTTTCTTAACTATCCATTAACCAGTTTCTAACCCAGTTCACCACTTCGGATCCCACCCCTAGGCTGCTGAATTTCTTTTTTTTTTTGTAATTATGTCCTTTATTAAACTTTTTCCTCTACATACAGTCAGAAGATCACAGAATCATTTACATCAGGGCACAGGTTACAGATTGTGCTTACATATACTGAACTTCCTCACTAGCTTGGTGAATCACAGATAGCATCTATATACAGACTCAGTACACCGAAGAATTTCACGGGGGGGGCAGGAAAAGACAACATTCCTGGGTTATGTTAGGAAACCAGTCCTCTGACCTTTCCATCCCTAACTCTCTGCTGCTCTGGCTTAGAGCGTGGATACAGTTGTTATACAGGTTATGGTTATCTAACCCTAGACAACCTTGGGCTGGCAGTATAGCTTAGAGGTTAGAGTAACGAGCTGTGAATGAGCTTGGTACATCCAGCAGACTGGGTTTGATTCCCACAACCTCCACTTGCATACTGTGCGACTCTGAGCAAAGTCACTTAACTTCCCAGTACTCCCAGGTCGCCCCTGAAAACAGGCACCTGTGCTTAGTGGGCCTTACCCAGTTACCAAAGACAAAAATAAAAAATAAATTAAAAAACCTGCTACGGGACAAACTCTGGGTCCTTTAACATCACATGGATAAATCCACCCATTCCACCTGGACGAGCACAACTCCATCGCATCATTAAGTCTGTGAGTTATTTTCTCAGTTTTATGTATTTGGTTTACCATGGTACTCCAGACTTTCAGCATAGGGACCTGGGGGGTAAGCCAGACCTTCGTGATTGCCTTTTTTGCCGCTAATAGTAGAATCCCCAGAAGATGGCGTGAATGTGGGTCACGAAGGCCTTGAGGCGTTGTATAGAACAGGAAGAGCTCTCCAGTCAGTGGGACTGGTCTGCCATATAGTTCTTCCAGCTCTTTCTGTAGAGAATGAAGGAAAGGGCACAGTTTCTAAGACAGGACCAGAAAATGTGTGCATTATTTGTACCACACTACCTCCAGTGCTCTGCTGTTCTAGTGTCCTGGTAATAGGCTGTAATGGTGGGAGTGTGGAGGCTGCTGAATTTCTTAATCAGTTTCCTGTCCGGCAGTATCAAAGGCCTTGCCGAAGTTCAGATAGGCCACATCCATTGCCCTTCCCTGTTCGATTTCCCCTGTCACCAAGTCAAAAAAAACAGTCAGTTGCATCTGATCTCCCCCCCCCCCCCAATCCATGTGGCCTTTGGTCCTGCTGCCCCATTTGATTCAAGATACTCTACCAATCTTTCCATTATTTATTTAGTTGTCGTTGACTGGGTAAGTGCACTAGACAGTTAAATGCCTATTTTCAGGAACAACTGTACATAGGGCGAAGGGTCCATGAACGACAAGTACAAACTGCATGTATTGCAGAAGGCACATTAAGGTAGTACAAAGACAGTCAAGAACAAGGCAAAAATTAAATAGTCATAGAAGAAGCAGGCCATCTACTTGTAAATGATCGGTCCTATTCAACATCTTCATCAGTGACATTGCACAGGATCTAGAAGGCAGAATTTCACTGTTCGCTGATGACACAAAGCTCTGTAACAGAGTAGACACACCAGAGGGTGTAGACAGAATGAGAAGGGACTTGCAGAAACTTGAAGAATGGTCAAGGGTTTGGCAGTTGAAATTCAATGCAAAGAAGTGCAAGATAATGCATATGGGGCACAAAACCCTGGCACAATATATCAGTTGGGGTTGAGGATATAGCATACCAAGCAGGAAAGGATCTTGGGGTTGTCATCTCTGATGACCTCAAGGTAAGGAAACAGTGTGACAAGGCATCAGGTAAAGCAAATAGGATGCTGGGATGTATAGGCAGGGCATCACCAGCAGGAAAAGGAGGTCATAATTCACTATACAAGACACTAGTGAGGCCCCACCTGGGTACAGTGTACAGTTCTGGAGACCATACCCTCGTAAGGACATAGACAGGGTAGAGAAGGTTCAGAGGAGGGCAACAAAAGATTGTGCATGGGTTGCATCACAAGTCCTATGGAGACAGGTTGAAGGAACTGAACATGTACTCCCTGGAGGAGAGGAGGGAGAGGGATATGATAGAGACATACAAGTATCTTACAGGGAGGAACAGGGTGCAGGAAAACACTATTTTTAAGCGAAAAGATGTTTCAGGACTAGAGGCATGGGATGAAGTTGGAGGGAGGGCGATTCAGAGGAAACATGAGAAAGAATTTCTTCACAGAACGGGTGGTGGACAAGTGGAACACCCTGCCAGAGGAAGTGGTGGGAGCTGAAACAATCACGGGATTTAAGAATGCATGGGATAGACATAAAGGAATTCTAGAGGTCAGGGGTAAGGGGAAATAGACTTCTAGGAAAACAAACTGAACTTACAAGCTCAAATGGGCAGACTAGGTGGACCATAGGCCCTTATCTGCCGACACTGTGTATGTATCTGTGTATAAACAACAGCATAACTAAATTAAACGAGCCACAGCATAGCAAGTCTTGAATTCAAAGGACAACTAACATAAGTAACGGTGTGACAACAATTCTAACATAGTACTCTTGACACAAGAACATACATGATTGCTGTACACCATTGTTGAATTGGGAAAGTATTTCCTCTGGAAAACTATTTTGATCAAAAATGCTCATGTTATTCTTGATACTGTTTTACTTAACCAAACTTAGCTGTTATTGTTCTTAATTCTTGGTTGGATTAGTTGGGGTGGTGATGGTAATTCCTGTACAACCATTATAGTATCCAAGAACTTAAAGAGGTGGGGAGGACAACTCAGTCTGTTTGTCTGAGTTGTGGTACCATACACTCTTTACTTATTGGTCTTTTTCTTGTGTTATGATCGAGATTTTTGAACTCATGTTTTTTTTCTCCTTTTGTTATTAACTGTGATTCTTCACCTTATTTCTTCATCTGTGCTTTTCCAAGACACAGATTTTGAGGGAATGTTCAGAAAATGGATGATTGTATTGGAGCACTATAAGCTACGGGGTAACCTCAGTATTATAAGACTACTGAATCTTACTCTAAGCCTGACACACTTTCAGATAATATTACACACTATTCAGTTTAACTCCTTATATCAGGAAAACACAAATTAATAACATGGAAAGTCAGAGGGCTTAACAAAAAGGTTGAGATACAACATTTTAAAATACCTTAAAAAGTTAAAGTATTGTATTCTTGCAAGAGACTTTTATAAAAAGGGAGTGGGTTGGTCAGACATGTAGTGCATAGTACAGTAGCAAAAGGTGAGTGTGGCCATACTAATAAATACAAGTACACATTTTGAAGTAACAGAAGTTATTGCAGATAGAGAAGGGCACTGCCTAATTCTGAATGGAGTTTTTTTTTTCTACTTTCTATTTATTCCTCCTCTCCCCTCCAGCTCTGGTCCCCTCAGGAGCACCTAGGAGTCATCCCTCTACAGTCCACTCCTACCTAGTCAACCCTCCTTTGCCCATGTAGTGGTGTCGTTGGTCGGGAGGGTGCCAGGAGGCGGGGCCGCAAATCGAGGCAAGCTCCAGTGCTCCATCTCCGCCAAAGCTGGAGGGCATCCCTGCTCTAGGGAGTGGCTAGCGCCCTGACGTCAAGGTGTTGTCACCGACGTCTGCCACTCCCTGCCCCCTTCTCTACACTCTAGTATTTGCTGTGCCTCCGGCTTCCGCCAGAGGCCAGCCAAGCGCCGAGCAGGAACCCTCCCTCCGGGAGGAGAGCGCTGCCCGGACATTTGATCCTCTCCTCCTGCTGACTCCTGGCAACCCAGGCTTGTTCCCGAACCCGGGTCACTGGCGAGGCCCGAGGTGTGGCGTCCAACGCCTCAACCCTCAGTGCCACCAGGCCGGCTCCTGAATGGAATTTTAAACATCACTGTGGTAAACGTATATGGACCAAATAAAAGAGGACGCAAATGTTTTTTAATTTATTAAATAGCTTACATTCTTTCTCAGCAAATAATATCATTTTAGCTGGTGATGTAAACTGTGTGATAAATCTTGTTTTAGACAAACCAAATAAAAAATATGTTATTACAAAGGCTGATAGGGACTTAAAATTATTAACTGAAATGCTTGGTTTAATAGATGCGTGAAGATAATGCCGATTCCAAAGAACACACCTTCTAGTTGCCTGTGCATAAGACTGAATCTCATATCAACCAGATCTAAAACACTCATCCCATGTATCTGTGAATCAGATAGACACCCAGTCTCTGTTTCAGATCATGTGCCCATGTCAGTTTCATTTGTGATATGCATCAAAAATCAGGGTCCCAGTAGTGGAGACTAAATGCATCATTGATAGAAGATCCAGAATTAATAAGTAAAATTATGAAGCAAAATATTTATTTATTTATTTAACAGACTTTAGGATTACAACCTTTGAGTCAGGGACTCATTTACAAAGTCTCCGCATCAGAAAAAACAAATAGACACTTAATACATATACACATAGAATGGCAGCTAAAGGTTACAGTTTTTTCAGTTATACAATATTGCAGAATCAAAATCAGCTGTACATTGCTTTGAATATGTTACTGAGAGATGTATTTTGCAGTTTTCAAGAGAACAGTAAGTTTACTGATGGAGGGAGGAACAGGTTTGATATTTACAGCGAAGCAGAGAATTAGACAGATATCTTGTGAATGCAGCCAAAGGAGGCATTGTTAATGGGTAATGTTTGGAAGCCCTACCGGTAGGAGCTCAGTGGCGGGGTGGTCCCATAAGATGATAGATAAATGACCCGGCACTAGCTGGTACATTGGCAGTGCCGTGAAGCGAGAATGTGCTCTTTGAGGGCTGACTTGAAAGGTCCTAATTTGGAGATGGAGGAGACGTCAGTGTAGAGTTCGTTGTACCAGACTGGGGCCCTGTGTGGGAATGACCTTTGGGCAAAGGAGGTCCTAACCCTCGGGATGGACCACATCTGTCAGTTGGCAGTGCGGGTGTTCACCGAGGTGTGGGAGGATAGGAGAGAGGCAGAAACTCTCAAAGGGGTAAGCTCCAGGTGTATTTTCTTTGTGAGGAGACATGTTTGATAAACTAGCCTTTTATCCAGGGTGAGGAGATTTGTCAGAGCTTATAGGGTACAAGTATGGGTTTGCTTGTCTGCCCCGGAGAGGAGTCTGCACACTATGTTTATGGCCAGGTGGATTTTGTTAAGGACTGTGTGGTCAGCAGCTGAGTAGATAGTGAGCCCATAATCGGTTAGGGAGAGGACTGAGGAGGTGACAGCCAGAGTAAGGGCTTCCAGTGGTAGGCAATCCTTGTCCCGGTACAATAGGCCTATACGGATATTTATGGCTGATGATAGAGTGTTAATGTGTGAATGGAAGGAGAGGCTGGAATCAAATGTAAGGCCCAGGTATTTATATGTATGGACCTGTTCTAGAGGAAGGAGAGAGTGCATTCTTGGCCTTATTTTGTCGGTGGCGAAGAACATGGTCTTTGTCTTTTTTACATTGACCACAAGTCTTTGGTCTATGAACCAGTTTTCAATCTGGTTAAATGCGTGTTGATGGAGGACTGCAATACTGTGGGATCTGGGAGCGAGGCAAAAAGAACCACATCGTCCGCATAGAGTAGTAGGTTGCTGGAGCAGGAATTGGGCAAGGTGGTTAGGTAGATGCTGAATAATAGAGGGCCAAGGATGGAGTCCTGGGGAACCCCAGAGCAGACTGGTGGCTGAGAGGGTGTTTATTTTGACACATTGTGATTTAGGTGTGAGGTAACTGGTAAACCAGGAGATGAGTCCTTGGGACAGACCTATGTGGCGGAGTATGCTTAAGAGTAAGGGATGGGAGACTGTATCAAAGGTCTTTGACAGGTCGATGAAGACAGCTCCAGCTAGGTGTTTTCTATCCAGGGCAGAGTGAATAAAATTAGAGAACTCAGAGCCGTAGTTGTACTGTGCTCGGATCTGAAGCCATGCTGCTCCCTACTTGATGGGTTGTGAGTAGCAGGTACTCAGTGAGTTGGGTGGCTATAATTTTTTCAAGGGATTTCAGGAGTGGTGGGAGAATAGATATGGGACAGCAGTTACTGGGGGAGGTGCTGTCACCACTCTTCACTATTGAGGTGACTGTGGCATTCTTCCAGCCTGCAGGGAACTGCCCCAGACTTAGGGAGCAGTTAGTGAGGTCAGTCAGTGGGGAGAGGACTGTATCTAGTACTAGATGTAGGATTCTCATATTAAAAGAATCTTTGCAGTAGCAAGAGCCACTGAGTGATTTAATGAGATAAGGCCTTGCCTCGTTCGTAGAGATCACCCTGAGATGGAAGGGGGGATGCTGGGTGTTAGGGAGCGGGATTGCAGGAGTGGGGTTGAACAAGTTATTTGGGAGTACTGCACTAAGGTCAGAGAATGATGAGTTGAGGCAGTTGGCGATGGCCAGTGGGTCAGTGGTAGGGACATTGTTGACAGTTAGTGGGGGGGGATCCGGGATTTGCTGTTGAGTTCCTTGATATTGTCCCAGAACTGGGCATTCCCCCAGGAGGAGGCAGAGGTCATTTTGTAGTAGCCCGATTTGGCCTGTTTTATGGCCCAAGTGCATCTGTCATGAGCTGCTTTATAGGCTTGCCTGTCCGCCTGCGTGCCAGATGCGACTGCTTTATGCCAGAGATCATCTCTGTGCTTTAGCTGTTGGAGCAGTGCAGGCGTGACCCAGGGGGCATTACATTTCTTGGATTGCACTTTTGCTAGTGGGGCATAGATGTCACATGCTGTATTAAAAGAACAGGTGAAATAATCAAGGGCTTCATCTGTAGTAGGGGCCCCGGGAGATGGGGGACCAATCCCACTGAGTTAAGTATTTTCTTAGTTTTGTGAGGCCTCCGGGTCGGAGACGACGCCAGGCAATATAGTTTGGTTTGGGTTTCTGCTGAAGCCACGACCAGGAAAAGAGGATGGGTGAGTGATCGCTTAGGGAGTCCGGAAGGACCACCAGGTCAAAGATTCTGTGGGGATGGTTGGTGAGGTTAGTGGGGTTCACCCTGGTAGGTTGGCTGACCAGCTGGGTCAGGTCCAGCACAGTGAAGGTGTCCTTGGCGTGGGAAGCCGAACTGGCAAGCCAGTTCACATTAAAGTCTCCAACTATGATGTGTTCCTTTTTTTGGGGTGGGGGCCGGATATGTAGTTAGCAAGGGATTGTATAGCAGGAGCTTGGTTTCTTAGGGGGACATATGCAACAGTAAGAGTTACAGGGGCTCTGGAAGGATTTGGAATAAGTTTTAACTATAAGGCTTGGGCACCATGGTCTAATGGAGGTGTTGGAAGGGCATGGCATATCATGGGGTCACGGATGTACACAGCACACCCCCCCACCACCACATTTGCCCACTCTGTCGACTCTGTGAAGGGTGAAGCCAGTGAGGGCGACCATGGAGTCAGGTGTTTTTTTGGAGAGCCAGGTTTCTGTGAGGACTAGCACATCTGGCTGATGTTGCAGTATCCAGCAATGGAGACCTGCCATCTTTTTGGGTAAGCTGCAAATGTTCATTGCAGCTATTCTAAGCCTGTGGTGCGAGAGGCTAGGGCTGGGCGAAAGGGGGCCCGGGTTAGGATGAACATTTCCTGAAATTAGTAGGGGTATGGCAAAGACTCTGAGGAGAGCAAAAGATCGTTGCCTTATTGTCAAGGATAGCTGCCACCTAGTTATAGTGCGGGTAGTACATGGGATGGCCATGGTGATAAGGGTTGGAAAGGATAGGAATGTGATCCAGCATGGAGGTTGATGGTGGTGGATGACTGCAGGGAGATATGTTGGGGAGGATGGAGGATGCATGACAGGCAGTGGCAGTGTGGGTGGCAGTCGGCGATGGTTCGTGGAGGTTGGAGGTGTGGGAAGCAGGCCCTTGAGGGGAGGGGAAGGCTGAGGGGTCCAAGACGTAGGATAGTAAGAGCAATCAGTAGGAGCCTGGGTGGTCCGCGTGACAGTGGGTGCCCAGCAAGTGGGCGATAAGGGGCATGGCAGTCTGATCGTCAAGGGGCACTCCAATACCCATAATTGTGGTGGTCTCTGTAGCACAGCGGTAGGGTGACAGACTACAGTTTGTTAGGGTGTAGTAATTTGCTTTAGGTATGAAGGACCCAGGACGAGAAGTGTTGGGGGAGAGCAGTGGGAAGTTCTTGGTACAGTCCAGTAAGACCCCTGAGATCTCATGGGCAGCTGTGTGGGAAACATTACAATGTGTGCTAAGAGAGATCTGTATAGGTGAGGGCTCAAAAAGGAAAAATTAAAAAAGACTAAGTAGCTGAGGAGTTGGAGAAGTGAAAGAAGCTGGAAAAAGAATTGTCCAGTGACCAGTCTAATAGCAAGTGGAAGGAATGATCAAAAGTGAAGATTCAGTATGATAACGTACTTAAAAAAGAAGCTGTTTTCTCCATCAGGAAAGTTAGGGTTAGATACTGTGAAACTGGAGCGAAAACCCAAAGATTTCTAGCAGTCAGACTAAGGAATTCAAACAACCTAGTAAGCATTTTAGGTATAAGAAACCCTAAGAACAACTCAGTTATAGCAGATGCCTCAGTGTTAATATTTTTAAGGAATGTTGTACAGAATTGTACCATAATGAGGAAAACATTTATAATGAGTTATCTTTCAATAAGCTTTTTTTTTTTGAAAATCTCACAATACCACATATAAAGGAGGACCATAAAAAGATACTAAATCGTCCTATAACAAAAGATGAAGTTAGATATGCCATCTCATTGCTATACAAAAATAAATCACCGGGCCCTGATGGATTTCCAAGTACAGTGGCAGTTCTGAAAAAGTTTCACGGTAACGAGGTATACGTGGGTAGGCATGGTACACCGAGCGGTACTGAGAAATACCTCGTTACCGCTCAGTAATGCGGTAAGTAGTGCTAAGGTCTTAATTAGTTGAATTTATTTATTTTTATTTATTTATTTAGATTCTGATAACCGGGTAAACCCACTGAGACCAGAGGTCTCTTTTTCTGGGGCTTAAATGCGCCAGGTGGCGCTGTTTGCATTTTAATTTATCTTAATAAAGAGAGTTAATGAGAATTAATGGGAGTCCACGTTAAAATATCCAAGTGGATTGAGGCATTGTTGAAGGGAAGGAAACAGAGGGTATGTATAAAGGGAGAATTCTCTGGGTGGGTAAATGTGACCAGTGGGGTCCCTCAGGGTTCCGTGTTGGATCCATTTGTCTATAACCTATACGTTCCTTCAATGAGCATCCAGTCAGGTGTGTGGCTTTCTAAATTTGCTGATGATACACGCCTCGGCTACTCAGTAAATAATTTAGTGGATGCGGACACATTACAAGCAGCCCTGGTGGAATTGGAAACATGGGCCTTGGAAACGAAGTCAACATTTACCATCAAGAAATGTACAGTGATGCATCTAGGGAAAAATAATATGCAGCTCAAATATAGGTTGGGAGGTAGGGTACTTAGGGTGGTCCATGATGAGAGAGACCTTGGCATAAGAGTTAGCAATAATCTTAACTTTAAGATGCAGTATAGCCAGGTTATTAAAAAAGCAAGTAGCATTCAGTACTGCATTCATAAACACATAAAGAGTAGAAACAAGGAGGTCTTGCTCCCCCCTTCTATACCTCACTGGTGCGCCCCCATGTGGAATATTGTGCACAGTTCTGGGCACCTGGGAGCAAAGGTGACATCAAAGCCTTGGAGAGGGTGCAGAGGAGGGCAACGCGTAGAATAAAGGAAGTCCAGGGTCAGGATTATGAACAGCGGCTACAGAATCTAGGAATGTATCCACTGGAATTTTGGAGACTGCGGGGAGATATATGCCTGTTCTTTAGGGCCTTCACTGATGTACAAATGTGGGAGCAGCTGGGCTTGGTACTGAAGGAACAGATGTATAGTACCAGCGCGCGCCCATTTCAGTTAAATAGGGAGAAATTCAACACAAGTAGCAGAAAGCATTGGTTTACTGTGAGGATAACTAAAATCTGGAATGAGCTCCCAATTGAGGTAGTGACTAATAAAACAATGAATGAACTCAAAACAAAGCTTGACACTTATCTAATCAGTAAGGATATCCTTGGGTTTCCTAAAACAAAATATGGTGAGCTAAATGGACATGTGTCTTCAAAGCTCAGTATTAACCTATGAAACCCAATGGGTGTCAGTTTTCTGGGAGGTGTCCCCACAGTCCATGTCAGGACCTCCCTATTTGAGCTGTTTTTTGGGTTGGTTTTTTTTTCATTATAGAAGTCAGAATTACATCCTTTGAGCTAAAAGCTCCTTTAAGAAGGATCCTCAGCATACAGTAAAGGGGGGAGACAAAAAAGGGGGGGACATACGCAGCTGGGAAGCATTGTCAATTTAAAATAATTAAGTACGTAGCGTATACAGTATCACAGTACAGGCATTAATATCGCAAGATTCACAAAATTTGAAACAACAGATTATAAGGGATCACATCCCAAAGTGAGGAGGTATAGTGTTAAAATCAAAAAGGTACAGGAACTAAATAATAGTGAGTGAGATAGTAGAAGTGGCACTAGCAATGTGCCTAGGTCTAGCTATACTAGGTGGGATGCAGGAGATAAGTAGGGGACAATGACAGGACCCACCAGGCTAGCTAGTTGTGGACGCGGTGGTGGTGGGTTAAGGAAGATAAGTAGTAGAGGGGGATTATTGAGGGGCAGGGAGACAGGAGAGAGACTTAGGGGAGGATGTGGGGGTAGGGAGTTTTGGCAATGGAATTAAGGCCCACTGCATTTACTCTCCTGTTCACTGGTCAAGCAATTGGCTAAATGTAATGCTATAATTGTTAACGCCTGCTATAATTGTTTAATGCCTGCAATACCACTGTATGTAAATCTGACTCACTCACTGTATGTGTATGCTCTAGCTCTCAACTCTCCCGGGTCGTCTGTAACCCTCCCTGAGCGTGTGTCCTTTTACTGGTTGCCTTTTTACATTTATTTCTCTATATGACATGTTATGCTCTTTGTATATAATACCAATTTGTCACTGTACCTGTTTATCCAAGCTTATAACTCTCCCGGGTTGCACTTGAAAATAGGCACTTGGCTGTCTAGTGTGACTTACCCGGTTAACAAAAGCAAATAAATAAATAAGTGTGCAACCAGGACCAGTCCAAGGCATTAGGAGAGCTAGTATCCACAGGGGACTAGAGATGGCAGAAGCACTGCTCAGAGGGCGCGATGGATTTTCTTAGTTCGGTTTTGAAGTGGCTAAGGCTCGTGTGGCTGTTAGCAGAGAAAGGGAGTGCATTGAGCCAGGAGTGCACCCTTACAGCAAAGGCTCACTTTCCCAAGGCTGTTTTTCTAAAGGGCACAGCTAGGATGCATTTAATGACACTTCTAGTGGCATGTTCGGCCGGGGCTGGTCGGAATACAGCCTGTAAGGAAGGTGGTGCAAGGCCAAGGAGGGCCTTCTTCCAAAGGATGCAGTAATGAAGCTTGATCCAGTCTTGGAGAGGGAGCCATTTTGTCCTAATATAAAGGTTGCATGTTTGCGTAAGACGATCAGCACCGAGAACTAATCTAAAGGCTTTATTGAGTGAAGTCTCAACTCTGCGAAGGCTGGCGTCAGTGGCAGCACCATATACCACGTTTCCATAGTCATGTACTGGTAGAATTGTACCTCTAACTGCCTGTAGCCTAGCCTCAGTTGTAAGGCAGAACCGAACCCTGTAGAGGGCACCTAACTTCCTGTTGGCAGCAGTGATGAGATTGGATATGTGCTCGTCAAGGAAAGGGATTTTTCAGTAGTGACTCCCAGATACCAGAATGAGTACACCTTCTCGAGGATGGAGAGAGAGTTATAAATAATTGAGAGAGGTTTTGTTAGTCTCCTCTTTTGGCGACTAGCAAAGAGCATAGTTTTAGTCTTTTTGCTGTTGAGCACCAGCAGACTATTGCTGAGCTAGTTTTGAATAAGATTAAAGTTTTGCTGGAGGTTCCTGGTGAGCGTTTCTTGGCAGAGACTACGAGAGAAAATTACTGTGTCATCGTCATAAAGCAGTATCTCTGAGGTAGGGCAGGCAGCTGGTAGATCATTCACAAAGAGGTTGAATAGAAGAGGGCCCAGGATAGACCCTTGGGGGGATCCCAACTGTGACTTTGTAATTCTCAGATATGGTTCCATTGATTTTTTCACTTGCTGGGAGCACCCAATCAGGTAGCTGGAGAACCATCTGACTGTATTTGGGAACAGTCCTAGGGCACTTAGCCTGTGGAACAGTAGCAGGTGATTGACAAGGTCGAAGGCCTTGGTCAGGTTAATGAAGACTGCCCCAGCCAAACTGCTCTGGTCAAGTGCCTCGTGTACATAGCCACTGAAATCAATTAGAGCCGTGCTTGTGCTGTGCATCCGGCAGAACCCGTGCTACTGGGGGCAGAGGAGGTGTATTTAAGCAGGTGGTCCATGAGCTGGTTGGCTATGATTCTCTCAAGCGCTTTGGACAGCAGGGACAGGATTTATATGGGTCTATAGTTGGCTATTAGTGCTCTGTCTCCCCCTTTTAGCACTGGGATAACCAGAGCAGATTTCCAGGCAGAAGGGAAAGAGGACATGCAGAGTGAGTGAGTGATAGGTTGAGCAGCTTGGTGATGGGAATAATGATCTCGGGTAGTGCGATGTCAATCAGTTTCATATCAAGGCCATCACGTCCCATACAGGTTTTCCCAAGGACTCTGGTGATGTACTTTCTGGCTTTGGCAACAGTCACTTGTCTGAAGTAGAAAATAGGACGCGCCATAGTCTGTGAAGGCTTCGTTGAATACATTGGCCATGACAGCATCATCAATAATGATCTCCCCCTTATGTTGAAGCATGGGGGGGGGATTTAGCGCCAGTCCTGAGGAGGTTCTTTATTGAGGCCCAGAACTTCTTCCCCTTCTCCCAGACACTGGGATTGCTGGGTCTTGTGATATGTAGCTGTGGCCTGTCAGATTACCCAGGTGCATTTGTTTCTGGCTGCTCTGTAATTTTGTATGTCGGAGGTTGCCGTTGTTGCCCTAGCATGGTGCCAGAAGAGGTCACGCTGTCGCATCATGCTGAGGAGTTGAGGGGTGACCCAGTCCATGCTACCACCTTTTATCTACTTCCTGCGATAGGGGTGAATTTGTCTACTGCCGCATTAAAGAGAGTGAGGAAGAGTTGAAAGGCTGTGTCGACAGAAGGGCATTTATCTACAATGCTCCAGTCTTGGTTTGCAAGATGGCTCCTGAACTCGACCATAGAGCTGACTCTGATGAGACTATTCCGCATTTCAGTTTGGGAGGGGGGCTTGATCTTTTAGCCTACCTCACACCACATTGGGTTGGTGAGTCATCACCAGGGTGTCGAGCAGAACCTTAACACTGGAAAGTCTTTCTGGGTGTGTGGGTAGTACCCAGTCGATTAAGGTATTAGTCCCCGTAAGATAGTTCTGGTGCTGCTGGCTATCATCTGCGTTAGATATAGCCCAGAAATTCATTATCTGTATCTTGCACTGGAGCTGACCATCCAGTTGGAGTTAAAGTCCCCTAGTACAATCGTTTCTTTATTTTGTTTGGCCTGAGTGAATAGGGTCATGAAGGCTTCCAGCCCTTCTTGCTGCTACCCTGGAGGAATGTAGACTGCCGAGACAACTAGGCCTTTACACCCTTTGCCTAGCATGATTTTTAAAGCAATACATTCACAGTCACTATTTGCAGAAGCCAGTTGTATTCTGTGGCACAGCAGATGGTTCTGGATGTAGATTATGCAACCCCTTCATAGATTGGTCAGCGCTATGCAAATTGTAGCCAAGGATGGAAACTTCAGAGTTGGCAGTACGCGGGGACAGCCAGGTCTCAGTCAAAGCAAGGACATCTGGCTGGTTATGGGCTAACCAAGCCTCAAGCTAAGTTAGTTAAGCGAGGAGGCTACAGATGTTCAAGGACATGATTTTTAGCTGCCCTCATCCAGTCATAGTCTGAGTATGTGCTGGCATGGGGCCAGGGTTAGGGTGGATGTTCTCGGAGATCAACAGTAGAATCAGGATAAGTTTCCCGCACAGTTTCAAAAAGAGTAGCTTTTCTTTTGGCTGCGTCTGAGTCTGGAGGCCTGGATTGGTGGGTTGAGGCCCTATCATAACGTGGAGGCCAGTAAAATGTCATAAGGGTGGGAAAGTGATCTCTGAGCCCAGTGTCCAAGTGAGAGATGGCCCAGTATCTATTAGGGATAGCATGTTACTGCTGGTCTTCCCACTGGGCAGCTTTTATGCATAGTGGGATAAGGTAGTCTGGGTGTACGTCAGGTGCTGCTTGTGCATGGTGTCTTGGTTCCTAGGTGAGCATCAATAGTAGGAGCAGCTGGAGGGGAACGTCACCTGGCAAGGAGTGTGCAGGCTCATGTTAGCATTCTTGGATGTGTGGTATGGCACACAGAAGGAACTTTCCACTCACTCCTTTCGAATCAAGCCTGCTATGTTAGCAGTGTCAGTGGCTCAGTAGGTAGCACACCTCTGAGGCCGGGAGATCAGAGGGCTGTGGGTTCAGTTCCCACATCTGGCACTTGGGTTAATATCCCAGTACTGACACTGTAATGCAGCATGAGAGGGGTGCTGCATTTCTGAGGTGCCGTCTTTCGGATGAGACGTTAAACCGAGGTCCCATCTGCCTGGATTGGTGGTAGTTCAGGTGGATGTTAAAGATCCCATGGCACTTATCGAAAAGAGTAGGGGAATTTCCCCGGTGTCCTCGCCAAATTTCTCTCATTCACTAAAAATACCACCAGCAGCTTAATCTGGTTCAAGGTCAGTTGGCATTCATCTCTATTCCCCCTTCCCCCGGGTCGTGCCTGAAAATAGGCAGAATTTGTCTAGTGCACTTACCTGGTCAACAAAAGATAAATAAATAAATGTGTTCAGTCCTAATATGTGGCAGACCCGAGTCTAGAGAGGAGAAATCGATTATTCAAACAACATGAAGTCTTGCTATATTATGACAGTTGCAGTTTGACCCAACCTTCGAACTGCTCCGGAGGTGAAAGAGTTAAGTTCCATGCAAGGCATGGAATCTTGAGCGCGAGCTCGGTTGAAAACTCTGTCTGTTGTGCTTCAAACCTAAACTGTCAGATTCTTTACTCCGCCTCACTGAACGGTTGCTCCAGAGAGTTCTCCTACTGCTCGGTTCATTTGTTGGTTTTAAAGTGTATAATTTTCGGTTTCAAACCGCATTTGTTTTAAAATAAAACCGCAACCGGTCGGTTCAAGCTCTATCTGTGGTATCGTAAGTAATTCAAAGTTTTACATTTATTTCTGTGTGGAAATTGTAAACGATATTATCGGTTCAGTCTTGAACCGATCAGGTTGGTTTAAAATTACTTTAAATTGCTTTAGAGTGCGGTTCCGGTTCTTATCGGTTCTAAAAAACTATTTCGTACGTTTTTCCACGACCGTATTACGGTTTGGAACCGATAAGGGTGTCTTGCTTGTCTAAGGGCCGTTAACGGGCAAGTTTTCTGGTTAGGCTGGCATTATGTCTGAGAAACCCAAAAGAAAAACCCGGCCCACTGGGTTTCAACACTGTGAAGTCTGTGGGGAAGCTTTTGCTAAGGCTGACCCACACACCACATGTGTCTATTGTCTGGGGTTTGACCACCTCAATTCAGACTGCCAGATTTGTGTGAATTTCCTGCAGCTACCGGGATAAGAGTTGGTAGGCTCAGGGGAAAGGAGAACTAAGAAGTCCGTTGACCGGATAGCCAGCCGGTTCGGTGCCAACCCGAACAGGGGAAGTTCCCTCTAACCAGGGTGGCAGTCTTCCTCAGGCAAAGGAGAGCTGACTCGGACAAGTCGGTTCCAGTTAAAAGGACTAGGAAGTCAGCAGGTCTGGAGCCCAAAATCCCTTCTCCAACTGCTGCAGAGATAGCCAAAGTGATCAGAATTGTCCAGTCACTTTCCCTGGTTCCGACCGAACCAGCACCATCAGGCAAGCTGTCGGTTCGGTCGGTTCCACTGGTTCAGGAGTATGATGTAGAGGAATTTTATGAACCGGAGGGGGGGGGAGATTATGAAGAGAGTGAATGTGATTTTGACAGTCTGGATGTGCCCATTGAACGGACATTTCTCAGACAGACCTATGGAAGTTTCTCCCCCAGGCTTTCTGACTCCTTCTCATTTTATTTTCTATAAGAAAGTGGCTGAAACCTCCAGCTTCCTATAGAAGAAGCTGTGGATGACCAAGAAGAGCCTGACTATGTGGAAATGGTGGATATCCCAGAGTCTAGAAGACTGTCTATTCCTATGCACAAATCCTTCAGGAAACAGACAGTAAAAATTTTAAAAGCCCCCCATTCTGTACTTCCTGTGGACAAGAAAATGGACAGGAGGTACACTTTGTCAGGCCCTGACACGGAGTTCCTCTCACAACAATGCAGCCATGTTGGGGTTGTGCAGGCCGCAGCCTGTGATAAGGCAAATATTCCTTTGGCTTCACACCCCCCGGACAAGGACTCCAGGAGGATTGATGCCATGGCAAAGAAGCAGTACATGGCAGCATCTTTGGGATTCAGACAGGCAAATTATATGGCTTATGTTGCAAGATATCAGAAATCCGGATGGGATACTATTATGGCTCTAGCAAAGCAGGTCCCTGAACAACTTGCCAGGGAGCTGGAGCAGATGGCTGCTGATGGTATTGAGGCATCCAAGGTGCAATTCCATGCTGCAGTGGACTCTAATGATGTTATCTTCCAGAGTCATGGCTACATCTGTGGCCTTTCGTAGAATGGCTTGGCTCAGGTGTACTAGCCTGTCATAGGATACCCAGGCTAAGGCCATGGATCTTCCTGTTGTGGATAACTCTCTGTTTGGAGAGCAGACAGAGAATTATATGAATAAAATGGATGAGTGCAGGACCACCTATAGGAGTGCACAGGCCAAGGAAAGGCAGGCCACTCCTCAAAGGCAGCTTTCCAGGAGCAGGGGCGGGCCTTTTCATGAGCCTTTTTACCAAGCCCAGGCCTCCTCTTCAGCCTATGCCCAGAGGGGCTTCTTCAGAGGAAAGGAGGCAGGCGGGGAATGCAAGCAGGCCTGCTACCATCCCTCAGCCTAAAGCTCCTGCCAAGCAGGCACCCTGATGGGATGGCCAGGGCTGATTCTCCACTACCTGTAGGGGCAGGCTGGCTTACTTCGTCCAGGACTGGAAGTCTTTAACATCAGACAAGTGGGTCCTGGAAGTGGTAAGCCAGGGACTGGTTCTCAGCTTCAAAAAATTTCCAAAGATGAGAGCCAGATCCTTTCCACCTGTAAATCCTTCAGAGGCTCTCGCCTTAGAAACAGAAGTTTCAACCCTCTTGGCTCTCAGAGCTTTGGAGAGGGTTCCTCCCTTACACCAGGGCAAAGGATTGTATTCCAGGTACTTCCTTACCCCAAAAAAGACAGGAGAATGGTGGCCCATCCTGGATCTCAGATACCTAAACAAGCACCTTTTAAAACCAAAATTCAAAATGGTGACTCGGGGAATTATTTTCTCTCTAAGGCCAGGGGACTGGCTAGCGTCCCTGGACCTCAAGGATGCCTACATCCATGTCCACATCAGAAGCTCCCACAAGTACCTCAGATTCGAACTACCCTCAGGCCATTACCAGTTCAGTGCAATGCCCTTCGGTCTCACCTCGGCCCCAAGGGTATTCACAAAATGCCTGGCAGTAGCAGTTGCTCACTTAAGAAGGCAAAAGATTGCCATCTTTCCTTACCTGGACGACTGGCTCATAGTAGGCCAGTCCCCAGAACAAGTCAAATTACACCTTCAAGTCACCCAGCAGCTGCTCACATTTCTAGGTTTCCTTCTCAGTCTTCCAAAGTCAGTTCTACAGCCTGTTCAGCTTCTCACCTTCATAGGCGCAGAACTGAACACACAACAGGCCAGAGCCTTCCTTCCTTTAGAAAGGGCAAAGACCCTGGTTTCTCTGGCCTCCTCCTTCACTCTGCAGGTCTCTTGTCCAGCAAGGCATTTTCTGCAGCTCCTAGGGCACATGGCTGCTTCCACAGCAGTAGTGCAGGGAGCAATATTTCAGATGAGGGACATTCAGTTCCATTTGAGAGCCTTCTGGTCTCAAAGAAGAGATCCTCTATCCAAGTTGATCCCAGTAACTCGAACCCTGATCCAGGCCCTACAGTGGTGGCGGGATCAGAGCAGTCTGAGACAAGGGGTACCCTTCATCCCGCAGTCTCACTCCTTGACCTTACTACAGATGCATCCCTCTTGGGGTGGGGAGCTCACGTGGGCAACCTCACCACTCAGGGATTGTGGTCCCCTCAGCAATCTCTGCTCCACATCAATCTGTTGGAACTCAGAGCAGTTTTTCTAGCACTTCAAGCTTTTTCCACATCTGTTCAGAACAGACAACACCACTACAATGTGGTACATCAACAAGCAAGGGGGCACTCGGTCTACGGCCTTGTGCACCGAAGCAATGAAGTTGTGGTCTCTGGCTTATTCCCTGAACACCTCCCTTATGGCAGTTCACCTCCCAGGCAAAGCAATGTCTTGGCAGATGCTCTCAGCAGGATTTCACAGGGCCATCACGAATGGTCTCTGGATCCCCTTATCCTGGAGGTGGTGTTTGCCAGGTGGGGCACTCCTCAGATAGATCTTTTTGCAGCCCCAGACAGTCACCAGCTTCCTCTTTTTTGCTGCAGGCCTCCAGTGTTGGGCTCAGTCCCTCTGGACGCCTTCCTTCTCAATTGGGAAGGGAAGTTCTCTATGCATTTCCCCCCTTCCCTCTCCTGTTCAAGGTGCTAGTCAAGATCAGATCTCAACCTTGCAAGATGATCCTGATTGCCCCAGATTGGGCCAGACAGCCCTGGTATCCACTACTCCTGTCCCTAGCAGTCCACCTTCCCTGTGCCTTCCAGGAATCACAATCTGTTGGCCTGTGCACAGGGAGGGTTTAGTATCCAATCTCAAATCTCTCAACCTCAAGGCCTGGCTCTTGAAGAGTTAGAGTTGCTGACTTCATCTTTCTCAGGGTGTACTTAATGTTTGAAGGCTTCAAGGAAGCCTTCTACCAGGCTACTATAACTCCAAATGGAAGAGGTTTTCCACATGGTGCTCTGGTAGAGTATTTCCCAGAGTCTGCCGGCTTGCCTGCAGTTCTGGATTATATGGTGCATTTAAATGCTTTGGGGCTGAGACCAGCTACCCTAAAAGTGCACCTGGCAGCAGTCTCTGCTTTCTTATCAGCAGGTAAATCCTCTTCTCTCTCAGCTCATCCGGTTTTCTCCAAGTTTTTCAAGGGGTTGTTTCACATCAACCCTCCATTCAGGGATCCTGCCCCTGCTTGGGATCTTAATGCTTGCATTGCCCAGCTTATGCAACCTCCCTTTGAACCCATGTCTTCAGCAGAGCTTAAGTACTTGACTTGGAAGACTGTGTTTTTGGTAGCTATCACTTCTGCTAGGCGCATAAGTGAACTACAAGCATTGTCAGTGGAACCTGATTTTATCTCCTTTCATAGGGATAAAGTGGTCCTCAGGACTAATAGAAAGTTCCTGCCTAAGGTTGTCTCAGACTTTCACCTGAATCAATCTGTGTCTCTTCCTGTGTATTTCACTGACCATTCTTCCTCTGGTGAGAGGAGATTGCACAGTTTAGATGTCAAAAGAGCTCTTAGCTACTACATAGAGCGTACCAAGGGTCACAGGTTTGATTCCTTCAGCTGTTTCTCACTTATGGTGAGGTAGGTAAGGGAAACCTGCCACTAAAGATCTATTGCCAGGTGGATCGTTTCTTGTATCCAATTTTGTTATCTAAAACGGGGTAAGGTTCCCCCTTCAGGCCTGAGGGCTCACTCTACCAGAGGTACAGCTGCGTCCTTGGCTGCTGCCAGGGACATCCCTATCCTAGAGATATGTCAAGAAGCTACTTGGAAAACAGTTCATACTTTCACAAAGCATTACTCCTTGGACATCCAGGCTAGGAGTGATGCTCGGTTTGGCACAGCTGTGCTTCAGAGCCTATTCCCTAAGTAGGTTCTGCCCTCCTCCATGGAGGTACTGCTATGTAGTCTGCAATTGTCATAATATAGCAAGACTTCATGTTGTTTGAAGAAAAAATTACTCACCTTAGTAATGTTGTTTCTTCTAATGGAGTCTTGCTGTATTATGACCTCCCCTACCTGCCCCTTTCAGAACCTCTTGTTGCTGTTGGGATGTGGGTGGGTAGTGATTTGTTGGCATCTAGTGCTTGCCATTGTTGTTTGTTGTTGTTGAATTTTCATTTTCTTGGTCCCCTGACTTGAGTCTTGTTTTTGAGACCAGAAAATGTGTTAGTGCTTAGTAGCCATTTGGCTAGAGTAGGCTTACAGTTTCCACACAGAACCTTAGTGAGTTTTTGCTCCTAAAGATCTGACAGTTTAGGTTTGAAGCATAACAGACAGAGTTTTCAACCGAGCTCGCGCTCAAGATTCCATGCCTTGCATGGAACTTAACTCTTTCACCTCCGGAGCAGTTCGAAGGTTGGGTCAAACTGCAATTGTCATAATATAGCAAGACTCCATTAGAAGAAACAACATTACTAAGGTGAGTAATTTTTTCTTCCTTGCCAAGAAACAATTAGTGACTGTCTGCTGAAGGGGAGTGTTAGTTGGGAAGCCAGGAACTAAGGGAGAGCGACAGAACCAGAGCTTTAGTGCAGGAGGTTCAGGGCACTTACCCCTTTAAGAGGTGGAGTACAGGTCTAAATGTAAGGTAGGGCAGGTCTAAAAGGTGTATTTAATAAAGGACGGGGTGGGGGTGGGCCAAAAAACCCTGTGAGAGAAGTCTGCAGCAGCGGAGCTAAGCTCAGAGGGGGAATGTCTTTGGGATTTCACAGTCTTTCACAGGCTGGCGACAGAGAGTCAGCTGCCAGAGCCCTTTAGCTAGGATGAGCAAACACCACCAAGGAAAAACGGTGCCAGATTCAAATTGAGAGAAGTTCCGAGTCTGTGCCATACCTGGCTGAATCAGTGGGGCTGGCAGCTGTTGCAGGAAGAATCAAACCGCAAACGCGGTTCGATTGAGAGGATTCTTTTGGTCAGGACACAAAGATCCCCTAGGGAAGAAAGCAAGAGTGCGGATTAATAAATGGAGGAAAAGGGGAGGTCAGGCTGTGGAACAGAGGGAAAAGAAAAGAACAGGGAGGGGCTGAATAAAGCAGGGCGTGGAAAGTAGACAGTGCAGGTCAGCGGACTGCTACGGGGTGGGGGGGCTTGATTCTGAAATTAAAGGGCAGAAAGGTAGGACGAGAAGGGGCTCTTGTAAACAGATAGAAAGAAGGATAGTAGAAAACTTAGTACTCTAAACATCAGAGGGCAAAAAATACATTCTTTAAAAATGCTAAAAAAGGAAAAAAAAATACTATGCAAGACACAGTTGCAGTCTAGGCAGAGCACAGTAACTAATCAGGTAACAAGTCCCAAAAATCCTGTGAGAGAAGTCTGCAGCAGCGGAGCTAAGTTCCGAGGGGGAAAGTTTGGGGATTTCAGTGTCTTTCTCAGCCTGGGGTCAGAGAGTCGGCTGCGTGGAGCCCTATAGCTAGGGTGAGCAAACACCAGCAAGGAAAAGTCCGGAGTCTGTGCCATATCTGGCCAAATCAATGGGCCTGGCAGCTGTTGCAGGAAGATACAAACCACAAATGCAGTTCAATTGAGAGGATTCGCCCGGTCAGGGCACGGAGATCCCCTGGCTGAATCAATGGCTTTGGCAGCTGTTGCAGGAAGATTTGAACTGCAAACGTGGTTCAATTGAAAGGATTCTCCCAGTCAGGGCATGGAGATCCCTTGGCTGAATGAGTGGGGCTGGCAGCTGTTACAGGAAGATTCAAACCATTTACAGTTCGATTGAGAGGATTTGCCTGGTCAGGGCACGGAGATCCCCTGGCTGAATCAATGAGGCTGGCAGCTGTTGCAGGAATATTCGTACCGCAAATGCAGTTTGATTGAGAGGATTTGTCTGGTCAGGGCATGGAGATCCCATGGCTAAATCAGTGGGGCTAGCAGCTGTTGCAGGAAGATTTGAACCACACACGCGGTTCGATTGAGAGTATTAATCCGATCAGGGCACAGAGATCCCTGGTTGAATCAGTGGGGCTGGCCGCTGTTACAGGAAGACTCGAACCGTTTGCAATTCGATTGAGAGGATTCGCCTGGTCAGGGCATGGAGATCACCTGGCTGAATCAATGGGGCTGGCAGCTGTTGCAGGAAGATTCGAACCGTAAATGCAGTTCGATTTGAGAGGATTCGCCGGTCAGGGCACAGAGTGGTCAAGAGAAGTGGAAAATTTGATTAGAGTTGTGGCAAACTGCTTATATCCTCACATCTCTGTCTTCCGTTCAGTAAAGATAACTTCTGTACTCAGAGACGGCAATGTTGTTAGCCTGTGAAGTATATAGTTATATGGAAGTATATGGTTATAGCTGATCTGGTGCTAGTTACTGTTTATGCAGTCCTTAGGTGGTTTTATTAATTTACTTTTTTTCCCTCTTTCACCCACGCCTGCCCTGCTTAAGCAGCAGCCCTAACCGCGTGTAACACTCTCCCTTTGATCTTACAATGGGTTTCTTTTAAGTTTTTTCTCCTGCTGTCCTTAAAAGGGCTTTTAAGAAAATGCTCCCCAAGCTCTGCCTTTAAAAATGTGTTCTTTAAAGATCACCCCGTGCTGCAGCTTCTATTCTGAGTGTGTCTGTTACAGAGAAGACGAATGAGCAATGGCAGCTGCATATGCAGGATGCTGAGATGTGCATGCAACAGTTCTAAATATTCCTGAAATTGCTGCTTGGTCTTAGCCACATGCCTGCCAAAAAAGCAATGACAAGAGTACCAGAGAGAGAATCCCTTGAGGTTGGATTGGACTGTCACTGTGCCTAACGTCAGTTTAACTTACTGCATTCAGTTTCCTTGCATTTGATCCTTTGAATGAAACTCGTAACAAACCTATCTTGCTAGTTTTACTGGTGTGGTTAATGGAATATTTAGCAAGGTGTGCATACACCAAAATTTCATGTTCCCTGTCAACAGTTCATAACAGCTTATCTGCCTACATTTTAGTTACACCACCATTCTCTGTACACATGATGCTGCTGACTTATCTCAATAAATAATCTATGACCCCAAATCTGTTACTTTTTATATTTCGTTATCATTATGGTATTCTGAGGGTGTGCGGGAGGTTTAAATTTATTAATGAGGAATTGCACACTAAACATGAGCTTGTGTTGGGGTGTGCCCTTAGGCCACAGTGATTGTTAGTGACCTGCAATGGGTCACACATTAGGCAAAAGCGACACGGTGGGATTCGAACCCAGGTCTCAGTGTTAGCTGTCCTGTGACCGTAACCAGTCCTCTATGCTTCTTGCATATAGTATTATAATAGCAGAGTTATATATTTATGTATTATAATGAGAAAAAGGCAGAGCATATTACATGTGGGAAGAAAAAAAAATTGCGCTGGAAAAGACCAGGTCAACTCTCCAATAACATGCAGCAATTCTGTACATACCAACTCCATGCAAACTGAGACTCTATCCTTGATCATATTGACAGATTACTCCCTATGTACGATGTGATCAGTCTGCCGATATATCTGGCTTGAACACTACCACAGAAAAAAAAATATTCATAGTAGACTGCTAGTTTATTTGATGTTATTTATGAAAATATTCTTGTGCTGATCTTGATCTGTCTTTACCTGGTCCATCCAAAGGGGAGATGACCTGCTGAATTGGATGACAGCAGTCTTTGTATGGCCTATATAGTGAACGCCCCTTCAGAGTTCTAGCTTTCTGCTCGCCTAACTAGTGATGCTCCCGGTTGGACACATCTGCATCCAGCAACCATGTCATCAACATTTCCTACTTACTAAGCCATTCTTTTTTTTTTTTTTTTAAACTTTATTTGTAATTCAGTTTTCAGATTAAACATACATTACAAACATAAAAATAATACAATACATAGAGCTTGCTATAAATCCATTCAGTTCAGTCTAATCGTATCTGAGTATTTGTAATTCCATAAAAATACAGTTATCTATGTATAAAGAGAAGAGGCCTAATGCTATGAGTAGATAAATTAAAAATCCCAAAATTGATTCAGTTGAGTGAAGTAGAGTTCAATACAATGCAACATATGCGAGCATTATATCCTATAATTAAGTCCGATAGTCCATGGACAACCCCCCCCCCCCATCTTTCAGTATTAACAAACTGGTGCTTTGACACTCATGGCACAAAATCTTGTCTAAGTGGGGTGATGTAGAAGACCCATCTCCTCCGCTTATTAGTGCTGTTAATCTTTCCATCTTATATATGCCAATCATAATGTCCTGCCATTGTAGGAGACTGGGTGGCCCTCAGCTCAACCATTTTTTTGGTTATGGCTTTCTTGGCCACCAGTAATAATATTAGCAATAACTTTGTGGCTATTTTATCTCTGTAGTCTTCAGGTATCTCAAGAAAAAGAAACAAGAAAGGGTCAGACGCAAATTTGGTGAAAATATGTTTCCAGTGGCATCCTGTAATTCTGCAATAAAAGTTTGAATCACCATGCAATTCCGGAAGATGTGTACATGTGTGGCCGAGGCACTTCCACATCTCCTCTAATAGTCTGCCTGATTTCCCTGTGCATAATGAACCTGTACTGCAGTTACCCTGAAAAACCGGACCGCATTCTTTCATGCGAACTCCCTCCATCCTGGTGAGGAGGTGCTTCTATGTATTTTACTCGTATATCCATCCCATAATTTTTCTGGAATCTCTATATCTAAATCCCTACCTCATGATTTTCTTACTGAGGAGGTAGATTCTCCCTCCATCTCCTGAATCGCAGCATATAAATATACTATATGTTCCAATGGAGTGCTGCCCTCCAGAGTCATTTTAAGGAGACTAACTAATTGAGGAGATGGCAAGGTCATCCAGGCCTCTTCTTTTAAGGTTTTAACCAAATCCGTAACTTGAAAATACCGAAACCTAGCTCGTGGGGAGATACCGTATCGTGTAAGTGTGTAAATGTCAGAAAGATGCCTCCTTCTAGCAACTGGTGTATCATATGCAGGCCCTGCCTTTCCCACCTCCTGTAGCCCCCATCTAATTTAGCAGGTAAAAATTCTTGTAAATATGGTAAGGAGAGGGGTGGCCCGGTGGCGCAGAGGGCTGGCGCCTTACCTCGCACCACGCTGGCGACTCGAGTTCAGGAACAAGCTCAGGCCGTCGGAGGCCGGCAAGGGGGGGAGGGTACAGCGCCGGATAGAGTGGCTGGATAGCAGCTCTTCTCTCCGGAGAGGACAAACTGCATCCCTTGGCGCAGGTCTGCCTCCTGGTGGAGGCCAGGAGTAGAACAGCCAGAAGGGGGCACAGGTATTAAGCCATGGGGTGGGCGGATGGGGCTGTCACCGGAGCTGTAGTACGAATGTGTGCCTCCATGCGCATGCATCTCTATTCCTGGGGCCCCGGGTTAAGGGAGAAAATGGAGAAAAATTCCCAGATGACAGGACCCGACCCCCCGCAGAGCACCGCTTCCGGCCAGGCATAAGGTAAGCCCTGCATCTCCAGGAGTCAGAGCTGGGGGGCCGGGCGGTCGGGACGAAGGGGGCTCCCGGGGAGGAGATAAATCAAGTAGAAAAAAAAAAACATGGTAAGAAGTAAAACAGTGGTCTCCAAAACATAAATTTCTTGGAAGTTAAAACTAAATGCCAACTCTCCAGGGTAGCCCTTGTGTACGGATTGCTAATTTCTCTCAGTACTCCCTCCCTCAAAGGTAATAGCAGTTCCCTGTGTAGTTGTATGATATCTTCCTCTATTTTTTCTAAAGATTTCGATTTTGCAGAATACGAAGGATGAAGCCAATATAGTATGGTTCTAATCAGCGCAGCAGCATGGTAATGTTTAAAATTTGGGAGAGAAAGCCCCCCTTTGTTTTTGGGAGCTGTAAGATCATCATTCGAATTCTAGATTTCTGTGGTACCCAAATATATTGAGTGTTTTTTTTTTTTTTTTAATTTAATTTCTTGTAGAAGTAATCTGGTATTGTTATTGGAAGCGTTTGTGCCAGAAATAAAAATCATGGTAATACTACCATGCGTACTGCTGCTATTCTCTGCATTAGTGGAATAGGGAGAACCCGCCAGCTTTCCAAGTCTTTTTTGTTATTTTCTCCATTAGTGGGCTATAATTGAGGTCAACTAACTGATCATATTTTGAACTAAGTTGGACTCCTCTAAGTATTTCAAGGTCATAAGAGACCATCTGAATGGGAAATATTAAGCTATTCCAATCAAGATATAGATATATAGATATGGTTTGTGTATGTGTGATTGTAGTTTACTGCACAGTCCACAATGCAGACTTAAGTCAGTTAACCCCATCTTCATGTTCCCACAACTCATTCCATTGCTGATGTACTTTTAAAGACTGGATCGACATATCCTGTAATTGTGAACATAACATGAGTACGGAGATTCCTGTGTATTGATTGGAAGGGTACTCCCACAACAACACCAACACAGTGACCTACATTGCTGTTGACAAAATTGACAGTTCGACGACAGGTCGCGGGTGTTGGTGCGCCTGGAACAGGGGCACACTATCTCCCGGTCCTGCACCCCCTCTCCAAATCAGCTCCAGCTCTGCTAAAAAAAAAAAAAAAAGGGACCGGGAGAAAATCGGGATTTATGTCGACCTCAACTTGCGGTCAACATAAATCCGTCGCTGTTTAATTATTTATTGAAAAGTTTCACCAGGTAAGGTACACTGAACAACAAGTTGCTCCTCTCACGGTACGACCTGGGGGAGTGGGTAGGGGAGTTACACAGTATTATAGAGTACACGCAATAGCACAAAAGCAGTTTAAACAAGAAGCATTAAGGCATGGATTACAAGCCATACAATGGCATGGAGTACAATAGTACACACAATAGCACAGAAGCAGTTTACACAAAGGCATATAAAGCAAGGCTTAACAAGCATAAAGGCATGGGTATTTACAAGGTAGACAAGGATTCAGCCTATTCTATAACCTAGAGGGTGAGCCAGAATAGTGTCTAAGGTATTCCAAACTTGTCTAGAGGCTTACAGTATGAGGGCTATTATTAAAACAAGACAGAAACAGTGAGAGGGAAACTAAAAATGTGGCAACAATGGAGCTAGAGGCCAGGGCGAGTCCCGCAGGCTAAAGAGAATGTGTCAGACAGAGAGAGAGAGAACTGATAGAGAGTACTATCAAAGACAAGACGGAGGAAAAAAGTCTAGTTGGAGTAGCGATGAGGGTATGAAATGACTAATGGGGAGGAAGGTGAGGGACTGGGGGTGGAGCTAGGGGCAGGTATAGTTTACAGAGAGGAAATTATATAGTGCTTTGTTTAGAGAGCCTGGGGAGGAGGAGGAACGGATTTGGGTAGGAAGAGCATTCCACAGTTTAGGGAGCCTGTAAGAGAAGGAGGATTGGCCAACTGAGGTGGATCTCCGGGGGACTGACAGAGTTCTGTGGTCATGGGATCTTTTTTTTTTCCCACTGTCCTTACCCACGCCTCCTCTCTCCCCGAATTGCAGCCGGTCCCTGGGATATCCCGGGGGGGGGAGACAACCCCTAGCACACACTATTAGGGCCCAGGGATGCTGCCAAGGAGAAGGAGGCCCCAGGAAGGCACCGGAGGTGTCGGGGACAGAGAGCCGTCATCCGGCGGTCAGTGAGCGGTATTTCCGCTTTTCTAGGTTCCCCTGCATGCCGCTCGAGTAATGCCCCCAGTCTCCACTGGGGGCCGCTACCTAGCGAGGCCATCCCCAAACCCACCCCAGGATAGGAGAGCAGTCCTACGGATGCTCGATCCTTATCCTCCCCTGCCGACCCCCAGCGACCAGAGTCCATTCCCGAACCCAGGTCACCGGCCTGGGTCAAGGTAAGATGCCAGCACCTCAACCCTTTATACCACTGGGCCAGGGGTCATGGGATCTTAAAAGGCGAAGTGGTGTGGGGGGGGGGGGAGTGAGGAAGTGAGCTAAGGAGGGAGTGTGCCAAGCCAGAACGTAGAGATGAAATTTGCACAGTGGTGCAGTCGCTTATTGGCTTGGGAGGGGAAGGCTAAAGCACGATACAGGTGACAGTGATGGGTCAGGGGAGGAGCATCCAGGGCAAACCGTCAGAAGGTGTTGAAAAGTGTATCCAGGTTTGCTAAGGAGGTGGTAGGAGCAGAGCAGTAGACAGTATCACAGTAATCAATGATAGGGAGGATCATTTTTTGGATCAGTTCACGCCTTGCCTGAGTTGGGAGGCAGGAGCGGTTTCTGAATAAGGCGCCGAGTTTGGGGTGAAGTTTTTTTGTTACAGCATCTATATGGTCCAAGAAAGTGAGATGTTGGTCCAGCCATACGCCCAGATACCTGAAGGATGTCGTGGCATCTAAAGTTGCACCATCAAGAGTAGTGAAGACGGGGACAGATGAGAGCCTTGACAGTTTCTGTCTCATGCCAAATGTCATGGTCACTGTTTTTTTTACATTTAGGAAGAGTTGGTGAGAGTGAAACCATTTCTGGACATTATTGAAGTCACTTTGAAGCCTGGAGGCAACATCCAAGGGCGATGGCCCTGAGGAGAAAAGAACGGTATCATCAACATACATATGTATAGAAGATGAAGTACAGACAGACGGAAGATCATTTAGGAAAATAGAGAAGAGGATCGGGCCTAGTATGGACCCCTGGGGGACGCCAGTACGTATGGGTAAAGGAAGAGAGATGTAGTCGGATATTTTTACCAATTGAGAACGGTTGTTTAGGTACGCATTGAACCATTTTATAGCGTGATCAGACAACCCCGCTGCTGAGAGGCAGCAGAGTAGGAAGGAGTGGGAAACGATGTCAAAAGCTTTAGCAAGTTCGATAAAAATGGCAGTAGTAATGTGACCGCAATCCATGCCTGTCAGGATCGTCTCAGTGCTCCAGAGTAGTGAGGAGGTAGTAGAGTCATGTTTTCTGAATCCGGATTGGTATTGGGTGAAGAAGTTGATGTCAGATAGGTATGAGGACAGCTAGGCTAGGACTAGTTGTTCCTGTAGTTTGGCTAACGTTGGGAGGAGTGATAATAGGGCGGTAATTCCCAGGGGAGGAGGTGTCGCCTCCCTTTGGGAGTGGGAGGACGATTGCATGTTTCCACCCTAGAGGAATGTCAGCTAGTTGAAATGATAGATTAAGAAGAGCAGACAGTGGGGGAGCAGTGGCTGTAGCAGACAGGTTTAGTAACTTGGGGTCCAGTCCATCAGGGGAGCTACCTTTGTTCGGATTTAAGGTTTCTGAGGCCGTCAGCATATCAGATGGCAGGATTTTAGAGAAGGAAAAACTGTGTGGAGGGGCAGATGGACTTCCGGTAGAGGCGGTTGGCAACTAATTTGTGTTTGGAAGGGAGCCTAGAAGAGCATCAGCGCATGAGGTAAAGTGGAAGTTGAAAGCTGCAGCAACGCTTGGGTGGTCAGTGATGACATTATTGTTTATTTTGAGGAGGGGGGAGGGAGGTGGAGCCTGCGGGGAGAAACATGAGTGAATTACTTTCCAAAATTTGGATGGATTGTTTATATTAGAGTTAAAGGTAGAGCTGAAGTACTCAGCCTTAGCCAAACGAGTGGCTTTCGTACACTTGTTTCTGAGGGCTCGGTAGACCTCGTAATCTTTAAGAAGCTTTGTGCTTTTGTAGAACTTCCAGGCTGCGTCGCGCACTCTTTGGACAGCGATGAGTTCTGGAGAGATCCAGGGGAGGTGGTTACCTCGAACTCGAACACGCCGTAACAGTGCATGAAGATTCCAGACTTCAAGGAAATGGTCTCTGAAGTAGTTTGCTGCATCATCTAGGTTACTGGCATTGGATATAGGTGCCCAGTTAATGTAAGACAGATCATATAGAAGGGGGGCGATGTTTAGGGATTTGTACGAACGGATTTGTAGAGTTTTGCAGGGGGCTTTGACTTTGTGAACTCTACGCACCAGGAAGGTCATACAGTAGTCACTGAAAGCATCTGTTAGAGTACTGGAATTTATGATCCTATGGGTGTGAGAGGTGAGGGCCCAGTCAATGAGGGAGTGGTTACCTGTCTTATGGTTAAACCTAGTCGGGTCTTGGATAAGTTGGGTTAAGTTGAGAGCCTGTATAGCATTCTGCACTTTGTTAGTTATGGTAGTCCAATTTATGTTGAACTCGCCCGTAATATATAATTCTCCAGCTGTGGAGTGGCTAGCTAGGGTGGCTAAGAGGTCGGTAACAATTTTGAGTTGGGAGCCAGGACGGCAGTAGGCTCCTGCTACAAAGACAGGTTTGGAGAAGGGGAGAGATTTGTAACATCAGGACCTCGTATGCTTTTAGTACAGCACTAGAAAAGACGGAGGTGAATTGGATGGAAGAGGCAACACAGATTGCTACCCCCCCTCACCTCTCCCTTGCCGGTCATGGCGTGATAATGTGAAACCAGGGAGGGTGAAAGACGAGTTGCAGATTTTGTTATTTAGCCATGTTTCTGATATGATAATTATATCAGGGTTTAGTGAAGCCACCAGGGGCTGTAGCAAGTCCACTTTAGGGAAGAGGCTACGTATGTTTATATGTATTATTTTTAAGCCATTAGGGAGAGCTGTGAGTCGTGATTCGGGGCTGGTCACTGGAGGTGATTGGGCTGGGCCAGGGTTAGGGTTTATGTCACCAGCCGATAAGAGTAGGAGGGCAATAATAAAACAGTGCAGCTTGGCACTCTTGAACCAAGAGTGTTTTCGTAACAGTAGGGAGCAATGGCATTTAATAATATCTGGGGGTGTTCAGGAGCTAAGTAAGCATATTAATGTAAAGTACATCTGTGTATGGGCAAGAGAGGTGCAGGGGTGAATGGACGAGTGAGACCAGGATAAAGGTATGGATGAGGGGGAATATAACTGATTTACAACTGGAAGAGGGGTGGCATTTAGTTTCTGTAGAGGAAATGAGGGCTTTGGGGACAGAGGGGGGAGGGCGAGTGCAGCGAACGCTATAAGGATGAGGTTTAGAGTAAAGGGCGACATTTTAGTATCTAATTACCGAAGTAAGTAACGTGTCAAAAGTAAACAGATTTGTGTGATAGTTTACCAGGCAGAGTAATTCTGAGAGCACGGGAGTGCTGAGAGGCAAAGGGGATGCATCAGTGGGAGGACAATGGTGGCTAAACAGAATTATCTTAGCTGTATTGACACTCTAGGTCAGTTTAAACAGTAGGGTTTCGAGAGAGCTAATAAGGGAGGGGCAGTTAGAGGAAGATGGGGCACATGAGTATTTAAAGGAGGCCTGGGTGGTGGGGAAGGAGAAAAAAAACAGCAGTAGATTAGAATCACAGGCGTTTCAAACTAAGGCAAAAGCTGGTAGAACAGAATGAGAAAAGGCACACCAATCGGGTGAGCCGAGCTGACCGGCCATCCAATCAGGAGCCGGTTGCAAGGAGCTGCAGCCAATCAGAGCGAGCTTGAAATCAGCGGTGGTACCTGAGGAGCTGGTCCTGGGGTGGGTTCCACGAGGGCGGTGGGAGCTTGTGTGTTCAGTCAGTGGTGGCCGAGAAGGCGCCGCCTCGCCAGTTAGAAGCGCTGCTCGGGGCTCGCAAGAGAGATCTAGGGAAGGAAAGGGTAAATAAAGGTTAGCAGAGGTGTAATTTAGTCCGAAGAAGGGGAGGGAGACTGGCGGCAGACTGGCAGAAGAGTGGTGGAGGTGAGAACTAGAGACAAAAGAAAAGTGAATAGACTAGGCAGGGGGTGGGCTGTGACGAGACAAAGGAGGAGGAAGGTATAGTCAGAGAAACAATTTGAAGAAATTAAGTAGCGGGGGTGAGGTCGAGTTCGAGCGGACGTTAATGGTTTGTGAGCAGTGGAGGGGACGAAACAATTTAGAGAGGTGGGGGAATAGTCAAAAACGGAAAGAAAACAGAAGGTAGCAGGCAGAGAATTAGCAAGGATTTCTATACACAAGCATGGGGACAGGCAGTCGATGAAAGTGTTGTCGAACCGGCATCGTAAAGCCGATTGGAAGAGGCTTGGTTATGGCCATGTGTGTCAGACAGTACCACCAGTAGCTGAATACAATCGACAGCTAATCACAGCCACCTACAGAAGTCACAAGCCGTTTACTGTTTGTTTTATCACAAACATGGCTGGCATTGCAAAAAAAAAAAAAAATATCCAGACAGTAAAACTGAGAGTTAAAGACATTAAAGGAGTTCTGTTGCCTAAAGTGAAGCCCTGACCGCTTCACAGATCAGGGCTTCACTGTCCAAATTCCCCCAGCAGTTGCCGTATACAACGAATAGTTTTCTTAGCTTACTGCTCGTACAATTTATGGAATCCCCTGGTCTAGTCAGCATTTTCTATCATGGCACAGTAGTCCAGCCCCAAACTCTCTACGAAACACGTGAGATGATGACACGCCACTGCCCCTGCATTATGGGTAGCCCTATGTACAGAACTATAACAAATTTATTATATATATGAAATACCGATCATTATTTTTTACATAGTTTGCCTAAATGCCATGTGTATGCCAGCTCTCTCTCTCTCTCTATATATATATATATATATATATATATTTATACAATGGGGGTGAGAGCTATTCCAAATAGAATAATAGATAGAGGACTATGTATTATAAGGCAGTAAGACCATCGAGAGGTTTTGGGGACTTGAAACCTCGAGAGCGGGCTCAAGAGGTTCCCCAAAGTCCCCAAACCTTGAGATGGTCTGACTGCCTTTATAATACATAGTCCTTTATTTGTTATTTTTGTAATATATGGACCCCTTTATGGAGTTTCCTTTTCTCATGTGCTTTTGTTAAACGGGCTGGCCGCCGCCACACTCAGCACGCTGTCTCTGAACTGCCCACAGCACTAACGAGTGTCCCATCGCTCGTTTCAACAAAAAATTTGTTTCCGTCAATTTAGTAGGCAGTCCTGCCTTTCAGCTTTTTTGTCGTTCGGGAAACGCAGGATGAGTGACATAGTTGTTCAAAAAAATGAAATTACAAATTGAACAGATTCCTCTCGCTAAGCGAGAGGAAAAAGACGCCATGTTTTTCATGCTGTTGTGCCCGCCTACTAAAGAAAAGCCACCAATGGAGATGGACGCCGTCAATACGGTTGTGCAGGAAGGGACGTGTGACCATGGCAACTGGGTTTGTTGGCAGGAAGATCTGGACATGCGCTCTGTGATTCTAGTGATAATGCTATCGTTGAGAGTTGAAACTATAGTATTATCAGCTCTGAATGGTAGTATTATCAGGAAAAAACAAGGGTATTGTCACTTTGGACAGTGTTGTATTACAGATTTTTTTTTGTATGGGACAGAATGGTATTATTTGACCATGTCCATATATTACAGTGCAGTAAACTGAGATATTCTCACTGCGGTGAGATAAATGCTCACTTCAGTGAGATAAATGCTGATGACATCAGTTTTCCACACTCTGCTTATGTAATCACTCACTCATGCTAGCATTCTAAATGAAAGTGCTTCAAAAATCAGTTTCTGTCTCACTGAAACCTGCAAATCACTCAGTTAGCATTGCAAAACACTTACCTGTGTCCCAAAGTTTCCAACAGTCCTAGCCCATTTCTGTGCTAATCTCGGCATAAAAGCAACCTGAATTCAAATGAAACTCGTTTACAAAGCAGTTTCCCTTTCTCACTGCAACCTGCAACTAACACAACTAGCACAGCCAAACACAATCACCTGTGTTCCACAGTGCTTCCAACAATCCCAGCCCATTCAGAAACACTCCCACACTCTCAGACCACAGACAAACAGTGCTTCTCAGTATAGCCTAGACTCAGAGCTTGGAGTAATGAGCTCTGAACAAGCTTGGTACAGCCAGCAGACCAGACCTGGGTTTGATTCTAACAACCTCCACTTGCATACTGTGTAAATCTGAACAAATCACTTACCTGCCCAGTACTCCTAAAAAACTCACCTGCCTGCCAAAAATTAAGAAACATAGACTTTGACGGCAGATAAGGACCACTTGGCCCACCCAGTCTGCCCATTTCCCTACCTATTGGATAAGCTGCAGATTCTAGTTAACCAACAGCCTACTTCCTGCAACCCCCCACTATAATTGCTTTGTCTGTCCCATGCATGTTTGAATTCCCCCACTGTTTTAGACCCCACAACCTCTCCAGGAAGGCGGTTCCATGCATCCACCACTCTCTCCATGAAAAAGAATTTCTCACATTACCCCTGAGCTGTCCCCTCTAACTTTAAATTGTGCCCCTCGTTCTTACACATCTTTTCTGAAAGATGCTACCCTCCTGGACTTTGTTGATTCCCTTGAGGTACTTAAAAGTTTCTATCATGTCCCCCTGTCCCTCCTTTCATCAAGGGTATACATATTAAGCTCTCTCAGTCTCTCTTCATATGGTTTCTGATGTAGACCCTGCACCATTTTAGTTGCCCTCCTCTGGACTGCTTCCATTCTGTCTATGTCCTTGCGTAGATGAGGTCTCCAAAACTGCACGCAGTACTCCAGATGGGGTCTCACCAACTGTCTGTATAGAGGGATAACCACTTCCCTTTTTCTACTTGTGGTGCCCCTCCCTATGCATCCCAGTATCCCCCTGGCTCTCCTTACTGACTTCTCACATTGCTTACCCACCTTTAGGTCATCTGATATGACTACACCCAGATCCCTTTCCATTATTGTTGTCATGTGCCTCCCCTGCTATTGTGTACTCTTTTCCCTGATTTTATTTCCCAGGTGCATTACTTGGCACTTCTTTGCATTGAATCTAAGTTGCCATATGTCTGACCATTCCTCCAACCTTGCCAAGTCCCTTCTCATCCTTTCTACCCCCCCCTTGTGTATCAACTCTGTTACAGATCTTTGTGTCATCCACAAAGAGGCATACCTTTCCTTCCAGACCCTCTGCAATGTCACCTATAAAGATGTTAGAGGACTGGACCCAGTACTGAGCCCTGAGGTACTCCACTAGTAACCCCACTCTCTTCAGAATGTATTCCATTCACTGTCACCCTCTGTGTCCTGTTGTGCAGCCAGTTTGCTACCCAGGCCACCACCTTGGGACCCACTCCCAGGCTGGCTAACTTGATTATTAATCTTTTGTGCAGGACTGTGTCAAATGCCTTGCTAAAGTCTAGGTAGGCCATATCCACAGCCCCTCCCTGGTCTCTTACTTTGGTCACCCAGTCAAAGAAATTGATTAGATTCGTCTGACATGACCTTCCCGCTGTGAATCCATGCTGCTTTGGGTTCTGTGCCCCGCTGGCTTCTAGGTACTCAACAATTCTTTCTTTCAGAAGTGATTCCATCATTTTCCCCACCACTGAAGTTAAACTAACAGGTCTGTAGTTTCCTGCTTCTGCCTTGCTCCCACTTTTGTGAAGGGGAGTCGCATCTGCCCTCCTCCAGTCCTCAGGTACCACCCCATCTTCCCGTGATTTGTTAAAAAGTGTGGTTAGTGGTGTCACTAGGTCCTCCCTTAGCTCTTTTAGGATTCTAGGGTGAATCCCGTCAGGCCCCATTGCTTTGTCCACCTTGAGTTTTAGGAGTTCTTTCAGTACTCTTTCTTCTGTAAATGGACTGGTGTCAACCCCACTATCCAGAGTGCTTCTACTGTTTGGTTTAGGTAACTCCTCCTCTTCCTCTTTTGTGAATACTGAGCAAAAGTATGCATTCAGTATCTCTGCCTTTTCACTGTCTCCCTCTGCCCACCTCCCCTCTCCTTTATTAATCTTCACTATCCCTCCCTTAACCTTTCAATGCTCCCTAATGTACCTATAAAAGGTTTTATCCCCCTTCTTAACTGAGTTGGCTATCTTTTCCTCAGTTTGGGCCTTTGCTTTTCTGACTGCCTTCCCCACTTCTTTCTGCTTTAATTGATACAATTCCCTGTCATGCTCCGTCTGTGATTCCTTATACTTTTTGAATGCGGCCTTTTTCTCCTTAACCTTCCCTGACACCTCTTTTGAGAGCCATAGTGTTTTTTTATTCTGCTTTGTTTTATTTGTTTCACACAAAGGCTTGTTGCATCCATGATGGCAGTTTTGATTTTTCTCCATTGTTCTTCCACCCCTCCTTTCTGGCCATTTGCTAATGCATTCCTCAGGTATTCACCCATTATGCCAAAGTCAGCCCTTCTAAAGTCCAGTATCATTGTCTTTGTATGGCTTGTCTTACTAAAGACTAAAACTCAAACAAAAAAGCACGTAGATACAGGAAAAAAGACACAGCAAAACATGACACTTCATACGCTCTCACCCCATTTGTATAAATAGCATACATGATGTGCATGTCGTGAGATATGGGAAATATTCTCCCCCCCTGCAGAGTGAGCTGTGCATTCTCACTCTGCAGAAGGGAGAATATTTCCCATATCTCACTCCTGCCCATCATGTATCCCCTATATATGCAGTAGGCGTGGACTCAGAAGCCGTTGAATAAATCCATTTATTTTCACATATGTTGAATAAATTTTAGAATCCTACATTCATTCAACGTATGTTGAATAAATGCCACCTGTCAGTCAAAGCTTTTTTGTTCACTTTTTTGACTAATAAATGCGAATAACTTTAAAATGAAAAATGGTAGCATGTTACTGTGAGCACAAAATTTGTCCAGCACACAGATATCTACAAAATGAGTGCTGTTTCATTCCTTTATATACCTTTTAGTTTTTTTTTTAATTAGCAAATAAAAAGCAGCAGAAAATTCAATTTTTTGTTTACTTTTTCGACAAACAAATGTGAATAACTTTAAAATGAAAAATGATAGCATGGTACTTTGAGCATAAAAGTTGTACAGCACAAAAATATCCTTAAACAAAATGAGAGGTGTTTCATTTATAGATACCTTTTAGATTTTTTATAATCGGCCAAAAATTGCAGAAAATTCAAAGTTTATTCACTTTTTTTGATAACAGATGCCCCCTCCCGCAAAAAACAGAAGAATTGTGCATCAAAACATTTTCATTATGTACTGGCCATAATATAAAGTTACAGCATCCATAGCAACTGCTTAGCAACCACTATGCTAAGCTGCACTACAGTGGGGAAACCACAAAAATCCATGTAAGTTTACATTAAAAATTAAATAAGCAATTTAAAACAAAACTCCCTGCACTAGTCTAAAGGATCCCTATTGCATAAATGCAATAAAGTAACAGGGACCTGTGGAATACATGATTTATTTTCACTCACGCTGTTTGACCTTTGGCACAGCACTCATGGCTTATGCCACTCGTAAGGTTACCCAAGGTCAGACAGCTCTTGTGAAAATAAATCATGTATTCCACAGGTCCCTGTTACGTATCATGTATTATATTATAATCTTTTCATAAATGAATTACTCTACACCCATGTGTCAGGAACGTGTGCACAGCTCAGCCTGTCGGAGACAGCAAGTGCTTCAACAGAAATGTTTAATAAACATATTGCCTTTTCATATATAGGTTCTTCTGCATAATCAAGGTTATTGACAAAGTGGAAGATATGGAGATATTTGATCTTATGTACTCCAGTGATGTTTTGTGTTATCACCCTGACAGTGGTTAAATTATGGAACAAGCTCCCAAGCAAACTGTGCTAGCAGAGGGTATCTTTCAATTCAAATTGGATCAGCTCCTCATTGAAAATAGCAATACTGAGCACAGCACTTATTTCCCTTGATGAATCAGATCAACTGAAGTTAGTTAAAAGTGGGAAAATAGACTGGTTTTATAACAGGAAGGGGGCATAGGATTAACATAGGGTTCAAGATCAGCTGGGTTGAGGCCAGTGCCAGTGAAGGCACATAATGTAACTTTCATCCCAACTGAAATACAAAAATGTGGATCAGACCTGAATGTCTAAATCAGTCGTAGCTCTTTTTATCTTGCACTGTTTCCCTTCATAGTGCAGATTGCATGTATGTGTGTGCTTTATTTTTCTTCGACAGTCAGAAACCAAAATAATATAATGCATTAAAAACAACAGTGATTGCATTATGCTAACCATCATCTAATACTCAACATAAAGTGCTATAAAATAATCGAGCACATAAAGGATGTTTGGACAGACTCGATTTACCGAGAAACACTCCCCATTTTGACTCTCTTTCTATCCTCCTCCTCTGTATTTTCCTTTTTCTCCTCATTTCCCAGTCCTCCCAAGGTTATTTAAAGTGTACAAGTGCGAAGGAAGACACAATTAAAATAGTGTTGGCTAGCATGAAATCTTAAAATCGTTTTAATAAAGTGCAAGTGTATCTAGAGTACTCATGGTGCATTTAGCCCATTCAGTCTGTTAACAGGGCTGATATTGCTTTGCTGAGTTGCCAGATAGGGGTGCATGACAGTGAAAAACCCCTTGTCGGGTTCTATGTCATAATGGCAACCGCAAAGCAGCAATTCCTATCACAGTGAGTGTACATTGCCGAAAATCAAAAATTGCGATGTACGCTCCACCAACTACGACGACAGCCACAAATACAAGTTTTGCTCGAGAACAGTTATGACTTTCAATGTAGGAGGCTGCGCCCTGCACCCCTATATTTTATAACCAACCGGAGGGCACATGTCAGGAGGGGAAAGTCGGAGGGAGGACACAAGTCGAGGGGGGAGAACATGGGGCAGCCTGGGGTGGGGAAACAGTGACGGGGGATCGGGATGTCAGGCACAACAAAATAAAACTTACAACCTCCCCCCAAACAAACTACAAAAAATAAGCCCATGCCCAGACTGGAACGCGGGTCCACCAGCATCGCAGACTGGAGCACTAGCCACCACGCCATACGAGCAGCTTGACACTGCCCTGTCTAACTATGCCCATAACATCATCTACCTTACACTACCTATTGCTGCCTCGCTCTTTATTTGCTATTCTGTCTCTCTGTCCTCTCTATTCCCTACAATTGCTATTGTTTGAAGGTCACTGTCCTTACAGGCGCTCAAACTGAGTCACTCAGAAGTGCGTTGCTCAATTTGAGTCGCCCACATCACTGGATACCTAGAAGCCGCTCCTTCTCAAGCAGTTGCATATGCCCAAATAACTTGAAATTCGTAAAACAATGGCAGACGCAGATGTTCTTATCCAGAAAATATACCAAGGAGCTAGTCTTTGGTCTCTCTAGTTAGCATGTCTACATTACCACTCTGAACTCTATATAAAAGCTGGTAGACCGCTGTTAGTTTTTTTTCCCCCCTGCCCTTTTATACTTCATTAAGCACCACTGTAAGAGACACTACAGTTGGGGACAGAATGGAAAAATGTCCCATACAAATAAAATAAAAGCTGCTGTCTTTCATTTTGTTTCTTTTTTTTTCTCTCTCTCTCTCTCTTGGTTATATTTGGCAGAGCTCTGCAGTTTTTGTTGTTCGAGAGTCTTAAGGAGCTAGCCCTGCAGCCTGTCTCCTGAACTTCATTATGAGACAGAGGCCGCTGCTCCGTAAAACTCGTAGCTTTGTTTTTCTGCTTGCTGAATTAAAACTTTGTTTTAAAGTTCATAAGCCAGTGGGGAATGAAATTACTTATTTTTCCATCTCTCTTACATCCTGCCGTGTATCCCCCGCAACAGGCAGAGGATATGAATAGCAGTAGGGTCCCAGACTCGCAAGCAGAGGCAGCTCCTCATTGAGCTTTATGAAGTATGTTACGTCGCGATTGGGGGTTGGGTAGGGGTAACAAGGAGAGAAAAGATACGTGGAAGATATGCATGGGCCCGGGGCCCGTGCAGTCGTACTGCAGTGCCATACCCCATCACAGACACTGATGCCCATCTCTGCCAGCTGTATCCCAGGCCAAGCTCTGTGGTTGTAGTGGCTGTGTAGATTAGGCTATACTGGGTGCTCTTTATACTAGCACAGATGGTGCTGCCCCAACTGCGGCAACACCTGGAAGATCATATAGGCCTGCTTGATCTCTTCACTAACGATCATACAAGATGCATCCTGAATGGATGTGCAGAGTTGTAGCGATTAACACTGATTAATCTGTACTTTCAAACATACCTAGCAGATGGTGAGCACTGTGCTCTTCTCCAGGGTCTCCTCTGTGCACTCCTTCTCTGAACAATGCCTCTTCTATCTCTATGAGATACTGGGAGCAGACGGGGGGGGGGGGCACCTAAATGGACACCAGGAAATCCAAAGCTCCCGATACCATGTCACTCGATACAGGGTGGGACAAATCAGTTTGTGAGCTGGTGGTCACTTTGGCTACTGGCTTTCAAAATCTGCTAGCCAAATCGATATTTTTAGTGGCTGTCCTTTTAAGGACTCATACATCCTTTTTTGCACAGGTAGCCAGTTGTCTGATAAGGTTAAAAATCAGTAGCAAGCCAGCCCACGGGGCAGCGGAAAGATTCACGCTGCAGTGCGGCGACCTGGTTCAGAGCAGACTCTGTCATCGGAGGGGCGGCCAGGAGAGAAGGTGAGCATCCGCCTGACTGCTCACCTTCTCTCGGGGGGAGGATGGGGTAGAAGACCGGTGCCTGCTGACCCCTGGCGGAGGCAGCGGGTACAGCAGTGCACCTGGTCCCGATGTCTAAGGAGCATGACAGACGCTGGCATCTGCTTTGCGTCCTGCACGTCACGCTCCTGCAGGAGAAAAGTGGAAAAATGGCACACTGGTCAATCGGGTGACAGCCTCCTGGATCCTTGCCACTGGAGCTCCTGGACCTCGATCAGCTGCCTCAGCAGCACCCAGGACCATTGGAAGGACAGCATGGATCATTCCCTACGTAGGAAGGGGACCCGCCCAATGAAGGGATACATCAGGGTACCTTGTGGTGGCTGCGATGTGGGGCAGTGTGGGTCGGGAGCAGCCAGGGGATAGAATCGTTCCTTGAGAGTCCTGAATGAGGGATTGGCCAGTGTGCAGGGGTGGGAGCAAAAAAAAAAAAATCTGGTAGCCAAACCAATTTTTTAGAGGCCATTGGCCACCTGGTTACCGAATTTTTCCCACCCTGACCATATATAACAATAGAATTTATCACTCTTTATCGTGTGTTGCAAGATGGGTGATTCCACTAAAATAAATGACTGGAAACCGCAAATGGAACAGAAACAGCAGATAGCAGAAAGACACTGGTCATGTTACATTCCCTCACCACAGAATTGCAGTTCGGCACAGAAAACAATAGAAAGTGCTCATGTTTAAAACAGAATTCATTTCAACAGGAATTTCCCTAACAAACTCTGTATTAAACATTACAAACTTCTCCTCCATGAAGTTTTTATTCGTTAATTTATGTAGAGTACCAGAGGACTTGGAGCATGCACAACCTTGGACTCCACATAAATTAATTATTCCAACTCCATGGGGGATGAATCTCTGGGGAGTCAGCACATAATTCATTCAGGGAAGTCTCCCTGAATGGAATTCTGTATTAAATGCTAACACTTTTCTGCCGAAAATGAAGAACGATCACCGATTAAATTCCCAGTGCTGCTCTTTTGTCCTGCGCAGTTTTGACCGCCTACCAAAATAATATATGTGGCTAACAAAATGCCTCTCTGAGTTGCTAAAGCATTTGGCAATAGAAGAAATCTGAAACTTGTAGAAACAAATGTATAGTCGAACACTGAAAATATCAGTAGGTATCAAAACTACACATTGTACCCCTTATGGTGCTATCAATACAAATGTTAACATTTTGAAGCTTAGTACATGCCCCCACCTAATAAGGAGGGTGAGAGGCAAGGGTGAACATAATCATACTGCTTTGTCCAGAGCATTTGAATGTGTGGACATGTAGCCCACCAACTTCTGTGGCCCACGAGGTAGCAGGAGCACATGCATATAGCTCATCAGTCTACTGCCCTACCAATATCATTGTCAGGTCATGCCTTTGTGCGTTTAGAATTGGAACTTGATTACCAACATAGAAACAAGGAAACATGGACTTCATTAAACATATATCTCCATGCCCCCGCCCCCCTCCCCCTCCATTATTGGACCGGAGCAGGTGGCAGTATGGTGTACTGGACTGTTGTATGTGATACGGCCACAGCTTACAGGCTGAACAGGACACAAGAAGAAGAACTGTTCTGTGGACATCAACACCGATTACCGAAGTGCCGCAACAGTCACAGTATTGAAGTTCCCACTTACTGGCAGGGAGACTGATTTTAGCTATGCTATAGGAGGATCAAGAGACTGCTTCACCTCTGGTCAGCTAGTCACAACTGAGCACACTGAAACTGCATGGCTCAGTCGTGGAAAATAAAGACTAAAACTTGGGAAATTAACATGATGACAGTACAGAACAGAAAGGGGGCTAATCTGGACCTGGGTCACAGCATGGTGAGTATTTTGTGAACATTTCCAAGTTCGGGAGTCCCTCTTTAAAAATCAAATGGTGTAATGACAACCTCTTTTAAAACTTTTTGACTTCTTTAATAGTTTTTAATGCTTCTTTAAAAAATAAAAGTCAGAGCTAATAGCTAATAAAAAAGAACAAATTAATAAAATCAATTGCTGTACAAACAAGTCACTTTGGTCAGTGTCTGCTTATTTCAGCTCATCCATGGCTGTGTTAAAAACTGAGAATCACGGAACTGCATAGCCGGCCTAATTGCATTTGTTGTATAGCATATGTTGTTAAGCAAGCTTGATGGTTTGACTTTCAATTAACTTATTATACCATATTTAGAGAACAATACTCGAGCCCACCTCACTTACAGTTGTATTTGATACTAGGTTTTTTTTTTCAGTCACACTGTTGCTGTTCATAAATCGGATTTGAGCAGTCAACATTGAAATGTTACTCTGATGCATTCCACAGTACTACAAAGCACGAAATGAGCTGGGCTGTACTGTTCATTGTTACGACAGCCCTTGTATTAGTGAGAAAAGTGGCAGGACTGCTAAAAACCCAGGCCCACATTTTCAAAAGAGATGAGCGGCACATCTCTGGAACAAATGGAGATGAGCCACTCATCCCAAAAGGTGCTCCAGACTCCCATATTCAAAGGAAGGTGATGGGCCATGGCCCAAAGTTAATGTATGCGGCTCAAGTTGAGGGGGCGTGCCCATGAATATTCAGCACAGTGGGATATTCGGAGCAGATAGGCCACCCAAGTGCTGGAGATGACCCATGCAAAGTTAGGCATGGAAAAAGCATGCCTAACCTCTGGCCACCCGCAGGCAGGCTGCAGTAGTGCAGACAGGTGCACAGCAACCTACAGACCCCGGTAGTTCAGTGGACCCCCACCCATCCATACCACTCAACTGTCCCTGATGTTGCCTCAGGATATTCCTCTGTCCCTCATACAAATTGTGTTGTTATGACAGAACAGTGGGGATTAAAGCCACAAAAAAATGGCAAACCTGAATGGTACATACGTGTTCTGTTCTCCTGCAGAAAATGCATAGTCTCATAACTCCCCATATTCCATCAGCTGGCTGGGTGAATAGTACCAATATTTAAGGTATGTTACTGATATTGGGTCTTTTCCCTGATGTTTAAAAGCCTTGTCCCTGAGTCATGAGGCAGGAGGTTGAGAGGTATGACCCATCCATCTGAAAACCAGATCACAGTGTTCTACACACAACATAAGTATATCACATCCCTGGTAGTGTAGTGGAATCCCCCTTCCCTAAACCCTGATTGTGATGTCCGTAATAAAAAATGAATTATTCCACTCCCTGGTGGTCTAGTGGACCCCCTTCCCTGAACCCTCGTCGCGATTTCCGTAATAAAAATTAATTATCCCACTCCCTGGTAGTCTAGTGGAGCGCCCCCCCTTCCCTGTATGCCAATTGCATCAGCATTCCCCGCGACCTCATTTCCATAGTGTAATGGCCCCACCACCCACTCAGGCACCCACATCCCACCTTGCTCCCCCATCCCAGCACTGCCAGTGAGCCGGCGAGCAGCACAGCCTTCCGCACACCTCCACGGCTGCCCGCCGACCGAAATGGCAGTGATAGCGTACAGAATAGATAAAACACCTATTGGCAATCAATAGGCACGTCATCTATGCTGTACACTATCATTGCCAGTTCAGTCGGCGGGCAGCTGTGGAGGTGTGCAGAAGGCTGTACTGCTCAACGGCTCATTGACAGTGCTGGGACGGGGGGAGCAGGGTGGGATGTGGCTGGCGGGGTGGAAGGGCCACTACACTTTGGAAATGGGGTTGTGGGGACCGTTGATGCTATAGGGGTTGAGGGAAGGTGGGGTCCACTAGACTATCAGGGAGTGGAATAATTAATTTTTTATTACAGACATTGCGATTGGGGTTCAGGGAAAGGGGGTCCACTAGACTACCAGCGAGTGGGATAATTCATTTTTTATTACAGACATTGCGATCAGGATTCAGGGAAGGAGGGGGTCGACTAGACTACCAGGGAGTGGGATAATTCATTTTTTATTACAGACATTGCAATCAGGGTTCAGGGAACGGGGGTTCCACTAGACTACCAGGGAATGGGATAATTCATTTTTTATTACAGACATTGCGATCGGGGTTCACTAGACTACCATGGAGTTGAATAATACATTTATTTATATGAACGCCACAGTCAGAGTCCAGGGATGGGAAGGGGGGTGTGTTCCACTGGACTGTCAGGGACTTGATATACATATTTTTATGTAGAACACTGCGATTGCGGTGCAGGGATGGGCAAATTATTGGACAAGGACAGGGATTGGGGGGCACCTGGCTCTGTGCATCCTGCCAAGCGCATGCATGCAGATGAGCCCATAATGGGCATGCATGAGGACTGTTTGCTTCATGCATGCATTTCATGGTTGAATATCGCCTTTGGGGGCGCAGTACATCTATGATGGGCAAGCACATCTCCCATTGGCGGTATTCAGCTTATCCCCGGGATGCACAGGCGCATCGGCAACGCACCTGTTGTGCCACCTGCGCAAGTTGCTATATTCAAACAGGATGCGTGATCCGGTGGGATCGCACATCTTGTTTGAATATAGCACTTTATTGCACTTGCCCCTTTCTTTGGGTGGCGCATCTAGATGTGCCTCGCAGCTCTGTCCTTTTGAATATTCTGGCCCCAGATTCTTTAGAGGTGTCTGCATGGAAGCACTGCCTGTTCAAAAACTGCTACCAAAAAGCAGGTTTTCATTAAAAAATCAAATGGTGCAGTCTGAGAATGAGCCAGAATTCATGGTAGTACCAAAGGAGATGAGCCAGGCACAATCTGAGAGATGTGTCTCCTTTGATGACAACACTGAGCATCCCAGAATTGTGACAGATGAAAAGATTGTGGGTCTATCTCAGGGAGCGGGGCTAATGAAAATGCAGGAGATGCCGAGGAAGAGCCACTAGGGGAGTTACTGGCTAGCAAAGAAATAAAAGCCTGCCTTCAGAAAATACATAATTTTATACAGCACAAAGCCTTAAGCAAGTAGAGCTAATGTATGAACTTAAGGATTTTTGCATAAAGCAGTCTGCATATAATCTGTGCCAGGCAAAAACAATAAAATTGTTCAAACTGCAGCAACAACCTCTTCTAAAATTTTCTGACTTCTTCAGTGTTTTTTAATGCTTTAAAAAAAAAAAAAAAGTTAGAGCTAATAGCTAATAAAAAGAATGACTAAATTAATAAAATAAATTGCTATACAAACAAATCACTTTGGACAGCATCTGCTTGTTTCAGCTCATCCCTGACTAGGTTTAAAATTGAATATTGCAGAATTGCATAGCCCACTTAAACGCACACTTGCATCTGTCATATAGTGTATGTTTTTAAGCAAGCTTGAATATATTTGACTGTCAAATAACATGACAAAATATTTGAAGAACAATACTCTATCCCACCTCACTTAAAAGTTGTACCTGACAGTTTTTTTTTACCAGCCACATCATCTTGTTGTTCTAAAATTGGACTTGAGCAGTCAACACTGAAATGTTACCCCAATGCATTCCACACTACAAAGCACAATTGCTGTCTCCTTCCAACATGACATGCATGAGATTGTTAGGATTCATGTGGAATATGAGCATAGCCAAGTGGCATGACAGCAATGCAAAGCTCTGCCCCTCTTTTTGCACTGCTCCTTTCCAAAAATGCTTGTTTTTCCGAGTCTGAAAAAGGAATTGAGAAAAAAAAATCAGTTCCAACTTTATCACTAGGATGTGCACAACACTTAGAGTTCCCCCATTACTCAAGTGGGGGACCAAACATTGTGGGTTCTGTTTACCGGTGGAACAGCATTTAGTGCAGCACCATTATCTGTTGCTCTGATGACATCACCCTCCGGCAACATTGATGGTATTTATTTATTTTATTTATTTATTTATTAGAACATCAGTTTAACAACCTTTGAGCCAGAGGCTCATTTACAAAGGTACCTCATCACAGTGAGGACAAAACAGTGAAGAAACAAACATCAAGGCAGACAAAAAATCAGAGTACATTTAGGAATCGGCCAAAAATACAGGCATATGTCAAACACAGTATACAACAGGCTTACATGTGCGCTTTACAGAGTAGACAATATACAGTAGTTACATGGAGATAGATTCAGTGGGCAGATAAAGGTAAGGCTGGGTGGAAGACATCAGAAGAGGAGTGTGGGGACGATAGTAGCAAGTAAAGGTAGAGCTGGACAGAAGGTCAGAGAGCGGGACAGAGAGTCCGTGGTAAAATGGAGGACAAACACATTGATAACTTCTGGGGGCTGTATATTTTTATTTATAATCTAGATTTGGACAGCAATAGGACTGTTGTCAACTAGAGGAGGAACACAACAGTTACACATAAGGAGTTGGGAAAATATGGGTGTGAAACTATGGGAGATTTCCCCTTTAAGTATCTCCTTGACCATCTGATTGTCCACCTCTGTAGTTTGCTCTGGTGGTCTGTAAACGACTCCTATTCGCACCACCTCACCCTTCCCTGTGACCAGGGAGACCCATAGGGCCTCAGTGTCCCCCCCCCCACCTGCCCTGTGTTTCCGATGCCTAGATCCCCTCCCTCATGTAGAGTGCAACGCGCCCCCCCTTCCAGCCAACCCTGTCCTTCCTGAACAGCATATATCCCAGGATGTTAATGCCCTCCTGCCTGTCATGGAACCAGGTCTCCATGATCCCAACCATGTCTTGCTTCTCCTCCGTCATGATCGCCACCAGGTCTTGGATATTGTTGCCCAGGCTTCTGGCTTTTGTGCACATGACCCTCCAGTTATCGCTTTTCCTAGCCCCCACCTTCCCTTTCAAAATGGACTTTGCCTCTCTTGTGCCAGCTAATCTGGCTCCCGCCAGTTCGCTTTCCTCTTGTGGGGGGGGGGGGCGGACAGCTGTCCCCTTGCCAAGTGCACTGCTAGGTGACTCTTGCAGTTCCCACCCCCTTTCTCAGTTTAAATTGTACTGTTCGCTAAAGAATTCCTCCATTTTGCCTTTGAACACCACCTTGCCCTGACTATTTAGGTGCAGCCTATCCGGGGCAAAGAGCCTGTCATCTTGCCAGAGTGACCCCCACTGGCCCACTACCCTGTAGCCCTTCCGTGCACACCATTTCGAGAGCCAGCAGTTGAATTCCTCTATTCTCTGCTTCCTGTCCATGCTAGCTCTAGGGACAGGAAGCACCTCCAAAAACACCACTGAACTGAAGCACAGGCTGCTACAGAACCTCGATAGGGTTTCAAACCTCGCTTGCACATCAATCAGGCTGTGCCCAGCAAGGTCATTCATTCCTGTGTGAAAAACCACGTGGGTTCTCCTATCCTGCTGCTTTCCCCATGACAGGATATAGTGTATGACCTCTGCAGCTGTCATTCCTGGCAAACAACTGACCCACACCTTGCTACCCCCCCCCCCGGTGATACCCCTGACCATGGAATCCCCTACTAGCATGACCTTGTCCTCGATCCTGCCTGCCCCAGCACTACATCCTACCTGTTCCCCCACTACCCCAGCAGACTTGGCCATGTTCCCCACCTTGCCCTCATTGGCTCTTCTTCCTGCCTTGCCCTTTGCATCCTTAACCTTCCTGTGACCCGTTTTCTTGGTTGCAGAAAGCTTTCTTTTAACCACTGGCCCACTGTGTATTGTTTCCTCCATAGGACCCCCCTGGTGGTAGCCATCCAGACCCTCTGCATTGGTCCCCCCCCCAGCCTCTAACTCCCCATGCTCCCTACCTCCACCTGCCCCTATTTTTTCGGCCTGCATGGACACTGCTTGTGCTGTATCCTTTGCCAAGTTCAAACCCATCTACAAGGCTGTGCCGTCGGCCCCTGGGGGGTGACATGACCCTGGCTCGTTCCCCCCCTTGTGCTCCCCACCCCTGCACTCCCCTCAGGCCAGATCCTAACAAGTGTGCCCTCCACCTACCCCCCTCAACCCTTTGGGCCTCCTTAGCCATTGCCCCCCACTTTTCTTTTCCCAGGAGTGTGTCCCACTGCCCCTACCTGCTTGTCCTCTGCAACACCCTGGCCATCGCCCTTATCCAACCCACTCACCTCCACCCCTTCCTCCTCCAGACTAGCAACTTCCTCTTCCCTGCCCTTCTCTAGAAGTAGCAGCGTGAATCTGTTCCTAATCTCGATGCCCAGGACCTTCCTATCCCCTGCTGGTCTCCCCCTCCCCCCGATAACCACTGGTCCTTTTCCCCCAGCTGTCTGCCAGCAGCTGCTTGTCTTCCTTGATTGAACCCTCACCCCTACCAGTGCCCATCTTCACTCCTCCCCTACCATGGCCCTCCTTTGCTCCCTGCAATCCTTCCTCCCTGCCCACGAAGCTGCCAGAGTCACCGAACCCGGAGTTTTCCACTGACCTGCCGCCCTACTCCTCCCCAGGGCCCATGCCCATCCCCCTTGCCTTGATAACCCAGGTGTCTCCCTCCCCACATCCTGCCCATGGACCCAGATGCAACTCTGGGACCTACTGGACCAATTCTTCCGCTGCTCCCCGGTCTCTCCCCTACAGGTCTGCCACTGTCCTCCCTCCCTCCCTCCCTTTCTCGCCTTAAGTACCTCCTGAGCCTTGATAATTCCCCGAAGTTCAGCCAACTGGCCACATACCATACAACCCACATGCTGCAAGCCCAGCCCAATATCATGGCTGACCCACACCCTGTACACCCCACCATCCTACTAAAAAGGCCAGCCCCAGTGGCCTGCAGCCCCTGCCACACCCTATCTCCCTATCTAAGGGGGTTGGGGTAGGAAGAAGTAGGCTGCTGGTTAACTAGGATCTGCAGCTTATCCATCAGGTTGGGAAATGGGCAGACTGGGTGGGCCAAGCGGTCCTTATCAGCTGTCAAATTCTATGTTTCTATGTTTCCTAGCCTGTGAAGGCGCCAGAGAAAAATTAGTATGTAGTACTGCAAGACACCCACACAGTGTCCTCCCTTTGCAGTTTAATGTCTAAACTCTGCAGTGCATATACTGCTCCTACACTTAGCAGTGTCCCTCTGTGCCTAAGCAGTACACACAAATTCGCTTGTCCCCAAGGTACACATGCCCTTAACAGAATCCCATAGAACATAACTGTATATGCATGTCATAACTCTATACACACTTCACTTAATTACTAGGCTGCCCTTTAGGTAGAGTTTTAAAGCCCCCCCTCACAGTGTCTTGCACTCTACCCGATATAGCAGTCACTGCCCCTCTTCAGTCATTAAGTTGTTTGCCCGACACCATTCCCATTCACTGACAATCCATGGTAGCCCCACCCCTTGCTGGCTTACCCAGCCTATTTAAAAAGGGGGTGGTATGGGAGAAAATCCGAAGCAAGTCTCTCTTGTACGTGGCTGGGTCTTGTTTTTAAAGGCCAGTCGTACAATCCAGTTTCATGCCCTCAGTGCTGATAAGCTTCTGATCAGGGAGCTAACCTCTCCGACTGCTGCTGACACTGCCGAAAGCCCTCCTCCCTTAGTGCGACTGCCGTTGCGAATTGCAAAATCCAAGTCTGAAGCAAGTCTCTCTTGCTGGGCTGGGCCCTGTTTTTTAGCATGGCCGCACAATCCAATTCACATCCCCAGCGGATAGGCTCCCGATCAGGAGCTACCCCTCTCCGACCAGCGACGAAACAAAGCCCTTCACCCTTAGTGCAACCGCCGATGCAGATTGCAGAATCCAAGTCCGAAGCAAGTCTCATCCAAGTCCGAAGCATATAGGCCGCTAGGAACACAGGGTCAGGTCCTTGCCCGGCTTGGGAACAACCGAAATCACAGCAGGCCTACAAGAGGGTGGCAGCTTGGTAAGCCTGCTGCAATAGGGACAGTATTATCCTTAAATTATTTATAAAAATTATCTGGAAATCCATCCATTCCCAGACATTTCCCAGTCTTACTTGCCCCTATGATTGTATGGATTTCTGCTTTGATAACTGGATGTAGGAGGGCCTCATTTTGTGCCTCTGAAAGGCGTAAATTGAGTTGGGCTAGAAAAGATTTTATCTGATCCATGTTTGGACTGGTTTATGGTGTGTATAATTTCTTATAAAAAAATAGTGAATGCTTCCAAAATATTTTCCGTACGGCTTACTCTGTTCCCTGTCTATGGGTGCACTATACGAATTGTATGGGCACAGGCCCTTCTTGCCCGATGCCAGAGTGCCAGGATTTTAAGTGCCCGAGGGCCCCCACATAATATGTCTGCTTTAAAAACTGCAGATTTTTTTACCCTTTTAGATCTAATAGGCTATTAACTTCTTTCCTAAGTTTTAATAATTCCTTTTCTCTGTGGTGGTCCAGCTTTACCTGTTGCAGCTTCTCTAGTGTCAGAATGTGACTTTCTGGTTGCCTTTGTTTTTAATGCCTCTGTCTCTTCCTTGCCACTGCATTTGCTATGAGTTTACCCCTCACCATCGCCTTAACCGTTTCCCATATCAATCCTTTGATAATCGCTGGGGCCAAATTATCTTGAACAGCCTGGGTAATGAGTTTGGGAACTTGTTCCAGGACTGCATAGGGAGAGGCATCACCAGTAGAAAACAGGAAGTTGTTATCCCTCTGTACAGACAGTTGGTGAGACCCCATCTGGAGTACTGCGTGCAGTTCTGGAGACCCAATCTCCACAAAGACATAGATAGGATGGAGGCTGTCCAGAGGAGGGCAACTAAAATGGTGCAGGGTCTGCACCGGAAGACATATGAAGAGAGACTTAAGGAGCTGAATATGTATAGCCTCGAGGAAAGGAGGGAGAGGGGGGACATGATAGAAACTTTCAAGTACCTCAAGGGAATCAACAACGTCCAAGAGGGTAGCATCTTTCAAAAAGAGGTGTGCAAGAACAAGGGGGCACAATTTGAAGATGGGGGCAGCTCAGGGTAATTTAAGGAAGTATTTTGTCACAGAGAGGGTTGTGGATGCATGGGGCGGCCTTCCGGAGGAGGTTGTGGAGTCAAAAACAGTGGTGGAATTCAAGCATGCATGGGACAGTCATAAGGCAATTCTAAGGGGGAGAGTAGGAAGAAGTAGGCTGCTAGTTAACTAGGATCTGCAGCTTATCCAGTAGGCAGGGAAATGGGCAGACTGGGTGGGCCAAGCGGTCCTTATCTGCCGTCAAATTCTATGTTTCTATGTTTCTGAATCATTTTAACAATGAGAGATATAGTCTCCAATAGGCTAACTTCTTAGGGAAACTAAGCTCAACATGGAGAGTAAGGGAGGAATGGTTTGAGCTACCAGTGGGACCTATCTTATATCTGGTTGTCAGAGCAATAGCTTCCCTGGATGGGAAAGAATAGTCCAACCTGGAATAGTTGTGGTGTGTGGGTGAGTAATAAGAAACTCCCTGGTAGACCCCTCGAGGTATCTCTAAGCATCCTGAAGGCCCAGTTTATCCAGGAGACTTTTAACCTGCTAAGCCACCTTGCGGGATTTTCGTGGAATATGTGAAGTGGTGTCTTGTTTAGGATCTAATGTAAACTTCCAATCTCCCGTACAGATCATTTTTATGTTTATTTATTTATTTATTGGAATTTCAGAAGCAACCTTTGAGTAGAAACTCTTTTGCAAAGTGTCCACGTCCATTAAACAGTACAAATACAGACATAAATCAGCAAGCCTTCTGCCTTCTCTGAAATTAACATCAATACTTATGATAAAAAGCATATGGGGAATCCGGAGGGGCATACAATGACACCAGAGTGAGCATTTAACCATTCAGTCTTCCTTTAAGTATAACATATCTACCCTCAGTAGCGTTCACTCTCTCCACTACTTCAAAAGGCACAGACGTAGGAACAGGAATGGTAACCCCCCGGAGCAAACTTCTTCATATCCAAAGTTTTTGATGCTCCATTTTAGGTAAGTGGGTTTCTTGTAAAAGGATAAAGTCCACTTTTGTTTGTTTTATAAATTGTAAGTCATAACTTTCTTCCCTTTTATTGGTCCAGTCAGACCCTTCACATTATACATTTGAATATTAGAATCCATTATAAAGGAAATGTTTACTCTGATGTATAGCTGATTTATTCAGACCCACTTAGGGGTTAATACCCCCTCTGCCCCCCCCAACCCCCTGGTGGGTTCCCAAGAGCCACAAAACACAATGCCCCAAACATCATAATAGAACAAGTAAAGGTAACAGAGACAATTAATGTTACAGCAAAACAAGAAGCTTCCAAGGTTGGAGAACATCTACATATGTTCCCTTTCTCTGAGCCTTTCCGGCCATCTGTGCACCGGTGGCAGTGCGCCTATCATTAGGGCACCACATTGTGGAATTCACTGCCCCCTCCCGAGGTTTACCCCCCGGAGTTAGAATATTTAGAAAGGGCCGGCTCCATGGCACCAAGCGAAGGGGTTCGCTCAGCACGCTTGCGACCTTGGTTCACACCCCGAGCCAGGTACCAGGAGCGGAGACCGGCAGGGAGGTTGATTTACAAGCATCCACTGAATGCTTTCATCCCGGTTGGGTGGGACTAGCCTTGGCATCTGAGGGCGGATTGGATGCCGTGCTTGGGAGATGTACTGCCTCGACACGCTCCCTGAACGTCCCCACCCGAGATCGCCTGCGCTCACGCAATGCCAAAAACTGTGGCAGGCAGGGCAGAAAATGGGCCCCCATCTGACCAGATGAGGAGTGCCAGCTCCTTTTGCTACGAAGCCCCAGAGTCAGCCCAAACCAGCCCCAAAGCCATGGGATGCGAAGTTGGCCAGTAAGGCACCCTCCCCCCGGAAGAGAGGGACCGTCCCGACATAGGGATATGTTGGGCTACCCAGGTAAGCTGCAGTTAGGGCTGGTGGATGGCGATAGGGGTCGGGAGAGCATCGGGGACCTAGGCGTTACAAAGGAGTTGCTGGACGGGGATGCCAGGGGAGGTGCATAAACAGAAAATACAAAAGAAAAGACTATTTAGAAAGGGGGGGCAGGGGGGTGCAGCAAAAAGAGGGGACGGCGACATAAGGACGTGGCGCCCTAATGACTGGGTGCACTATCTTCGACGCCCTGTTTAGGTGGAACCTTCTCTGAGTGGGTGAAATACCTCCATCTTTCCAAACAGAGTTGCAGTGGTATGGTGCCCCCCCATTGCAGGGGCCACTACAAAGGCTGCTTCCTCCTGAGTGGTACTAAATCATGTGCCTAACCTCATCTTGTAGCCACTAAATAAAAAGTATTTGTCATAACCCCAGCAACAGCTCCAGTCTTCCCTCTATATTCTGCTCTACCTCCCTCCCATCCAGATTAAGTGGCAAAACAAAAACATTCTGCACAGATCTTGTTGCCTGTGTATGGATAAGAGGGCAAGGCCAGCTTTGCTTCTAGACAGCCCAGCCAGGTAGTGAGAAGAAAAGGGTTAAAAAAAAGAGAGGAGAACCTCCCGCTTTCTGGTCCATGTCAGAAAGCATCAACAGAAGACATATCTATATTGTAAAACCAACCCCTCCTCTGTTCCAGAATAATTAAGGAATGGGATTTGAAACCCTTATTGGAGCATGTGGACAGTAAAGAAAGAGCTGACCAGCACTTAAGTTACACTTCGTCATCATCTGAGTAGCCTTGCCCTCGACACTCACTCCATTAATGATAAAAAAAAAAAAAAAAAAATTTTTGAACAATATGCTCCACACAATTAAAGATCTTCCCTTGTCAGTCTTCATCATTCATTACTGCTGGATGTAAGCTGGGCGCACACCGCTTCTGAGGTGTTTTTTTTTTGAAGTCTAGCCAATAAGCGCCTCCTCGAGAAACAACACTACAAGGTGTGCAAGGCGCCTTTAGGCGCCCATAGATTACTCCTACATCCCAGTTCTGTTTCTCCCGCCGTCGAGGCTACACCTGCTGTGCGAGAGTGTTAGTTTGCTACGCCATTAGGCCTTCAGTTCTGCTCAAAGCTTCTATCTTTGTCCCAGTTCGATTTTTCTCGATGCTGTTGACACCGGTAAGACCGTTCTTTTTCTATATTTTGACAGCGCCAGGAGCTTTGCTGTTTGTTATTTTCGCATCATGTCTGGTTCGGCAGCTAAACGGAAGTTGAAAGCGGGCCGTGCCCCCATGTGTCAGTGCTCCTGTGGCCGGCATTTTTCCATGACGGACCAGCATGATGTCTGCCTTCGTTGCCTGGGACCCAACCATGACATGGATAGATGCAACGCCTGTTTCTCAGTGGACCGCCATGTTCTCGAAGTCCACACGTTCAAAATTGGCAAGGCTCCGCCGACTTTTGGAGGACAGTGTCATTCTCGGGCTTCCCAGGTCAGATCTTTAGACCTTTCCTCCAGGTCCCCTCTCAGGCCTATATGGTCTGGTGAGGAGGAGATCTCCTCATCTTCAAGCCTTGCCAAGGAGGAGACCTCTTTTGCGGTGTCGGGGGAACGCCGTGGCCCCTCCCAAGGTCGTGTCGGGGACACTGCTTCAGCAGCCACTTTTTCGGAGGTGCAGGCTCCCCCAGTGTCACGGCCCATGGTTTCTGGGTCCAGCACTGGTGGACCCTCGAAGCCGCCTACCAGCGCCGTCTCAGATCCCGGCACCGTTCGCGATGCCAGTGATCGGGGCAGCACGGTTCGGTTCTCAAGCGCTGCCGTGGCGCGACCCGGTCGACTCCGTTGGTGACTATGTTTTGAGTTCGGTGCCGCAGGCGGCACACCAGGGACTCGACCGAGCCAGTGCCTGGTTGGGCTCCTGGAGCCGGGGTGTGCGCCGAAGTGCCTGCATGTCATGGCCACACTGATGTCGCTCGTATGCTGTTTCTCAGGGACTCTTGGGTGGCCTGCATCGAGGTCCTTCTAGTCAACTCTTCTTCGGAAGCGGACGATTCAGAGGTTGACCTGGCTTGGCTCCCTGATTCTTCAGAATCAGCCTTCTGAGGAATGCAGTGTTAGGCGGCCCAGCGCCCCCATTCCTGAATCTCCACAGCAGTCTTCCTCTGAGGACTCCCAGACTGGGGGTGGTCTGGAGTCCATGGGGGAGGGTGGCTTGGGGGTCGGGGAGGGGGACTTTCCTCCCAGAGGGGGCTGTGAGAGCTGCCAATTCTGGTGCTGCTGCACCTTTTTGGGGTGGTCTGAGGGTCCTGACTTAGGAGGACCCTCCTCGGGAGGCCTCAAGATCGACAGACCCTGTCGCTGGGGTCAAGGAGGAGGGTGTCCTCAGAGTCTGAGGGGTTGAGGGGCCAGGGTGAGGGACGACGGCGCCCCTCTGCCACCCCTCATGGTGCAGGGAGAAGCTGTAGCGCCGAGCCCCGCCTCTCCCTCTTACGCTGAAGGGACCCTTCTAATGGTGTTGCCGTGGGTTGCCCTTCTGGATCCATGCAGCCCCAGGTGTGTCACAGGGGAGATTCCCCTTCTAGGCTGTACCAGAGTTCGCATCCCTAGGGTTCCGTCTTGCAACCTGGTTTGATCTCCGGGACCCTGCCAGCTCGGGCTCCGTTCCCTGGATTTCAGAGCCTTAGCAGAGGACAGTTGCCTTCGTGAGTGCCCTTCTCCCAGTTCTGCAGCTCCCCCTTCAGGCCGTAGCCGGCCTACGGGGCCGTTATCCTGGAAGACATTCAGAGGCACTGCGGCGGCCTTCCCATCATATGTTAGATATATGCATGAGCGGGTTTTTCGCCTCTCCCCACCGCTGCAGGAGTCTTCTGGACATTTGAGTTCCCCATCCTCCTCGACTCCCTCCTCGGAGGGAGAGGAACCCTCTGCTCACCTTTACCCGACGCTGATTTCACTGAATGTCAGCGCTTCCTTTCGAGGATGGTTGGGGATCTTCGTATCTCCTGTGTCAGACGCGACAATACTGAGCGGGAGACGCATGAATTCCTCAGTGAATTCAGTGCCCAACATTTGGTGAGGCCATCCTGGCCTAGTCCCTTCCAGGAGGCATCTGCCCACACCTGGCAGTCTCCAACCTACCCTATCCTAGCCCCGGCAGACTGCAGGAGGAGGTATTATGAGCATATGAAATTTGCCAGCAGATAAAGGCCTAGAGGTCTATCAAGTCTGCTCGAATGTGCAGCTAGCACCCCTTATTCTGCAGCTGCCCCTCCCTTCCACCCTTCCTCTTCATTAACTCTCCCGCTTGTCCTGCCCATCCCCTTTTGAAGCAGTCAACTGTTCTACTGGATACCACTTCTGCAGGTAACGCCCCATCTGCAATATTATGCCCCATCTGAGTCCTGAGGTTCTTTCCCCAACCCGCCCTCAGGTTTGGTGTCCGTAGAGACTCCTTCCAGGGCACCGCCTGGTGCACAACCAACCACCGGACTCCAATTCTCTACAGTTTGACCGGTGGGGGCGAAAAGAGTGTTCTCTTCTTCTCGTGCAATGCTGTGCATTGCATCACATCAGGCACACCATGCTGCCTATAACAGGCATTTATGGTCGATGCTATCCCAGCTTCTAGCATTAATGCCTGATATGGAGCAATCTAGACAGGCCATTGCCCTCTCTGCTATTGGCCTGGAACTGGCAAGGCACCATGCAAGGGCATCCTACGATGCCAATGCGGTGGCTTCCAGGCTTGTGGGGACAGCGATCTGCATTAGGCAGATGGCATGGCTTCGTCTATCAAGATTGTCACCCCTGTGCCGGCATAGGGTGATTCCCTCCACCTTCCAAGGGACCTGCCTCTTTTCTTCCAGGGCTGGGAGGCTCCTGCCGGGGCTTCCTCCGTCCCCTTGTCTTCAGGGGACGCCTCCTAGCTCTCCTCGGCCTTGGGCTTCCAGTCTAGTACGGCCAGGGTCTCTTCTTCCTGTTTCTCATGAACAGGAGGCTGAGGGTCTTGTTCCCTCAGAGTTACTCTAGTCCCCCTTCGGGAGGGCTTGGTACTCACCCAGCAGTAATGAATGGTGAAGACTGACAAGGGAAGATATGAAAATTATGTACCTACCGTAATTCTTGATCTTCTCTTGTATCTTCACCATTCATTACTGAATCCCGCCCACCTTCCCCTCATGGGCCTCCTTCTTGGGCGTTCCCTCCACCCTGCTCGTTCCTCCTCCCCTTCTCCTCATGGCCTTAGAGCCTAAAGCCCTAAAATTTGGGTCTTCCGTTCTTCTCTCAGAACAAATAGCATAAATCCTTGAATCAAGGAGGTTATTTTTCTAGACTACATTGTATTGAATTATTACTTTTTGGACCTATGTAAGTAACTAGTATTGATTCTGTTTTGGGGTGGACTTTTCTTAGTTTTAACTTTAATTTGCCTGGGAGGAACTGTGGCTGGGAGATATTTGCAGTCAGTTGTGACTAGACCTGTTACTTAGCCGTTGTGAAATAGGTGTCTGAAAGGAAGGAAGGCACTCCCCGGGGTGGAGGGTAAGAGTTGTAGGTGATTGTTTCTGGACAGCATTGGTTTACTCCCACCCACCTTCCCTCACCCCACCCACCCCAAGCACATAACTTCCTTTATACATAGTTACATAGACAGTGTCGGCAGATGAGGTCCTATGGCCCACCCAGTCTGCCCATTTGAGCTTGTAAGTTCAGTTTATGTTTTCCTAGAAGTCTGTTGCCTCTTACCCCTGACCTTTAGAATTGCTTTATGTCTATCCCATGCATTCTTAAATCCCGTGATTGTTTCAGCCCTAATTCCGCTTCCTCTGGCAGGGTGTTCCACTTGTCCACCACCCGTTCTGTGAAGAAATTCTTCCTCATGTTTCCTCTGAATCGTCCACCCTCTAACTTCATCCCATACCCTCTAGTCCTGGAACATCTTTTTTGCTTAACAATAGTGTATTCCTGCACCCTGTTCCTCCCTGTAAGATACTTGTATGTCTCTATCATATCCCCTCTCTCCCTCCTGTCCTCCAGGGAGTACATGTTCAGTTCCTTCAACCTGTCTTCATAGGACTTGTGATGCAATCCATGCACCATCTTTGTTGCCTCCTCTGAACCTTCTCTACCCTGTCTATGTCCTTACGAGGTAAGGTCTCCAGAACTGTCACTGTACTCCAGGTGGGGCCTCACTAGTGTCTTGGATAGCGGAATTATGACCTCCCTTTTCCTGCTGGTGATGCCCCTGCCTATACATCCCAGCATCCTATTTGCTTTACCTGATGCCTTGTCACACTGTTTCCTACCTTGAGGTCATCAGAGATGATAACCCCAAGATCCCTTTCTTGCTTGGTGCATGCTATATCCTCACCCCAACTGATATATTGTGCCAGGGTTTTGTGCCCTATATGCATTATCTTGCAGTTCTTTGCATTGAATTTCACCTGCCAAACCCCTGACCATTCTTGAAGATTCTGCAGGTCCTTCTCATTCTGTCTACACCTCTGGTGTGTCTACTCTGTTACAGAGCTTTGTGTCATCAGCGAACAGTGAAATTCTGCCTTCTAGGTCCCAAGCGATTGTCACTGATGAAGATGTTGAATAGGACCGGTCCCAGCACTGATCCCTGTGGTACCCCACTGGTCACTCTTCCCTCTGTGGAGTGACAGCCATTTACCACCACCCTCTGTGTCCTGCCACCCAGCCAGTTACCTACCCACCACACTACTGTCCTGCCCACACCCATATTCCCCAGTTTGTGTAATAATCTTCTGTGTGGCACAGTGTCAAAGGCCTTGCTGAAGTCCAGATAGGCCATGTCCACTGCCCTCCCCTGATCCACCTCCCTAGTCACCTAGTCAGAAAATTCAACGAGGTTGGTCTGACATGACCTCCCCCTGGTGAAACCATGCTGCCTTGGGTCCTGTAGTCCATGGACAACCAGATGTTCCATCAATCTCTCCTTCAGTAGTGCTTCCATGATCTTCCCCACTACCGAGGTGAGGCTGACTGGTCTGTAGTTCCCTGCTTCCTCTTTGTCCCCACTTTTGTATAAAGGGACTACATCTGCTGTCCTCCAGTCTTTGGGTACGTCCCCTGTTTCCAGTGATCGGATAAACAGGATAGCCAGAGGTTCAGCCACCACCTCTCTTAGTTTTTAAAGACCCTGGGGTGCACCCCATCTGGCCCCATTGCTTTATAGCAGGGTCGCTGACATCACTTACTCAAAACCGCTAACAACATACACCTGTTCATATCCTTAAAGGCACAGCACACTGAATGGGGGTAGAGACACTCACAAGCTTGCACACACTAAAAAAGAACAAAAAAGCATCTGTAACAGGAAGGGACACAGACGTGGGGAGTGGTGCAATGCACTGGCTGTGGAGCAGCAGTCTTCCGGGAGACATTCTGGAAACTGCATTGCTGCCCTATGTGCAGGCACCTCTCTGGTTTGAGGGAGGAGGTTGTTCGTCTCCATGCTGACCTGGCAAGGATTCAGGAAACCTGCTCCCCCACCCAGGGACCACCCAGGCCACCGCCACTACCTCAGAGATTGCCAAGAAAGAGGAGTGGTTGGACCACGGTGGGCTCAGGGAGGGTGAGGGTGGTGGAACAGAGGTGCATCCCTCCAGTTGTGTCTCTCCACAAGTCGCCACTCTGGCAAAGCATGGTTCCTCTATGGAGGCACCTGCAGTGGAGAGCAAGGAGGATGCTGGGAACCTCCAAAATGGAGACCCACAGGAGGGTGGCCCAGGACCCCACAGGGGAAGGAAACAACTCCTGGTGGGGGACTCAGTTATTGGGGGGGGTAGAACTGGAGGAGGGAGGGGAAAGGGAGGTAAGGTGCCTGCCCAGCGCCAAGGCTTGGAGGGACAGGAAACGAATCCTCAGGATCGTGGGAGCAGCAGCAAGGGGGAGGGAGCTGGATGTCATTATCCACCTAGGAACGAATGACCTGGCTGAGAATGGGATCAGAGCAGTGCAACAGGAGTTTGTGGAGTTGGGAGGGGCCTTAGACAAGTAACACATACGGTAACTTTCTTGGAAGTGCTACCTGTCTATGGCATGGATGAGGCTAGGGCACTCTGCACCATGGAATTCAATGACTGGTTTAAAAGCTGGTGCAGAGCTCAGGGATTTGGCTTCACTGGGGACTGGGGCTCCACCTGGAGGGATGCAGGCCTATACAGGCGTGATGGTCTGCATCTATCCTGGAGGGGAACCAGGATCCTAGGTGATAGGTTTAAATGCTTCAGTGGCAAGCATTTAAACTAGCCAAGGGGAGGCACTGAAGAGGAGAAGGGAAATCCTAGCTCCCCCAAAAAATACTCAGGGTAATTAGTGAGGTAAACACCAAAATAGAGCAGTCGATAGGGAGAAGGGCAGGGGTAAATGGAGAAAAAGACAAAGGCAGTAGGGACAGGGATGGGGCAAAAAGAAATAAAGCCAAAAAAAAATGGAGGGTAATGAGTACCAATTTCCGTAGTCTAGGTAAAAAGCTCCCTGAAATGGTGACCTTGATGGAAGAGGGATGCCTGGATATTGTGGCAGTCACAGAAACATGGTACACAGAAAACCATGACTGGGATGTCAGCATACCAGGGTACACAATCTACAGGAGGGACAGGGAAGGAAGAGGAGGAGGAGGAGGAGTAGCTCTCTATGTAAGGGAAGGGATAAAAGCAACAGAACTAAAGGGTAAACAGGGAAGGGAGGGGAGGAGAGGAGGCACTGTGCGTCACCCTGGAGACTGGAAGTGGCTCCACAGTCCACACAGGGGTTGTATACAGAGCCCTGTCTCGGGGAGGAAATGGACAAGGAAATGACAGAAGGCATCCTTGGGATGGCAGAGAAAGGGGAGATATTGCTGATGGGGGACCTGAATACGCCAGATGTTGACTGGAGCACCTTTGCTGCAGCCACATCCAAGAGCAGGGCCATTCTTGCTGCCCTACAGGGTCATGCCTCAGACAGCTAGTTTTGGAACCCACTCGGGGGAGAGCAATCTTAGACCTGGTACTTTCAAATGGGGATGGAGAGAGGATCTCTGATCTTGAAGTGGGTAGCCATCTAGGAACAAGCGACCACCAAACAGTGTGGTTCACAATAAACTTAGCTGTATAGTCAAGCCACACAAAAGTGAAGGTACTGGACTTCAGGAGGGCTGATTTTGTCAAAATGGGAGAGTGCCTCAGAAAAGCACTAGCAAACAGTCAAGAAGGTGAGGTGGAGCAACAATGGGGAAACATCAAAACTGCCATCACAAAGGCAACAAGTCTTTGTGTGAAGCAAATAAGCAAATCAAAACGAAAGAAAACACTATGGTTCTCAAAAAAAAAAAATGGCGGGGAAGGTAAAGGAAAAAAAGATAGCATTCAGGAAGTATAAGGAAACACAGAAGGAACGGGACAGAGAACTGTACCAGTTAAAGCAGAAGGAAGCGGGTAAGGCAGTCAGAATAGCAAAGGCCCAAACCGAGGAAAAGATAGCCAACTCGGTTAAGAAGGGGGATAAAACTTTTTATAGGTACATTAGGGAGCAAAGAAAGACTAAGGCAGAGATACTGAGGCTGAACAAAGAGGAAGGTGGTTGGGCAGAGAGCGACAGTGAAAAAGCAGGGATACTGAACAAATACTCCTGTTCAGTATTCACAGTGGAAAAACAGGGGGAAATACTATTCAAACAACATGAAGTTTTGCTATATTATGACATATGCAGTATAACCCCAGGTTAGAACTGCTCCAGAGGTGAAAGAGTTAACTTTCCATGCAGGGCATGGAATCTTGAGCGTGAGCTCGGTTGAACACTCTGTCTGTTGTAGCTCAAACTTAAACTGTCAGATTCTTTACTCCGCCTCACTGAACAGTCGCTCCGGAGATTCCTCCTGCTGCTCACTTCGTTTGTCAGTTTTAAAGTGTAATTCTCGGTTTATTTTACCGAAATTTAACCGCAATCGTCGGTTCAAGCTCTGTCTGTGGTATTGTAAGTAATAGATAGGCTTTTGTTTATTTTCTTCTGTGTGGAACTTGTAAACGTCTTTTCGGTTCGGTTTGAACCGATCGGATTGGGTTTAAAATTACTTTCTAGTCCTTTAGAGTGCGGTTCCTGGTTCTTATCGGTTCTAAAAAAACCTGATTTTATTACGTTTTTTTCCACGACCCGTGACACGGTTGGAAACCGATAAGAGAATCTTGCTTGGCGGATTGCCATTAACGGGCAAGTTTTGGTTAGGCTGACACTATGTCTGAGAAACCCAAAAGAAAAACCGGACCCACTGGGTTTCAGTACTGTGGCCTCTGTGGGGAAGCCTTTGCTAATGCTGACCCACACACCACTTGTGTATATTGTCTAGGGTTTGACCACCTCAATGCAGACTGCCAGATTTGTAAGAATTTTCCTGCTGCCACCGTGGAAAAGAGAGTTGGTAGGCTTAGGGAAAGGGAGGCCAAAAAGTCCGCTAACCCGGATGGCCAGCCCGGTTCGGTTCTAACCGAACCTGAAGGAGTGCCCTCTGACCAGGGTGATACTTCCTCGGGCAAACGAAGACCAGCTCTGAGGAGCCAGTTCCAACTAAAAGGACTAGAAAGTCAGCTAGTTTGGGTCCGAAAGTTCTTTCTCCAACCGCTGAGGAAATAGCCAAAGCTATTCAAATTGTCCAGTCTCTTTCCCCGGTTCCGTCCGAACCGACACCATTAGGGAAGCGGTCGGTTCGGATGGTTCCTCCGGTTCAAGATTATGATTTTGAGGATTTTTATGAACCGGAGGAAGGGGAGGAGGGGTATGAGGAGAGTGAGTGTGATTTTGAAAGTCTGGATGTGCCCATTGAACCGGACATCTCTCCAGACAGACCCTCAGGGGTTTCCCCTCCCAGGCTATCTGAGTCCCCTTCTCATTTTTTGTTTTACAAGAAAGTTGCTGAGACTCTGCAACTCCCTGTTGAGGAAGCTGTTGATGATCAAGAAGAGCCTGATTTTGTGGAAATGATGGATATTCCAGAGTCTAGGAGACTGTCTATTCCCTTGCACAAATCTTTTAGGAAACAGACAGTAAAATTCTGAAACTCCTCATTCTATCCTCCCTGTGGATAAAAGGATGGACAAGAGGTATGTTTATCAGGCTCTGATACGGAGTTCCTCTCCCAGCAATGCAGCCAGGTAGTGCAGGCTGCAGCCTGTGACAAGGCTAATATTCCTTTAGCCTCTCACCCTCCTGAAAAGGATTCCAGGAGGATGGATGCCATGGCAAAGAAACAGTACATGGCAGCATCTTTGGGACTCAGACAGGCAAATTATATGGCTTATGCAGCTAGGTACCAGAAATCCAGATGAGATACTGTCCTGGCCCTAGCAAAACAGGCCCCTGACCAGCTTGCCAGGGAGCTGGAGCAGGTGGCTTCGGTTGGTATTGAGGCATCCAAGGTGCAATTTCATGCTGCAGTAGACTCTAATGATGTTTCATCAAGAGTCATGGCTACATCTGTGTCTCTTCGCAGAATGGCCTGGCTCAGATGTACTGCCCTGTCACAGGATACTCAGTCTAAGGCTATGGATTTTCCTGTTGTGGGCAATTCTCTGTTTGGGAGCAGACAGAGAATTATATAGAAGAAAATGGATGAGTATAGGACCACCTATAGGAGTGCACAGGCCAAAGAAAGGCAAGCCACTCCTCAAAGGCAGCATGTCAGGGGCAGGCCTTTTCATAGGCCTTTTTACCAAGCCCAGGCCTCCTCTTCTGCTTATGCCCAGAGAGGGTTCTTTAGAGGAAGGGGCAGAAGGGGTTCTAGTAAGCCTGCTTCTACCCCTCAACCCAAAGCCCCTGCAAAACAGGCTCCCTGATGGGGTAGCCAGGGCTGATTCTCCACTACCGGTAGGGGGCAGGCTGACTTACTTTGTCCAGGACTGGAAGTCTTTAACATCAGACAAGTGAGTCCTGGAAGTAGTAAGCCAGAGACTGGTTCTCAGCTTCAAAAAATTTCCGAAGATGAGAGCCAGGTCTTTTCCACCTGCAAACCCATCAGAGGCACTTGCCCTGGAAACAGAAGTTTCTTCCCTCCTGGCTCTCAGAGCCGTGGAAAGGGTTCCAACCATTCACCAGGGCAAAGGGTGGTACTCCAGGTACTTCCTTACCCCAAAAAAGACAGGAGAATTGTGGCCCATCCTGGATCTCAGGTATCTAAACAAGTACCTTTTAAAACCAAAGTTCAAAATGGTGACTCTGGGGATTATTTTACCTTCTCTAAGGCCAGGGGACTGGCTAGCCTCCCTGGACCTCAAGGATGCCTACTTCCATGTTCTCATCAGAAGCTCCCATCGAAAGTACCTCAGATTTGAACTGCCCTCAGGCCATTACCAGTTCAGAGCAATGCCCTTGGCCTCACCTCGGCCGAGGGTGTTCACAAAATGCTCATGTAGCAGTAGTTGCTCATTTAAGAAGCAAAGATTGCCATCTTTCCTTATCTGGACGATTGGCTCATTGTAGGCCAGTCTCCAGAACAGGTCAAACTACACTTACAAGTAACCCAGCAACTGCTTACATCTCTAGGTTTCCTTCTCAGTCTTCCAAAGTCAGTTCTGGAGCCTGTCCAGCTTCTCACCTTCATAGGCGCAGAACTGAACATAAAGAAGCCAGAGCCTTCCTCCCTCTGGAAAGAGCAAGGACCTTGGTCTCTCTGGCCTCTTCTTTCACCCTGCAGGTCTCTCAACCAGCAAGGCATTTTCTACAGCTCCTGGGGCACATGGCTGCTTGTACAGCAGTAGTGCAGGGAGCAAGATTTCAGATGAGGGACATCCAGTTCCATTTGAGAGCCTTTTGGTCTCAAAGGAGAGATCCTCTAACCAAATTGATTCCAGTGACTCGAACCCTGATCCAGGCCCTCCAGTGGTGGCAGGATCAGAACAATCTGTGACAGGGGGTTCCCTTCACTCCCTAGTCTCATTCCTTGACCCTTACTACAGATGCATCCCTCTTGGGGTGGGGAGCTCACATGGGCGACCTTTCCACCCAAGGGCTGTGGTCCCCTCAGGAATCTCTGCTCCACATCAGTTTGCTGGAGCTCAGAGCAGTTTTTCTAGCACTCCAGGTTTTTCCACATCTGTTCAGAACAAGGTTGTTCAGATCAGAACAGACAATACCACTACAATGTGGTACATCAACAAACAAAGGGGCACTCGGTCTGACCTTGTGCACGAAGTAATGAAGTTGTGGTCTCTGGCTTATTCTCTGAGGCCTCCACGGCAGTTCACCTCCCAGGAAAGGACAATGTCCTAGCGGATGCTCTCAGCAGGATTTCCCAGGGCCATCACGAATGGGCACTGGACCCCTAGTACTGAGGTAGTATTTGCCAGATGGGGCACCCGAAATAGATCTCTTTGCAGCCCCAGACAATCACCAACTTCCCCTTTTTTGCTGCAGGCCCCCAGTGTTGGGCTCAGTCCCTCTGGATGCCTTCTTCCTCAGTTAGGAAGGGAAGTTCCTCTATGCTTTTCCCCCCTTCCCCCTTCTTTTCAAGTTGCTAGTCAGAATCAGATCTCAATCATGCAAGATGATTCTGATTGGTCCAGATTGGGCCAGGCAGCCCTGGTACCCACTCCTCATGTCCTTAGCAGTCCACCTTCCCCTGTGTCTTCCCAGGAATCACAACCTGTTAACCTGTGCCCAAGGGAGAGTTTGGTATCCGAACCTCAAATCTCTCAAACTCAAGGCATGGCTCTTGGCTCTTGAAGAGTTAGAGTTTGCTGACCTACACCTTTCCCAAGGTGTATTGGATATATTGAAGGCCTCTAGGAAGCCTTCCACCAGGGCTACTTATAATTCAAAATGGAAGAGATTTTCCATTTGGTGTGCTGGTAAACATATTTCCCCCATAATCTGCTGGTGTGCCCACGATCCTGGATCCTGGATTATTTGGTGCATTTGAATTCCTTGAGGCTGAGACCAGCTACCCTAAAAGTGCACTTGGCAGCTGTGTCTGTCTTCTTATCAGCAGGTAAGCCCTCTTCTTTTTCAGCTCACCCTGTGTTCTCCAAGTATTTTTAAAGGGTTGCTTCACACAAACCCTCCGTTCAGGGACCCTGCCCCTGCTTGGGATCTTAATATTTGTATTGCTCAGCTTATGCAACCCCTTTGAGCCATTGTCTTCAACCAGAGCTTAAGTTACTGACTTGGAAAACTGTTTCTGGTAGTCATCCTCTGCAGGCGCAAAGTGAGCTACAAGCATTGTCAGTGGAGCCTGATTTTATCTCCTTCATAGAGATAAGGTGGTCCTCAGGACTAACAGGAAGTTTTTGCCTAAGGTAGTTTCAGACTTCCACCTTAATCAATCCATGTCTCTTCCTGTGTACTTCACTGACCATTCCTCCTCTGGTGAGAGGAGATTGCACAGTTTGGATGTCAGAAGAGCCCTTAGTTACTATATAGAGCGTACCAAGGGTCACAGGTTTGAATCCCTCCAATTGTTCCTCACTTATGGTGAGGTTGGTAAAGGGAAACCTGCCACTAAAAGATCCATTGCCAGGTGGATTGTCTCTTGTATCCAATTCTGCTATGAAAAACTGGGTAAGGTTCCTCCCTCAGGCCAGAGGGCTCACTCTACCAGAGGTACAGCTGCTGCCAGGGACATTTCTATCCTAGAGATATGTCAAGCAGCTACCTGGAAAACAGTTCACACTTTTACTAAGCATTACTCCCTGGATATCCAGGCTAGGAGTGATGCTCGATTTGGCACAGCTGTGCTTCAGAGCCTATTTCCCAAGTAGGTTCTGTCCCTCCGAGGAGGAGGTACTGCTGTGTAGTCTGCATATGTCATAATATAGCAAGTCTTCATGTTGTTTGAAGAAAAAATTACTCACCTTAGTAATGTTGTTTCTTCTAATGGAGTCTTGCTATATTATGACCTCCCCCCAGCCTGCCCCTCTCAGAACCTCTATTTTTGGGATGTGGGTGGGCAGTGTAATGTTGGCACTTCATAGATGGCCACTTTATTTTCACCCTTTCTTAGGGTTCTTAGGTGTTATTCTTATTTTTTCTCTCTTGAATACCCTGACTTGAGTCTTTGTTTTGGGATCAAGAGTAAAAATGTGTTTTTGTAGTTAGTAGCCAGTGGGCTAGTGTAGGTTTACGGCTTCCACACAGAACCTTAGTGAGTTTTTGCTCGTAAAGATCTGACAGTTTAAGTTTGAGCTACAACAGACAGAGTGTTCAACCAAGCTTGCGCACAAGATTCCATGCCCTGCATGGAAAGTTAACTCTTTCACCTCCGGAGCAGTTCTAACCTGGGGTTATACTGCATATGTCATAATATAGCAAGACTCCATTAGAAGAAACAACATTACTAAGGTGAGTAATTTTTTCATCCGGTCAATAGAAGCACTCTGGATAAGGGGGTTGATATTAGTCCTTTCACAGAAGAAAGGGTTCTGAAAGAACTCTTAAAACTGAAGGTGGATAAAGCAATGGGGCCTGATGGAATTCACCCCCAGAATTTAAAAAAAAACAAAGGGAAGAACTAGTAACACCACTGACTACCCTTTTTAATAAATCATGGGAGGATGGTGTGGTACCTGAGGACTGGAGGAGGGCAGATGTGATTCCCCTTCACAAAAGTGGGAGCAAGACAGAGGCAGGAAACTACAGACCTGTCAGTTTGACCTCAGTGGTAGGAAAATGATGAATCACTTCTGAAGGAAAGAATTGTTGAGTACCTAGAGGCCAGTGGGGCACAGGACACAAGGCAGCATGGATTCACAGCGGAAGGTCGTGTCAGACAAATCTAATCGATTTTTTCTTTGACTGTGACCAAAGCAGTAGACCAGGAAGGGCTGCGGACATGGCCTACCTAGACTTTAGCAAGGCATTTGACACAGTCCCGCACAAAAGATTAATAAACAAATTCGCCAGCCTGGGAGTGAGTCCTAGGGTGGTAGCGTAGGTAAAACACTGGTTGGACAACAGGACACAGCGGGTAATAGTAAATGAAGTCCACAGTGAGGAAAGGAGGGTTACTAGTGGGGTACCATGGGGTTCAGTACAGGAGCAGGTCCTTTTTAATGTCTTTATAAGTGACATTGCAGAGGGACTGGAAGGGAAAGCATGTCTCTTTGCAGATGACACAAAGATCTGCAACGGGGTTGATACACAAGGTGGGGTGGAAAGGATGAAAAGGGACTTGGCAAGGTCGGAGGAATGGTCAAATGTTTGCACTTTTTTGCACTGAATCAAGGCTGCCAAAGTAATGCACCTGGGAAACAAAAACCCAGGGGAAGAGTATACAATGGGGGGGTGAGATACTGACAAGAACAAAAATGGAAAGGGACCTCGGGGTAGTCATATCAGATGACCTAAAGGTGGGCCAGCAATGTGAGAAGGCAGTAAGACCACATCTGGAGTACTGTGTACAGTTCTGGAGACCCCATCTCCGAAAAGACATAGACAGGGTGGAGGCTGTCCAGAAGAGGGCAACCAAAATGATGCAGGGTCTGCATCAGAAGACATATGAAGAAAGACTAAAGGAACTAAAGATGTATAGCCAGGGCCCCTGGTGTTCTGCGGCAGAATTTTCTGATTTCATGCGCAGGGCTCTTTACTTCTCATGCAGCATTTTCTGATTTTATGCATGATTTATTCATTTCTCTGGCAGAATGCAGTCCTGTCATTGGCTAATATGATGTGATGTCATCGATGACATCATATGCTGAGCATAGAGGAGGGCTTCAAGATAAACGAGGTGGGAAAGAAAGCCTGATACTATGGAAAAACAGTATATTTATATGAAAATTCACCAAAAACAATGAATTCTGCGGCACTATATATATTCTGCGGCATGATGCAAATTCCGCAACCGCAGAACCGCAGAATTCCAGGGGCCTTGTGTATAGCCTCGAGGAAAGGAGGGAGAGGGAGGACATGATAGAAACTTTGAAATACCTCAAGGGAATCAACAAAGTCCAACATGGTAGCATCTTTCAGAAAAAGAGATGTGCAAAAACAAGGGGGCACAATTTGAAGATAGAAGGGGGATGGCTCAGAGGTAATGTGAGGAAGTATTTCTTCACAGAGAGGGTTGTGGATACATGGAACAGCCTTCCTGAGGAGGTCATAGAGTCAAAAACAGTGGGGGAATTCAAGAATGCATGGGACAGACATAAGGCAATTCTAGTGGGGGGTAGGAGGAAGTAGGCTGTTGGTTAACTAGGATCTGCAGCTTATCCGTTAGGTAGGGAAATGGGCAGACGAGGTGGGCCAAGCGGTCCTTATCTGCCGTCAAATTCTGTGTTTCTATCTAGAAGGCGAGGGGAATGAGTGATTTGTCTTTCTCCTGAGGGAACTCTTTCTGATTACCCTTGAAGGTGCCCTGTGGGCCCCATCTTAGGCCATGTTTGCTCAATCACCAGATAACAAGGCTACTCTTAAACAGTCATGTTCCTTGGTCTAGGATCCCGTTGGCATCTCTAGATATTGTCCTGTTTTCGCCAGTCTGTGTTAGTCAAACTGTATTCTTGCATTTTTCAAATTACCATTTGGAACTGGTGATCTTATGTTTGCCTCTGCCTCCCGGGGAGTCAGAACAAGTGTCCTGCTCTATCTTGTCCATCTTCCCAAAGGACTGCCCTCAGTAGGGCTTCAACCCCCCCACACACACGCATCAGTATTGGCACACAATAATGCGCTAGTGGGGTCCTTTCTCCCCTATTATAGTTGGGCGCTTTCCCTCAGGAACAGATTAGGTGCAGTCTGTGAGCTCTCAGCTTGAGTAAGGGGTTGGGGATAGCAGGAGCTGTAGAAATTCTGCCTTTTGTGTGTCAAGCTGTGCAGAAGGTTTGGTTAAACCTTCCTAAGCCAGTTTTTTTGATGGGATCCTTGCTCCCTTGCCTTGCTTCTGAGCTGATAAGCCTTTAAGCCAATTTAACTCACAACTTGACAGAATTTTTCCCTCCTCCCAACTTCCTCTCTCTTCTTCCTCTCCCTCATCTGTTCCTCCCTCGGAGCCGCCCAGGAGTGAGGCCCTTAAGATAGGTTTCTCCTCTTTACTGTCCTCTAACGGCTTATTCCTTTTTCAGTTTGTTTCCTTTCCTTTGCCTATCCCTTGGCTCTCTTGCCTCACTCTCTTTTTCTCAATCCTTATTTTGCCTTTCTGGCTTACACATCTGGGATGGAGGAGGAGTCTGTGGCGCCTAGCAGCCGCCCTCGCACACCATAGTCGTCGCTTCGAGGTGGCGCCATTGGTGCCACTCCTCCTCAAAAAAACACTCCCGGGCGGGAGCGGCCTCTGGCTTACGCCCATCAGTAATGAATGATGAGAAGATCAAGAATTATGGTAGGTACATAATTTTCATTTTTATATTTTCATCCAGTGTATCTAGTGTATTCAGCTGTGCTGAATTTCTTTATCTTCTGCTAGTTCGCCACCCCTGCGGAGCAAGCTGCATCTTGTCATTTTCTCACCATCAAAATAGAACACAAGAATTATCTCCAAAGATAACAGGGAGTATCTATGGCTTATCTTGAACCCTCCCTCCCCCGACCCCTTACGATCTGAGTAGGGAAAAGCCCAGGATCACCATGGCTGGGAGTAACTACATCACTAATATCTTGGTGTATCTATTAAAATGACTCGTTAGGGATAACGAATAAAGAAACCTCTCAGGAGAATGTCGAAGGGACCGATATCCTGTTAATACTTCACTCCGCCACACAGCAGATATCTTGTACATTCAAAGTAGATCCTATAAAGGAAATCAGAATTTATTTACTTAAGGGGAAAATAGGAGAAAATCTTTCCCTATGAACATGCAGTGTCGTCTTGTTTTTGTCCACCAGACAGATTGATTAAAGCATTATGTCAATTAAGAAACTATTATGCTTTTCATTAGAGTACTTTACCCCCACAGCAGCAGGCAAAATACTCCACTGCCTAATGAATTCGAGGAAAATTGAAAGAAATCCAGCTCCAAAAATAGTCTTCTTCATGAAGGCATTCCCTGTGATGCATCTCCATGTTCGGGTATTGTTCTGGCCTGCAGCAGAGCCTGGATATCTGCAAGTGTGCACTGCGCAGCATCTCGTCCTGGCGCTCTAAAAGAGCCTCGTAGAAACTGCTGACTCTCAGCATTAATGTTCCAATTATTGGGCTTAGGCTGAACTACAGCTTGTTTCTCCAAGGCCCCTCCTTGACCTTCAAGGTCTCTTCAGCATTCGACGGCATGGAATAGAGTTGGGTACCATCATCCCAGGAGATCTGGATATTTGGAGGGTATGGCGTTTGAAAATGTATTTGTTTTGCCTCTTTTTTTTTTATTTACTTAGTACTTATACTCCCTTCTCTTCCACAACCACCCCTTCATTGGGGTCCTCAATGCACCGCAGAGCTACGTTGGCAGGACTGAGAGGACTGGCCCTATAGGTGCTCCGCTCCCAAGTACATGCTCTCCAGATAACCCCAAGTCTCCCCATATCTCCTCCGATACTTCAGGGAGAGCAAGCAACCGGAACTGTGTCCCTTGGCCCCTCCAGTCGTTGACGCAAGGCCAGTCTTCTGGTGTGGATGTGAGTTTTTTTCCTTGTTCTCCCCAACCCCTGCTGTCAGCGCACAGGGAGGACCAATGAGTTAGAAGCACGTAGAGATGCACCTCCGCTCGGGTCCTCAGCCAACGTCATCCCTCCCTTGAATTGAATCTCCTCTGCTGCATCGGCACCACCCGTGGTCACCAAGGTGGTGGTGGTATTGCAGCGAGGAGAGCTGCCCACCCCTCCCGGAGAAGGAGAGCGGCCCGTCAGGTGCTCATTCCCTCTCCCCCTGGCTGGCCCTCCAACAGCCTGGGCTTGCTACTGAACCCGGGTCGCCGGCATCACAAACAGTAGCCCTACCGCTGCGTCGGTGGGCCAGCTTTTATTTGTTTTGCTTTGAGAGCCTTCATTATTGGTCTGTTCTGGAGCCTCAGGTGTTGGACTTTGGGTGGGTAGTCCTGATCTAAAAAAAAAAGTCTGGCACCATTGTAGGTAACTTCCCCTTTGTGCCAAGCCTGTCGCAAAACCTCCTCCTTAGTTTGGTAGCTCACAGATTCCATAATTATAGGGCGAAGGTTTGCAGAGGGGTCTGTCGGCTTGGGCTGGAGTAAACAATGGGCTCTTTCAATGCGCAGTTCCATAGTTTGGGGAAGAGCCAGGACATCACGCAGCAAATCTTGTAAGAAAAGTGCCATGTTTCCTTCCCTGCACCCTCTGGCAAACCAGCAAGCCTTAAACTATCTCGACAAAACCTTGCCTTCTGGTCAGTACATTTCTCCTGAAGGGCCTCCATGTAGTGTAATAGTGTGGTAACCGCAGTTCCCAGTGTCTCCACTTCTGACTCCAAACTCTCCACCTGGGTTTCTGCTTCCTTTACTTTAGTGTCCAATCCATTAGATTTGTACTGTAACTTCTTAAATTCTGCCTTGTTTTCTTTTCTTGAAGCCTTTAGTCTCACCGAGGAGTGTGTCAAATCTAGTCCAGGTTAACTTGTCCTCATCTCTGTTGGCTTCAGAGGCCTGGGAGCCTTGTCTGGCCAGAGAAGGACTGCGACTCCATTCCAGCGACAATACTTGAAATCGGGAACCATCCAGCGTGGTTAGTCCTTTTTCAGCTTGCCACCTGGTTGGTGGTTCGGGAGACTTACCAAGCAATGTGCTGCCTCGACACGCTGCCGTACGTCCCCACCCCAGGTCGCCAATGTATAGGTCCATTTCGGGAGGTGGTAAGGACAGAAAAAGAGAAAAAGATGACTGCCCATGCAGCCCAGATGACTGCGGTCTGTTCTCCTGCTGCTGCAAAGCCAGTTAGTCCCAGGCTGCGTCCTTGTTGCTACAGCGAGGATGGAAGAATGTGCCTCCGGGTACACGACAGTCTCCTCTACCTGTACCGGGCACGGGAGGGACCCCCCTTAACGGCAAAGGGATACGCCGGGTTGGCTGGGAAGCAACATTGAGAGGCAGCGGCTGGAGGACTTGGGGTGGCAGGGCTTGGCCACCTGAAGGAGAGGGCAGCTGGGTTGGCGGGGAGGCTAAAAAGAGCATCAGACAAAAAAATAAAAGAAAAAGTGTGTAACTTTCAATTGTTTGGTCCTCACTACAGGTGAACATTACTGGGCTGGATTTACCATTTGCTGACTTTGCTCCCAAGAGTTTTGAGCCAGAGGAGAATGACATCATGGTGAGTTCTACAGTCAAGGATTCTTGACTTATACTTGTAAATGTTACCAGAAATGGCTTTTATTTATTTCTTTCAAAAGTTTTACCAGGAAATCAGATGTTCTAGTTGAGAGCCCTCGCATATGACCAGGCCTGTCCCCCAAATTCCATTGACCTTTCCACGCGGAGATGGCGGCAGTTAGGACTAAGGTATATCCATCAATTAATTTCCCCAAATGGAGTTGTCCCCTTTATGACTTTACAATCCACCTATCAACTACTGATGACGGACCTTTACCACTATCTTCAAATTTGTTCCTACATCCAGTCCCACAGCAGACCTTCTTCCACTGTTCTTGAGAAAATTCCTCAACGTTTCCGCTTGTGACACCGTCGACCCGGGTTCGGGAATGGACCAGGGAGTTGGAGGGACAGCAGGGAGTAGAAGGATTGAGAATCCTGGTGATTGCTCTCCTTCTCCAGAGGGAGGGTGGGTTGAGTGTCCGGTGATATGCCGCCCTCTAGCGGAGGCTAGGGAGTTCCACAACCACCGGCGCCTGACTTGCTGAGGAGAGGAACAGACGCCGTTGTGTCATTGCACGTTCCTGCTCTCCGGGGATCGTACTACCAAAAATGCCGCCTCCCCTCTGTGACACTCCACTCTCTCTGCCTGTTCGCCCCCAGCCCTGCCGCCGCCGCACTGAGCAACGTGTGTTATGCCAGCCTGTTCCGATCCCATGGCCCACCGTGGGAACATAGAAACATAGACTTTGACGGGCAGATAAGGACCACTTGGCCCACCTGGTCTTCCCATTTCCCTACCTACTGGATAAGCTGCAGATCCTAGTTAACCCACAGCCTATTTCTTCCTACCCCCACATAAATTGCCTTATGTCTGTCCCATGCATTCTTGAATTCCCCCACTGTTTTTGACTCCACGACCTCCTCTGGAAGGCCATTCCATGCATCCAACACCCTCTCTGTGAAAAAAATGCTTCCTCACATTGCCCCTGAGCCATCCCCCTTCTATCTTCAAATTGTGTCCCCTTGTTCTTGCACATCTCTTTTTCTGGAAGATGCTACCCTCTAAGTAAGCCAGGGGGTTCCTCTGGTACGGATGCCTGCTGGAGCCGTGACTTCAGGTCCGCGGGTCCTGGGGCTGACCAGCAGCCCCACCCTGTAGGGGGCAAGCCTAGGATCGGGACTACCATGCAGGTAAGTCTCTGGGGCAGTCGTAGCTCAGGGTGTCTGGGGCTGATCCTTGAGAGGTGTGGCACCAGAAAGTACAGTAAATTGCAAAAAAAAAAAAAAAATTCCCCAACTGATTCAAATGATAAAAAACACACTTGGAAGGAGGATCAGCGGATCACCTAATTAGTCAGTTAGTTAAAGCCTTTCAAGAAATCCACTCTGTCTCCTCTGAGCTATTCTGAAGAAGTGGAATACTGAACTCCAGGTACACCATACTTTAGAGATATAGAAGAAATGTTTTCTCCCAGTATATAGGCTAACCCCTACAATGTTGTGGTGTGAGTTTGCCTGCAAATGTCGCTACCGTTTTTTAGGACTCTAGACATTGTCACAAAATACGCAAACTCAGGTAGGGCGTCCTTTTGGTGTAGGTGCGGACATACCCCAGCTGACCACACCTATATTTTTGGGGATTGCCCCCTACTGCTTTCTTTCTGACAGGCAGTACTTTGTGAACTTGAAGACAACTTTAACTGTCCAAAAGTAATTATCCCTTCATTGGTTCTCCAAACCATTCCTCTTTCTGGGAGCCCAATTCATGGCCAGACACTGAACGTTCTTTTGACGCTATTATTGGCGGCAAAAACTGTCACTTAGCTTTGGCTCACCTCCAAGATACCTTCAACAAAAAGCTGGAGGCAGCTCATACAAGAACTAGAAAGATTTACTCACTCAATCCATAATACATTCTATATATTTGAAAATAGATGGAGACGACGGTCCACATATCAAGCATTAAATTATCTAGATTTCATACCATAAACAGCAACCCCCCGCGGGCCCCCCCACCACTACCTCAGTGAACACTCTACTCCTTTTCTTCTCTTCTCTCAAAATAGCTATCCTCCTTCTCTGGATTCTTTCCTTCTAATTGCAGTATAGATACTTGAACGTTTTAATTCCTTGAGCAAAGATCTAAACAACTATTAGTTGGTTCCATAATAGTCGTGTTTTGTTTTTTCTTTCATTACAGTCCAACTGTCATTACTGGTCAGACTCTGTATATTGTCTGTTAAGTTCTTGGACATATAATCATTTGTCATTAATTATATTTTAGGTACTTGACCGGTAATAAAACTTTAAATATAAAAAAAAAATTGTGAAAATGCAAAATTCTGTGTAAGTGCACTACAGTGCAGAAAAGTGCAGAGGGAGGAGATTTGTGTTGTTTCCTTTTTGAGAGAGGCCTTTGGGTTAACACTCATTTACATTCCTAAGCAATTCCTGTCTGTGAGGTTTATGGCAATGGTGGTTTCTGTCCTGCTCCTTCTTCCTGTTGCAGTCTCTCCATACTATTTCCTTCAACAGTATTTGTTTTTCAGGATGTCCTGGTGCGGCAGCAGTAATGCAGCCCTCTGCAGCCGCTGGAGAACAGGTTCAGATTTCTCATGTTACAAACATGAGAGAGGTTAGGTTCACTGTAAAGGTAGTACACAATCACTGAGAGGAGGGAATATATACCACATCATACAGTCACGTCTACCCCCTGCTAACCTACTCATCGAGTTACAATAATGTAACTTCAGGCTAAAGTAAGGCATAGTTACTACAAGTGAGGATGCAAGAGGAGTTATTTATATAGTTCTAGGGATGTGGATATGTTGTTCTAGCCACACTATTTGGCATTTCCCTTTTCCCTTTAAATCTTGTCGGAAGGTCTAAAAGCTGGCTTCTCCCACTCACCTGGGTGTTATATCCCTCAGCTCCGCCCCATGATTCCAGATCTCCCTTTCTGCTGGAAGATTCAGGTTCCCTTTTTACCGCTCCCACGTTAAGTAGGCCCTGGTACTTAAATCTCCGGATTACTTACCGAAAATTAAACTCGTTAGAATTTCTCCGCATCGTTTTGCAATAGTGACCGCGACGGAAGACAAGTCCTCGCCCAGGTTCCACCGGTGTCCTTGGCAGCAGAAGATATCTCGCATCGACCTGCATGCCACGCGGCGCTTCACTGCCTGGGCCATGGCCAGCGATCCCCAGGCCCATGCATTTTTGCTCGCTCTATCCGCAGTTTTGAACAATTGCCTCGCGATGTTTGCAGCTTATTTGACCAAAAACTGCACCCACCAGTCAAACAAAAGATGCTCGTCTGGTGGTCTCCGCGGCCACGCGGTCCACCGAACAACTCGAGCAGATGAAGGCTTTTGGGGAGGCGGCAGCTTCGGTCTTCATGCTGCTCAAACGGGGCTCTACCATCTCAGGCGCCTTCAATGAGATGTGCCAGTCTCTCCCGACAAAAGGGGAGGGCCTGTTGGGTTCACACATCTCCAACTCTTGTAAAAAGGATTCCAAGGAGTCGAGAGAGGAGATGTCTCATCGACGTCATTCTTGGGATCAAGACAGGTCTCAGTCCCAAGAATCTCCAGTTTCTGCTTCGGTCTAAATCGTGGCCTCGGCCGCTGGCTTCATGGTACCCCATCAGGCCAGCCAGCTCAGACGTGGGACGACGACTCGATTGAAATTATCATCGACCCCGTCAACCTGTTGTTCACCAATGAGGCCAACAATTCTCTGTTCAGGACTCTGGTCCTGACTGGACCTACCGAGGAGGAAACCCATCCCGCTGGAAACCTCTTCACGGTCCTTGTCCTTTACCCGGGGAGCCGCGGGTCTCCCTGGCTCCTTCTGAGCACCCCCATCAGTCGTCACCCCCCGTCCCCTGACAGAAGAGGTCAGGGTCTTGGACACCCTCGACCGAGAGGCCGAGAAAATCTCACAAATGTTTCAAAAGTGGTGCCACCTCTATTCATCCTCGTCCTCCTCAGATGAGGAGAGGCTTCAGCGCAAGTTATGTCAGTGCTACGAGAATCTCATGTGGCAACAGTTGGTGTTAGCCAGTCTGTAGTCAACCCCAGTTTCCACACCGGCCATCACATGGTTGTCGCCCTCTAGGCCGATGCCAACTACTCTGGAGCTGGTCAACACCGCCCCTCCACCCGAGGAACCAGTGAAGTCCCTTCCGGCTTGACCAGAACTGGCCTTTCCACTGGTCGTGGTGGAGCCGCCACCTAAACAGCCTCCCTCTAGGGCTCCTGCCAAGGAGTCTCAGCCCGCTGGGGGCCTCCCACACAGGCTGTCAGTCACCCTTATTGTCCACGGCGGGTCAAGAGTGACTGGTGGTCAGCCGATCTATCCGGACTCCGACTTGCATTCTCGTCTCTTTGACAATGACTCGCTTGGGGGTCTCAATGGAGGAAGGTCCCATGCCTTTCATGGGCTTTCTCCATCTCATCTCTGAATCTACAGGGATGCCTTTGGAGCCTGTTCAAAAACAGGCTGAATATCCTCTGACAGATATCCTGTAAAAGGGGGATTCTCAGACAGAGGCTTTCCCAGAGGCCAAAGCCATTGTTGATCTGGCCTTGGAGCTTTAATAGCACTCTGCCTCATGCCCTGCGCCTTCAGCCCAGATGGCCCGCACGTATGCGTTCAACATCGGCACCCTATTAAGATTCTCAGAGCACCCCTTGGCCGATAGGTTGGTGACCGAATCTGTGTTTCGGCACTTGGGCAATTCAGGAGACACCAACAGACCCCTGCGCAAAGAGTCCAAGAAACTGGACCACTCTGACAGGAAAGTCTGTGCTACCTCTTCACATTGTCTCCATCAGGCGAGCTCGGCCGTTATCATGCCACATTTTTCTCATGCCCTCCTGGGTTCTCTGGATGAGGTAGTTTGTCATCTCCCCACGGACCTTCAGACTACAGTCAAGCAGGTCCAGGACCAGGGTCGGGCTGTTGCTAAACAGCAACTCCAGGCAAGACTGGAAGTCAGGGATTCTTGTGCCTGCTCGGTTGTGGGCGCAGTCACCATGCTCCGCAGGGCTTGGCTGAGGGTCTCGACCTTCACAGCAGACACCCAGCACAAAGTGATGGACCTTTCCCTTCCTGGACGCTGATTTGTTCGGTCCAGGAGTTGAAGGTCACCTCCAGCGCATCGAGAAGTCCAGTGCCACCTTTGTCTCTGTTGCTTCCGACCAGAAGTAATCGCAAAGTTCCAAAAAGCAGAAAAGGAAGCCTTTTCAGCCTTCTGACCCTGTGGCCAAACAACTCCAGTTTGTCAGAGCAGCAACAGCAAGCTCAACCTTGGTGCCCTTGGCCCAAGTCAGGGGCTTCAGCAACCCGCAAGCCCAGAGGGAAAGGTCCCGGTGGTTCCTCGGGTGGACCTTCCTCCTCCATCTTGCACAGTGATGGGATGGGGTTGCCAGCCCCCTACCCATCATGCCCATTCTGGGTCCTCCGGCCCCGCCACTTCCTTTCCGCCTGATTTACTGTTGCAATGGACAGGTGGGTCTTGGAAGTGGTTGGTCAGGGACTGCCTTTGGAATTTGAGCAGTACCTGCCAAGCCAAGCCTCATGGGATGGAAAAGGTATCCGTACACACTCAGTCGGCTCTCAGAGATATCGCCCAACTCCTCCACAAGGAGGTAGTGGTCAGAGTCGCAGATCTCCCTGTCAGCCCAGGGTTCGTTTCCAGGTACTTCTGGTCCTGAAATGGATGGGGGGCTGGTGACCCAGTCTAGATCTGCACGACCTGAACCAGTTTCTCAGGTCTCGCGCATTCAGGATGGTAACTCTGTCTCAGATCATACCATCTCTCGAGCAGAACATATGGTTTTGCTCCCTGGATCTGCAGGACGCAATCTTATCTGTGTCAGTCTTCACCATTCATCACTATTTTGGTACCAGACAGAGGCTAGGACCCTGTGGGAGATTTTTTTTATTTTTTGGAGTGGAGCTTGACGAGGGGCCCCATCCCCGAGGCCAACGCAGACGTGGCGCCGCAGGTTGGCCGCTACCTGCGTTCATCCTCCCCTGGCTCCAGTTCTGCTTTCTCCTGCCATTGAGAAAGGACTCGGTGGAAGCCTCAATTCTCTACTGCATATTATGGCCAGTCCGTTGATTCACAGTTCTGCTCACTTCAGTACTCGGCGGCGCCTCCCAGAATACCCGGTCAGATCTTTCCTTTTATTTTCTATCACCACCCAAGTACCTTGTTTTGTTTATTGTTTTATTGTAGGGTCATGTCTCATTCGGGGACAAGAAGAAATCTTCACGGGCGGGTTGGTCCCCAGTGCATCAGTGTCCCTGCGGCCGACTTTTCCACCACAGACCAGCATGACCAGTGCTTAACCTGCTTAGGCCGTGACCATGATGTGGATCGTTGCAACACCTGTTTTTCTCTGGGCCACAGAGTGTTGGAAATGCGCACGTTTAAGGTCGGACGTGCGCCGCTGACTTTCGGGAGGACAGGCTCGCACTCGGAAGGACAAAGTTAGGTTTCTTGACCCTTCCTCCAGGTCCCCTTTCGGTTCTATACAGCCCACGGAGGAGGGGGCCTCGGTCACTTTTAGCCATGCCGTGGTGGGGACTTCTTCCACGCTGCAGGAGGCCCAGTCTGGCCCCCTTGGGGGCCGGGTGAGAGGCACCATTTCGGCAGTCGCTTCCTTGGAAGCGAAGGCTCCACCAGCATCATGCACTGGGACCTGTGGGTCTGAGCCAGTGCCATCCTCGGTGCCGCCCCTGACTCTGGTGTCACTTGCGGCACCATGGGTGCGGGTGGCGCCGCAGGACCCATCTGTGGCGCTGCTTCTATCTCTGGTTCTGCTCGCAATGCTGGGGATGTGGGCAACGCTGTGGGCAAAGCCGCCTGTCTCCGTGCCACTCATGTGTGTCAGATGGGGGAGGTGCCACCTCTGTCCCCAGTGCCGTTCGCGGGGGGTAGGGAGGAGTAGTAGTAAAATTTTTATTTATACAGTATAACACCATTAAGGCTATGATATGCCCTTTTTACAAGGTGAACCTGTGTAAATAACAACTAAAATTAACATCAAATACAAAACAGTTGTCGCATACAAACAATACATAAGACCAACTCACATTGTAACATTACAATCAAATACCAATGCTAAAAATATCTATAACCCTTCCTAGAGGAGTTAAGGTTTACACCTCAGTCTAATTAACATTATTGCACTCACACTGAAAGGAATACTCCTAATGGTCCCACTTGTGGTCCTGGGACCGGCAGGGATTGGGGGAGGTGGTCTTGGTCCAGACTTGCTGTCCTCTTCCTCAGAGGAGGACGCGGAGGCTGACCCGGATTGGCTCCCAGATTCCTGTAATTCCTCAGGGTCTAGCACTTCGGACCCACTAAGCCCCCTACTGGGGAGCAGGGGGATTCCTCTGGTTCTGAGGTCGGTAGTACTGACCAGCCTTTGAGTGCCCAGGTGGACACCATGGGGCAACCCGGAGCAGGAGGCCTGTCTGCTTCTCCAGTGGGCATACCCCCTTCTGTGGCTGTCTTGGCTAGCCCTACTTCTGGGCCAGCCGGGACGTCCCAGGCAGGGGAGGGCTCTGCACCTCCAGCTGTCTCCCAGGAGTCGACCACGGGGTGTCAGCTGCCTCAGCTAGTGGTGAGGAAGAGGGACTTTTCCGAGTCTGAAGGGTTGAGTAGCCAGGGTTCAGCGCAATGGCCTCTCCCAGGGACCCAGGCGTGTGCTGGGAGGAGTAGTAGTGTGGATCTGCGCCTCTCCCCTGATGTCTCTCTGAGAGGCATATCTTCTCAGGAAGTCAGAGGTAGTCCTTTCGGACCCACATGATCCCAGTTACTTTGCAGGGGGATTTCTTCCATCGGGCACAGCTTCTGCCGTTCCAGTCCAGTTCTAAGGCTCTTGTCTGCTGGTACCACTAGGTCTCTCTCTATCTCCTTTGGGATCATTAGTTCGGTCCTCCTGTCCGAGCAGAGTCCGTGCTCCTCTGAGGAGGTGCTTGGCCCTGTGTCTCTGCCAACTCCTCCTCCTCTCTCAGGTGTTCCCAGTCCTACGGAGCCCCTTACTTGGGAGCAGTTCAGGACCTCGGCTGCACTTTTCCCTGCCTGCTTTAGAGCCATGGATGAGCAGGTATTTCACCACTCCCCAGTGCAGCCTGACCCTGTATCTCCGGACTCATTGGCTTCCTCGTCTTATTCTCTGAGGGAGAGGAAACATTCGTCCACCTTTCCCCAGCGGCTGATCTTTCCAGCTATCAGCGCTTCCTGTTGGGACTGCTCAATGGGCTCCATATCTCCACTCTTGGGGAGCGCAGTCCGGACCGGTCGGCACAAGCCTTCCTAGGCGAGTTCACTGCGATCAGCCTCTCGATTCCTACCTGGCCCCCCCCGGGGTCTCCAGGAACTCTGCCTCACCTCCCCCCCCTTAGGGCATGATGCTTTTGGATACCTCCTCTGGGCAGAAAAGCCCAGGCCATGACCGGCCCCTGTATTTGACACTTCGGACTTCGATTTCTGGGGCAGGAGGATGTTCTCCTCTGCACAGATTTTGCTCTGCGTGGCAGCGCATAGGGCCCACCGTGCTACCTAAAACAGGTACTTGTGGTCACGGCTAGGACAAATTCTAGCCTCCCTGCCTGATTCGGAGGAACCCAGACAAGCCATTGCCCTCTCCACTCAGGGCCTGGAGCTTGTAAGACACCAAAGCAAGGGCATTGTACAACGCCAGTGAGGTGGCTTCCAGGCTGGTGAGGACAGCGATCTGCATTAGGCGGTCTACATGGCTTTGTCTGTCCCGGTTGTCATCTTTGACCCGGTGTAGGGTGATTTCCTCTGCTTTCCGGAGAACCCACTTTTTCTCCTGTAGGGTGAAACAGGAGCTTTAGTGGCGCCGTCCATCTCCTGCGAGGAGCTCCCCGCCTCACCCAGACCAGTCCCAGACCCAGCCAGGCCTGTAGGGGTTCTCCCCTCTGGTGTCTCCCACACTGGAGGCTAAGGGATACTATCCTTTAGGGAGGTACTGGGCCCCCTTAAGGGGGCTCGGTACTCACCTAAATAGTGATGAATGGTGAAGATTGACACAGACAAGATATGAAAATTACGTACCTACCGTAATTCTTGATCTTTCTCTGTATCTTCATGATTCATCACTAAATCCCACCCTCCTTCCCCCTAGGGCCTCAGTCTCTGAGTGATCCTCCTCCCTGTTTGTCTCCCTTGTTGGTCAGCACCTCCCTTGAATCGGGGGAGGTTTCCTCTGGGGAGGCAGTCAGGAACAGTTATGTTTCGGGGATTCTGGAGTTTCCCTCCTGTCCGCTCCTCGATTGAATCCTCCTGACTCCCTCTCGGGAGGAGTCATGGGGTTAGAAGGACCTCTCGAACCTCCAGTTTTCTCCAAAAGTTTATTTTGCAACCCTCTTTGGGCGTGGTCTGTTTCTCTCTTACCCGAGGTGTTTTCTAACACCTCCTTTTTCACTCCTACTCTCTCATTGGTTGGCAGGAGGGGAAGACGCCGCACACCTTAATTGTGTGGCCTGCCTCAACCTTAAAGTGATTGGTTCTCCTCAACTCTGGCTTGCTTCTGCTTCAACCCATGCTGCACCGTGGTCATGTGCTCATGCCCTGTAATCCTCCTGGATTAATTCTGACAGCTTTGGGTTTCAGTCTGCTCCCTCAAAAGGCCTAGGTCGTTGCCCGGGGGGTGGGCGGTGTCACCTACTCCTCCCTTTTCTTCCCCTTTCTACCCTCCCTTCTCCACCCTTTCCTTTCGCCCAGAGAGTGGGGCCCCCTTCCTTCCTTCCCAATCCCTTAGGCTTCTCTTTTGCTGTCCTCTCAGACATTATCCTTTTTTTTTTCTATTCCTTGCCCCCCTCCAATCCCTTCCTGACAGGTAATGGCCAACCCGCAAGCGCCACGTAGCACCTCAGCCTCGAGGGCTCCACCTCCAGAATAAATCTCCTGCAGGTTCCTTGCCTCCGGCCAGTACCCAAATAGTGATAAATGGTGAAGATACACAGAAAGATCAAGAATTACAATAGGTATGTAATTTTAATTTCTTTCACATCCCGAACTGTCCGTCACTCCGACAGTTCCTCCACTTCAGGGCAGAGGGAAGTTTCAAGCCATGCCATTCGACCTGTCATCAGCCCCCAGGGTCTTCACCAAATGCATAGCAGTGGTGGCGGCCCATCTTCAGTGTTGAGGGGTCAGAGTGTACCACTATCTGGATGATTGGCTTATAGCGGGTTCCTCCAATCCTGCCTCAGCCTTGGCCTCCTGATCAGTGAGGCCAAATCGGAACTTGTGCCTTCACAGGTGATCTGCTACATCAGAGCAGAGCTCGACTCCTGCCGAGCCAGAGCCAAGCTCCCAGCGGACAGGGCAGAGGTTCTCACCTCCCTTGCCTGATCATTTCTGGTTGGGCACTTGCACCCTGCCCGGGACTTACTGTGACTTCTGGGTTACAAGGCAGCCTGCACCTCTGTGGTCCAGTGGCATATGCACCCCCTTCAGTGGGAGCTGGCCAGCCGATGGACTCTGCGTGTAGGTCATTTCGACCAGCTGGTCACTGTGACCCAAAAGATGTGGGATGCCTCCAGTGCTGGACCGTCCTAGAACATCTGCGGGGCGGGGGATCTCATTTGTCCACCCTGAGCCGACAGTCGTTCTGACGACCGACGCCTCTCTCACGGGCTAGGGTGCCCTCATGGGGAATCGCAGAGTCCACAGGCTCTGGTCCCCCGAGGAGCCCTGATGTCACATCAACCTGCTGGAGCTCCGAGCAGTCTGACTGGCACTGACTGCATTCCCTCTGTTCCTTCAGGGTCAAGTGGTTCAGGTCCAGACGGACAAACCATGACCATGTACTATCTCAGCAAACAAGGCAGCACCACTCCTGGCCTCTGTGCAGGGAAGCTCTCCACATCTGGACCTTTGTGAGCCAACTGGAGGCAGAACTCCTAGCCATCCATGTGGCAGCAGCTTCAGATCAGCTGGCAGACACCCTCAGCCGTGTGGGCGAGGTGTCCCACAAATGGCCTCTCCATCCAGAGGTAGTTCACAGCTTGTTCTCCCAGTGGGGCACCCTCAGGTGGACCTGTTCACCTCCAGGGAGAACACAAACCTGAGGTTGTTTCATGGCCACCCCCCTCAGCAGGTCTCACTGCAGGGGGATGCCTTCTCGAGGCCATGGACCCCAGGCCTCTTCTATGCCTTCCCTCCACTACCCTTGATCCACAGAGTGCTCCTCAAGGTTAGGGGGGACAAGGCGCAAGTGATCCTGGTGGCACCGGACTGGCCCCGCCAGTTTTGGTACCCCGATCTCCTCAGCCTCAGCAATAGGCTCCCGAGGCATCTTCCAGTATGCTCAGACCTGCTTTCAGTCAGTCAAGGGAAGGTGCTCCACCCGAGCCTTCAGTCCCTGCACCTGACAGCCTGGTTCCTGAGTGGCTAGAGTTCTAGGCTTTGGGTCTCTCCGAAGATGTCGTCACTGTAGTTACATCCAGGAAGGAATTGACCAGGAAGTACTATGCCTTCAGGTGGAAAAGATTTTTCATTTGGTGTCAGGGCAAGGGCCTGGATCCCTTGTCCTGTCCAGTGGCTAGCATTCTTGACTATTTTTGGTCTCTCTCCAAAGGCGGGGTCTTCAGCCTGTGACCCATAAGGTGCACCTGGCAGCCGTCTCTGCTTACCGGGCTCGAGCCGGTCAACAGATGATGGAACAGGAGAAGGTGGACTGGTGTTTTTTTCAAAGGCCTCAACCATATTTCACCTCCAGTGCATGAACTACCACCACCATGAGATCTAATGCTGGTACTGGCAAAGCTCATGGGCAAGCCATTTGAACCGATGCACAGAAGTGAGATGTCACACCTGTCGTGGAACACTGTCATCTTCCCTTGTCAAGCTTCACCATTCATTACTGCTTGGGTAGCTGAGGCGCACCCTGCCTGAGGGTTTTTTTTTTTTTTTTTATCATCATGCGTGAGGTGCCGCAGCCGGACTCCCTCCATCTCAGTTCTGTTTCTCCCGCCGTCTAGGCTGCACCTGCTACACAGTTAGTGACAGGCCGGATTCAATCCAGACTCCTTCTCGAACTTCTCTCGACGCCGTCAAAACCCGGTAAGACCGTTCTTTTTATAATTTCTTCTACGGCGCCGAGAGCTTTTGCTGTTTTATTCATATTTTTTTTCGCATCATGTCAGGTTCTGGGGCCAAACGTAAGTCGAAGGCGGGCCACGCCCCATGCGTCGGTGCTCCTGTGGCCGGCATTTTTCCGTCACACATTGGCATGATGTTTGTCTTTGTTGCCTGGGACCCAACCACGATATAGATGCATGCGACGCCTGTTTCTCCATGGACCGTCACATCCTAGAAGTCCGCGAGTTCAAGATCAACAAGGCCTCCCGACCTCGGGGCATGCCGCTCAGCGATTCCCAGGTAAGGTCTCTAGGCCCTTCCTCCGGTCCCTCTCGGCCTATACGGTCTGTAGAGGAGGAGGAGGCTTCCTCATCTTCTCTTGCCGAAGAGGAAGCTTCTTTTGTGGTGTCAGAGGAACGCCGAGGTCCCCCCCCGCGGCCGCAGCGGGGACACCGCCTCGGCAGTCACCTCCTCGGAGGTGCAGGTTCCTCCAGTGTCGAGGCCACGCCTGCTGGGCCCGCATTGGTGGACCCTCACGCCTTATTCCATCGCCGCTTTGGATCACGGTGCCGCGGTGCTGGTGATCGAGATGGCGCCATGCGGTGCCATGTTGGCCTCGCCACCCATGAGCCGCGGGGCCCGGCTCGCTTTTCTATTGGTGCCGAGGGGTCCTGGCCGATGGCGGTGCTGCGGTCTGGCTGGCACCGCTGGGGAGCTGGGGCCGGGCCTAGATGTCGGGGTCCGGGGTCATCCTGTGCCACCTCCGCACTGACGCCGTCAAAGTGTCAGCTTCACCAGAGACCCTGGGGTTGCCAGTATTATGGTCCAGCTGGTCTCTTCCACCTCAAGGCTGATGATTCAGACGTGACCTGCCTGGCACCCCGACTCTTCAGAGTCAGGGTCTCCGTGGCACGGTGCTAGGCGGCCTAGCTACTTATTCCTCTGTCCCGCTGCTGTCCTCCGCAGACCCCAGGCTGGGGTGGTCTGGGGTCCCTGGGGGCGGAGGAGCGGGGTGGAGGGAGGGCTGTCCTCCTGGGGTCCGGGCAGCTACCGACCCCTGGTGTTGCTGCACCCTCGGGTGGGAGGTCGCTGGGGTCGGAGGAGGCATTCTCGGAGTCCAAGGGGTTGAGGGGCAGGGTTCAGGCATCTCGGTCTCTGTGGCTCGGAGCCATAGCGCTGGGCCCCGTCTTTCCCTTTTGGACCCCAGGGACCCCTCTGGTGGCGTTGCTGTGGGCTGCCCTTCTGGATCCATGCAGTCCCAGGTTCATCATAGGGGAGGATCCCCTTCTGGGCTCTTCCAGGCTACGCATCCCCAGGGTTCCATTTTGCGACCTGGTCTGTTGTCCGGGATCCTGCCAGCTCGGACTTGGTTCCCCTGATTCCAGAGCCTTAGCAGAGGACAGTTGCCTCACCGTATGTGCCCTTCTCCCATTCCTCTGCAGCCACCCCCCGCTCTCCCAGGCCATGTCGGTCCCACGGGCCCGTTATCCTGGGAGACATTCAGCAGTTCTGCTGCGGCCTTCCCCTCATATGTTAGGTGCATGAATGAGCGGGTTTTTAGTCTATCCCCACCGCCGCAGGAGTCCTCTGGACATTCAAGCTCTCCATCATCCTCGTCTCCCTCCTCTGAGGGAGAGGAACCCACTGCTCATCTCTCCTCCGATGCTGATTTCACTGAATATCAGCGATTCCTTTCGAGGATGGTGAGGGATCTTCGAATTTCCTATGTTAGGCGAGACAATACTGAACGGGAGACACGTGAATTCCTTGGCGAATTCAGTGGCCAGCACTTAGTGGTACTATCCTGGCCTGTTCCCTTCCTGGAGGCGTCTATCCATTCCTGGCAGTCGCCAGCCGCTCTTTCTCCAGCCCCGCAAACTACCAATGTAGGTATTGTGCCCTTCGAACTCTTGGGTACTCTCTCCAACCCACCCTCGGGATTGGCATACCTAGAGACTCCTCCAGGCGCCCGCCAGCTTGGCGACGACCACCGCCCAATCGACTCGGATTTCTACATGCCCACCAGTGGGGTGTGTGTGTTCTTCCTCTCGTATGGCGTCTTGCATTGCATCTCATCAGGCCCATCACGCTGCCTACAGTAGGCATTTGTGGTCGATGCTTTCCCAAATCTTAGCATTAATGCCTGATACAGAGCAAACCAGACAAGCTATTGCCCTCTCTGCTATAGGCCTGGAGCTGGCAAGACACCAAGCAAGGGCATCTTATGACGCCAATGAGGTGGCTTCCAGGGACAGCGATCTGTATTAGACAGACAGCATGGCTTCATCTATCAAGGTTGTCACCCCTGGCCCGGGCGAGGGTGATTCGCTCTGCTTCCGTGGGACCCATCTCTTTCCTCCAGAGCTAGAAGACTTCTGCAGGGCTTCCTCTGTCTCCCTGTCCTCGGGGCACCTCCTAGCTCTTCTCCCCATAGGCTTTCTCTTGATTAGCCCAGGTCTTCGCCTGTTTCTCACCAACAGGAGGCTGGGATCTTGCTCCTCAGATTTCTACCCCTTTTGGGGGAGCTTGGTACTCACCCAAGCAGTAATGAATGGTGAAGATTGACAAGGGAAGATATGAAAATTATGTACCTACTGTAATTCTTGATCTTCTTTTGTATCTTCCTGGACTAAGTCTCCATCACTCATTCACACTTGTGGGATGGCGCCAGAGGCGCTAGGACCGAGCGGGAGCCTAAAGTTTTCAGAAAGGTCGGCGCCGAGAGAGGGCCACGCATGCACGACACCGTGAGACTAGCTCGTGCCTGTGTAGGCTGTCTCGGCGTCGACCCTCCAACCGCCTCAGTTCCTTTTCTCCCACCGTCGAGTGATCTTGGATGTCGATGTCGCTCGTCTGCCGGAGTCGAAGTTTTCGTCTATATGACAACAGCTCTTAATTTTTTAATATTTTAAAGTAGTAATTTATTATTTTACGAAGAAGAAGAAGAAAAAGAAATTCTTTCCTGCCATCAATGGAGTCATCCTTAAATGGTAGCGTTGACAGTAGGAAGACTTCGTTTGAAAGTTTTGTGGCAGAGGGGCTGTGTCCGTCCGCGCCTCTTAATTACGGGTCTGACCACGGACAGTCCTGTGCTCGGGGTGGGGGAGGATAGCCTCCAAGCACAAATCTAACGGTTCTGGTGATCCGGCTCCGCTTGACCTCAAGCTCTTCTTCCTCGTTCGGGGAAGAAGAATCGGTGCCGCTGGACTTTGGTGGGTTCCTCTTGGCCCCGCTCCTAACGGCTGCTTTCTCGACTCCGAGCTCCATCTCTGTCCTCGCTGGAGCTCCGGTGAGCAGTTTCACCTTTGGGTCGCTCCTGTGGAGCAGGGGGTTCGACTTTCCAGTTTTCCTGGCTCTGTTCCTGCATTTGGGACCTCTGGGCCTCGGAGCCGTTGGACCGGAGCTGGGTTGATTGGATCATGTATAGTGAGGTGCCCTCTGGGTGCCTTTGCCATCGTGTCGACCCCTGCTACCCCCCCTCTCCCTTTTCCATGCAGGGGCCGGCACGGGCACCATCTTTTTCCTTCTCCCCTTTTCAGGATTTCCATTGGCATTTTCCTTTGGCGCCGTTGTTCGGCGTCATGGCTCAGTGCCTTGGTTGGCTCCGTGCCTTGGTCGGTGCCGTGGCTCGGAGCCTTGGTCGGCGCCGTACCTCAGAGCCATGGCTCGGTGCCTTGGTCGGCGCCGTGGCTCGGAGCCATGGTCGAGCCGTGGCTCGGAACCATGGCTCGGTGCCTTGTTCGGGTCCATGGCTCGGTGCCTTGGTCGGCGCCGTGGCTCGGAGCCATGGTCGGTGCCATGCCTCAGAGCCTTGGCCTCGTGCCTTGGCGCTGTGGCTCGGCATGGTCGGCGCCTTGCTTGGCGCCGTGGGTTGGCACCATCACCTGTGCGGCACCGCGGTGCTCTTTGCCGCCACTGGTTGGCTTATCAGCAGTGCCGCACCCACGCAGCGTGCTGCACCAGCAATGCCAGGGGTGGTGCTGGGAGCACTCGTGGGTGCCGCGGGTGACGCTGTGGGCACCCATGGGTTCCATGGATGCTTCAGATGCCATGGGTGCCACTGGTGCCTTGGGTACCAGGTTGACACCCATGGGTGCCATGGGCTGGTGCCCTCAGGTGCCATTGGTGCCCTGTGGTGCCATTCTTGCCATGGGTGTCATTGGTGCCATGGGCGTCAGAGGTGCCCTAAGTGCCATTGCTACATGGGTGCTGGGAGTACTTGTGGATACTGCCATGGCTGCCCTTGGGTATTGCCCAGGTTGGCATAGGCACTGCTCGGTGTCCTCCTGTGCCACGAGTGCTGCTGATGCCTCACGGGTGCTAGTGGGTGCTGTATGGCAGAATTAGTGACACATTTTTCCTTTCAGACTCATTCCACCGAACTTGTGAAGGGATGTTTACCGCAGAATGAACTCCTGTTCTGCGGATTATTTTTTCCACACATTTTAGTGAGTCATGATCTATGTGAGATCTTGTGTCATCCAGCGGTTTTCTGCTGTGGAACTCTGCTGTACCGTTCTGCCAGCAGAATCTCATTCTGCTCAGCACTTTCTCTGCTCCCTGCGTGGTACCAAGCTCTTCGACATCCTCCTGATGGTGGAGTCTCTAGTGGCTCTGACCTAGACCATTATTGGAGGTCCTTCTGGGGTAGAAGTGCATCTAGATGAGTCTTTCCCTGTCCTCCTGATCAGTAACACAGCGGACAGCTCATTTTATATACTGGAGGGCGCGACACCTCTGTCTTCAGAGTCCATGATGTAAAATCCTTTCAGTAGTTCCTCAGTAACAGGGTACACTATAGTATTTCACACTGCGTCCGTGGACCATACTCTCCTGCGTCTAGACTTTTTCAATCGTCAAGACAGTTATACTCTGTGTAACATTTTATTTTAATGGTCAGGGGCCGATCTGACTCTTCTGCTCCTTTGATAGGGGTATGTAGCCTCCTTGTGATATTGAGTCTTCGGTGGCTTCTTCGGCACAGGTGGTTAACTTCTCTCCAGCTGTGGTTGTTAGTCCTGTCATGATTTCAGTATGGGCACTCAGGCTTTTTCCACACAGATGGAGAACATCTTCGTCTTTTTGTATCAAGACAATTCTCAAAATAGCAGCCTGAAGGCCTTCTTAGGCTCGGACTAAAAAAAAAAAAAAAAAAAATTTATGTCACATAGTTTTTATCACAGCACATGGCCTAGTTGAATATTACCCCCTTATTGGGGGTTGAGTCTGGTCAGATTCCTCCTCAGCACCCGAGGCGCCTGCCTCTGGATACGTAAAGAGTACCTGATTTATTCTTTCTCGGAGTCCGATCCGCGATATATGGGTCATCTCTTTCTGAGAGATTTCTCTCATTCAGAGACATTTTCTAGACCTAGGCCACTGCCCAGTCTGTTAATTTCTATTCTTTTATCAGGCTTTCTTTCTCTCAACAGAGCCTTACAGCAGCAGAAGCGACTCTTCACAGAGTCGGAACTCCGTTTCCTGCTTCCTTGCTTGCTTAATTTAACAGGCGATTTTCTCCTTGACGGATGGTCAAGTAGGTCCCTTTTTCTGAGGAAGCTTCTCAAATATTCACACCTTCGGTTCCTGTGCTCTGGTCCATGCCAGTCGCTCACGACTGCTTTCCGGTCTGCCCTGAACCATTAGACTTAACCTCCAACTCTTTCAGCTCCTGAGGTCTCTTTACATTACATTAGTACATGTCTTTGACACTATTACGTTTGGTCCTAGACCAAATTGTAAGGTCAGGTTCTTACCACTCTCCTAAAGTGGTTGTGGTTTCCTGGCAGACTTTCATTTTGTGCCCATTGCAGTCGTCTGTAAAGTGGTGAGTTACAACTCGAGTGCTTGTCTTGTAAACACTGTGTTCTAGATGCTCTTTTCATGACAGCTCTTTTTATTAGCAGGACAGTCCTTGGCCGTCCTTTCTGAGTGAACCCCATCTCCTACCACCCTACTCAGGGTTGTTGGTTTTAGCTTGGTACTCTCCTACAAGTGTGAATGAGTGATGGAGACTTAGTCCAGGAAGATTTGGAAATTATGTACTTACCGTAACTATTGATCTTCTTGGACAGTCTTCATCACTCATTCACACGCCCACCCACCATCCACTGGGTTCACTTGTTTTCTTTCCTGGTCTTCACGGTCCTATGATTCAGACTGTGAGGACATTATTCAAACACCATGAAGTCTTGCTATATTATGACAAATGCAGTTAGCCACTGCACTTGAACTGCCCCGGAGAGGAAAGAGTTAACTCCAGGGAGTCTGGAGTTCTACAGCGCGAGAGCGCTTATGCCAAAGCTCTATCTGGGCAGTTTCAAATGAAACTGTCAGATTCTTTACTCCGCCATTGAACAGTCGCCCGGAGATCAGCTCCTTCAGCTCGTTCATTTCTGTTCTTTAGTATTTTCGGTTCATTTGAACCGGCAAAAGTATTTATTTTACCGCATTTCGTTAAAGCTCTATCTGGTAAACCGAGTACAAAAATTAAAGTCTGTGTGGAAATTCAATTATCGGTTCGGTTTTGAACCGATCGTTTGCTGAAATTAACGCTTTAAAGTGTTGGTTGGCTTTAGAGTGTGGAGTCTCGGTTCTTATCGGTTCTAAAAACCTTGCTTTAAAATTAGGTTTTTTCAAATACTCGTGACACGGTTAGAACCGATAAGGGTGTCTTGCCTGGCACTGCCATCAAAAGGGCAAGTTTGGTTAGGCTGGCATTATGTCTGAGAAACCCAAAAGAAAACCGGGCCTACTGGCCTCAACACTGTGATGTCTGTGGGGAAGCTCTTGCCAAGGCTGACCCACACACCACTTTGTGTTTATTGTCTGGGGCTGACCACCTCCTGTCAGACTGCCAGGTGTGTAAAAATTTCCTGCAGCCACCCTGAAAAGAGATTGGGCCGCTCAGGAACTAGAGGCCAAAAAGTCCGCTGACCCGATGGCCAGCCCGGTCCAGCACCCACTGGACCAGAGGGAGTGCCTCTGACCAGGGCGAGACTTCCTCGGCAAAGGAAGGCTGGTTCAGAGAAACCAGTCCCAGTGAAAAGACAAAGAAATCAGTAGGTTTGGAGTCCAAAATTGTCTCCAACTGCTGCAGAAATAGCTAAAGCCATACAGATTGTCCAGTCACTGTCTCAGGGTCCTGTCGAACCACCAACAGTTGGTAAAGGGTTGGTTCTCTCAGTTCCAGTGGTTCAGGAGTATGATGTTGAGGAATTTTATGAACCACAGGAGGGGAGGAGGAATTTGATCAATATATATGTGGCTGGGAGGGTCTGATGTGCCCATTGAACCGGACATCTCGGACAGACCTTTAGAATCTCCTCCTATTCTGTCTGAGTCCCTTCTCATTTTATGTTTTACAAAAGGTTGCAGAAACCCTCCAGCTTCCTTTAGAGGAGGCTGTGGATGAGCAAGAGGAGCCTGATTACAGAAATGATGGATATACTAGAGTCTAGGAGGTTGTCTATTCCTTGCATAAGTCATTTAGAAGCAAACAACAAAGATTTTAAAAATCCTCATTTTGTCCCTCCTGTAGATAAAAAATGGACAGAAGGTATACTTTGTCAGGCTCTGATACAGACTTCCTCACTGGAGTAGTGTAGTCATGTAGGTGTGGTTCAAGCTGCAGCCTGTAGACAAGTATTCCTTGGCCTCACATCCTCCTGATAAGGATTCCAGGAGGATTGATGCCATGGCGAAAAACAGTATATGGCAGCTTCTTTGGGACTCAGGCAGGCAAATTATATGGCTTATGTAGCTAGATATCAGAAATCTAGATGGGACATAGTATTGCAGTTAGCCAAGCAGGCCATGGCCAGCTGGCTAGTGAGTGGAACAGGTGGCTGCTGATGGCATTGAAGCCTCTAAAGTTCAATTTCATACTGCTGTTGATGTTAATGATGTTTCCTCTAGGGTCATGGCCACTTCTGTAGCTTTCCGTAGGTTGGCATGGCTCAGACGCACTAATCTGTCCCAAGATACTCAGTCAAAGGGTATGGATTTTCCTGTAGTGGGTAATTCTCTGTTTGGGGAACAAACAGAAAACTATATGAAAAAGATGGATGAATACAGAACTACCTACAAAAGTGCCCAGGCTAAGGAAAGGCATGCCACTCCACAGAGGCACGCTCCCAGAGGTAGGGGCAGGCCTTTCCACAGGCCATTTTACCAATCTCAGGCCTCCTCTGCGTTTGCACAGAGGGGTTTCTTCAGAGGCAGAGGTAGACGGGCACAAGTAAACCGCCCCTCCCTCCCTCAGCCTACATTGCTAAGCAGGCACCCTGATGGGGTGCCCAGGGCCGATTCTCCTGTACCAGTATTTCAGCCAGAACTGGGTGTCCCTAACTCGGACAGATGGGTTCTGGAGGTAATAAGCCAGGGTCTGGTTCTCAGCTTCAAACAGTTTCCAAAGATGAGAGCAGACATTTTCCACCTGCAAATCCTACAGAAGCCCTTGCTTTGGAAGCAGAGGTTTCTTCTCTTCTGGACTGCAAAGCAGTAGAAAGGGTCCCTCCTTGCCATCAGGGCAAGGGGCTGTACTCAAGATACTTTCTTACCCCAACAAAGACAGGAGAATGGCGGCCCACCCTAGATTTAAGGTACCTGAGCAAGCATCTTTTGAAACCAAAGTTCAAAATGTTAACTCTGGCAATGATTTTGCCTTCCCTGAGGCCAGGGGACTGGCTGGCTTCCCTGGACCTCAAGGATGCCTATTTTCATGTTCTGATCAGGCCTTCTCACCGAAAGTACCTCAGGTTCGAACTGCCCTCAGGCCACTACCAGTTCAGGGCAGTGCCCTTCGGCCTTACCTCTGCGCCAAGGGTATTCACAAAATGTCTAGCTGTGGTAGTGGCTCATTTAAGAAGGCAAGGGATTGCTGTGTTTCCCATCTGGACGACTGGCTCCATAGTGGGTCAGTCCCCAGATCAGGTAAAATCCCACTTGCAAGTCACCCAGCAGCTTCTCACTTCCCTGGGATTCCTGCTGAATTTACCAAAGTCAGTTCTGGAACCAGTTCAGGTACTAACTTTCATAGGTGCAGAATTGAACACAAAGTTAGCCAGGGCATTTCTTCCCTCGAAAGGGTAGACAGGCTCATTGCCTTGGCATCCTCCTTTACCCCCGCGGTTTCTCGACCAGCAAGGCATTTTCTGCAACTCCTAGGGCACATGGCTGCTTCCACAGCGTAGTGCAAGGAGCAAGATTCCAGATGAGGGACATTCAGTTCCATTTGAGGGCCTATTGGTCTCAAAGGAGGGACCCCTTTCCAAATTGGTTCCAGTGACTCCAAACTCTGATCCTGGCTCTACACTGGTGGCAGGATCAAAGCAATCTAAAACAGGGGTTCCTTTCATTCCTGCCTCCCACTCCCTCACCCTCACCATGGATGCCTCCCTGTTAGGGTGGGAGCTCACTTGGCACCTGTCCACTCAGGAGTGTGGTCTCCTCAGGAATCTCTGCTCCACATCAACCTTTTGGAACTCAGAGCTGTCTTTCTAGCTCTTCAGGCGTTTCAGCTTCTGTCCAGAACAAGTAGTTCAAGTCAGGACAGACAACACCACAACAATGTGGTACATCAATAGCAGGGGGCACTCGGTCATCAGCCTTGTGCACCAAGCAATGAAGTTGTGGTCTCTGGCTTACTCCCTGAACACCTCCCTGATAGCAGTTCACCTTCCAGGGAAGGACAGTGTCCCATGGATGCCCTCAGCAGGATTTCTCAGGGCCATCATGAATGGGCTCTAACTCGGTGCTGGGTCGGTCTTTGCCAGATGGGGCACCCCTCAGATAGATCTTTTCGCAGCCCCAGACAACCACCAACTTCCTCTGTTTTGTTGCAGGCCTCCAGTGCTGGGCCTGGTCCCCTGTACACCTTTCAGTTGGATTGGAAAGGGAAGTTCCTGTATGCCTTTCCCCTTTCCTCTTCTTTTCAGGGTACTAGTAAAAAATCAGATCTCAGCCCTGCAAAGTGATTCTGATTGCCCCAGATTGGGCCAGACAGCCCTGGTACCACTGCTTCTGTCGTTGACAGTTCACTCCTGCCCTGAGCTTGCCCAGAGTCCACGACTTGCTGGCCTGTGCACAGGGAGAGTGTAGTATCCGGACCTCAAATCCCTCCATCTCAAGGCATGGCTCTTGAGGAGTTAGAATTTGACGACTTACACCTTTCTCAAGGTGTTCTGGATATTTTAAAGGCTTCAAGGAAACCTTCCACTAGGCCACTTACAATTCTAAGTGGAAAAGGTTTTCCATCTGGTGCTCTGAGAAGCAGATTATCCCAGAATCTGCTGATCTGCCCATTTTACTGGACTATTTGGTCCATTTAAATTCCTGAGGCCTTAGGCCAGCTACCTTAAAGGTTCATCTGGCAGCTGTCTCTGTTTTGTCAGCAGGAAGCCTGCTTCCCTTTCTTCTCACCCTGTGTTTTCCAAGTTTTTTAAGGGTTTACTTCACACTAACCCTCCTTTTCGAGAACCAGCTCCTGCCTGGGACCTGAATGTTTGCATTGCTCAGTTAATGCAACCTCCCTTTGAGCCTCTGTCCTCAGCAGAGCTCAAGTTTCTAACTTGAAAACTGTTTTCCTAGTGGCTATCACTTCTGCCAGACGATAAGTGAACTACAGGCCCTGTCAGTGGAAGAAGATTTTATCTCTTTCCACAGAGATAAGGTAGCCTCAGGACTAACAGAAAGTTTTTGCCTAAAGTGGTTTCAGATTTCCACCTGAACCAATCCATATCTCTTCCAGTATTTTTCACTGAGCATTCTTCCTCAGGTGAGAGGAGACTGCACAGTTTGGACATCAAAAGAGCCTTAAGCTACTATTTGGAACGCACCAAGGGTCACAGGTTCGAATCCCTCCAACTCTTCCTTACCTATGGCGAGGTTGGCAAAGGGAAACCTGCCACTAAGAGGACAATTGCAAGGTGGATTGTCTCTTGTATCCAATTTTGTTATCAAAAACTAGGTAGAGAACCCCCCTCAGGACTGAGGGCTCACTCCACCAGGGGTACAGCTGTATCTCTAGCGGCTGCTAGAGATATTCCCATTCTGGAAATCTGTCAAGCTGCTACTTGGAAAACAGTTCACACTTTTACCAAGCATTATTCCCTGGATATTCAGTCCAGGAGAGATGCTCGTTTTGGCACAGCTGTGCTTCAGAGCCTATTTCCTAAGTAGGTTCTGACCCTCCTCTATGGAGGTACTGCTGTATAATCTGCATTAGTCATAATATAGCAAGACTTCATGGTGTTTGAAGAAAATTACTCACCTTAGTAATTGCTTTTCTTCTCATGGAGTCTTGCTATATTATGACCACCCTCCCTCCTGCCCTCTCAGAACTTCTACTTGGGTAGGGTGGAAATTAGTGCAAGCACTGTGTCATGCCATTGTAGTTTTTTTCCTTACCTTCTTTATTTAGGTTAGGAACTAGGTTATTTTATTTAGGTAGATATTGGCCCCTTCCTGGACTTGAGTCTTTGGGGAAGGGGGGTCCTAATGGTGCTTTGTCAGGGGTAACTAATAATACTATTATTCATTGTTATTATTGTTATTGTTGTTTATATTGTTGTTATTTTACTAGTAGGTAGCCATTTGGCTAGTGTAGAGCTTTCACACAGACTTGTTGCTTAGTATTAGCTTAGTAAAGATCTGACAGTTTCATTTGAAACTGCCCAGATAGAGCTTTGGCATAAGCGCTCTCGCGCTGTAGAACTCCAGACTTCCTGGAGTTAACTCTTTCCTCTCCGGGGCAGTTCAAGTGCAGTGGCTAATTGCATTAGTCATAATATAGCAAGACTCCATGAGAAGAAAAGCAATTACTAAGGTGAGTAATTTTTTCTTCTTGCAAAGGCCATCTGGGCCCTCTCAGGCCCAGAAACTCAGGATGAGTTATTCTCATTAGTCACGCTGCACCTCCTCGGTCGAAAAGGTACTGAGGCGGTTGGAGGGTCGACGCTGAGATAGCCTACTCAGGCGCGAGCTAGTCTCGCGGTGCCGCGCATGCGTGGCCCTCTCGGCCGACCCTTCCTGAAAACTTCAGGCTCCCGCTTGGTCCTAGCACCTCCGGCGCTATCCCACAAGTGTGAATGAGTGATGGAGACTGTCCAAGAAGATCAATAATTACGGTAAGTACGTAATTTCCATATCTTCACCATTCATTACTGATACCTGCCCACCTTTCCCTCAGTGGCCTCCTACTGTGGCGTCTCCCCTTCCCGTCTCGTTCCTCTCCCTCCCTTGGGCCTTAATGCCAAAAAAAAAGACTTTCTGTTTTCCATTCTTATTGAATGGATCTTTTTTTCCTCAAGGTAAAGAGAAACGAGCAGGGTCTGTGTTTCACCTATTCTGAGGGAACTCTTTCTGACTGCCCCTAGGGTGCGACCTCTGGGCACCTTGATCACGCTACACAGTTCACAGCTTAAGAGACCGTGCCCTGGCTCGGCCTCAAAAAAAATTTAGATTCCTCCTGGCAGGTGTTATTATTCAGCTCAGTCTTATGTGTCAATCTTCACCATTCATCACAGATGGGTTACCTGGCCGGAGGTCAGGACCCCACGGGAGTTTATTATTTTTATTTTTTTTTTAAAAAAGGGGTAGGCGGAGCCGACACCATCGGCGCCACCCTCGAGGCCCGGCGTACTGCGTGGGCGCTCGGGTTGGCCGTTCAAGCTGTCGTCGACTCCGCCTGCCTACCAGTTCTTCGTCTCCCGCCGTCGAGGTCACCTCGTGGGAAGCTTCAGACAAGAATTTTAGGCCTTTCAGCCCTTCGCCTTCGGCGTTTTCAGTCCGTCGGTCGCCTGCCGGTTCTGTGTTCTGCCTCCACTCGACGTCTCCTGGTAAGATCTTTCCTTTTTATTTGAATTTTGCGACGTCAAGTCTGTTTTGGTGTTTTTTTCCGTAGGTCATGTCTCGGTCGGAGGGCAAGAAGTCTTCACCCCCCCATGCATCGGTGCCCTTGCGGCCGAAAATTCTCCGTCACCGACCAGCACGACAGGTGTCTTGCATGTCTTGGCCCGCTTCACGACATGGACTCGTGCGATGCCTGCTTCTTCATGGACTGCCGGGTCCTAACCAGCTTGAAAGTGAGCGAGGCGCCGCCGCGACTTTCGAGGTAGGGTTCGTACTCATCGGGCCAAGCCGACTCCTCTCAGCCTTTCCTTCTGGGTCCTCTCCTGTTCTGATACGGACCGAGGAGGAGGGAGCCTCGGCTACTTGTAGCCTGGCCATCGCCGAGGCTCCTCCCGCGGTGCAGGAGGCCCGTCCCGCTTCCTCCGGGAGCAGGCGGGGCGCCGCCATGGCGACTCGCCCGGGGTGAAGGCTCCCTCGGTGTCGTTCCCGCGGCTCGGAAGGCCCGAGTCGGTGCCGTTCACGGCACCGTGGGCCCTGTCAGGGCCGTCGTCGGCGCCGACTTGTCGCTTGATGCCGTGGGCTCAGTCGACACCATTCGCGGTGCTGACGCTGTTTCACAGTGCCGTGGGACCAGATCCAGCGTTGTCCTTCGCCATGTCTCGCCTCGGCGCCGTCCTTGGTGCCAGGGTTGAGCACGGCGCCGTGTCTTCGGGGTGTGGGACCTTAGACTCCGTATGTCGGTGCCGTCTGCGGCACCATTACACTCTCGGCACCGGTCTGCCTTCGGGCCGTCGGTGGCGTGCTATGGTCCCTCGGTGCCCGTGGTGCCGCGGGGACCTGGTGGCATCGGCAGTGAGGGTGCTGCTGGGCTGCTGTCGGGCGCCCCCCTGTCCTGGTACCGGCTCCCAGTGTAGTAGATTGGACGGTGCTGCGACTGGCCCTGGTACCGGACCTCTGGCTCGAGCTGGCGCGGTGCCTCCTGCAGGTCCCACTCGCGGGGTTGAGGAGAGCACAGGCGCCAACTCAGGCACAGCAGTGGCTGCCGAGCCCGGTGGCAAGGTTGGTTCTGCCCGCCCTCCTACGGTTTGGCTCAGAGCTTCGGACTCTACCTTGTCTGAGTCGAGCTCCGAGTCGGACAAGCAGTTGCACCCCTCGGGGTTGGCTGCGGAGGAGGGCAGCACTGTGGTCTCGTCGACGAGTCGGAGCCAGCCCCCTACTGAGGAGAGGCCGGTGGCCCCCGAGACTAGGGTCAGTGGTCCTGACCAGCAGGCAGTGGTGCATGCTACCATAGCTCTGCAGCCTGGTCTTGGGGGTTTCATCGACCCCTCAGTGGTGGTACCCCCTTCAGTGGTGTGTCTTGATCGCCCAACTTTGGGGCCCATCAAGAAGCCTACAGGAGGGGAGGGTACGGCTCCCTGGGTCTTCCCTTCGGGGGCTGCCCAGAGATGCCAGCTACCTAGGCTGGCCCTCTCGAGGAGGAGGACTCTGAAAAGTCGAGGGGTGTGAGGTCGCCATGTCCGCCCTTTTCTGGGGTCCACTCGGGCCCTGGATGGAGCCGTAGTGCATATTTCCACCCTTCCCACTCGGGTTCCTTGAGGCAGGGGACCGTCCTTCTGGACCTTTACGGCCCCGGTCGCCTCACTGGGGGGATTCTTCTGGGTGCAGCCAAGGCAGTACCAAGGTGGTTGTACAGCTGTCGGCTGTGGGGTCTTCCAGGGCACCCTCCTCGGGTGCTCACGGTCTGCTCTCTAGCCCTGGCGGAGGTCAGCCGACTTCTCTTCTCAGCTCTGCCCCTATCCCTCTGCCACATTCTCCTGCACTCCCAGGCATCCTTGGTCCTAGTGGCCCTCTCACCTGGGAGCAGTTCAGAGCGGTAGCTGCCCGGTTCCCTGCTTACGTTAGGGCAATGGACAGCCAGGTTTTTCAACCTACCCCTGTGCAGCCACCCTCTGAACACATGGTGACCTCCAGCTCCTCATCCCCCTCTTCAGGGGGAGAGGAACCTTCTGTCCACATCTCTCCGGCTGCTGATCTCTCAGAGTATCAGCGTTTCCTCGTGAGGATGTTGGAGGATTTGCACCTTTCACCCTCTACTATCAGCAATCCTGAGCATGCGGCGCACGCCTTTCTAGGCGATTTTGGCGAGGCCACCTTTGTGGTGCCGCCATGGCCAGCTCCCTTTTGGGAGGCGTCCTTGCGTTTCTGACAGAGGCCCTTCTCCGGAGTTGCCGCCCCAAGGGACCTCAACCAGAGATATTGCGCTCCTCCGGAGTCTCCAGGTTCCATGCCTCATCCACAGTCTGGCTTGACGCATCTGGACACTCCTGATGGGCTTCGTGTCCTCCACCGTGACCGGCCCCCAGATCAAGACTCCTCGGATTTTGATTTTTGGGGGAGGAGGACCTTCTGCTCGGCACGGTTGCTCCTCTCTTATTTCTGCTCATCAGGCCCACTATGCAGCCTACAACAGGTTCTTGTGGTCCAGGCTAGGTCAGTTCCTAGCCTCGTTGCCTGACTCAGAGCAAACCAGACAAGCCATCGCACTGTCTGCATGTGGCCTGGAGCTAGCAAGGCACCAAGCGAGGGCATCTTATGACGCCAATGAGGCAGCTACCAGGGTCGTAGGGACAGCGATTTGCACTAGGAGATCGGCATGGCTACGTCTTTCCCGATCGTCTCCCTTGGCCCGGCGTAGGGTGATTAGCTCCGCCCACCAAGGAACCTACCTTTTCTCCCGTAGAGTGAGCCAGCGCTTGTCGGGGCAGCTTCCTTCCCCATCCGGGGGGACTCCGTCCCTCTCCCCCCACTCTCGGGCCTCTCCAAACCCGGAAGGTTTCCCCCCCTAAGTGTGTCACCCACTGAGGGCTTAGAGACTCTGTCCTTTAGGGTGTAAAGAAACAACCCCCTTCGGGGGGGCTTGGTACTCACCCATCTGTGATGAATGGTGAAGACTGACACAGATAAGATATGAAAATTACGTACCTACTGTAATTCTGATCTTTCTGTGTATCTTCACCATTCATCACAACCTCACCCTCCATCCCCCTGGGGCCTCAGTCTCTGGGTCCCCCTCCCTCTCTCTGGCTCCCCCTCTTCTCTTTAGGAGCGGGGTAAAGTAGGGACACACAGGGGCGTATTCTCCTATGAAGAGTAGACAGCTCGAGCGGCACTTCTTCTCTACTACTTTTCTCCACCCCGATGGGGTGGGAGTTGGTAGTTGCCCTCCTTCTGTTCTTCTTCTGGTTTCCATCCAACTATGTCTAAAAAACAAACAAAAAAAAAACTCTTTTTTTCACCAAACATTTTTCCTGAGAGAGTACTAAATCTCTGTACCCTGTCCTTCCTCCAGAATAGCCGACTCTGCTTCTGGGGTATTTGCCAGTTATTCTGTGCCTTGAATTCTGGCAGAGAGCTTTGCTGCTCCTTGCAGTTCCTATACAATCTGGTGACGGACAAGGGTCTCAGATACCTTGATACCTCTCCCTCTCTCTAAATTCTCTCCCTCCCTACCCTCCCTTCTTCCGTTCCAGAGATTGGGGCCCCTACCAATCCCTTAGTCTAACCTCTTCTTTGCTGTCCTCTCAGTCGTTATTTCTCCTTTTAGTTCAGTTATCCTTTCTTTTTCTGTCCCTTGGACTCTCTTGTCCCACCTATATCCCTTCCTCTTACCTCTCCGGACTCAGAACTGGTAGGCAGGCGGGTCGACACAACCTAACGTGGCCACCCTCGGAGTGCCACTAGCACGTCCAGCCTCGAGGCGGCGCCCGATGGTGTCGGTGCTCCACCTACCCCTTTTTTAAAAAAAAAAAAAGCTCCCACGGGGTCCTGACCTCCGCCCAGGTAACCCATCTGTGATGAATGGTGAAGATACACAGAAAGATCAAAATTATGGTAGGTACGTAATTTTCATTTCTGGCTGGTGCGTTGGCACTTCTTAGCCTTGAGCGGTTGCTCTTGCCTTGCCTTAGGGAGTCTGATTGAGTTCCCACTCTGTCCTTTCATACAAAGCTGCCTTCCATATGGCATAATCCTTCCCCATACACTTCTGTGTTAGCACTTAACAGGGTGCTAAGGGGCATAGTCCCCATCCTAGGTGGGCACTCTCTTTCCGAAACAGATTTTCTGCCCGGGCAGTCTGTGAGCTCTCAGCTAGGATGTAGGGACTTGGCATGTTGAGAAATTAGAGAATCTGCCCTTCAAACAACATGAAGTCTTGCTATATTATGACATATGCAGTATAACCCCAGGTTAGAACTGCTCCAGAGGTGAAAGAGTTAACTTTCCATGCAGGGCATGGAATCTCGATCGCGAGCTCGGTTGAACACTTTGTCTGTTGTAGCTCAAACTTAAACTGTCAGATTCTTTACTCCGCCTCACTGAACAGTCGCTCCGGAGATTCCTCCTGCTGCTCGGTTCGTTTGTCAGTTTTAAAGTGTAATTCTCGGTTTATTTTACCGAAATTTAACCACAATCGTCGGTTCAAGCTCTGTCTGTGGTATTGTAAGTAATAGATAGGCTTTTGTTTATTTTCTTCTGTGTGGAACTTGTAAACATCTTTTCGGTTCGGTTTGAACCGATCAGATTGGGTTTAAAATTACTTTCTAGTCCTTTAGAGTGCGGTTCCCGGTTCTTATCGGTTCTAAAAATACGGATTTTATTACGGTTTTTTCCACGACCCGTGACACGGTTTTAAACCGATAAGAGAGTCTTGCTTGGCGGATTGCCATTAACGGGCAAGTTTTGGTTAGGCTGGCACTATGTCTGAGAAACCCAAAAGGAAAACCGGACCCACTGGGTTTCAGCACTGTGACCTCTGTGGGGAAGCCTTTGCTAAGGCTGACCCACACACCACTTGTGTATATTGTCTAGGGTTTGACTACCTCAGTGCAGACTGCCAGATTTGTAAGAATTTTCCTGCTGCCACCGTGGAAAAGAGAGTTGGTAGGCTCAGGGAAAGGGAGGCCAAAAAGTCCGCTGACCTGGATGGCCAGCCCGGTTCGGTTCCAACCGAACCTGAGGGAGTGCCCTCTGACCAGGGCGATACTTCCTCGGGCCAACGAAGGGCCAGCTCTGAGGAGCCGGTTCCAACTAAAAGGACTAGAAAGTCAGCTAGTTTGTGGCCAAAAGTTCTTTCTCCAACCGCTGAGGAAATAGCCAAAGCTATTCAAATTGTCCAGTTTCTTTCCCCGGTTCCGTCCGAACCGACACCATTAGGGAAGCGGTCGGTTCCTCCGGTTCAAGATTATGATTTTGAGGATTTTTATGAACCGGAGGAAGGGGAGGAGGGGTATGAGGAGAGTGAGTCTGATTTTGAAAGTCTGGATGTGCCCATTGAACCATCATCTCTCCAGACAGACCTTCAGGGGTTTCCCCTCCCAGGCTATCTGAGTCCCCTTCTCATTTTTTGTTTTACAAGAAAGTTGCTGAGACTCTGGAACTCCCTGTTAAGGAAGCTGTTGATGATCAAGAAGAGCCTGATTTTGTGGAAATGATGGACATTCCAAAGTCTAGGAGACTGTCTATTCCCTTGCACAAATCTTTTAGGAAACGGACAGTAAAAATTCTGAAAACTCCTCATTCTATCCTCCCTGTGGATAAAATGATGGACAAGAGGTATGCCTTATAAGGCTCTGATATGGAGTTCCTCTCCCAGCAATGCAGCCATGTGGAGGTAGTGCAGGCTGCAGCCTGTGACAAGGCTAATATTCCTCTAGCCTCTCACCCTCCTGAAAAGGATTCCAGGAGGATGGATGCCATGGCAAAGAAACAGTACATGGCAGCATCTTTGGGACTCAGACAGGCAAATTATATGTTTATGGAGCTAGGTACCAGAAATCCAGATGGGATACTGTCCTGGCTCTAGTAAAACAGGCCCCTGACCAGCTTGCTAGGGAGCTGGAGCAGGTGGTCTGGCGGATGGTATTGAGGCATCCAAGGTGCAGTTTCATGCTGCAGTAGACTCTAATGATGTTTCATCAAGAGTCATGGCTACATCTGTGTCTCTTCGCAGAATGGCCTGGCTCAGATGTACTGCCCTGTCACAGGATACTCAGTCTAAGGCTATGGATTTTCCTGTTGTGGGCAATTCTCTGTTTGGGGAGCAGACAGAGAATTATATGAAGAAAATGGATGAGTATAGGACCACCTATAGGAGTGCACAGGCCAAAGAAAGGCAAGCCACTCCTCAAAGGCAGCATGTCAGTGGCGGGGCAGGCCTTTTCATAGGCCTTTTTACCAAGCCCAGGCCTCCTCTTCTGCTTATGCCTGGGGGGTTCTTTAGAGGAAGGGGCAGAAGGGGTTCTAATAAGCCTGCTTCTACCCCTCAACCCAAAGCCCCTGCAAAACAGGCTCCCTGATGGGGTAGCCAGGGCCGATTCTCCACTACCGTGGGGCAGGGTGGCTTACTTTGTCCAGGACTGGAAGTCTTTAACATCAGACAAGTGGGTCCTGGAAGTAGTAAGCCAGGGACTGGTTCTCAGCTTCAAAAAATTTCCGAAGATGAGAGCCAGGTCTTTTCCACCTGCAAACCCATCAGAGGCACTTGCCCTGGAAACAGAAGTTTCTTCCCTCCTGGCTTTCAGAGCTGTGGAAAGGGTTCCAACCATACACCAGGGCAAAGGGTGGTACTCCAGGTACTTCCTTACCCCAAAAAAGACAGAAGAATGGCGGCCCATCCTTTATCTCAGGTATCTAAACAAGCACCTTTTAAAATCAAAGTTCAAAATGGTGACTCTAGGGATTATTTTACCTTCTCTAAGGCCAGGGGACTGGCTAGCCTCCCTGGACCTCAAGGATGCCTACTTCCATGTTCTCATCAGAAGCTCCCATCGAAAGTACCTCAGATTCGAACTGCCCTCAGGCCATTACCAGTTCAGAGCAATGCCCTTCGGCCTCACCTCGGCCCGAGGGGTTCACAAAATGCCTGGCAGTAGCAGTTGCTCATTTAAGAAGGCAAAAGATTGCCATCTTTCCTTATCTGGACGACTGGCTCATTGTAAGCCAGTCTCCAGAACAGGTCAAACTACACTTACAAGTAACCCAGCAACTGCTTACATCTGTAGGTTTCCTTCTCAATCTTCCAAAGTCAGTTCTGGAGCCTGTCCAGCTTCTCACCTTCATAGGCGCAGAACTGAACACAAAAGAAGCCAGAGCCTTCCTCCCTCTGGAAAGAGCAAGGACCTTGCTCTCTGTGGCCTCTTCTTTCACCCTGCAGGTCTCTCGACCAGCAAGGCATTTTCTACAGCTCCTGGGGCACATGGCTGCTTCTACAGCAGTAGTGCAGGGAGCAAGATTTCAGATGAGGGACATCCCCTCACTCCCCAGTCTCATTCATTGACCCTTACTACAGCTGCATCCTGTGATTGCAAATTCTCTCACTGTAAGTATTACCTGAGCAACCACTCCCGTCGTCACGGGGCCAAAACCACACCACTGGGTTTTGTCTTAACGTCGCTTTATTTGATCAAACACACATGCATGTGGGACTTCTACAACGGAGAAGTTCTCCGATTACAATTTACAGCAGCTTTTTATAAGCTAGATTTTGCATTTCTTATTTTGAAAAATACCAACATTTTAGTATAAGCCAATTATAAGACAGCATAACAAGTTTTCAGCAATGTAACAGAAAAAAGAAAAACAAGTTTATGTATGAGGTACTTTTCCACTACTTATTCCATTTCTTTCCCAACACTGCTTGATACATATGCCTGGGTCAAGCTGACCTGAGAGAGACAATTAGTTTCACTCACACCATAGCAACGTACAGCTTGCCTTCAATGCCACTACGTGCTGTTATTTTTTTATATTTTGCCCAGGCATGCTCCTATCTCTATATTTTGTCCAAGCCCATTATTTAGGCTGGTACAACCAGTTCTGCTCAGTTTTATCTATTTTTCTGTTTTTACAAATGTACCTCAAGTAACCTTAGTACAAATTCTATAACCCTTAAAAAAAAAAAAACATAAACTCAAAAATTTCTACTACATTCATTATGACTTTGTTACAGCATGGCTTTCAAAGCAAGCATAGCTTCAAGGCATTTAATAGCAAATATAGCTTTAGGATATATAAAATTCCTCACAATCCCTCTTGGGAGCTTACATGGTGACCTTTCCACCCAAGGGCTGTGGTCCCCCAGGAATCTCTGCTCCACATCAATTTGCTGGAGCTCAGAGCAGTTTTTCTAGCACTCCAGGTTTTCTTCCACATCTGTTCAGAACAAGGTTGTTCAGATCAGAACAGACAATACCACTACAATGTGGTACATCAACAAGCAAGGGGGCACTCGGTCTACGGCCTTGTGCACCGAAGTAATGAAGTTGTGATCTCTGGCTTATTCTCTGAACGCCTCCCTTACGGCAGTTCACCTCCCAGGAAAGGACAATGTCCTAGCGGATGCTCTCAGCAGGATTTCCCAGGGCCATCACGAATGGGCACTGGACCCCCTAGTACTGGAGGTAGTATTTGCCAGATGGGGCACCTCGCAAATAGATCTCTTTGCAGCCCCAGACAATCACCAACTTCCCCTTTTTTGCTGCAGGCCCCCAGTGTTGGGCTCAGTCCCTCTGGATGCCTTCCTCCTCAGTTGGGAAGGGAAGTTCCTCTATGCTTTTCCCCCCTTTCCCCTTCTTTTCAAGGTGCTAGTCAGAATCAGATCTCAGTCATGCAAGATGATTCTGATTGCTCCAGATTGGGCCAGGCAGCCCTGGTACCCACTCCTCATGTCCTTAGCAGTCCACCTTCCCCTGTGTCTTCCCAGGAATCACAACCTGTTAACCTGTGCCCAGGGGAGAGTTTGGTGTCCGAACCTCAAATCTCTCAATCTCAAGGCATGGCTCTTGAAGAGTTAGAGTTTGCTGACCTACACCTTTCCCAAGGTGTATTGGATATATTGAAGTCTCTGAAGCTGAAGCCTTCCACCAGGGCTACCTATAATTCAAAATGGAAGAGATTTTCCATATGGTGTGTTGGTAAACATATTTCCCCAGAATCTGCTGGCGTGCCCACGATCCTGAATTATTTGGTGCATTTGAATTCCTTGGGGCTGAGACCAGCTACCCTAAAAGTGCACTTGGCAGCTGTGTCTGTCTTCTTATCAGCAGGTAAGCCCTCTTCCTTTTCAGCTCACCCTGTGTTCTCCAAGTTTTTTAAAGGGTTGCTTCACACCAACCCTCCGTTCAGAGACCCTACCCCTGCTTGGGATCTTAATATTTGTATTGCTCAGCTTATGCAACCCTCTTTTGAGCCATTGTCTTCAGCAGAGCTTAAGTACTTGACTTGGAAAACTGTGTTTCTGGTAGCCATCACCTCTGCCAGGCGCATAAGTGAGCTACAAGCATTGTCAGTGGAGCCTGATTTTATCTCCTTTCATAGAGATAAGCTGGTCCTCAGGACTAACAGGAAGTTTTTGCCTAAGGTGGTTTCAGACTTCCACCTTAATCAATCCATTCTCTTCCTGTGTACTTCACTGACCATTCCTCCTCTGGTGAGAGGAGATTGCACAGTTTGGATGTCAAAAGAGCCCTTAGTTACTATATAGAACGTACCAAGGGTCACAGGTTTGAATCCCTTCAATTGTTCCTCACTTATGGTGAGGTTGGTAAAAGGAAACCTGCCACTAAAAGATCCATTGCCAGGTGGATTGTCTCTTGTATCCAATTCTGCTGTGAAAAACTGGGTAAGGTTCCTCCCTCAGGCCTGAGGGCTCACTCTACCAGAGGTACAGCTGCATCTCTGGCTGCTGCCAGGGACATTCTTATCCTAGAGATATGTCAAGCAGCTACCTGGAAAACAGTTCACACTTTTACTAAGCATTACTCCTGGATATCCAGGCTAGGAGTGATGCTCGATTCTAACAGCTGTGCTTCAGAGCCTATTTCCCAAGTATGTTTAGTCCCTCCTCCATGGAGGTACTGCTGTGTAGTCTGCATATGTCATAATATAGCAAGACTTCATGTTGTTTGAAGAAAAATTACTCACCTTAGTAATGTTGTTTCTTCTAATGGAGTCTTGCTATTATGACCTCCCCAGCCTGCCCCTCTCAGAACTCTATTTTTGGATGTGGGTGGGCAGTGCAATGTTGTCACTGCATAGATGCCACTTTATTTTCACCCTTTCTTAGGGTGCTTACGTGTTATGCTTATTTTTCTTTCTTGAATCCCTGACTTGAGTCTTTGTTTTGGGATCAAGAATAAAAATGTGTTTTTGTAGTTAGTAGGCAGTGGGCTAGTGTAGGTTTACGGCTTCCGCACAGAACCTTAGTGAGTTTTTGCTCGTAAAGATCTGACAGTTTAAGTTTGAGCTACAACAGACAGAGTGTTCAACCGAGCTCTCGCTCAAGATTCCATGCCCTGCATGGAAAGTTAACTCTTTCACCTCCGGAGCAGTTCTAACCTGGGGTTATACTGCATATGTCATAATATAGCAAGACTCCATTAGAAGAAACAACATTACTAAGGTGAGTAATTTTTTCTTTATGTCCAATCTGTGCAGGCGGTTCAGTTGAACCTGCTCTCAGTCCTATCAGCAGGGATTCTTGCTCCCTTGTTTTAGTCTCAAGTTTATAAGCCTCTCAACCAGTGCATCTATGGGCACTGTTCTCCCCTCTCAGCATGCCTTCTTTTCTTCTCTTTATTCTTCTTCTTTTCTTTCTCTCTATCTGTTCCTCCCCTAGAGCCTCCCCGGAAAGGAGGCCCTGAGGTCCCTTAGGGTAGGAATTCTCTCTCTCCTCTGTCTGTTCTCTACCGGTTTATTCCTTTTTCAGTTTATATCTTTTCCTTTTTCTGTCCCTCAGCTCTCTTGCCTCGCTCTCCTTTTTTCCTTACCCTTTGTTTTCGCCTCTCCGGCTACCAGAACCGAGATGGAGGAGGAGTCTGCAGCACCTGATGGCCACCCCTCGCGCATGACGCAGCGCGTCGCTCTCAAGGGCGGCACCGTTGGAGCCGACTCCAAAAAAAAAACAAACTCCCGTAGCGGGTACGCGCCTCTGGCACTACCCAAGCAGTAATGAATGGTGAAGATACAAGAGAAGATCAAGAATTATGGTAGGTACATAATTTTCATTTCCTGGTGGCTATCACGTCAGCCAGAAGGATTGGAGAGCTCCAGGCGCTCTCTGTTGAATCTCCCTATTTGGTTGTCCACAGGGACAAAGTTGTCCTGCGCCCCAACCCGAGGTTCCTTCTGAAAGTTGTGTTGGAGTTTCACCTGAACCAGGTGATGACTCTGCCGGTGTACTACCCGAGTCACACCTCGGAGGCTGAGTACAGGCTCCATACTTTGGACCCGACACGAGCGCTCTCTTATTATAAAGAGCTGAAGTTCGGGGAGAGGTTCACCAGCTGTTTGCCCCCTACGCTGAAGCTGCAACTGGCAGACCTGCAGCAGAGCAGACGATTGGCAGATGGATTACATCTTGCAGTGATCTCTGCTGTAGGTTGGCAGGTGGGGAGCCTCCCGTAGGGCTAAGGGCTCATTCCACCCGCCATACCGCTGTGTCAGTGGCTGCTTCTAGGGACATCCCTATCCAGGATATCTGCAGGGCTGCTACCTGGAAGGCAGCACACACCTTCATTTCCCATTATCACATCGACCTAGAGTCACACCAGGATGCTGGTTTTGGGGCCTCAGTTTTCCAATCTCTGTTTCCTAAATAGGGGTGTGCACCTTGCCTCCCGCCTCCTGAAGAACTGCTAGGAATCTGCCAGATAGTGTGGATAGAACAACATATCCTCATCCCCAGAAACACAGGTTACTCACCTGTAACAGTAGATCTTCCATGGAGTGGTCTCTTGCAGTAGGTAATACTTTTGGATATCCAGCAGAGGTCACAGTGGTGCACGGTAGCTCTTGTAGTAGTTTTTCACCAGGGACTGCCCGTACATGACATCAACTTCCTGTTTCCTATATAAGTGTGGGCAGTCCCTGGTATCCTCAGTTCATTTTCCCGCCATCTTCAGCTCACGCAGCAACTAGTGCAACTTCTATGTAGCAGTCAGCGACGAGAAACTTGAAACTAGATGAATGTCTACTGATTCTTCAACTAAACAAGCTTTATTTTGTTTGTGTTGTTGCAGAAGGAAGAGATACCACTTTGATAATCACACACTTTGTGTAAGGTGTCTGGGACCCACACATGACACCAATTCCTGCAGCTTATGTCAGGACTTTAGTCAGGCAACTTGTCGACGATGGTTGCTTGAAATTCAATGACTTTTGATGTAGCAGAAAGTGTCTCTCTCTGGGAGAACCAGGGGGCTCGTACCAAGGGCTCCCCCTCTACTGGTTCCCGTTCTAGGCAGAAAAAGGAGGAGGAGGAACCATCTTCACACTCCCTGCCCCGACGTCCGTCGACAGCCACCTTTTCTGGTGTCCCTCCGTTGACAGAACATCCTTTAAGCGCTTCCTCATTGACGGGGACTCATACCCTCTCGACAACAGCACTTTCCAGTGCTTTGAATACAGTCCAACTAGTGACTGCTCCGTCGACGGAGGCTTATACCCTGTCGTTGACGATGCTTTCCAGTGCTTTACATGCAGCAAAATACACTGCTGCTCCGTTGATGGGTGCTCCTCTTCCGTGGACGGCATCTGACAATTTAAGTGGAAATAACTCCTTTTCCCCTGCAGGCTTGTCGACAAGACCCTGCATTCCTCAGGAGAAGCCCACAGCTTCTGCTTTATTGACTGCCCCTTCGCCTACTCTGGTGGCTTCTTATAAGGGTCAGGTGGACAGAGATTGGGATGCTGGTCTTTACTACCCAGGGGCAAGACCTGCTCAGGCTACCCGTCCCATTCCCTCTATCACCACTCTGGTTTCCTAACATGCCTCCCTTCTTACCCCCCCTTTCCAGGAAAGGGACCTTACCACTGTAGTCAGACACGTCTTGCATGCCATATGGCATTCTCAGTCCTCTGAAGGGCTGGGTGATCTCACCCGATCTCCTCTCCCTCCTCTGCCTAAAAGATTCCTCAGTGACCAGGATAACATTCCACCCTGGTCTCCTCCTCCTCCATTCATAGATGACTATTTGTCAGATGACCAAGAATTGCCACCTGATTTCACCGATGATCTTGAGGATTAAGAGTTTCAAGATTTGGATTTCCCTAATCCGGAATCCCCTATTCAGAAATCTCTTCCCTGGATGACGATCTGCCTTTGCTTGCGGCAGCCTCTCCCCCAGATGACCTTTCCTTTTGTGAAATGATGGTTCAGATTCAAAAAGTCATAGGATTCTCCACTACGGAACATGACAAGCAATGTAAGGATATGGCAGAATACCCTGAGTTACCTGAGGAGCCTGTTTTAGTGGTTCCCTCACTAATACCAACTAACCAGACTGCCATGCTGGCTGCTTGACATCAACCTTCAGCTGGCGAATCATCTATATCAGGCTCCTCTGGATCACCCCTTTCTGTCTAGTATTCCAGAGGCAGATTCTGTGGTCATTACTGCCGCTCATGACCATACCAAAAAACCCAAACACATGAGCTCCTTACCTCCTGATAAGGAATCCCGACGATTTGACTATCTGGGGAAAAATCTTTTCCTCAGGTGCTATGAATATCAGAATTTTGAACTATATGGGTCATATGATTAAATATCACCGTACCCTGGGGTCCACTGCCATTGACCTTATCAATAAACTCCCTCCCTCCCAGGAAAGGGATAAATTATTGGCTATAGTGACAACTAGTAATTCAATTTCCCGTCACCTTCTCAGGTCTGGGTATGATGCCGTTGATACCTCAGCCCAACTATCAGCCACTGGTATCACTCTGCGTCACCATGCTTGGCTTCGCACCTGATATAAACATAAAGTAGCTAATGCCCCTTTAATGGGTCCAAACTGTTCGGGCCAGGTACTCAAATTTTACTGGATGACCTACAGGCATCAGGCAGAACCCTCTGTACAGTTCATGGCATGTATCATACTCCAGCTACAACCTACCGTACTCAGCACACCTCCTATTCCAAAAGAGGTGGCCGATACAGAGGTAATAACAAAGGCAGCTTCAGAGGTCATGCTCAATCCAACAAAGGCAACACATCTACTGCCCGGGGTGCCCATTCCCACCATTCAGGTGGGGCTGCGCAGCCCGCCTCCCAGTGACCCACTAGGGCCTTCCCCCACCTCCTCGATCAGGCGTTGGAGGCTGTGGGGTCATTTTGCCCTCCTTCTGGAGGCTTGGAAAATGATCACTTCTGACAGTTGGGTACTTCAGATTATACAGAAGGGTCATACACTGGAGTTTCTCTCCACCCCACGCCCTTGCCCTCCATGCAAGATTCATTATCCTCCAGAGCATATACCCATCCTACAGGAGGAATTAACTGTCCTTTTGTCCAAACAGGTCGTTGTACTGGTGCCCCTTCTGGAACATCAAACAGGATTTTACTTACATTTCTTTCTGGTACCCAATTGTATGGGAGACCTCAGACCAATATTGGATCTCAGACAACTGAATCTTTACTTTCAGTACAAACGTTTCCGCATGATCACCCTACCGGCCATCATGCTGAAACAGGGCAGTTGGCTTTGCTCCCTGGACATGAAGGATGCCTACCTTCATAATCCCAACCACCCGGCCCACCGCAGATTTTTACGCTTTCATTTACTGGGTCAAAATTACCAGTTTCGAACACTCCCTTTCAGCCTTTCATCAGCCCCCAGAGTGTTCACCAAGTGTCTAGCAGTGGTGGCAGCAGCCTTGCGAAGAGAAGGACACTTCATCTTTCCATATCTAGACAATTGGCTAATAAAAACGGACTCCAGAATAGCTGTGATTGCCTCCCGAAACGCTACCTTGAAAATGTTCGCAGATCTGGGAATCACAGTAAATTGGCCAAACTCCAGTCCAAACCCAATACAGTCTCTTTCCAATACATTGGAACTGTTCTAGATGGAGTGACAGCCAGGGCTTACCTCCCGCCTGCCTAGCAGGATACGCTCATTGCATATACAGACTCAGAAGATAGTCACAGCCAGACAAATGCTGCGCCTTCTGGGTCACATGTCAGCTGCCATCCCTGTAGTAGCCTTTGCCCGTCTCCACATGAGACCTGTCCAGTGGACCCTCCAGAATTAATGGTCCTAAAGAACAGAACAGTTCAAAGACAAAGTCAAGGTCCTCCCTGACATGGTGGACAACCAGAATCAATCAGAATCCGGGAATGCCTTTCCGGTCCCCCCCATGCAGATTTTGACCACAGATGCTTTCCTGCTAGGCTGGGGGGTGCACTTCGGTCCTTATCAGACCCAAGGACCAATGGCCCGCTTCTCTCAGTCTGTCTCACATCAGTCTCCTAGAGATGAAAGTGGATCTTCTAGCCCTCCAGGCATTCCGGCCCTACCTAGACCCAGGATCGACACTGATCCAGTCAGACATCACTGCAGTAGTGTTCTACCTCAGCAAGCAAGGGGGTACGAAGTCTCATGCCCTATGGAGAGAGACCCTTGCTGTTTGGTAGGAAGCAATGCAGCAACAACTGACACTAACAGCTGTCTACCTTCCGGGACATTGTAACCAGTTAGTCTGTCGGCTGAATCGCCAGTCCATGACTCACGAATGGACACTTCACAGGCAAATGCTCCAAGAAATCTTCAACTTATGGGGCACTCCACAGATGGATCTGTTTGCCTCCCCAGAGAAGTACCATCTTCCCAGGTATTTTTCCATTATCCTGAACAGAAAGGGACAATCTATAGATGCCCTGTCCAAACCCTGGACAGGCCTCTTCTTATATGCCCCTCCCAATCCCTCTCCTGCCACGGACTCTACTGAAACTACAGTTAGAACCGGCCACGATGATTCTCATAGCTCCACCATGGCCTTGCCAGTTGCCAGATGAAGATTCTGGACTACCTGGCCTCACTATCTAAGTCTGGTCTAAATTATTCCTCTTTTAAAGTCCACTTGGCTGCCATCTCTGCTTTCCATGAGCCTCTGGATGGCAGGTTACTGTACCAACATTATCTAGCTAAGATGTTTTTGAAAGGAATGTTACGTATTAAACTTTCTATTAGAAGACCCACTCCTCCGTGGGATCTCAATTTTATGATAGAAAAATTGACTTTTGAGCCAGCTGCCACTTGTGATCTCCATTTTCTTTCATGGAAAACCCTATTCCTAGTGGCTCTCACTTCCGCTTGACGTGTTTCCGAGCTTCATGCCCTCATATGTAGGGAATCTTATTTGATTTTCCACAAGGAACGGGTGGTCCTTCGTACAAAACCCTTCCTTTCTTCCTAAAGTAGTCTCCAAACATACTTTAAATCAGTCCTTTGAGCTTCCGATCTACTATCCAGACTACTCCAATCATGGTGATCATCTCCTGCATACTTTAGATGTCCACCGTATACTACGCTACTATACTAATCGGACTCAATCAATTAGAAAGATGTCTCAACTGTTCGTCTCTTTTGCCCCGGGTCGCGAGGGCCTCCTGGTTGAAACACGTACTTTTTCATCCTGGTTGGCGCATTGTATTACATTTTGTTATAAAAAAATACAACAAGCCTTTACTTGGACCTGTCCAAGTCCACTCCTCTAGAGTTATTGCCACCACTGCGACTTGCTTTAAGGGAGCTTCCATTTCAGATATCTTCAGTGCAGCTACCTGGTCCATGATCCATACATTCACAAGGCACTACAGTCTGGATATTGCCTCACGTTGTAGCACAGCCTTCTGCCATGTAGTCTTACGAGGTCTCTTATCATAACTGTCCTCCCATATGTGCATTACTGCTTGGGATTCATCCCAAAAGTATTACCTACTGCAAGAGACCACTCCATGGAAGATAATAGAGTTACATAAAAACTTAACGTAACAGGCCGGCCCGGTGGCGCAGAGGGCTGAGGCACTGGATGCCGCACCTCGAACCACGTCAGCGACCCGGGTTCGAGAACGGACTCGGTCATCGGAGGCTGGCGGGAAGGAGAGGATTGAGCGTCCGGAGGACTGCTCTCCTCCTGGGGTGGGTTGGGTGGGCAGCTCCGCCTCCTGTAGCAGCCCCCGGTGGAGACCAGGGGCACTACTATGTAGCAGCGCAGGAGGGACAACCACAGAAAAGAGGAAAAAATGCACACCTGCTGTCCGGATGACGGTGGCTCACCTCCCTGCTTCTCTCAACCGAGGAAACCTCCAGGCTGCATTTCCGTGCCCCGGCAATGATGCAAGGGAGCGCTGTGTGCGCTCCAGGCTCTCCTCCCGATAGCCCCGACGGGATATAGGAGAGCCCCCCAGCGAAGGGATACATCCGGTACAACCGGGGCATGGGAGCAGCTGGCTGGTGGATCGGTCTGAGGAGGTAGTGGTAGGACTTTGCCGCCCGAAGGAGAGGACGACAGTGGGCGCGGAGGAGGTGTAATGAAATAATGCAAAAAAAAAAAAAAACTTAATGTAACAGGAGATCTTTGAGGAGTGTCTCTTGCAGTAGGTTTGTTCCCACCCTCCATCCCTCTTCTTCTCTAAGAGAGCAAGTTCTGGCCCAGTGACTAGGATTGGGACTCCTTTGGTACCTCGACTTCCCCTTGGTCCTCGTTTTGCGAGCTGAATCCGGCAGGGGAACTGAGGATACCAGGGACCACCCACACTTTTATATAGGAAACAGGAAGCTGATGTTGTGTGGGTGATCCCTGGTGAAAAACTGCTAGAAGTGCTGCCATGCACCACAGCGACCTCTGCTGGATACCCAAAAGTATTATCTACTGCAAGAGACCACTCCATGGAAGATCTACTGTTATAGTAAGTTTTTATGTAACTGTACTTTCTAGAAGTGGTATATGTTTTTCATCCACACAAACCCACCCGACCACCCCAGCTTCAGCGCACAACCTTTGCTTCCAGTGAGCAAGATCTGGTGTTATGGGGCAGAGCCGAGGGACACACCACCTGGGTGGTTGGGAGGAGCCAGCTTTTAGACCTTCTGGCAAGATTTAAAGGGGAAAGGGACATGCCAAATAGTGTGGATAAACAACATATACCACTCCTAGAACTACTGTTACAGGTGAGTAACCTGTGTCTTTTGTTTACTGGGTGAGTGTGCTAGTCGTAGAAATGACTATTTTCAGACATGACTGAGGAGATTACAAGCAAGACAGTATAGTCACAGAGCCCAAGGTGGAATTACAATAGCAAGGGTACAGTTTTTGACAGTAACAGGTATAATTAATGGTTCACAATAGCAAGGTATAGCTTTTGTCAGCGAGACAATTGAATTACAACAGCAAGGATACAGGTTTACAGCAGAAACATGGTTCAAGTAGAGGATAAGGTAAATAACAGTTTAGCGCCTGGCATGCAAGAAAGATGGTACAGTGCCAGGGTAAGTGCCAGCAGCACAAACAAGGACATAAGAGCTAGTAGCAATCTGCATAATCCATATTATAATTTGACAAGACCAAGCAGTGGCTGCTGGAGGTATGAGGTTAGGTTAAAGTGGGAGCATTACAGTGAAAACAGTGAGGGAAGGGCTAGGGAGGAGCAGAGCAAGGTAAGATTAGGTGCAGAAATTAGCATAAGTGATTAGACCATTCTGGAGGGGAGAGGGAGTCCCTAATCAGGTAATTGCAGTCACGAGAATTACTACGGAGGATTAAAACATATGCAAGGGGTAGGTTTATATAGGTAAGAGTGAAACATTTTCTTAAAAAGGGAATGGCTTGGCACAGACCGACTCACTAGGGGAAGGGAGTTCCAAAATTTAGAAGCAGCAGAGAAAAAAGCACAGGTTCCTTTGAAGGTTTTACATCCTGGAATGTGAAGCAGGGATTGATCATTGGACCATAGGCCATATGAAGATGACTGTAGAAGAAGAACGGAGGCAAGAGATACTATTACATTGGATCCTACTTCGAGTGCGAGCTCTTGCAGCAGGCTATTACTGTTAGTACTAATGCTGCAGGCTTTAGGACCCACTGGAAAATCTTAACTAGCAGTACTCAGCAGGGCGCCCCCATCGGCTCCGCCTCAACGCTGGTCATGCCATAAAAGGGGGCGAGCTCCAAGCCCGGTGGCGCTGAGGGTTGAGGTGCTGGATGCCACACCTCACACCATGTCAGCAACCGGGATCAGGAGCGAGCCCAGGTGCGCGGGGTCGGAAGAGAGGACTAGGATTGAGCGGCCGTCAACAGCTCTCCTAGTCCTGGAGTGGGCTGGGGAAGCACACTGCACTGTGGTGGCCCCTGTGGACGCCCGGGGGTACTGCAGATACAGGTGTTAGTAGAGGGGGAGCACGACGGACGTCTGCACATCAGTGCATGGACGTCATTGCACGCCTGCACTACATCGGGGGACCTTAATGGAGGAGAAATGGCTGGCACGACCGTGCAGCCTGATAGCTGCACCTTGCCTTACTGGGAGGACTGTCATGGAATCGTGCTGGGGGGGTTCGGGGCCTGGCCAGCTGTACAGGGTATGGGGAAGGCTCTGCAGCGGACTGGCGGCGGCTGTGCCGGATCCCTCATCATGCGAGTGAGCCTGGTACTCTCCCAGCGGGCAGGGCTGGCGGCTGGATGCCCCCACCAGTAAGTTGCCGCAGCAAGGCGGAAACAATCATGACATGATAAAAAAAAATAAAAGTGGGTAGTCCCCAGCTCCACCTCAGTTCTTTTCCCGCACAGACCCGCTCTCAACGGGAAGTTTTAGCGCGTGTTTTTTCAGCAGTTCTGACAAAATTTTCGTAGTAGTTTTTCTCCTGGTTTTCCATCACATGTCTTCTCCATCATTGGTCTTGTCCTCTGGTCCGAAGAAGACCAAATGTGCCTGTGACCGCCAGATCCCATCGAAGGACAGCCACGAAGCCTGCGTCTTCTGCCTGGGCCCAGACCACGACCTTCAAGCTTCTAAAATCTGCAAGGACTTCATCGGCAGGACTAGGATTTGGCGCCTGAAGGTCCCGAAGGCCCACCTTTTAGAAAAGCAGGCGATAGTCATGCAGAGCTCTCCTGGGGAAAATGCCAAGCATCAGGATAAAACCCACCATAAGTCCCGTGAGAAGGACCGTAGCTGGTCCCATCAGCAGTCCAGGTCGCATTCTCCCCACAAGAAGGCTTCAACTTCGGGCTTGGGCAGTTCCGATCATTCGCCCCACTCCAAGCACGAGGAAGAGAAGTCTCCCGCTCCCACCAAGACACCAACGTCAGCCTCAGCAGGGGTTGCTTCTGAAACAGCTCCAGCCAAGGCGAAGGTCACGCCGCTGCTGGTCTCTGCAGCCTCAGTGGATGCTTCTAAGGCCTCTTCTTCAGCGCATGTCTCGGCCCACTGAAGAAGGCCTCTGCCACGGCCTTGCCTGGGGCTTCCTGGAAGTCATTGGCCATGGAACGGGACCCTCTGGCTAAGACCCCTTCGAGGCCCCATCCCTCAAAGTCGGCAAAGCCTGAGCCCACACCGGTCACGGTACCGTCGTTGGGCCCGAGGTCTTCCAATCCGGAGAGCTGTTCGTCAGAGTCTTCTCCCAAGGCCCTTCTGGATCTTCCGGCTTCACAGATTCCCCTGAAGGGGACTGCAGCCTCTGTGTTCAATAAAGAAGAGCTCACGGATCTTTTTTCTTTTTGGTGGAGCCATGTCAAGAAGGACATTACTCCCCCAAGACCAGATCAGACACCGGTCCCCAGCCTGCCGGATATCCAAGACACTGGGGATCTTCATCGAAAGTCTCCTACCAAACCTCCAGATGAACGGCGCAAAGCTTCAAAGTCTCGCTTGCTCTCTGTGGTTAGATCCTGGTCCAGGTCTAAGGACTGTCGATGGCACTGCTCATGGTCTTCCAGCCGTCGCTGGTCCTGGCCCAAGAGTGAGTCCCGCAGCTGGCAGAGGTCCCTTACCAGGCGCGGACGCTCTCCTAGCCGTCACCGCTCCAGACACAGGCACCGGTCTTTGCTCCGTCGTTGGTCCCTGAACCGATGCCGGTCCCATAGCCATCGTCGGTCGGATAGCGACCAACGTTCCAGGGATCAAAGCCCTTCCAGACACGGGTTGGCTTCCCCTCATCCTAGTAGGAGCCAGTCTTCATCATCCTCTTCCTCAGACCGGTCCCTCTCAGGAGTTGGATGTTCTCCTGATGACAAGGAAACACCCCATATGCCACCTGATTATCCCACCTTTATGGATGTCATGCAGCACATCCAGGCCTCCAGTGAATGGGAGATGGAGGACCTGGATCCGGAACATTGGAGACTGGCTAGGTACCTGAGGCAAAAAGAAGCCTAAGCCATTAGCAGTGCCTCCTTTGGTGGATACATTCCAAGACTTCACAAGGATCACTTGGAACCATCCCGCCACAGTCCCGGTAGTTCCCAAAAAATCGGACAGGCTATATAGAGCACCGAGGGATGAGCCTTTTTTGGTGGAACACCCTCAGGCCGACACAATGGTCATAGTAGCTGCTCATGACAAGTCTCGACAGCCCAAGCACCTAAGTTTTCAGCCTCCCGATCAGGAGTCCCGTTACCTGAACCAGGTGGGCAAGAAAGTGTACTCTGCATCTACCTGTTACATAAGGTCCCTGAACTTCCTTACGCATATGGTCCAGTACTAAAATGCTTTATGGGAGAAGGGGCAGGAGATAGCTAATGCCTTACCAGACTCCGCGCAGAAGACTGAGCTCCTGGATAGTCTGAAGTTGGGCTCAGACATAGGTACACATGTTCTGCATGCCTTGTATGACACTGCAGATATGGCATCAAGGGCGGCAGCATCAGGTGTCTGCCTGAGGCGCCACGCCTGGTTACGAGTCTCAGGATTCTCCCAGGATCTGCAGAACGGAATTAAGGACCTTCCCTTCCATAGTGCTCTACTGTTCGGGACGGAGACCGAGGGTTTTATCTCTCATCTCCAGGAATCTGAGAAATCATTCTGGTCCGTACATCAGATGTATAAGGGGGGACCAGAAATTATTCCGCAAATGGCCATTTCGGAAGACCTCAGGTCAACCTTCCTGTGGCAGTCCGCTCAGAGAGGAGGCTTTAAAAGGATGACCGCAAACTAGCAGCCTGGAAGTGCTCCCTTACGAGGCCCCCAAGTCCTCCCAAGCCTCTCTGCCGACCCCCGGTTCTTCCCAATGACTCCCTGTTGACCCTCCCTTCCCCCAGAGGAGGCAGTGAGGGGTCGCTTCTCCCTCCACTTGGGATGGAGCAAAATCACTTCGGACCTCCTGGGTTCTAGATATTATAAGGAGGGGACACGTACTGGCGTTCACTCAGATCTCCCTGGAGACACCACCAAGGTCCTTAAGATATCCTCCTTCTCATGTACCTCTCATAGATGGAGAGATTCAGGCCCTCTTGCAAAAAAGGGCAATAGAGCCAGTCCTCCTGCAGCAGCAGGGAAAAGGGTATTACTCCCACTTCTTCCTGGTGCCAAAGAAAACTCAGGATCTTCGTCCCATCCTGGACCTCAGCTCCCTAAACAATTATATCAAATACAAAAGGTTCCGGATGGTGACCCTTCCAGGTCTGATTCCTCTGCTGCACCAAGGGGACTGGCTCTGCTCCCTGGACATGCAAGATGCTTACATGCATATCGGGGTATTTCCTCCTCACTGGAAATACTTAAGGTTCCACTTCCAGGGGAGACATTACCAGTTTTGGGTTCTGCCATTCGGCCTCTCCTCCACTCCTTGAGTCTTCTCCAAGTGCCTAGCAGTGGTAGGTGCAGCTCTAAGGCGCAAGGGACATTATGTTTTCCCTTACCTGGATGACTGGCTTGTGGCGGCCTCATCAGGATTGTGCCTTCTTCATACTCTAAGAGACACCTACATGCTATTCTGAGAGTTGGGGATCACTCTGAATCTTCCCAAGTCATCCCCAGAGCCCAGCCAAAGACTCACCTTTATCGGTGCCGTCCTGGACACGGTCCAGGGCGTGGCCTTCCTCCTACAGGAAAGGGGAGATCGCTTGTGAGAAGTGGCTCGAATAGTCCTAATAACCCCCCAGGTTCAAGCCAGGACCTTCTTCAGACTTCTGGAGCACAAGGTGACGGCCATCCCTGTAACTCCCTTGTCTCACCACCGTTGGACCAAGGTTTCGACGGTCTAGACCATCTGGTCAGGGTCTCTGAGTCAGTCAGAAGGACCTTTCATTGGTGGTTAGATCCCCTCAACTTGGAAAAGGGGGTCTTGTTTCGGCAGGAGCCTCTGAGTCGGACCTTGATGACAGACGCCTCCAACTTTGGCTGGAGGGCTCACCTGGGAGATAGCCAGACTCAGGGCGTTTGGTCCCTAGAGGAACTCAGCCTCCACATCAACGTATTAGAAATGCAAGCAGTCCTCAATGCCCTGTGGGCTTTCCAAGAAGACCTAGTGCCAGACTCTCTTCTCGTTCAGTCAGACAACACGGCTGTTGTCTTCTACATCAACAAGCTAGGGGGAAACGCACTCCTCCATCCTGTGCAGGGAGGCAATTAGAGTCTGGTACTGGGTGCTGGAAAATCACATCCTTCTGACCGCAGTGCATGTTCCAGGCATCCAAAACGCCTTGGCAGACAGCCTAAGTCGGTCTCGCTCCAAGGCACACGAGTGGGAGTTACTCCAACCAGTAGCAGACCAGCTTTTCGATGCTTGGGGTCTTCCAGAGCCGGACCTCTTTGCATCCCCATGCAACGTCAAACTGCCAAGTTTCTGCTCGCGAGAACACGCGCCTGGTGATTTTTGGCCAGACCTTTTATCCCTTTGCTGGACAAGGAGGTATCTTTACGCCTTCCCTCCCTTCCCTCTAATTCAGAGGGTTCTGTTGTAGGTGCAGGCCAAGGGGGCTCGAATGATACTAATCGCCCCACTATGGCTGCATCAGATTTGGTTCCCACTACTTCAGTGGTTGTTGTCGGAGCCTCCAGTTCCGCTGCCAGTATGCTTACAGTTGCTGTCCCAGGACCAGGGCAGACTGGTACACCCAGATCTCAGGTCCCTGCACCTTCATGCATGGCTCCTGCAGACGAGGTATGGGGTCTTCCAAGAGGTGGCAGACATTCTCGTTTCCGTGAGAAAGCCCTTTACTCGGTCCACTTACGCCATAAAGTGGAAGTTTTTCTGCATTTGGCTTCGTCGCATCATCTGGATCCCCTTACCTGTCCAGTGAACTCAGCTTTACAGTACCTCCTCTCTTTATTGCATCAAGGCTTGAGCTACTCCTCCATTAAGGTGCATATGTCGGCTGTATCTGCCTACCATGCATAGGTAGAGGGCAGAACCCTAGCCCAGTTGGAAGTGACCCGCACCTTTCTATGGGGCATACTTCATATAAAGCCTCCAATTAGGGATCCAGTTCCCCCCTGGAATCTCCTTTTTGTGTTAGAGAAGCTTACTTGCCCTCCTTTTGAACCCACAGCAGAGTATGTTATCTTTGCTAGAAGGTGTCCTTTTTAGTTGCTGTTACTTCAGCTCGAAGGGTTTCCGAGCTTCAGGCCCTGATGTGCAAGGGTCCTTATTTGATTTTTCATAGGGAAAGGGTTTCCCTCAGGACAAATCCTAAGTTTCTGCCCAAAGTGGTTTCTGAATTAACCCTCAACCAGTCGGTTGACCTTCCGGTCTATTACTCAACCCCTTCCGACAGGGGAGAAGCTCTCTTACACATTTTAGATGTCCACAGGGCGCTGAGGTACTACCTCAAGCATACAGCGTCACACCACAGATCGGAGCAACTCTTTGTGGCCTTTGTGCCTCAACACCTGGGCAAGCCGGTGTCGAAACAGACTATATCTATGTGGCTAGTCCACTACATAGTCTTCTGTTATAACAAGTACAACAAGCCTCTACCTGGAGTGGTTAGAGGTCATTCTACCAGAGGAGTATCTACCTCCTTCGCTTGTTTGAAAAATGTCTCTGAGACATTTGCGCAGTGGCTACTTGGAGTTTAGTACATACTTTTGTCAGGCATTACAGCCTGGACATAGTTTCCAGGCGCCGAGCTGGTTTCGGCCTGGTGGTCCTTCAGGGACTTCTGTCCTGACGTACGGTCTTCCTGCCTGTCTAGGCAGCGCCATCTAGTTGACTTCAGTCATCCTCCTCCTGGGGCTTGTCACCTCCTTACCGCGGGACTGCTTGGGATTCAGTCCTAATGGTAATAACCTGCTGCAAGAGCTCCCACTCAAAGTAAGATGGTACAGTTACGTATAAACTTACCGTAACAATAGATCTTACTTCGAGAGGGCTCTTGCAGTAGGTAATTATATATAGGACTGATGCCGGCAGGCGTCAGGACCCCACGGAAAAATTTCTAGCTAGCAGTCTCTGGCGGGGACCGCCCCATGTCAGGTGACCGGCGTCATGCGACGTCAGTATAAAGCGGGGTCCCACACCCGCCTTCCAGTTCTTTCCTGCCATTAGCTTGTGTAAGTCAGTTAAGTTCAACTGTCGGCAGTCTGTTGTCGGTGAGTTTTACCGCAGGTTTTCTTCGATTGTCAATTTGATCCAGTTTCTGTGCGTGTATGTCGTCCCTACACCCTCCGAGCACTAGAATAAGTGCACTCGTGCGGCGCCCAACTCCCGCACAAGGACGGACACTCCCAGTGCCTCTTCTGTCTGGGCCCGGATCACCCCATGGAGAAGTGCCAGCATTGCCTGAAGTTCAGTGACGCCACGCGCAGACGGAGGCAGCAGTCCTTGGAGGCCCACATCCTTAAAAAGAAAATGTCCTCCATGGAAAAGAAGCTGAAGAAGCTTCATCAGGCCTCAACTTCCCCCGAGGGTCACTGTAAAAAGAAAGACAAGGAGAAGCACTGGGACCGGGACTCCTCTTCCTTGGCCACCGCGACTTCGGCTGGAGTCGCCATGCTCAAGGTAATGTCCCCCCCCCCCCCCGGGGGGACCGCTCCACGACAGCCATCTTGGAGGTTTCCAAGTCGGTGTCGACCCACCCGTCTGGCTTGCGCTTGGGTCCTTCGGGTGCCTCCGGGTCAAAGGAGGCGTCCACTCCTGGCAAGGCTGCCCCCGTGTGGCCTTCTGGTGCGAGTGGCTCCAGTAACTCGGATATCGGCTCCTCTGACGTCTGCCCGGAGAAGGCCGCTAGGTCGCTTGACCCTTCGGGGCAGCGCACGGCCCCTTAGCCGCCCGACCAGACCACCCCCCCTTCACGGCCTCCCTCGGGTGATGGTTCCGCTAAGTCGGATGACTGCTCCTCCGATGTCCACCCGGACTCAGCCAATAAGGCGAACGTCTGCCCTTCCGATGGTCGCATGGCTTTGGAGCCGACGCCAGACCCTGACATTCAGTCCGCTGTCCCTGGCTCCCCGCAGCATTCGCTGCCCTCCGAGACCCCAGCGTCTCCTCAGCTAGACCCCGGGGATGTTAATCCTCCCTCCCCAGGCGATAGCGAGGATGCAGGCACCGTAGGTCAGGTCTCCCTCCCGCTGGGCGGACGACCTGTCGTTGGTCTTCGGCACGACGCGTCTTGCGGCCGGCGACATCCCTCTCCTGGATGCCATCCCTCGCCAGGCCTGCCGCTGCGGGCCTTCTGTTCCAGGCCCACCCGCTGGGCCTTTCTGGGGCCTTCTGCTCCTGCAGACCCCCGGTCCCGGGTTTCCGACCCTATCCTATCCGACGCCCGTCTTACCGGGGCCACAGTATCCGGCACCTTAGTACCTGCGCCGACCTCCATGCCGATGCATGTGCCTCAGTACCCAACGCCGGTTACCCGCCCTCAGGGCACGGATACGCACTATATGGATACCTCCAGTATCTGTATCCCCTTCCTCCACTGCCCCTCGGCCGCCGGGTTGATTTGAAGGAGACTCTAGCCTCTTGGTGGGCTGAGGCCAAGGCTCAGCTCACCAGGGAGGTAGGAGCCGTCTTCGGCGCTGGTCCCGGACCCCCTACGTGAGACAAGAGACTCCTCCCTCCCAACTCCAGATACCAGGGCGAGCCTCCGGTTCCAGGGCAGGGCAGGACTATGCTTCCCGAGGGCTTCCAAGGGTCCGTTCCTCCCCACGTTGGGAGGAAGAGTCTTCTCACTCTTCATCCTCCTCGGACACCTCGGATGATTCCAGTGGTCATTCCGATTTCAACATCGAGCCCCGCTCTCCAGATAAGCCCAGGCCGAGGACTCCTAAGAAGTCTTCTCCAGAGGATCCTTCTTTTACGGAGTTGCTGCGCAAAATCCAGGAAGTTCATCAGTGGCATTCTTGGAGCTGGATCCTCAGCATATGAAACTCGCTGTGCACCTGAATCTGCCCGAGACCGCTCCGACCCTGGTGCCACCCTGGATTGAGCCTCATGCCGATCTTGTTTCCACCATTTGGAAGCAGCCGTCGGCATTAGCCCCCCTTCCTAGGAAGTCGGATAGGCTTTATCAGGCTACCGAGGGTGTCAACTCTTTGAATTCGCACCCTCGAGCTGATTCGGTCGTGATCAGTGCCGCGCATGGCCGGACAGCTAACCCCAAGCAGTTGAGCTCGTCACCACCTGACAAGGAATCCCGCCTTTTAGACCAGTACAGAAAGAAGGTCTACGCTTCTTCCACTCTGGGTATTAGGGCCCTGAATTACATTGATCATATGGGGGATCACCAGAAGGCGATCCTTAGCGAGGTGGAGGCTAAATTGGACTCCCTTCCTCAGTCTCAGATGAAGCAGGAAGTGGCGGACCTAGTCCGATCTGCACATTCAGCCAGTCAGCACATGTTTCGTGCCACATACGACGCAGTGGATGCTGCTGGTCTGAGCTCAGCTTTTGCCGTGGGTTTGCGGCGCCACGCCTGCCTCCGGGTGTCAGGTTTGGTCCTGGAGGTGCAGTCCGCTATCCAGGATGCGCCCTTCAGGGGTTCAGTGCTGTTCGGTGGCGATGTCAAGGACATAATCACTGATCTGCAGGAGAAGGGTACTGCACTCAAGTCAGTCGAAGGTCTGTACAAGCCACCTCAACTTCAGTGCCGTCCCTTTTGCAGATGTCCTCGGCAAAAAGCGAAACCTCAGGGAAAGTGGGCCAACAAACGTCGGGCCCCTCCGGCTGCCAAGCCCCCCCCAACCAAAAAAGCAGTGGGGGCTTCAGCCACGACGCTGCCTCATACCTCCTGACTCCATTCCTCTCCCACTGCCTCTGGGCCTTCCAGAGGAACCGGTAGGATGGAGATTCTCCCTCCATCTGCCGGGTTGGGAGAGGATAACTACAGTCATTTGGGTGCTCCAGCTGATCACAGGACACTCGGTAGAGTTTCTTCGGAAATCTCCTCGAAAACCACCCCCCAGAACATCATCTTCTGATCTGGGAAGAAGTATCCTGTCTTGTGCTGAAAGAGGCGATAGAGCCCCTACCCCCACACCTTCAGGGGACGGGCTACTACTCCCATTTCTTCTTGTCCCGAAGAAGTCCGGAGAGGTGAGGCCGATTCTCGACCTGAGCTCCCTGAACTTGTTCGTGGAGTACAGACAGTTCAGGATGCTCTCTCTCTACAGAGTCTTCTGCCCCTCCTTCGGCTGGGTCAGTGGCTGTGCGCTCTGGATATGCAGGATGCTTACCTGTATATCTCTATTTGCCCTTCCCACCGCAAATACCTGCATTTCGCTTTTCAGGGGGACCACTACCAGTTCAAGGCCCTCCCATTTGGTCTTTCCTCGGCGCCCCGAGTTTGTACCAAATGCTTGTCGGTGGTAGCAGCCTACTTGCGTACCCAGGGGGTGCAGGTTTTCCCATAACTGGACGATTGGCTCCTGGCGGCCTCATCCAGGGAGGAACTCCTGCGTTTCTTTTCCCTTACCCTGCAAGTTTTTGCCTGCCTGGGGTATTAGTGTCAGTCAGGCCAAGTCCCACCTAATCCTGTCCCAGAGGCTCCAGTTTATCAGGGCGATCCTAGACATGACCTCTGGCATGGCTTTTCTGCCACTGGACAGGGCGGCCTCAATCCAGGCTCAGGACACCCTGTTATCCAGCCGCAGGCGGGTTAGCGCCAGGTCAGTCCTTCGCCTCCTCGGGCTCATGGCGGCTGCTATTCCGACAGTCCCTCGTGCTCGGCTCCACATGAGAATCTCTCAGTGGATGCTTCGGTCTCAGTAGGATCAGTGGGTGGACGACTTAGATCAACTTGTTCTGGTCTCCAACCCTATGGCTCGGGACTTGCAATGGTGGGCAGTTCAGGAGAACCTTTGCCGGGAAGTTCCCTTCTGTCTTTCTCCCCCCTCCTAGACACTGACAACAGATGCCTCGGGAGAAGGTTGGGGAGCCCATCTCAGGCCTCACAGGACCCAGGGCTCCTGGTCCCAGCTCGAAAAATCTCTCCACATCAATGTGCTCAAGCTTCAGGCCATGCTGTATGCTCTTCAGGCTCTGCATCTTTATCTGCTTCCCGGTCATCTGGCTGTCCAAACGGACAACATGTGTGTAGTTTGGTATGTCAACAAATAGGGAGGAACTCGTTTCAACCCTCTTTGCAGGGAAGTGATGCGGGTTTGGGATTGGGCAGTGCAGCACAACCTTCACCTCACATCCATTCACGTCTCAGGGGTCGAGAACTCATTGGCAGACCACCTCAGTCGGTCTGCTCACACACACGCGTGGGAACTAGATCAGGGGGTAGCAGACGACATCTTTCTACACAGGGGAACCCCTCAGGTAGACCTGTTTGCATCTCCTCTCAACGCAAAACGTCCCGCCTTCTGCTCGCTCGCTCCAGGGCGCAGCATTTTTTGGAGAGACGCTCTGTCTCGACACTGGAAGAGAAGATTCATCTGTGCCTTCCCCCCGATCCCCTTGATTCTGAGGGTCTTACGGAAACTCTGCTTGGAAAGAGCTTGTATGATCCTCATCGCTCCTTTCTGGCCCAGGCAAGTTTGGTTCTCTCTTCTGCAGCAGTATTCAGAGGATCCTCTGCTTCCTCTTCCTCTGTCGCGAACTCCGCTGACCCAGGATCAGGGGAGCCTGGTCCACTAGGCTTCAAGTCCCTTCAGTTGCATGCATGGCTCCTGCAGAGGTAGCTCAAGCCCGATTCGGGGTTTTCTCCCGGTTGGCTGAGATTCTGGTGGAAGCCAGGAAGCCATCCACCAGATCTACCTATGCCATGAAATGGAAACGGTTCTCTATTTGGGCCGCTTCCAAAGATTTCGAGCCTTTCTCATGCTCTATCGGGCATCTTCTGGATTGCTTACGACACCTCTTTGATCTAGGTCTCAGTCATTCCTCCTTGAAGGTTCATATGGCGGCCATCTCGGCCTACCTTGTTCCTTTTGGGGACAGGATGTTTGCGTAACTGGAGGTCTCTAAGACCTTCCTTAGAGGGGGTCCTCCATTTGAGACCCCCTATTCGGGTTCCTGTCCCTCCTTGGAATCTGAATTTTTTCCTTGAGAAGCTTACTCTGCCTCCTTTCGTGCCGGCAGCCTCAGCAGATATGAAGTTCCTCTCGTGGAAGTCTCTACTCCTTGTGGCCATCACTTCTGCTCGAAGGATTTCCGAGCTCCAGGCCCTCATGTGTAAAATCCCGTATCTGATTTTTCACAGGGAACGTGTGGCTCTGCGTACCAACCCTAAGATCTTCCTGGACATAAGTCTCCACCACTCATTCACACTAATGGGATCTGCTCTGGAGGCACTGGGACCCAATGGGAGCAAACTTTTTTGCTAGAGGATCGGTGCCAGAGATAGAGCTGCGAGGAGCGGTACCACGAGCCTCAGCTCGTGCGGTAATGACTATCTCGGCATCGACCCTCCAACTGCCTCAGTTCCTTTTTTCCCGCTGTCGAGTGCACTTCAGTGACGATGTCGCTCGCCCTCCGGGAGTCAAACTTCAAACTAGCAGCATAGTTTTTCAGTTTATTGTTTTGTAGTAATACCTCGAATAAAGTATCGCTTAGTTTATTTATTCTTATTTAGTGAAGAAGTCTCAGCCTACATTGACGACCATGAGCGGGTCAGGTGACGGTAGGGAGACTTCGTATGAAAGCTGTTCAGTCAGCCGGGCTGGGTCCAGTCTGCCGCCTTCTCCGGAGGGTGGGTCTGACAACGGACAGTCCAGTGCCCGAGGGGGTGGGCAGTCCCCTCGAAAGCATGAAAGTAAACGGTCGCATTCTCGGCACCATTCGGCCTCGAGCTCTTCCTCGGCCCACAGGTCAAAAAAGAGAAGGCATCATTCGAGGTCGCCCTCTGATATGTCTGCGCGTAGACGGTCAGTTATTGGGGCTAGTTGCCGGTCTCCTCCTTCGGAGTCACCGGCTTCTGTTTCCAGTAGCCGACGTCTTCGACATTGGAGCCCTACCCCGCCCTCTGGTAGATCTTCAGTTGAGCAGTTTAATCAGTGGGCTGCTCTTATGGAGCAATGGGCTCGGAGGTTGGTCCAGCTGCCTCACCTGGTCACTCAGGGGCCTTTGGGCTTTTTGGGAGATCAGGCAGGGCGGTTGGGCCTCCCTAGTCGCGTGGCACCGCCTTTGGCGCTGTCGACTTCGCCCTTAGGTGCCCCCCCCACATGGCTGCGGCGCAGGGGGCCATACCGATGCCTCTATCTCCTGGTCTTCATCCTTCTTTCTCCTCAAATCCTGTTTTTCGGAGTCTTGGGATGTTTTCAACGCCCTTGGCATAGATGGCACACTCAGTGCCGTCTTCGGTGCCGATGCATCTGTCGGCGCCGTGCGCTTCGTCGGCGCCATGCACTTTGTTGGCACTGTCCTCAGCACCGTGCGCTTCGTCAGCGACGTCCTCGGTGCCTGTCAGGCTCTTTGGCGCCGTGCGTTTTTTCAGCGCCATGCGTTTCTTCGGCGCCGAGGCCTGTTAGGACGTCATCCAGCCTTCAAGACTCCTCCTTCAACCCTTTTTCTTCCTCATTTCCTTCTGATTTTCACTCCTTCCTGTCCATACAGTCCCTCCTGGACTGTCAGGAGGTGACATTGAGCCTGACCCAGATCTTAGGCTGGGTGATGATGTGGAAGGAACAGGATCTATTCCTGCTGCAGAGCCTGAGGTCGAGGACCTGTCTTTTAAGTCTCTGCTGAAAAACTTGATTTCCACTCCTTCTGTCCAAACTACAGATATCGATCCTGGGAAACTGTTAAGACTCCAGTACCTTCATGTTCCGGAGATCCCTATGGATTTGACTCCTCCGGTACAGCCCTCCCTTGGGACGCTGTCTCAAATGGTATGAAATAATCCTGCTCTCATTCCTTCGGTGGCTAAGTCCATAGATAGGAAATACACTGCTCCCAAGGATCGACCCATTTTGGCATCCCTAGCCTTTTGCGGATCCTATTGTAGTCTTGGCAGAGAATGATAAGGTCGTCCTTCCCCAGACTACTACAGCTTGACCTATTAACAAAGAATCTCGTAAGATAGACACTTTAGGTAAGAGAGTCATTGCTGCTTCCACCCTAGGTATGCGTATTGCCAGCTACCAAGGCTATTTCTCTCGATATGAGTATATCCTTTGGCATTCACTCAAACAAATGGTTGAAGCTCTACCGGAGTCGGACACAAATTCAGAGCTTCTTCAAACCATAACCAGGGGTATCGAGTCCAACAACCAGCAGGTTAAAGCAGCTATGGATGTTTTCGATACTGCTTCCCGAGCGGCGGCGGCGGACATTTGTACCCGCCGTCATTCCTGGCTGCGCACTTCAGGTTTCACAAATGATGCACAGCAACAGGTTATGGCGTTGCCTTTCGACGGTGTGTATCTCTTTGACCCTCAAGTAGAACAAGCCCTAGAGGCTACACAAAAGACTAGGTTAGCCATTAAATTGGCTCAACCTCCTCTTGTCCCCTCTCGAGGGGGTGTTAATAAACGCCAGTTTCATAACAGTCAGTCCGTTTCGAGGCAAAGGCAAGGGAAGTTTTAATAAAAACCAAGTCCCCCAGCCCCAAAAGAAAACGCAGCAGAAGGCACTGGGACCCAAAGTGCCCAGTGCCGCCTTCTGAGTTGTTGGCCCAAGTCCCACCTCAGCTGCCCGAGGTGGGCTCCTCCTCAGTGGTGGGAAGTCATCTGACTCACTTCTACAATCAATGGAAGTCCATAACCTCGGACAGATGGGTCCTCCGGATAATCTGCGAAGAGTATTCACTCAATCTTTTGGAGACCACTCCAGATCGTCCCCCCAGACGACAGCCCAGGCTGTCAGCTCTTCAGTCAGATCTTCTCGCCTCCAAGATACAGGGCCTTCTGAACAACAGGGCAGTGGAAGTAGTTCAGCTGGATCAACGGAACACAGGGTTCTACTCCCATTACTTTCTGGTTCCAAAGAAAGTCGGGGGCATGCGCCCCATTTTGGACCTCAGAAAGCTAAACAAATTCCTTCCCAAAGAGAAATTCAAAATGATATCGCTAGGAACACTGTTACCTTTGCTTCATCAACATGACTGGTTAGCCTCCCTGGACATGCAGAATACTTACCAGCACATTCCTATTCACCCAAAGCATCACAAATACCTATGGTTCATGGCTTTGGGACAGCATTATCAGTTCAGAGTCCTGCCCTTTGGGCTTTCCTCAGCGCCGCGAGTTTTTACAAAGTGTTGTGCAATTCTCGCAGTGCATCTCATAAAAATTGGAATACAGGTGTTCCCATATCTGACGATTGGCTTTAGTAAGCCCTTCCATGCTGAACTCTAGACGCCGGTAATACTGCTTCACACTTTCTCATGTCCATGGGAGTCCTAAACCTCAAAAATCGCAGCTGCAGCCCTCCCAGAAACTCCTCTTCATAGGAACTCTTCTGGACACCTCTTGTGCGAAGGCATTTCTTCCAGAGGACAGGAGGAGCGATATCCTTCAGATGGCCCGATTCATCGGAGAAAGCAGCTCTGTTTCAGCTCTCTCAATGCAACGGATGCTAGGTCTCATGGCATTCTCGGTGTTCACTGTACCCCTAGGACGCCTCCACATGAGAACCTCTCAGTGGATGCTCAGCACTCCGTGGTCCCCGATCACTCACCCTCAGTCCTTTCTCATCAAGGTGACAGAACCTCTGAAGAGATCGCTCACCTGTTGGTCGCAAGAGGACAATCTCCTGGAAGGGTATCCCTTTGTTCCTCTGGATCATCAGATTTCCATTACCACAGGCGCGTCCCTGATGGGGTGGGGCGCTCACTGTCAGACTCTCCACACTCAAGGTACATGGACTCAGGACGAGTCCCAGCTTCACATAAATGTCTTAGAGATGAGAGCCGTCCTTTATGCAGTCTGAGCTTTGAAGGACATTCTCTGTCACATAAACATTTGCCTTCAAACGGACAACAAAGCAGTGATGTATTACATCAACAAGCAGGGCGGTGCTCACTCTTACCCCTTATGCAGAGAAGCTATGAGAGTGTGGGAATGGTGCTTGGAGCACAAGGCTCTAATTCAAGCAGTCTACTTGCCGGGAGTGCAGAACGAACTGACAGACTGTCTCAGCAGAACAGAGACAGAGCCTCACGAATGGTCTCTCGACTCAACCATAGTTCAGTCAATATTCGCAGAATGGGGAACTCCAGACCTGGACCTTTTTGCATCCCCACTCAACACAAAACTGCCTCTCTTCTGCTCCAGAAATCCAGGGCCTGGCATTTTCTGTCAGGATGCATTCGGACTGCAATGGACAAAACACTTTCTATACGCCTTTCTGCCTCTTCCTCTAATTCAGAGGGTACTTCTCAAGTTCGAGTCCCAGGGGGACAAAATGATCCTCATTGCTCCCTTCTGGCCTCAACAGATATGGTTTCCACCACTCAACAGTATGTCGGAAGCGCCTCCAAAACTGCTTCCCCCTTCAGACGAACCTTCTGACTCGGGTCTGTGGTCCATCCTGACCTGAGGTCACTTCACCTTCACGCTTGGCTCCTGAAGAGATAGAAGTGAACAGGTTCAATGTCTCTCGCAGGGTTTCAGATATTCTTCTGGCTGCGCGCAAGCCAGCCACTAGGAAACTTACACAGCCAAATGGAAGCATTTTTTGCTCTGGTGTGCAAAATCGTCTTTGAGTCCTTTTTCCTGCCCACCAGATAAAGTTTTAGAGTACCTCTTAGACCTCTCAAATTCAGGTCTGCAATACTCTACAGTTAAGGTTAACCTTTGTGCCATTTCAGCTTATCATGAGCGAGTACTTACCTTGTCACTGGCTCAGTTACCTGTGGTTAAGAGGTTTCTTAAGGGAATTCTGCATACCAGACCTCCTATCAGATGTCCAGTCGCAGCCTGGAACATTAATCTTGTGCTAGACATGCTCACTCGAAAACCTTTCGAGCCTCTAGCTACCTGTGAGCTAAAATCTCTCACTTGGGAAACGGCCTTCCTAGTGGCCATTACCTCAGCCCGCAGGGTCTCTGAGATACATGCCTTGGTCACAGACCCTCCGTATACTGTGTTTCATAAAGACAAAGTAGTCCTTAGGACCCATCCTAAGTTTCTCCCTAAGGTTGTTTCAGAATTCCATCTAAACCAACCTTTGGTCCTTCCTACTTACTTTGCGAACTTCCAAAATGAAGGAGAGCGTTCTCTTCATTCCTTGGACGTCAAGAGAGCTTTGAGTTTCCATCTAGATAGAACAAAAGACTTTCGCAAAGCTCAACAACTGTTTGTTTCCTTCAGCGAAACCCGGCTGGGTCAACCTGTCGCTATCAGATGTATTTCAACATGGCTGGTGGCATGCCTTCGCCACTGTTATTCCATGGCGCAGGTTAAGCTGCAGGGCAGAGTGTACGCTCACTCTACTAGAGCGTTTGCGGCATCCCTAGCGGAAATCCGCAGCGTGCCTATTGCGGATATTTGCAATGCGGCTGCCTGGAGCTCAGTGCATACTTTCGTCAAACACTATGCCCTGGATGTCCATGCCAGATGACATCTTTCTTTTGGCAGAACCATCCTTAATGGACTCCTGTCCTAAAACTGTGAGCTCTTGGTCTCTCCTGCCGCCCTCTCGTGGGATTATTAGCTCGGTACTCTCCCATTAGTGTGAATGAGTGGTGGAGACTTAGGTCCAGGAAGATATGGAAATTACATACCTACTGTAATTCTTGATCTTCTTGGATGAGTCTCCACCACTCATTCACATGCCCACCCTCCATCCGCCGAGCTCACCTCTGTTGTTGGTCTTCACTCCCTCAATCTTTAGGCTGTGAAGACTTCTTTGTTGACCCTTCTTATACGGGTCGTCCGGACTATCTTATGTCCAGTTTTTGGTTAGGCTATCCTTCTAGGTTAGTTATGCTGCACCTCCTCGGAAAAAAGGTACTGAGGCAGTTGGAGGTCGATGCTGAGATAGTCATTACCGCGCGAGCTGAGGGCTCTGGTGCCGCTCTCATGCTTCATCTCTGTGCCACCCTCTAGCAAAAAAGTTTGCTCCCGCTGGGTCCTAGTGCCTCTGGCGCAGATCCCATCAGTGCGAATGAGTGGTGGAGACTCATCCAAGAAGATCAAGAATTACGGTAGGTACGTAACTTCCATTTTCTCCCCAAGGTGGTTACGGAATCTATGCTGAATCAATCCATAGAGTTGCCTGCTTTCTTTACGCAACACTTCAATTAAGGGGAGTTCCTCTTGCATACTCTGGATGTTCACCGGATTCTGAGATACTACACCACTAGGACGAAGGATCTCAGAAAGACTGATCAACTGTTTGTCTCTTTTGCTTCTAAAAGAGAAGGCAATGCTGCTTCCAAGCAATGCCTATCTAAATGGTTGGCTCATTGTATCACTTTCTGTTATGACAAGTACAGCAAGACCCTTCCGGGTCAAGTCAGAGGGCCACTCCACCAGAGGGGTCGCCACCTCTGCTGCTTGTTTCAAGAATGTGTCAGCAGCGGACATTTGTGCTGCGCCATTTGGACTTCTGTCCATACCTTTACGAAACATTACAGTTTGGACATTGCCTCTCGCCGTAGAGCGGGCTTTGGGTTGGCTGTTCTGCAAGGTCTTCTTTCCTAAGACCTTCACAGTCAGAGGTTCTACTTTTGGGTAGTTTTCCTCTTCCCGTTTGCTTCTTCTTGTTCCAGACTGCTTGGGACTCAGTCCTGTATGTAATTACCTACTGCAAGAGCCCTCTCGAAGTAAGATAGTACAGTTAACGTAAGAACTTACTGTAACAGTAGTTCTAGGGACATGGATATGTTGTTCATCCACACTTATTGGCAGGTATCCTTGCCGCTTTAAATCTTGCCGGAAGGTCTTCAAGCTGGCTCCTCCCACCCACCCGGGTGGTAAAACTCTCGGCTCCGCCCCATGACGCTAGATCTTCCTTACCGCTTGGAAGCTCAGTTTCCCTCCTTGACGCTCTGCATATAAGACTGGTTCCTAATTCTTCGGTTTTCCGAATTTAAAGTTTTGCTAAAAGACTTGGTCTTCTATCCCTCATGACTCGCGATGATAACCGTCGACTCGGTTTCGGCGGTGCCCTTGTGGGCAGAAGATGTCTCGGACGGATCTGCACTCCACGTGTGTGTACTGTTTAGGCCTCGAGCACGTCCCGCAGGCTTGCGACCTGTGCTCTTCCTTTTCAGCCTATGTCCTCGAAGACCGTGCCGCCCGTTTACAACTAGGGCACCCCGAGAAACGTTTTCCTCTGGTTAAGTCAAAAGAGGCCCGGTCGGCGGTTTCCGCGGCTGCGGGCTCAGCGGATCAGCTAGAGCAGATGATCGCCGTTGAAGAGGAGGCGGCGCGGGCCGCATCTTCCTTGACCGCGGCTTTTATTCCGCTTTCCCTGGGTTCCTCTTACACAGCTTCCTCTAAGGAGCTTTGTCTGTCCCGCTCCACTAGGGGAGAGGGACCAACGTCTGCTGGACCTTCTTCTTCTTGGTCCAAGAAGAAAGACAAGGGTAAGTCTCTTCGTCGACGCTCTTGGGAGCGGGAAAGGTCCCTCTCCCCGAGTTGTCGGCCATTGACTTCGGTCGATCGTTCGGCTTCGGCCACTGGTCTCACGATGTCCCCGTCAGGTCATTTGACCGAGACTCCCGTCGATGCAGTCGAGATCTTTCTCGACCCGTTGGACGGGTTGTCTCGAAAATCCCCTCTCCCTGGTTTCCCGGTGGGAGTTGAGGATCCCGTGGGCTTGCCAGTGCCTCCGGTTCTGGAGCCCTTGGGTGTTCCCTCCGAGCCGAGGGAGGAGCCGGTTCCACCCGTCCCCTCTCCGCACCGTCCTCGGAAAAGTCAAGGTTCTCAGTCTCTGACTTCTTCACGATCAGCCGATCCGCCATCCTAGGCGGTCTCGGACACGATAAGTGTCGCCGCGTCATCTCCTCTTCGGATGAGAGGCTTCAAGCATAAGTTGCGTCGACAATACTGAGGACCTCATGTGGCAACAGTCCTTCTGACCGGGAATAAGCCGCGCCTCCCCGCCATTAGTGGCTGTCACGGAGCGCGCAAACAACCCCGTTTTACCCGAGGAGCCTGTTGTCAGGCCGGTTGTTCGGCCAAAACCAGCTGCTCCACCGATTCCGGTGGAACCTCCGCCTCCACAGCCACGGTTTGGGGCTCCGACCAAGAATTCTCAGTCGGCTCAGGGTCTGCCCCATAGGCTGTTGGTCACCCTCACTCCCGATCGCCCTCGGCAGGTGGAGGGTGGCTCAGGCCTGAGGCAGCTCGACGATTCCTCCTTTTTCTCCAAGTGAGTGGACTTGGAGTCCTCGGGAGGTCAGTCGCTGGACGACAGCCCTTCGTCCTTCCTGGGGTTGCTCAGACTCATCTCGGAATCCACCGGGATGCAGCTGGAGCCCGTATCCAAGCGGGCCAAGTATCCCCTCACGGAGATATTGGACCGAGGGGATTCCCCTACGGAGGCCTTCCCTGTGGCTGAGGCCATTGTGGCCCGGCCTTGGAGCTCTGGCTGACGCCCTGCTTCCTGCCCTGCGCCTTCGCCAGGATGGCTAGGAAGTATGCTGTCCCTACCGTTCCCTGTCCGTTTCTCGGAACATCCTCAGCCGAGGGTTAGTTACTGACCGGCGTTTTCAGCGTGCGGAAACGCTTAGGGACATGGACAAACCTCCCGACAAGGAGTCCAATTGTGACTATGCCGGCGAAAAGTCTACGCTCGTCCTCCCTTGGCCTTCGTCAGGCCAGCTCGGCCGTACTGATGGCACATTTTTTCCCCCTGTTGGGCTCCCTGGACGAGGTGGTCCCTCATCTCCCGGCTGACCTACAGACCACGGTTAAGCAGGTGCGGGACCAGGGCAGTGGCCAAGCAGCAACTTCAGACTGCTTTGGACATCAGTGATTCATGCGCCAGGTCAGTAGCGGCTGCAGTGGCTATCTTGGCGGCATGGCTGAGGATATCCACCTTCACAGCGGATACCCAGCACAAATTGGTGGATGTCCCCTTGTTGGGGACCGACCTCTTCGGCCCTGGAGTGGAAGGCCACCTCCAGAGGATCGAAAAATCCAATGCCACCTTGGACTTGGTATCATCCACTCAGAGGGACAAGGGCCGCAGACCTCAACCCAAGCCCTTTCATCCGTCTGCGCCCCCGGCACGCCCGGCCCAGCAACACCAGGGCCAGCAGGCTCGCGCTTGGCATCCCAAACCCAAGCCTGCGGCTTCCTCCTCCAGGAAGCAGGGAGGTAAAGGCCCAGGCGGTCCCTCGGTCGGTCCCTCCTCCAAGCCTGCACAGTGACGGGTTGAGGGGTGTCGGCCCCAACCTCGTCACCTCACCCCAGGTTCCCCCCGTGTGGGGACGGCTCCGGTACTTCCTTCCGCCTGGTCTGCTATTACCACAGACAGGTGGATGTTGGAGGTGGTAGGAAAGGGCCTGCCTCTGGAGTTCGAGCAGGCCCCACCCTTCAGAGCCGTCGCACCTCGGGGGGCCTGAGTCGGGAAGCCTCGCTGTCAGCTCACCGAGCCGACATCGCCTCCTCCTCGAGAAGGAGATGATGAGAGGTGGCGGACCCTCCCTCAAACCCAGGGTTCGTGTCCAGGTACTTCCTGGTTCCGGAACGGGGTGGGGGGGCTGGCGCCCCATTCTCGACCTACATGACCTGAACAAGTTCCTAAGGTCTGGAACCTTCAGAATGGTCACTCTGGTTCAGATAATCCCATCCTTGGAACACGGCATGTGGTTCTGCTCTCTGGACCTACAGGACGCGTTCTTTCACATCCCTATCTGTCCATCCCATCAAAGGTTCCTTCGCTTTCGAGCGGAAGGTTCCCTTTTCGTGTTCCAAGCCATGCCCTTCGGCTTATCTCCAGCTCCCAGGGTCTTCACCAAATGCATGGCAGTGGTGACAGCATTCCTGCGGCGCAGAGGGGTCCGGGTTTACCCTTACCTGGACGATTGGCTGATAGCAGCCCCCTCCAGACAGGAGGTGGAGCGGTCCAGAGATCTGGCCCTCCAGGTTTGCTCTCAGGTCGGCCTCCTCATCAACGAGGCCAAGTCAGAACTCGAGCCGAAGCAGGTGATTCTTTTCATCGGGGCAGAGCTCGACTCTCTTCGAGCCAGAGCACGGCTCCCGGCGGACAGGGCCGAGGTTCTTTCCTCCTTTGCCCAATCATTTCTGGTTGGGCAATTCGACCCTGCCGGGACTTCCTGCGCCTCCTGGGTCTCATGGCGGCCTGTACCAGCGTGGTCCGTTGGGCCCGCTGGAACATGCGCCCCCTTCATTGGGGACTGGCCAGCCAGTGGTCACAACGCTGCGATCCATTGGACCAGCTAGTGACGGTGACGCAGGGGATATGGAACGCTCTCCGGTGGTGGACCGTTCCAGTTCATCTGCAGGAGGGCATCCCGTTTGTCCGCCCTAAGCCGACGGTCTCTCTATCGACCGATGCCTCTCTGATGGGTTGGGGTGCCCATCTGGGGGAACACCGGGCGCACGGCCTCTGGTCCCCGCGGGAGTCCCGATGCCACATCAACCTGCTGGAGCTCTGAGCGATCCACCTAGCTCTCACCGCCTTTGCTCCGTTTCTTCGCGGTCAAGTGGTCCGGGTCCAGACGGACAATACCACGACCATGTACTATCTAAACCGCATGGGCAGGAGGCGCTCCATGCTCCTATGCAAGGAAGCTCTCCGCATCTGGTCACTCGTGCGCAGCCTGGAGGCGGATCTCCTAGCCATTCATGTGGCAGGAACCTCCAACACCCTGGCCGATGCCCTAAGCCGGATAGGGGCTGCCTCCCACGAGTGGTCTCTCCTGCCAGAGGTAGTACGAGATCTATTCTCCCATTGGGGCACACCTCAGGTGGACCTGTTTGCCTCCAGGGAGAATGCGAGGTTGAGGTTTTTCCATGCCCGCCCCCCTCAGCAGGGCTCTCTGCAGGGGGATGCCTTCTCGAGGCCGTGGGCCCCGGGCCTCTTCTAAGCCTTTCCCCCGTTCCCCTTGATGCACAAGGTGTTGCTCAAAGCAAGGAGGGACAAGGCGCAGGTGATTCTGATAGCCCCAGACTGGCCTTGCCAGTACTGGTACCCAGATCTCCTCAGCCTCAGCTCCAGGCTTCCGGGGCAGCTTCCAGCTCGCCCGGACCTGCTCTCAGTCAATCAGGGGAAGGTATTCCATCCGGACCTTCAATCCCTGCACCTGACGGCCTAGTTCCTGAGCGGCTAGAGTTCCAGGCCTTGGGTCTTTCCGACGAGGTCCTCAACGTAGTTGAGGCGTCCCATAAGGAGTCGACCAGAAAATGCTACGCCTTCAAATGGAAAAGGTTTTCCATTTGGTGTCAGGGCAAGGGCCTGGACCCTTCCTCCTGTTCCTTGGCGAGCATATTGGACTACCTGTGGTCCCTTTCTCAGCAAGGGCTTAGGTCGACGACCCTTAAGGTGCACCTGGCAGCCATCTCTGCTTAGCAGGCGCGGGCCGGGAAGCAGTCGGTGGCGCAGGAGAAGGTGGTCTGGCGCTTTTTCAAAGGCCTTGATCACATTTCCCCTCCGGTGCGAGAACCTCCACCTCCGTGGGATCTACTGCTGGTACTGGCAAAGCTCATGGGCAATCCATTCGAACCAATGCACAGGTGTGAACTCTCTCACCTGTCATGGAAGACCGCCTTCTTGGTGGCTATCACGTCAGCCAGAAGGATGGGAGAGCTCCAGGCGCTCTGCATCGAGTCTCCTTTCCTGGTCTTCCACAGGGACAGGTTGTCCTCGCCCCACCCGAAATTCCTTCCGAAGGTGGTGTGAGTTTCACCTTAACCAGGTGTTGACTCTGCGGTGTTCTACCCCAATCACACCTCGGAGGCGAATATAGGCTCCATACTCTGGACCCTAGAAGGGCACTCACTTACTATAAGGAGCACACAGCTGAAATTCGGGGAGAGGTTCGCCAGCTGTTTGTCACCTACGCTGAAGCCACACCTGGCAGACCTGCAGCCAAGCGGACGATAAGCAGGTGGGTCACCTCCTGCATAGATCTCTGCTATAAGTTGGCGGGCATGGAGCCTCCCAGAGGGATAAGAGCTCATTCTACCCGCCATACTGCTGCATCAGTGGCTGCTTCCAGGGACGTCCCTATCCAGGAAATCTGCAGGGCTGCTACCTGGAAGTCAGCACACACCTTCATCACCCATTACCACATCGACCTTGAGTCATGCCGGGATGCTGGTTTTGGGGCCTCGGTTCTCCAGTCTCTCTTTCTCAAGTAAGTATCGGGGTGTGTGCTTGCTCCTCCTCCCCGGAGAACTACTATAGAGTCTGCCAATAAGTGGATGAACAACATATCCATGTCCCTAGAAATACAGGTTACTCACCTGTAACAGGAGTTCTAGGAATGGTATATGTTGTTCATCCATACGACCCACCCAACCTCCCCGGCTTCGACGCACAACCTGAGCTTCCAGCGGGCCAGATCTGGCGTCATGGGGCGGAGCCGAGAGTTTTACCACCCGGGTGGGTGGGAGGAGCCAGCTTGAAGACCTTCCGGCAAGATTTAAAGCGGCAAGGATACCTGCCAATAAGTGTGGATGAACAACGTATACCATTCCTAGAACTCCTGTTACAGGTGAGTAACCTGTATATCTTCAAGAGAGGCTCTTGCAGTAGGTAATACCTTCCCTCCCTCCATCCCCCTAAGCTTTTCAGCTCCTTTTCCGGGATGGGAAATATCCGCTTCTCTCTCGTCTTGTCTTTTGGCGGGAAAGAACTGGAAGGCGGGTGTGGGGGACTACCCCTTTATACTGACGTCGCATGACGTCGGTCACCTGACGTGGGGGCAGTCCCCCGCCAGAGACTGCTAGCTAGAAATCTTTCCGTTGGGTCCTGACGCCTGCCGGCATCAGTCTTATATGTAATTACCTACTGCAAGAGCCTCTCTTGAGAATCTACTGTTATGGTAAGTTCTTACATAACTACTGTCTTCGAGAGGAGCGCTTGCAGCAGGAGCTGCTTTCCTGCCCTCCTTCTCCCTGGGGAGTGTCAGCATGATTGGGGCATGCATTGCGTGGTTCGCTTGCTGGATTCTGTTCACGGGTCCTCAGTGGGTGAATTGAGGTGGAGCTGGGGACCGCCCCCTTTTATGGCATGACTAATGTGGGGGCGGTGCCAACGTCGGGGGGGCAGGCCCTGCTGGGTACTGCTAGCTAAGATTTTCTAGTGGGTCCTAAGGCCTGCGGCATTAGTCCTAATGGTAATAGCCTGCTGCAAGAGCTCCTCTCGAAGATCTACTGTTACGGTAAGTTTTTACGTAACTCTACTTTCTAATGATATCCATAAGTGAGACAAGCCAATAGTGTGATGGGGGAGGCCAATTTAAATCAGCATAAAGCTGGCATCTGTGTTTGAGTCATTGGGGTGCCGAGGCATAGTGACAGATGGTGTTATATGTAGTGTCTCATCTGTGTAAGGATGTCTTTAAGGCATTACTATAGGTTACAGCTCCCTAAATAAGTGAGGGAAACAGGATACCTCTGGTAATAGCTAGTCTAGCAGAAGGTGTCAGGACATACCTCTCAACCTTCCCGATTTTTCTGAGAAATCATGAATTTAGGCCATTCGTTCCGCCGTCCCGAACCAGCTTGCCAAAGTTCCGTTTTCCTTGAGCCACGTGACCCACACCATGATTGAATGCCTCTTCCTGGAGTTCCCCTATTGTTGCTGCACAGACTGAGCATGTTTACGTCACAGGTGGTGACGTGAGAGCCCTGCCGACCAATCACTGGGCTGTGCTCGGTCCGTATTAAAATAGCACCTCTGTTTCTCATGGCCTTAACTTTTCAGTACCCCTCAGGTCCACTGGCATGTAAAAGCAGGCTCTCCGGCGCTCTTGGAACTCACATACCGCCGAGGGAGAATTCCAGAGCATTGGAGAGGAAAATCATCATAGAAGCCACTGATCATCTAGGAAGAGCCAGGAGAGAACAGCATGATACCACCCTCCGTAACCAGCGATCTAGCCAGCTCACGGACCCCCGATAGACCTGCCATCTTCTGTAGTTCACCGACCAGCTGCTGCTGCTAGCATAAACTGTAATTGTCTAGCAATAAAGAACTAAAAGAGCAGCTTAGCAGCAGGCAAGTAGCAGCTCGGATCGGACTCTGAGTCACAGCACAGTGACAGCGCCGGTCCGTTGTCAGTGACAGTGAGCGCAGTGAGGGCTGAGGAGTTTTGAACAGCCAGCCTGTGGTGACCATGAACTTCTTGAAGAAAATACAGTCATACTGTTTTTTCTTACTTTTGGACGTATGTTCATCGTGTAGTTCAGTTATTGTCTGTTGTTGGCGAGGTATGGTTGTTGCTTTAGGCCGCTAATTGCCACTGAGAGGGACGCCAGCATGGGGGATCGAACTCTTGAGTGGAGCGTGCTTAAAATAGTGGTGTTTGATAGCTCTCCAGCATGGAACCCAGCTTAAGTTAACAATAAGAATTAATTTCTAATAAAGGAGAGCTCAGCTGGCAGCAGCACATTTTAGTTCAGCATGCAGACCGTCACCAATGAGACAGCAGCTTAGATGGACGGGGGTCTAGCAGCTAGATTCATGGGCATGGGGTGCTGGTGGTGTTGTGAATTAAATTCTGTACTGAAGATTTATAACAGACAAGTTAATGACCCCCAGACTTCGTGCAAGCTGCTGTCTGATCTGTGACTGTCTGCAAAACTAAATGTGCTGCTGCCTGCTGAACTCTTCTTGATTAGAAAATAATTTATTACTGTTAAGTTAAGCTGGGTTTCATGTTGGAGGGCTACCAGTGCCACAATTTTTAAGCCCTCTGAGTCCAGCCACCCATGCTGGCATCCGTCTTGGTGCCTATTAGCTTACTCAGACTACAGTGGTCAGAAACCTAAGCTGTCAGTTTCAAGCCTCTGGACTGGTGCAGTAGAGCTCCTCCAAGGAGAATTACTATTAAAATCTTTATTACACACTCTGGCGCACTGCTGAGCCAACATTAAATGGAGGGCAATGAGTACCAATGCCCGTAGTCTGGGAAACAAGCTTCCAGAACTAGTAGCCCTGATGGAAGTGGAACACTTGGATATTGTGGCAGTCACAGAAACATGGTACACGGAGAACCATGACTGGGATGTCAACATACCAGGGTACACAATCTACAGAAGGGACAGGGAGGGTAAAAGAGGAGGTGGAGTAGCTCTCTACATAAGGGAAGGGATCAAAGTAACAGAACTAAAAGGTAAAGGGGGAGGACAAGAGGAACTCTGGGTCACATTGGAGACAGGGAATGGCATCACAGTCCGCACAGGGGTTGTATACAAACCCCGTCTCAAGGGGAGGAAATGGACAAGAAAATGATAGAGGGCATTCTCAAAATGGCTGAAAAAGGGGAGATACTGTTGATGGGGGACCTGAATATGCCAGATGTTAACTGGGCAACATGGACTGCAGCCACATCCAAGAGCAGGGTCATTCTCGATGCCCCACAGGGGCATGCCTTAGACAGCTAGTGGTGGAACCCACTGGAGGAGCAATATTAGACCTGGTACTCTCAAATGGAGAGAGGATCACAAGCTTGAAGTCAGTAGACACCTGGGAACAAGCGACCACTGCACAGTGTGCTTCACAATAAACACAACCATGGAGACAAGCCATACAAATACAAGGATACTGGACTTTAGAAGGGCTGACTTTGGCAAAATGGGTGAATACCGAGAATGCATTAGCAAATGGCCAGAAAGGAGGGTGAAGAACAATGGAGAAAATCAAAACTGCCATCATGGAGGCAACAAGCCTTTGTGGGAAACAAATAAAGAAAACGAAGCGGAATAAAACCACTATGGCTCTCAAAAGAGGTGTCAGGGAAGGTTAAGGAGAAAAGGCTGCATTCAAAAAGTATAAGGAATCACAGACAGAGCACGACAGGAACTGTATCAATTAAAGCAGAAAGAAGTGGGGAAGGCAGTCAGAAAAGCAAAGGCCCAAACCGAGGAAAGGATAGCCAGCCTAGTTAAGAAGGGGATAAAACCTTTATAGGTACATTAGGGAACATAGAAAGGTTAAGGAGGGATAGGAAGATTAGTAAAGGAGAGGGAGGTGGGCAGAGGAGACAGTGAAAAGGCAGAGATAATGAATGAATACTTTGCTCAGTATTCACAAAAGAAGAAGAGGAGGAGTTACCTAAACCAAACAGTAGAAGCACTCTGGATAGTGGGGTTGATGCCAGTCCATTTAAAGAAGAAAGAGTACTGAAAGAACTTCAAAACTCAAGGTGGACAAAGCAATGGGGCCTGACGGATTCATCCTAGAATCCTAAAAGAGTTAAAGGAGGACCTAGTGACACCATTAACTACACTTTTAACAAATCATGGGAAGATGGGGTGGTACCTGAGGACTGGAGGAGGGCAGATGTGATTCCCCTTCACAAAAGTGGGAGCAAGGCAGAAGCAGGAAACTACAGACCTGTTAGTTTGACCTCAGTGGTGGGGAAAATGATGGAATCACTTCTGAAAGAAAGAATTGTTGAGTACCTAGAGGCCAGCGGGGCACTGAACCCAAAGCAGCATGGATTCACAGCAGGAAGGTCATGTCAGACAAATCTAATCGATTTCTTCGACTGGGTGACCAAAGTAATAGACCAGGGAGGGGCTGTGGATATGGCCTACCTAGACTTTAGCAAGGCATTTGACACAGTCTCGCACAAAAGATTAATAATCAAGTTAGCCAGCCTGGGAGTGGGTCCCAGGGTGGTTGCCTGGGTAGAAAACTGGCTGCACAACAGGACACAGAAGGTAATAGTGAATGGAACACATTCTGAAGAAAGGGGGGTTACTAGTGGAGTACCTCAGGGCTCAGTACTGGGTCCAGTCCTCTTTAACGTCTTTATAGGTGACATTGTAGAGGGTCTGGAAGGAAAGGTATGCCCCTTTGCAGATGACACAAAGATCTGTAACAGAGTTGATACACAAGTGGGGGTAGAAAGGATGAGAAGGACTTGGCAAGTTGGAGGAATGGTCAGACATATGGCAACTTAGATTCAATGCAAAGAAGTGCAAAGTAAGACCTGGAAATAAAAATCCAGGAGAAGAGTACACAATAGCAGGGGAAGTACTAACAACAACAGTAATGGAAAGGGATCTGGTGTGTAGTCATATCAGATGACCTAAAGGTGGGTAAGCAATGTGAGAAGTCAGTAGGAAAGCAGGGGATACTGGGATGCATAGGGAGGGGCATCACAAGTAGAAAAGGAAGTGGTTATCCCTCTATACAGACAGTTGGTGAGACCCCATCTGGAGTACTCATGGCAATTTTGGAGACCTCATCTACGCAAGGACATAGACAGAATGGAAGCAGTCCAGAGGAGGGCAACTAAAATGGTGCAGGGTCTACATCAGAAACCATATGAAGAGAGACTGAGAGAGCTTAATATGTGTACCCTTGATGAAAGGAGGAACGGGGGGACATGATAGAAACTTTTAAGTACCTCAAGGGAATCAACAAAGTCCAGGAGGGTAGCATCTTTCAGAAAAAGAGATGTGTAAGAACAAGGGGCACAATTTAAAGTTAGAGGGGGCCGGCTCAGGGGTAATGTGAGGAAATTCTTTTTCACGGAGGAGATTGGTGGGACGATGGAACCGCTGGCCCTGGAGAGGTTGTGGGTCTAAAACAGTGGAGGAATTCAAACATGCATGGGACAGACATAAGGTAATTATAGTGGGGGGTTACAGGAAATAGGCTGTTGGTTAACTAGAATCTGCAGCTTATCCAGTAGGTAGGGAAATGGGCAGACTGGGTGGGCCAAGTGGTCCTTATCTGCCGTCAAAGTCTATGTTTCTGTGACCGAGCTCTTCTGCTTTATTATATATATATATAGGTTTTCATTTTCATGTATAGCAATTTGTGATTAAATGCATTCACAATTGAAACCTGGAAATATCCCAAAATAAAGTTTCAAAGTAAACTGTCATGTTCTACATTGTATTCTTCATGAAATATTCGAGAAGTCTTTGTTTCATGCATTTGAAGAGATGCAAACATTGTGACGTATCACTTTACATGGCTTGGAAAATGGCGTCCCTGATTTTGAGCATTTGTCCCTGATTTTAAAGGGCAGTGTCCCTGATTTGCAGCCTTGGAGGTTGAGAGGTATGTGTCAGGATGTGACTAGTCTTATAGGCCAGCCCAATTTTGGAGTTAACAGACTTGCATGTGGCCAGGATATGTTGGTCAAAGTCAAGGGACCCATCAAGTAGGACCCCAAGGTATTTGAACGAGTTAACTGTCTTCAGTAGAGAACCATCAAGGCAGGAGATAGGATGGCCCCAAGCCAACTTACTAAGTTTAGCTACAGTGCCTAAGACCATGGCCTGAGTTTTCCCCACATTAAGTAGGAGCTTGTGCCTGGAGAGCCAAGACTGAATATCATGAAAGGCGGAAGAGAGAGATTAGGCTTTATGTCCGACATACACTTTGAGCTATGGTACAGGACAAGGTTGTCCCCATAAAGGAGAGACGAGCAGTGAGGGATGTCCCGAGTAATATGATTGATAAAAGTAGAAAAAAGAAGGGGACCCAGGATGGAACCCTGGGGAACGCCTATGTTTATAGACGCTTTATCTGATACAGCAGAGTTACATTTCATGACTTGAGCTCTGTCAGTGAGGTAACTATTAAACCAGGATACAGATTGTGGTGAAAGGTTGAGAGATTGGAGAGCAGGACAGGGTGGTCAACCAGATCAAAGGCTTTTGTCAGGTCAATGAATACAGCATCCGTCAGAAGTCCTCTTTGTGGAAACCTTGCTGGCTGGGTGAGAGCAGTATGAAATTGGAGAGATAGTCAGTGGTTTGGGAGGCGACCAGTTTTTCCAGGATTTTACCTAAGACAAGTAGGATCGCAATGAGCCGATAATTCGAGATGTCTTTTTTGTCCCCTTTCTTGCATACAGGAGTGACTCTGGCAGTTTTCCAAATTCTAGGGACATAGTTTTGACACAAGGACAGGGTATAGATTTGTGCCAGAGGGGAGGCAATAAAAGGTGAAGCTAGTTTTGGGAGCCGTGGCTCAGTACCGTCTGAGCCAACACTGGTCTTGTCAGAGATTGAATTGAGCAGTTTTACGACATCAGTTTTTCTCACAGTCAGGCTTTGCAGGAGGCTGATAGATTCATGAGTGGTGTAGAACATGGAGGTGAAGACTCCAGTAGAATGGGGTATAGGGATTAAAGGATGGCACAGACTGTGGCTTTTAAGAGTCTGATTGTGACTGAGCATGGAAAGAGCCTCTTAAACTCTGGAAGGCAAAACAGAGAATAACTGTTGTAGGAGCCCTCCATGGCTGGGATGTACTGAAACTCACATTAGGGTACCAGTATTTTGTGCGTTATTTTATGTGTCGTTTTATTTTTTTGGGTGTACTGGTCACTGTGAAAAATGGCGCTTTTGCCAGTCTGCTTACCTTAAAATAGAAGCAAAAAAAACCAAAATGAAATCTGCACAGTCTGTTTAATCCATGCTTCATTTTTCTCCACCCAACAGGTAAATCCCCCTGATTCTCCAATCATCGAGTCACCTCTTCAGGGTAGTCTGCATTCAGATGGATCGATCGGCAGCAGTGGGAACACACAGGATGACTTTGTCATGGTAGACTTTGTAAGTGCTCTCTAAGAAACCCCTGACTTCTGACACCACACTACCACCTAAGGGATCCTGGGGCCCAGTTCTGAAAACTCTGTGCAAGCCGTGCCAAAGGCAGCTTGCTCCAGTCACTGGTGCACCCCAGACCCTGCACCTGATTCTCTATTGGACAGGGTCTTGGCAGCAAAGTCCCATGGCTTGTGGCAACTGTAGTAGTGCGCCAAACAGGGCACACCTAGACACGTTACCCACCGACCATGAAGCAATCACGGCAATGTCCCTAGAAGTCCCTGGTAGTCTAGTGCCACCATCCCAAGCTACCATCACATACATAAAAATCCTTGGTAGTCTAGTGCCCCCAAAGCTCCAGATTCTGCTATATAAGTTAAAATGTCCCTGGTGAACTGGTGGACCATTCCAGCCCCCATTAAGTGAAATTCAGAAATACCTGGTGGTCTAGTGGACCCCCATCCCCACCCGCAGTGCCCTACCAGCCTGCTCCCCCATCCCGTGACTGAGCTGGCAACTGGCACAGCCCACTTGCTGACCACCACAGCCAGCTGTGGAATGAGCTGTGAATGAGTGCATACTGTACACAGTACATGCTCAGTTATTAACAGCTGCTTTCAGTCCCTGAGCGCGTACTATATACAGTACCTGCTCATTCAGAGCTCAGTCAGCAGCTGGTCATGGCGGTGAGCAGTGGGTTCTGCCAGTCACTAACTTGGTTACTGGATGGGGGGGCAGGGTGGTAGGGTATTGCAGGGTAGGGGTCCACTAAACCACCAGGTATTTCGGAATTTCTCTTAACGGAGGAGCGGTCCAATAAACCACCAGGGATATTTTAATTTATGTAACAGGAGATCAGGGCTTTGGTGGGGGGTGGCATTAGAGCACCAGGATATTTTAATTTATATAGCAGGAGATCAGGGCTTTTGGGGGGCATCAGACCACCAGGGATATTTTAATTTATATAACAGGAGATCAGGGCTTTGGGGGGATCAGGCCACCAGGGATATTTAATTTATATAACCAGAGATTGGGGCTGGAGGAAGTCACTAGACTACCAGGCTTTTAATAATTATAACGGGCAATCGGGCTGGGGGGCACTACACTACCAGGATGTTTTAATAATAATAATCGGGGCTGGGTAGGCACTGAGACTACCATGGATTTTAATAATTATAACAGGTGATCAGGGCTTTGGGGGCACTAGACTACCAGGGATTTTATTAAATATTATAACAGGATCAGGGCTGGGGCAGGGGACCACAGTACATTGCCACAAAGTGGTCAACTCATCCAGAGGGCGAATTCTAAGTACCCTTCGACCAGCCCTGGCTGGTCTAACGGTACTTAGAAATTCACCTGTTGAGTGAGTTTTGAGAATCCTGATTGAGGAGCTCTGTCAGTCTGCATATGCCGCAAGCCCCTAGCGCCTTGCCACAGCCAATTTTGTGACGCACAGGCAGCGCAAGCCCCGTTTGGTGCAGGCAGCCTGCGGGCAATGCAGGCTGCCTTTAAGAATCGGGCTCCTGGTTTCCATTAGAGACACTGTTCAGCTGCCTAGGGACTGCTGGAAACTGAGAGCATCATGGAGGCATTAGTCACTCCACACTTACTGCTGTCCACTCACGGAGCACCATTGGTGTTGCCTACAAAAGCTGTAACTGCCTCCCACTGGGAGGATACTGTGCAGCTGCAGTAGCCCCAACAACAGAAGGGGGGCAGTGAAGGGGCTGCACTTATCTTAAAATCAGACACTGACTTTGGCTGTGATCAGTTTTTTTCGGTGAGGCAGTATAGCGCAGTGGTTTAAGGCTCTGAGCTGCAAATCTGGTGACATCCAGCAGACCAGACCTGGGTTTGAATCCCACAGATTCCACTTGCATACTGTGTGACCCGGAGCAAGTCACTTAACTTCCCTGTGCTCCCAGGTCGCACCTGTAAAAAAGCTTTCAGCTTAGTGTGCTACTCCTGGTTAAACAACTAAAAAAAAAAAAATAAAATACGAACTTAAATGTAAAGCATGGAACATGGTCTCATCTCCTTTTAGGAGGTCAAAACCTATGCTGGCTTGTATCTTTGCCCTTTCAGCATCTTATTTTAAAATTTACTGTTCTAGGGACATGGATATGTTGTTCATCCACACTGTCTGGTAGGTTCCTTGCCTCTTTAAATCTTGCCGGAAGGTCTTCAAGCTGGCTCCTCCCACCCACCTGGGTGGTAAAACTCTCGGCTCCGCCCCATGATGCCAGATCTTCCTTACCGCTTGGAAGCTCAGGTTCCCTCCTTAACGCTCTGCGTGATAGACTGGATCCTAACTCTTCGGTTCGTCCGAAACTCATTTTAAAATTTTCAAGACTTCGGTCTTCCTTTTCCCTCACGGCTGCGATGGACAAATCGACTTCCGGTTTTCGGCGGTGCCCTTGTGGGCAGAAGATGTCCAGGACGGATCCGCACACCACGTGCATCTACTGCCTCGGCTTAGAACACGACCCGCAGGACTGCGAGTCATGCTGTTTGTTCTCAGCCAATGTCTTGGAGGACCGCGCTGCCCGGTTGAAGCTTGGGCGCCCCGAGGAGCGATATCCGCGGTAAAGTCGAAAGAGGCCCGTTGGGCGGTTACCGTGGCGGCTGGCTTGAGCAGATCGCCCTCAAGGAGGAGGCAGCCCAGGCCGCATCCTCCTCCTCCTCGGTCGCGGCATTTACCCCGCTGTCTTTGGGTACCTCATATTCTGCTTCATTCAAGGAGCTTTGCCAGTCCCTTTCCACGGAGGGCATGAAGGGAGAGGGGCCATCAGGACATTCCTCTCGGTCCAAAAAGAAGGATTCCAAAGGTAAGTCCCATCGTCGGTGTTCGTGAGAGCGGGAGAGGTCCCCTTCCCCGGACAGCCGACCGTCGACTTCAGTCGAGGTTGCGGCTAAGGCTGCTGGCTTCACGACGTCCCCGTCAGGTCAGCCGGCTGAGACACCCGTCGACGCGGTCGAGATTTTTCTCGACCCGTCGGACGGATTGTCGACTCGCGAAGCCGACAACCCTTCTTCACCGGTTCCTCTGGCGGAAACCGAGGATTTGCCTGCGCCTCGTACAGCAGTCCCCGTTAAGGTGTCCAGCCGAGGAAGAGCGGGTGTCCCCACTCCCTCCCAGGCCCGTCCCTCGGACACACCAAGGATCTCGGTCTCGGACCTCTTCTCAGTCCAGCCGATCCGCTGACATCAGCGGTCTCGGTCCCGGCACGAGGTAGCGGCGATGCTGCTCGTCCTCTTCTTCCTCCTCGGAAGAGGAGAGGCCTCGTCGCAAATTGCATCGATGCTACGAGGAACTGATGTGGCAGCAGTTACTTTTGTCCGGGAGCAAGTCGACACCGACGCCTTCCCCGGCCATCAAGTGGCTGTCACCCGAATGGCCAAAAACAGCCTCTCACTGCAGTCGAGATGCCCAAGCTTGGGCCGGGTGTTCGGCTGAAACCTGCTGCCCCACCGATTGTGGTGGAACCTCCGCCTCCACAACCGAAATCGGGGGCCCCGACCAAGGACTCTCGGTCGAGTCAAGGCCTGCCCCACAGGTTGTCGGTCACCCTCACTCCCGACCGTCCTCGGCAGGTGGAGGGTGGCTCAGGCCCTAGGTAGCTCTTCGCGGACTCCTCAGAGTCCGACGACAACTCCTCCCTGTTCTCCAGGCCGGTTGACCTGGAGTCCTCCGGGGGCCAGTCACTGGATGAAAGGCCATCGTCGTTTATGGGTCTGCTTCGGCTTATCTCGGAGTCCACCAGGATGCAGCTCAAGCCCGTATCCAAACGGGCCAAGTATCCCCTGACGGAGATACTGGACCGAGGGGATTCACCTATGGAGGCCTTTCCGGTGGCTGAGGCCATTGTTGGCCCAGCCTTGAGCTTTGGCAGTGGCCTGCTTCCTGTCCTCGCCCTCGGCCAGGATGGCCAGGAAAGTATCGCGGTCCCCACGGCTCTTTGCCAGGGTTTTCGGAGCACCCCTCTGCCGAGGGGTTGGTCACCGACAGCATTTTCCGGCGTTCCAGGAACGCTAGGGACGTGGACAAGCCCCCCGACAAGGAGTCCAAAAAGCTGGACTGCGCAGAGTGTACGCTGCATCCTCCCTTGGCCTCCGCCAGGCCAGCTTGGCCATGCTGATGGCACACTTCTCCCACGCCTCATGGGCTCCTGGATGAGGTGATCCCTCATCTTCGGCCGACCTGCAGACCACGGTCCAGCAGGTTTGGGACCAGGTGGGGCGGTGGCGACAGCAGCTCCAAACAGCTCTGGACATAGGGGACTCCTGTGCCAGATCATTGGCCGCAGTGGCCATGCGCCGCAGAGCATGGCTGAGGATATCCACCTTCATGGTGGATACCCAGCACAAGTTGGCGGATGTCCCCTTCTTGGGGACCAACCTCTTTGGCCCTGGAGTGGAAGGTCACCTCCAGCGGATCGAAAAGTCCAGTGCCACTCTGGACTCGGTCACCTCCGCCCAGAAGGACAAAGGCCGCCGACAGCAGCAGCACAAGCCCTTTTGTCCTTCTGTGCCTGCGACACGTCTGGCCCACCAGCACCAGGGCCAGCAGGCTCGCGCTTGGCATCCCAAACCCAAGCCCATGACTTCCTCCAACAGGAAGCAAGGGGGTAAAGGCCCAGGAGGTCCCTCGGCCAGTCCCTCCTCCAAGCCTGCCCAGTGACGGGTTGAGGGGTGTCGCCCCCAGCCTCGTCACTCCCCCCTGGGTTCCCCCCGTGGGGGGATGGCTCCGCCACTTCCTTTCCGCCTGGTCCGCTATCACCATGGACCACTGGGTGTTGGAGGTGGTAGGAAAGGGCCTGCCTCGGGAGTTTGAGCAGGCTCCACCCTTTCGAGCCGTCGCCCCTCGGGGGAGGGGGCAGAGTCCGCAGCCTCGCTGTCGGCCCTCGAGCGTGTGCCTGCTCCTCGAGAAAGAGGTGATCAGGAAGGTGGCGGATCCTCCTCCAGACCCGGGGTTTGTGTCCAGGTATTTCCTGGTCCCAAAACGGACGGGGGGCTGGTGCCCCATTCTCGACCTGCACGACCTGAACTGGTTCCTAAGGTCTCGGACCTTCAGGATGGTCACTCAGGCTCAGATAATCCCATCCTTGGAACGAGGCATGTGGTTCTGTTCCCTGGACCTCCAGGACGCGTTCTTTCACGTCCCAATCCGTCTGTCTCTTCAGAGATTTCTCCGCTTCAGAGCGGAGGGATCCCTTTACGAGTTCCGGGCCATGCTCTTCGGCCTCTCCCTAGCTCCCAGTGTCTTCACCAAATGCATGGCAGTGGTGACAGCATTCCTGCGGCACCAAAGGTTGTACCCCTACCTGGACGACTGGCTGATTGCAGCCCTCTCCAGAGCGGAGGTGGAGCAGTCCAGAGAGCTGGCCCTCCAGGTTTGCTCTCACATTGGCCTCCTCATCAACGAGGCCAAGTCGAAACTCGTGCCAGAGCAGGTGATACTTTTCATCGGGGCAGTGCTCGACTCTTTTCGAGCCAGAGCTCAGCTCCCGGCGGACAGGGCTGAGGTTCTTTCCTCCTTTGCCCAATCATTTCAGGTTGGGCAATCGCGCCCTGCCCGGGACTTCCTGCGCCTCATGGCGGCCTGCACCAGTGTGGTCCGTTGGGCCCGCTGGTACATGAGTCCGCTTCAATGGGGACTGGCCAGCCAGTGGTCACAGCACTTCAATCCATTGGACCAGCCTGTGACAGTGACCCAGGAGATGTGGAACGCTCTCCAGTGGTGTACCGTTCCGTCACATGCAGGAGGGCATCCCGTTTGTCCGCCCCTCGGGAGTCCCGATGCCATATCAACCTGCTGGAGCTCCGAGCGGTCCATCTAGCTCTCACCACCTTCGCTCCGTTTCTACGGGGTCAAGTGGTTCAGGTCCAGATGGACAATACCACGACCATGTACTACCTGAACCGCCAGGGCGGGACATGCTCCATACTGTTATGCAAGGAAGCTCTCCGCATTTGGTCCCTCGTGCGTAGCCTGGAGGCGGAGCTCCTAGCCATTCACGTGGCAGGAGCCTCCAACACCCTGGCCGATGCCCTAAGCCGGATAGGGGCTGCGTCTCACAAGTGGTCTCTCCTGCCGGAGGTAGTACAAGATCTGTTCTCCCACTGGGGCACGCCTCAGGTGGACCTGTTTGCCTCCAGGGAGAATGCGAAGCTGAGACTGTTCCATGCCCGCCTCCCTGAGCAGGGCTCGCTGCAGGGGGATGCCTTCTCGAGGCCGTGGACCCCAGGTCTCTTCTACGCCTTTCCCCCATTTCCCTTGATCCACAAGGTGCTTCTCAAGGCGAGGAGGGACAAGACGCAGGTGATTCTGGTAGCCCCAGACAGGCCCCACCAGTTCTGGTATCCAGATCTCCTCAGTCTCAGCTCCAGGCTCCCGAGGCAGCGTCCAGCCCACCCGGACCTGATCTCAATCAACCAGGGGAAGGTATTCCATCCGGATCGTCAGTCCCTGCACCTGATGGCCTGGTTCCTGAGCGGCTAGAGTTCCAGGCCTTGGGTCTTTCCGACGAGGTCCTCAACGTCGTTGAGGCGTCCCGCAAGGAGTCGACCAGAAAATGCTATGCCTTCAAATGGAAGAGATTCTCCATTTGGTGTCAGGGGAAGGGCTTGGACCCTTCCGCCTGTCCCTTGCCAAGCATTCTGGACTACCTGTGGTCCCTTTCTCAGCAAGGGCTTCAGTCGACGACCCTTAAGGTGCACCTGGCAGCCATCTCTGCTTACCGGGCGCGGGCCGGGAAGCAGTCGGTGGCGCAGGAGAAGGTGGTCTGGCACTTTTTCAAAGGCCTTGATCACATTTCCCCTCTGGTGCAAGAACCTTCACCTCCGTGGGATCTACTGCTAGTATTGGCCAAGCTCATGGGCAAGCCATTCGAGCCAGTGCACAGGTGCGATATCTCCCACCTGTCGTGGAAAACCGCCTTCTTGGTGGCTATCACGTCAGCCAGAAGGATGGGAGAGCTCCAGGCGCTTTCTGTCGAGTCTCCTTATCTGGTCTTCCACAGGGGCAAGGTTGTCCTGCACCGCCAACCGGAGTTCCTTACGAAGGTGGTGTCGGAGTTTCACCGTAACCAGATGTTGACTCTGCTGGTGTTCTACCCCAGTCACACCTCGGAGGCCAAGTATAGGCTCCTTACTTTGGACCCTAGAAGAGTGCTTGCTTATTATAAGGAGCGAACGGCTGAAGTTCGGGGAGAGGTTTGCCAGCTGTTTGTCACCTACGCTGAAGCCTCACCTGGCAGACCTGCAGCCAAGCGGACGATAAGCAGGTGGGTCACCTCCTGCATAGATCTCTGCTATAGGTTGATGGGCGTGGAGCCTCCCAGAGGGATAAGAGCTCATTCTACCTGCCATACCGCTGCATCGGTAGCTGCTTCCAGGGATGTCCCTATCCAGGATATCTGCAGGGCTGCTACCTGGAAGTCGGCACATACCTTTATTACCCATTACCACATCGACCTTGAGTCACGCCGGGATGCTGGTTTTGGGGTCTCGGTTCTCCAGTCTCTATTCCGTAAGTAGGGGATGTGCACCTTGCTTCCCTCCTCCCGGAGAACTGCTAGGAGTCTGCCAGACAGTGTGGATGAACAACATATCCATGTCCCTAGGAATACAGGTTACTCGCCTGTAACAGGAGTTCTAGGAATGGTATATGTTGTTCATCCACACTACTCACCGACTTCCCGGCTCACACACAACCTGGCTTCCAGCGGGCTAGATCTGGCGTCATAGGGCGGAGCCGAGAGTTTTACCACCCGGGTGGGTGGGAGGAGCCAGCTTGAAGACCTTCTGGCAAGATTTAAAGCGGCAAGGAACCTGCCAGACAGTGTGGATGAACAACATATACCATTCCTAGAACTCCTGTTACAGGTGAGTAACCTGTATTTTTTACCCTTCCCTACCATATACCAAGTTGATCCACCAGCTTGATTGACCTGCTTCTGCCCCCGCTGTTCCTGCCATATCATCACTCTCTGTTCACAACCTTCCTGTCAAGATCTCTGCTACCACCGATGGTGCCCTGGAACTTACCCCCCTCCATCTGGGCCCAGACCAGTGGATCAAGCTGTTCAGGAACATGTGTCTGTGATTCTGCAGCACAGAGGAGAGGCCCAGGAGGAGTTAGAACTTGTTGGCATGGTGCAAGAGAATGGTCATCATTAATGGCTATGCAGGGCATTTTACCCCAGTTTAGAAGCCCTACCCATCTCTCCATGATGCAGCATGTTGCTGGCCAGCAGGTGAGGAGCTGGTGTCACATGGTTATTACAGCAAAACAAGAAGGTGCTGCACAGTAAGCAGTCGCAGTCCTCTTCCCCCAGAGCATCACGGACCCAGGGAGAGGACTTCTGAGTCGAGTTTTGCTCTCTCTGACTGACAGTGCTGCACACTACCTGGAAGGGCCACAGAATCCAGCATCACTGTGAGCATTTTATTAATGTTTTCATTAGCTTGTGTGTCCGCCAATCCCACACTGAGGACAGATGTGTCACTGAAGTGAGGTGCTTGGCTCCTAGGAAGGGAGGAGACGCCCCCGCTGTCCTACCTAGGAGTAGCATCAGCATTGACTGTAAACATAGCCACTTGACTGTCAGGTTGGGGTGGGGGAAGGATCATAACAAATATGTTAATGAATAATTTTCTTTTTTTTTTTTTTTTTTTTGCCAGATACGTTTTTATTCCCAACTAGCCGCCTGTCCCACAGGAATATACCCAGAATCATGCTGGAGGCATCATTCCGACAGTAGCCATGATTATACCTGTTTCTCCCTACACCCTGTGTCATGGGCAGTAGCCAGTTTCGGCACTATATGATCAGAGTGTACTGCAGGTGGAGCTCACTCCCTAACATTCCCACAGGTGTAGCTGTGGTGCCAGAAGTCACCACCAGCCTTCACCAGGCTAAAGGTACTACCACATGGCAGCTGCTCCAGCCCATGGCCTCTGCCTGCCTCAGCTCCCTGAATCTGTTCCCAAACCCGGGTCACCTGCACGGCAGCTGCTCCAGCCCATGGCCTTTCCCAGCCACAGCTTCCTGAGTCCGTTCCCAAACCCAGGTCACCTGCACGGCAGCTGCTCTATCCCATGACCTCTCCCTGGCACGGCTCCCCAGAGTCCATTCCCAAACCTGGGTCACCTGCACAGCAGCTGCTCCAACCCATGGCCTTTCCCTGGCACAGCTCCCCAGAGTCCATTCCCAAACCTGGGTCACCTGCACAGCAGCTGCTCCAGCCCATGGCCTCCCTGGCACAGCTCCCCAGAGTCCATTCCCAAACCTGGGTCACCTGCACAGCAGCTGCTCCAGCCCATGACCTCTCCCTGGCACAGCTCCCCAGAGTCCATTCCCAAACCTGGGTCACCTGCACAGCAGCTGCTTCAGCCCATGGCCTTTCCCTGGCATAGCTCCCCAGAGTCCATTCCCAAACCTGGGTCACCTGCACAGCAGCTGCTCAAGCCCATGACCTCTCCCTGGCACAGCTCCCCAGAGTCCATTCCCAAACCTGGGTCACCTGCACAGCAGCTGCTCCAGCCCATGGCCTTTCCCTGCCACAGCTTCCCGAGTCTGTTCTCTGACCCGGGTCACTTTCATGGCAGCTACTCCAGCCAATGACCTCTCTCTGCCACAGCTCCCCGAGTGCATTCTCAAACCCGGGTCACCTGCATGGCAGCTACTGCAGCCCATGTCCTTTCCCTACCAGAGCTTCCTGAGTCTGTTCCCAAAACCGGGTCACCTGCATGGCAGCTGCTCCAGCCCATGACCTCTCCCTGCCACAGCTCCCTGAGTCTGTTCCCAAACCTGGGTCACCTGCACAGCAGCTGCTCCAGCCCATGGTCTTTCCCTACCACAGCTCCCTGAGTCTGTTCTGAGACCCGGGTCACTTTCATGGCAGCTACTCCAGCCAATGACCTCTCTCTGCCACAGCTCCCTGAGTCCATTCCCAAACCAGAGTCACCTGCACGGCAGCTACTGTAGCCCATGTCCTTTCCCTGCCAGAGCTTCCCGAGTCTGTTCCCAAAACCGTGTCACCTGCACAACAGCTGCTCCAGCCCATAACCTCCCCCTGGCTCGGCTCCCCAAGTCCATTCTCAAACCCGGGTCACCTGCACAACAGCTGCTCCAGCCCATGACCTCTCCCTGCCACAGCTCCCTGAGTCTGTTCCCAAACCTGAGTCACCTGCACAACAGCTGCTCCAGCCCATGACCTCTCCCTCGCACGGCTCCCCAAGTCCATTCCCAAACATGGGTTACCTGCACGGCAGGTGCTCTAGCCCATTACCTCTCCCTGCCACAGCTCCCTGAGTCTGTTCCCAAACCTGGGTCACCAGCACAGTAGCTGCTCCAGCCCATGACCTCTCCCTGGCACGGTTCTCCAAGTCCGTTTTCAAACCCTGGTCACCCGCATGGCAGCTGCTCTAGCCCATAGCCTTTCCATGTCACAGGTCCCAGAGTCTGTTCCCAAACCTGGGTCACCTGCTCGGCAGCTGCTCCAGCCCATGGCCTCTCTCTGCCACTGAGCCATCGGGGGTTGGGGACTAATGAATAATTTTCTAAAGCCAACATCACTGTGTTGACGATTTACCCTCTCTTTCGCACACAAGCATATACATAGTCCACACAAAAAGCCAAGGTTCACTGTTTGGCTGTTTCCCTTCAGAGACCTGCTTTTTCCAAGGATGATATTCTGCCAATGGATTTGGGGATGTTTTACCGGGAATTTCAGAACCCACCGCAGCTCAGCAGTCTGTCTATTGATGTCAGCGCACAGTCCATGGCTGAGAACCTGGTAAGGAAACAGATAACAGTTGTGTGAAGCACAGGTTTGTTTTAAGCTTTGCTGACAAGGGCAGTGACAGACAGGCAGTCATTCTGCAGTCCCAAAAAGGTGCCCTTTGATACAGGAGAAGCATTTCTGTGTCACTAATTCAGCACACTCCATGGCAGGCATATTCACTACAAACAGGGCACTGCAGTGCCAGCTAATGGAGTTGTAGAGAATAATTCATTAGAAAAAATAATACTCATCATCTGTTTTTGTAGTGGTTTGTAATTTTCCAAAATGGTTGAAGTTTTGTGTTCCAAAGAAAATGTAGCAGCTCCTTCTCTGTAGTAAGGAGAATGCTGTTCTCGGGGTTAAGTAGAAAATATGATCTTGGGGGTATCTCCTTAGAGCCATAATGCATTGGACTGTAAGTCGTCCGCATTAGAACCTTGCAGGAAGCATCTTTTTTTTTTTTTGGCACCCTCCTTGCCTGCCAGCACCCCTTCTCTCAGGACCCACATCGCCACCTCTTCTCCTGCCAGACTCATCCCTCAAGTTGCATCCTGCTCTGTCCCTCTCCTAATCCAGACCTCTGGATGCCTTCTAGGACCTGCTTGTCCCTGCTGGGGGCCTCCCTGGCCGTTGTTGTGACGAATGCACCTGAGAGCTCCTGTATAACCCTCTCCATTAACTTATCCCTGCCAGTGGCTGCACTGCAGCCAAATGAAGGAGCAAATGTGCAACATGCAGTGGGGATGAGACCATAGAGTGAGTCATCTTGGAGGGTCCAGGCATGGGGAGCGGCAGAGTGACTGTCATGTGGCATACTGGCACAGTGCTTTCCCCTTTTCATGGCCTGCCCACCCTCGACTCCATCTGCTTACACGCACGTACTGCTGGATTGGGGGGGATGCCTGACACCACGTGGTCACCCATGCCATCATTGGCACTGCCACTAACCACCACCAGGAGGCACTACAGAGTGGTGCTGTGAGCTACCCCCCAAAGGAGAACATCCCTAGAATACCTTTCATCCTCTCTGCCGTCCTCCACTCCTGACATCTCAGGTGCAGGTCATGAAACCGTCTCACCAGCGTGCCAAAGTGATCCCCCGTCACTCGGCGTCACAGAGCTCTGACATACCCCCCACCCACCCCATCATCTTGCCTTTCCAGGGCTTACCTCACTCCACTGCCCTTTGCTAGGGGACCTCCTCTGAGGTCCCTGGTCGCCAGTGTGTGGCCAGCGGGATGGGGGGGGGTTCAGGCTTCATCCTGCAGCTGGTGGGGGTTCTGCCATTTTCACCCCCAGGTCCCACTGCACATGCAGTGGACACGAGGTGCATGCTTACCTCCCCAGAGATGCCCTGGCATCCTGCTTGTGGGGTCCCTCTCCCTGCAAAGTCCAGCTGTGCTGTCACCCAAATTCCTCCAGGTGGCAGACGAACAGCAGAACACTGTTACCCCCCCCCCCACTTCTTGAGGGATGTGATCTGTCTTAGGGACGCCCAGTTCTCTCTCCACCCCATGCGAACCGCATTCCGTTTCTGAACCCAGGTCGCTGGCATGGCAGGAAGTGAGGTGCCCAGTGCATCAGCCCTCCACACTACTGGGCTTTCTTGTGGGAAGCATCTTTCAAGAATAATTTCACCTTTGCAGCGGCACTCTTTGGTCTTAGAGCTGGAGGCGAGAACTTTTAGGGCCAGCAAACACAACGCACATGTGCATGGCACCAAGCCTGGTGCCATTTTTACCAATAGCATGTACAGTAGTTGGAGTCCCAACTGCCTCAGCTTCTTTTCTCCCTCTGTCGAGAGTACTCATCGGGAGCCAGCAAAACTTCTGGTTTCGCCTGCACAAGCCTCTGTGTTTTTAGTTTATTACTGATTTTGTTTTTTCACCATGCGCTTTTCCTTACTGTGTGAGTTTTATTTACTTGTCTTATTAGTTTTGGATCTGCAAGTTCTCAGCTCTTACCTCATTTGACCAGTTTGTTCACTGACCATTATGTTTGGTAGGGTGCCTGTGAAGGCCAGTTGCCGCGGCAACAAGTTTGATCTTCCTGGACTAAAAGTCTTCACCACTCATTCACACTAATGGGACTACACCGAAGACACCAGCACCGCGCAGGATCCAAAAATCTTCGGGAGGGCCTACGCCGGGATAGGTCCACGGATGCTTGGTGCCGCAAGACTAGCTTGCGCCATATAGGCTATCCCGGCGTCGACCCTCCAACTGCATCAGTTGCTTTTTTTCCCGCCATTGAGTGTGCTTGGGTGACGATAACGCTCATCTGACGGAAGTCAAGTCTTCGTCTATATGACAGCAGCTATAGCCATTCAGTATTCAATTAACTTATCATTTTAAGTGTTCTTTTCTTATATGAAAAAAAAAAAAGATGAAGAAGAATAATTCTCAGCCTGCCATCAACGGAGTGGACCATAGACTGTAGCGGTGACAGTAAGGAGACATCATTTGAAAGCTGTGATGGCAGTGGGAGACCCGGCTACACTTGACCTCGAGCTCTTCTTCCTCCTGTCGGTGGAAGAAGAATCTGTACTGCTCGAGATCGCCCTCTGGTATGTCTGCGCGAGGGTTGTCGGTGAACGGTAGGCCTCAACCGACTCCACTGCAGTTCCCCTGTGGCTCCACTCTTAACAGCCGTGTTCTTCAACACTGGATCCCATCTTTGTCCTTGATGGGGTCCCAGTGAGCAGTTTCACCTCTGGGCCGCTCTTTTAGAGCAGGGGGTATGGCGTCTGCCCAGTTGTCCTGGCCAGTGGACCCGGTTCCGGGGCCTAGGAGCCGCTGGGCCGAGGTTATGTCGGTTGGGCCTGGATGTGTGCGGTGCCCTCTCTGGTGCCATCATTGACGCCAACTCCTCGTGCCTACCCACCTCTCCTTTTTCCCCTGCAGGGACCAGCACGGATACCACTTTTCTTCTCCCCCTTTTCTTCAGGTCTAGATCCAGCAGTGGTGCTGGCGCCGGGTGTGGTGTCGGCAACGTATGGATTGTCCGAGAGGGATACTCTCCCAATTTCACAGGTTTCCCCAGACCTTCCACCCAGACAGCAGCCCAGTCTGTCCACCTCTCAGTCACACTATCTTGCTTCTGAGATACGGGGCCTCTGCAGGAACTGGGCAGTAGAAGTTGTCCCGCTGCGGAATGGAGCACCAGTTCCTATTTTCATTGCTTCTGTTTCAAAGATAACAGGTGGCATGTGCCCATTTATCTACCTTGGAAGGTTAAACAAGTACCTGTTCGGGGAGGAGTTCACTAAAACCTCAGCGTTCAAGTCTTCACTTCCTGGACATTTGGCTCCTAACCAGCCCATCCAGGCAAGAGACACAGGACGCAGTTGCCACAGCTTCTCAGTTCTCTTCAGGGGGTTCTCTGATTCGGGGAAGGTGCCAGTTTCATCTTCCCAGAAGCTCCTCTTCTTAGGAGCCCTCTTGGATACCTCCAGGGTGTCAGTTTTTTTTCCCAGAGGACTGGAGAAACGACATCTTCAGATGGCTCATTACATGGCTCAAATGACACTATTCCAGTCCCTTTTGGTTGAGCGGATGCTGGGACTCAGGTCATCCTCTGCAGCAAGCAGTGATCTCTGACCACGCATCCGCAATCCTCTGTACAAAATGACAGAGCCTCAAATAAAATCTCTCGTGGGGGGCTCACAGTCATGACCTCCACACTCAGATGTGGAGCCAGGAGGAACCTCATCTTGTCATAAATATCTTACAGATGAGAGCTATGTTATAAGCAAAGTCCTGAAGGATGCCCTTTGCCACAGAGTGATCCTACTTGGACAGACGACAAAGCTGTGATGTATTATATCAACAAGCAGGGTGGGGCGTCCTCCTACCTTCTCTGCAGGAAGACCATGAAGTTGTGAGAGTGGTACCTCGAGCACGATGCATCAGTTCAGATTTCGTGCAGTCGCTTTTGATGAGTGGGGCAGTTCGGACCTGGTCCGTTTTGCGTCCCCTCTCAACGCAAAATTACCTCTATCCAGCTTCAGAAATCCAGACCCTGGTGTTTTCTGTCAGGATATATTCACTGCAATAGACAAGATGCTCCCTGTACATTTTCCTCCTCTTCCCTTATTTCAGAGGCTGCTGCTAAAGTTGTAGGCACAAGGGGGCAAGATGATTCTCATCGTCCCAGACTGGCCTCTGCAGATATGATTTGCATCGATCTACAGTCTGTCAGAAGTTCCTCCGAGGTGACTCCCTCTACGAGTAAACCCTCTGACACAAGGACTTTAATCCATCCTAGCCTGTGCTCCCTTCAGCTCTATGCTGGGCTCTTGAGGAAATGGAAGTGGGCAAGCTTTAGGTTTCCCAGACCATCGCAGACATCTTCTGAGCCATGCATAGGCCTTTTGCCAGGAGGGCTTACGCGGCTGAGTGGAACCCCTTCTCCATCTGGTGTGCAAGTTCCATCTGGACCCTTTGGTCACCCATCAAGTAAGATGTTGGGGTGCCTCTTGGACCTGTCGAACGTAGGTCTGCAATACTCGGCAGTGAAGGTACACCTCTGTGCGTTTCAAACAACATGAAGTCTTGCTATATTATGACAATTGCAGTTTGTCCCAGCCCTAGAACTGCTCCGGAGGTGAAAAAGTTAACTTCCATGCCAAGCATGGAATCCTGAGCACGAGCTCGGTTGTAAAAACTCTGTCTGGTGATATTCAAACCGAAACTGTCAGATTCTTTACTCCGCCTCACTGAACAGTCGCTCCGGAGATTCCTCCTCCTGCTCGGTTCATTTCTCGGTTAAAAAGTGTTATTCTCGGTTTATTTTAAACCACAATTATATTTATTTTAACCGCAAACCAGTCGGTTCAAGCTCTGTCTGTGGTATCGTAAGTAATAGATAGGTTTTTTTTCCCTGTGTGGAACTTGCAAACATTGTTATCGGTTCGGTTTGAACCAATCAGGTTGTTGTTAAAACTTGTTAAATTACATTTAGAGTGCGGTTCTGTTCTTATCGGTTCTAAAAACGGATTTCATTAAGTTTTTCCACGACCGTGACCTGTTTGGGAACCGATAAGGGTGTCTTGCCTGGCGATTTGCTGGAAAAGGGCAAGTTTTTGGATAGGCTGGCATTATGTCTAAGAAACCCAAAAGAAAAACCGGGCCCACTGGGTTTCAGCACTGTAGTGTCTGTTGGGAAGCCTTTGCCAAGGCTGACCCACACACCACATGTGTTTATTGTCTGGGGTTTGACCACCTCAATGCAGACTGCCAGATTTGCAAGAATTTCCCTGCAGCTACCCTGGATAAGAGAGTTGGTAGGCTCAGGGAATGAGAGGCCAAAAAGTCCGCTGACCCGGATGGCCAGCCCGGTTCGGTGCCAACCGAACCGGAGGGAGTGCCCTCTGACCAGGGCGAGACTTCCTCGGGCCAACGAAGAGCTGACTCGGATGAGCCAGTTCCAGCAAAGAGGACTAGAAAATCAGCAGGTGTGGAGCCAAAATTTCCTTCTCCAACCGCTGCAGAGATAGCCAAAGTGATCCAAATTGTCCAGTCGCTTTCCGTGTTCCGTCCGAACCGCCACTATCAGGTAAACGGTCGGTTCGGTCGGTTCCACCGGTTCAAGAATATGATGTAAAAGAATTTTATGAACCGGAGGAGGGGGAGGAGGATTATGAAGAGTGTGAATGTGATTTTGAAAATCTAGATGTGCCCATTGAACCTGGCATCTCCCCAGACAGACCTTCAGGAGCGTCTCCCCCTAGGCTTTCTGAGTCCCCTTGTCATTTTCTGTTTTATAAAAAAAGTTGCTGAAACCCTCCAGCTCCCTTTGGAAGAAGCTGTGGATGAACAGGAGGAGCCTAACTATGTGGAAATGATGGATATCCCAGAGTCCAGGAGATTGTCTATTCCTTTACATAAACCCTTTAGGAAACAGACAATAAAAATTTTAAAAGCTCCTAATTCTTTACCTCCTGTGGATAAAAAGATGGACAAGAGGTACACATTGTCAGGCCCTGATACGGAGTTCCTTTCACAACAATGCAGCCATGTTGGGGTAGTGCAGGCTGCAGCCTGTGATAAGGCAAATATTCCCTTGGCTTCACACCCCCCTGATAAGGACTCCAGGAGGATTGATGGCATGGCAAAGAAACAATACATGGCAGCATCCTTGGGACTCAGACAGGCAAATTATATGGCCTATGTTGCAAGATACCAGAAATCCAGATGGGATACTGTTATGGCTTTAATGAACAGGTCCCTGGCCAGTTTGCCAAGGAGCTGGAACAGGTGGCTGCTGATGGTATTGAGGCATCCAAGGTGCAATTCCATGCTGCAGTGGACTCTAATGATGTATCTTCAAGAGTCATGGCTACATCTGTGGCTTTTCAGTAGAATGGCTTGGCTCAGGTGTACTAGCCTGTCACAGGATACCCAGGCTAAGGCCTTGGATTTTCCTTTGTGGGTAATTCTCTGTGTTGGGGAGCAGACAGAGAATTACATGAAGAAAATGGATGAGTATAGACCACTTATAGGAGTGCACAGGCCAAGGAGAGGCAAGCCACCCTCAGAGGCAGCCTTCTAGGGTCAGGGGCAGGCCTTTCACAGGCCTTTTACCTGCCCAGCCTCCTCTTCATCTTATACCCAGAGGGGGTTCTTCAGAGGGAGAGGCAGATTGCAGGCAGGCCTGCTCCCACCCTCACCCTAAAGCCCCTGCCAAGCAGGCACCCTGATGGGATGCCCAGGGCCGATTTCCATTACCTGTAGGCAGGCTGGCTTACTTCATCCAGGATTGGAGTCTTTAACATCAGACAAGTGGGTCCTGGAAGTAGTGGTTAGGGACTGGTTCTCAGCTTCAAAAATTTCCGAAGATGAGAGCCAGATCTTTTCCACCTGCAAATCCATTAGAGGCTCTTGCTTTGGAATCAGAAGTCTCAACCCTCCTGGCTCTCAGAGCTGTGGAAAGGGTTCCTCCCCTACACCAGGGCAAAGGACTATACTCCAGGTACTTCCTTACGCCAAAAGAAACAGGAGAATGGCAGCCCATCCTGGATCTAAGATATCTAAACAAGCACCTTTTAAAACTAAAATTCAAAATGGTGACTCTGGGAATTATTTTACCCTCCCTAAGGCCAGGGGACTGGCTAGCATCCCTGGACCTCAAGGATGCCTACTTCCATGTTCTCATCAGAAGCTCCCACCGAAAGTACCTCAGATTCGAACTGCCCTCAGGCCATTACCAGTTCAGAGCAATGCCCTTCGGACTTACCTCTGCCCCAAGGGTATTAACAAAGTGCCTGGCAGTAGCAGTTGCTCACTTAAGAAGGCAAAAGATTGCCATCTTTCCTTACCTGGACGACTGGCTCATAGTGGGTCAGTCTTCAGACCAAGTCAAATCACACCTTCAGGTTACCCAGCAGCTGCTTACATCTCTAGGTTTTCTTCTCAATCTCCCAAAGTCAGTTCTAGAGCCTGTTCAGCTACTCACCTTCATTGGTGCAGAACTGGACACAAAGCAGGCCAGAGCTTTCCTTCCTCTAGAAAGGGTAAAGACCCTAGTGGCTCTGGCCTCCTCCTTCACTCTGCAGGTCTCTCGACTAGCAAGGCACTTTCTACAGCTCTTAGGGCACATGACTGCTTCCACAGCTGTAGTGCAAGGAGCCAGATTTCAGATGAGGGACATTCAGTTCCATTTGAGAGCCTTCTGGTCTCAAAGGAGAGATCCCCTAACCAAATTGATCCCAGTAACTCGAACCCTGGTCCAGGCCCTGCAGTGGTGGCAGGACCAGAGCAATCTGAGACAGGGGGTTCCTTTCATCCCTCAATCTCACTCCTTGACCCTTACTACAGATGCGTCCCTCTTGGGATGGGGAGCTCACATGGGCGACCTCACCACCCCAGGATTGTGGTCCCCTCAGGAATCTCTGCTCCACATCAATCTGTTGGAACTCAGAGCTGTTTTTCTAGCACTTCAGGTTTTTTCTGCATCTGTTCAGAACAAAGTGGTACAGGTCAGAACAAACAACACCACTGCAATGTGGTACATCAACAAGCAAGGGGGCACTCGGTCCTCGGCCTTGTGCACCGAAGCAATGAAGTTGTGTTCTCTGGCTTATTCCCTGAACACCTCCCTCATAGCAGTTCACCTCCCAGGCAAGGACAATGTCCTGGCAGATGCTCTCAGCAGGATTTCCCAGGGCCATCACGAATGGTCACTGGATCCCCTAGTACTAGGGTTAGTATTTGCCAGGTGGGGCACCCCTCAGATAGATCTTTTTGCAGCCCCAGACAACCACCAACTTCCGCTTTTTTGTTGCAGGCCCCCAGTGTTGGGCTCAGTCCCTCTGGATGCCTTCCTTCTCGATTGGGAAGGGAAATTCCTCTATGCCCTCCCCTTCCCTCTCTTGTTCAAGGTGCTAGTCAAAATCAGATCTCAACCTTGCAAGATGATTCTGATTGCTCCAGATTGGTCCAGACAGCCCTGGTATCCTCTCCTTCTGTCCTTGGCAGTCCATCTTCCCCTGTGTCTCCCCAGGAATCACAATCTGTTAACCTGTGCCCAGGGGAGAGTTTGGTATCCGAATCTCAAATCCCTCAACCTCAAGGCCTGGCTCTTGAGGAGTTAGAGTTTGCTGACCTACACCTTTCTCAAGGTGTACTCGAATTCCTGAAAGCTTCTAGGAAGCCTTCCACCAGGGCTACTTATAATTCTAAATGGAAAAGGTTTTCCGTATGGTGCTCTGGGAAGCATATTTCCCCAGAATCTGCTGATTTTCCCACAGTCTTGGACCATATGGTCCATCTAAATACTTTGGGGCTGAGGCCAGCTACCCTGAAAGTGCATTTGGCAGCTGTCTCTGCTTTTATTTCAGCAGGAAAGACCTCTTCTCTTTCTGCTCACCCTGTATTCTCCAAGTTTTTCAAGGGATTGCTTCACACCAACCCTCCATTCAGGGACCCTGCTCCTGCCTGGGATCTTAATGTTTGCATTGCTCAGCTGATGCAACCCCCCTTTGAACATTTGTCTTCAGCAGAGCTTAAGTACTTGACTTGTAAAACTGTGTTTCTAGTAGCTATCACTTCTGCCAGGCGCATAAGTGAATTACAAGCATTGTCAGTGGAGCCTGATTTTATCTCCTTTCACAGAGATAAGGTAGTCCTCAGGACTAACAGGAAGTTCTTGCCTAAGGTGGTTTCAGATTTCCACCTTAATCAATCTATATGTCTTCCAGTGTACTTCACTGACCATTCCTCCTCTGGTGAGAGGAGGTTGCACAGTTTAGATGTAAAGAGAGCCCTTAGTTACTACATAGAGCGTACCAAGGGTCACAGGTTTGCCTCCCTCCAACTGTTCCTCACTTATGGTGAGGTTGGGAAAGGGAAACCTGCCACTAAAAGATCCATTGCCAGGTGGATTGTCTCTTATATCCAATTTTGCTATCAAAAACTGGCAAGGTTCCCCTTCAGGCCTGAGGGCTCACTCTACTAGAGGTACAGCTGCCCTAGCTGCAGCCAGGGACATCCTTAGAGATATGTCAGCAGCTACCTGGAAAACAGTACACACTTTCACCAAGCATTACTCCCTGGACATCCAGGCTAGGAGGATGCTCGGTTTGACACAGCTGTGCTTCAGAGCCTATTTCTAAGTAGGTTCTGTCCTCCTCCATGGAGGTACTGCTGTGTAGTCTGCAATTGTCATAATACAGCAAGACTTCATGTTGTTTGAAGAAAAAATTACTCACCTTAGTAATGTTGTTTCTTCTAATGGAGTCTTGCTATTATGTCCTCCCCTGCCTGCCCCTCTCAGAACCTCTGCTTTTGGGATGTGGGTGGCAGTGCAGTGTTGGCACCTAATGATGCCCACCTTGTGTTTTTCACCCCTCCTTTTTGGGGTGTTTGGGTGTTGTATTTCATTTTATTTTCTGGGTCCCCTGACTTGAGTCTTGGTTTTGGGACCAGAAAAATGTGTTAATATTTTAGTAGCCAGTTGGCTATTGTAGGTTTACAGCTTCCACACAGAACCTTAGTGAGTTTTTGCTCGTAAAGATCTGACAGTTTCGGTTTGAATATCACCAGACAGAGTTTTTACAACCAAGCTCGCGCTCAGAATTTCATGCCTGGCATGGAAGTTAACTCTTTCACCTCCGGAGCAGTTCTAGGGCTGGGACAAACTGCAATTGTCATAATATAGCAAGACTCCATTAGAAGAAACAACATTACTAAGGTGAGTAATTTTTTCTTTCAGCCTATCTTGAGCCTGTAGACAACATGTCACTGGCACAGTTACCATTAGTCAAGTTTTGCTTCTCCCTACTTACTTTGTCAACTCCAGAATGAAGGAGAGCGCTCCCTTAATTTTTCTGGATGTTAAGAGGGTTCTGCTATTCTACATCGACAGAACGAAGAGATACACATCCGAACAACTATTGTATCTTTCAGCGTGCCTTAGCTGGGTCAGCCTGTTGCCATGAGATGTTTTCTGCTGGTTAGTAGCATGTCTTCGACACTACTAATCCCTGACACAGGCCAAGTTGGAAGGCAGGGTTCACACCACTCTACCGGAGCGGTTGCGGCTTCCTGGCGGAGATTCATAATGTAGCCGTTGCAGACATCTGCAAGGCCGCGAGTTGGAACTCGGTGCAAAACTTTGTAAAGCACTATGTTCTGGATGCCCATGCCAGACAGATCACTTTCTTCAGCAGGACAGTCCTTCTAGACTTTGGTCCTGAGTGAGCTCGGTCTCCTACTGCCCTACTTTGTGAGGGGTGGGGGAATTTTAGCTCTGTACTCTCCCATTAGTGTGAATGAGTGGTAGAGACTTTTAGTCCAGGAAGATGTGGAAATTACATACTTGCCATAATTCTTGATCTTCTTAGACGAAGTCTCCACCACTCATTCACACACCCACCCACCATCCCCCAAGCTCACTCTTTCTATTTTGGTCTTCGCTTCCTTGTTGTTCAGGGTGTGAAGACATTGTTGAATTGACCCTTCTTACATGGGTCATCCGGGCCTTCACATGCCTGGAAATTAAGGTTAGGTTTTCTTTTGTTAGTTTATGCTTCACCTCCTCAGTCGAAAAGGTACTGAGGCAGTTGGAGGGTCGATGCTGGGATAGCCTATACGGCGCAAGCTAGTCTCGTGGTGCCGCGCATGCGCGGTCCTATCCTGGCACCAACTCTCCTGAAGATTCTGGCTCCCGCGGGGTCCTAGCACCTCCGGCATAGTCCCATTAGTGTGACTGAGTGGTGGAGACTTCCGCCAAGAAGATCAAGAATTATGGTAAGTACGTAATTTCCATTTTTGAACTGCCATTCCTCTCCAAGTGAATGTTCCTGTATTGGACAGCCTTAAACCAGGGAGTATAGGCTGTTCTCCCAGAGCTGTAAAAGTTTGGTCCCAACCCACTTCCACTTTGCGTCGGATTCACAGGATCGCTTGACCAGGATGCAGGGACACTGATCCTGGTCCAGTTCTTGCTCTTTTGCCTCAAATCTACTGGCTCCACTTCATTGGTATTTTGATGGTGGCCCCGAGGATTCTTGGTTGGGGTTTTCTATCCTCCCACTTAAGGGACAGCTTGTTACCTGCTACTAAAGAAATGAGAAGATTGATTCTTGGGCGATAGTAAAGTTACTTACTGTATCTACAGATCTTTTTTTTTTTTAATTCAAGTTTATTGAAACATTAGGGTACATCAGAGTTTTAAATAACTCTAAAAATTGATTAGCATTTTGCTCATAAAAGTTCTAAAACATTGTGAAAATGCGCATCACTTTCCTCACTGAGTTTAACGAACATGACACTTCTAAAAAACCTATATAAATGCTTTCAGTACAGTTAGTATTGTCCCAAGAAAAAAACTGCTAATCAATTATTTAAAACCCTGGTACATTAATTCATATACAAAACTTCATCTCATTATTCAGTAGGCATTAGTTTATACAACATAGGTCAATAATGGATCATACTTTGTTTCATGAAGACCACTCAAGAGGAGCCCCCTCCATCCCCCAAAGGTGCCATTTCACCCACTCCCCCACCTCTTATCGGTGTTCAGACGTGCAATATCCCCCTTCTTCTCAGCCAGAGTGATGTGGCCACTCAGGGCCCACCGGTCCACTACTTCCCCTCAGGATCCCGAGCTGTATCCCGCCAGGTTATCCACCTTGTCCCTCTACAGATGAATGTGTGGAGTTTAGAGTTGACCTTATGGGTCAGTTCCTCCATATCTTGAATCTCACCGACAGTGGCTAGCCACTGTTGTAGAGTGGGTGGGTCTGGTGTCAGCCACTTTTGTGTGATGGTTTTGTGGACTGCTGTAAGCAGGACATTCCACAGATACAACCCATCTGTCCCCCTCAGTTCCGGAGCGGGGGAGACCCAAAAGAAGCTGTGTAATTGTCATTGGTGAGGTGATGGAGAAAATCCCAGAGAGCGCCCCCTCTATCTGGTGCCAAAATGGCTGCAGTATTGGGCCGTAACTACAGATCTTCAAGAATATCACTCACCCACCCTCCATCCCCCTCTTTGTTATAGGGTCACTCAGAGTGAAAGGGGGGGAGGCCCTGTGCTATGACCGTTTCTGGTCTTGGAAAATTGAGTAGGCAAATTAGTCAAGGGCTCCCCATGCACGTTGTTCACCTCTCACCACTGAAAAGTAGGACTACTTTCTCAGCTGCAGAATGCTCGGGCAGGGGGAGTTACCTTGGCCCTGACACTTGGAAACTTTGTTTGGCTCAGGGCTTGTGCTTATCAGACCTTGTTTTCATGCGATTTTTTCATTGCATCACTGACTTTTCAGTGGAGGTTTACAGATCTTACCTGAGTTAGTCTTCACCATTCATAACTGGTGGGTCATAGCCGGAGGTGCCGGACCCTCAAGGGAGTGTTAGCTTTAAGAATTTTGAGCTGGGGGAGCAGACCAGTCCAGTGCCACCCTCAAGGCCGTTGAATTACATGCCACTCGCGGACTGGCCAGTAACCAATACCGGCTCCCCCTAGCCCTCAGTTCTTTTTTTCCCGCCATCTAGGCAGCACCTCATGAGGAGCAAAGCTACAACAAACTGTATCACAGTCTGCTCGCCACCAAACTTCGCTCGGTGCCATGCTAGTTTGTTGGATCACCCCTTTTTTTCTTTATTTCCATTCTTATAGTGTGGCGTCAAGTACTTTTTCTATAGTTTTATTATTTTTTCCATTGCGAATATGTCCAGTTTGGGGCCTACGAAGTCGTCAAAAGCAGTGCTCGGCCCAATGCATCAGTGCCCCTGTGGCAAGCCGATGACCATCACTGACTAGCATGACCACTGTTTTTCGTGCCTGGGTCCAAAACACAATATAGATAGCTGCAACACCAGTTTCTCCATGGATTTCTGCACCCTATGTATCCGTGTGGCAAAGTTGGGATGGGACCCCCCCCAACTTTCGGAAGACTGCATCAAACCAGGGACACCAAGACCAGGTCCCCTGGGCCTCTCCCCGGTACTGTACACACTGAAGGAGAGCAGGCCTACGTTTCAAGTCTCCCTGAGACTGGAAGCCTGCACAAGGGGTCATGTGGACAGGCAGCTCCCTGAACACCACTCGTGATCCGGATGCCCCCAGTGTCGAGGTCTCAGCTATACACTGTGCCTGCTCTGGTGGTTCCCTCGGCGGCACCTCCCAGTGCTGTCTCAGCTCCTGACGCCATTCCCAGTGTCGATGAACAAGACGGCACCACTAGTGCCACTGGGTCCCATTCTGACATCGCTCAAGGTGCTAAGAGAGGGAGGGTCTCTGGGGTTGCCTCTTTGAAGAGCTCCCTGATCTCGTCCTCCTTGGACAAGGATCAGGATGATCCTGACTGGCAGCCTAGCACTTCGGCGCTCATAGACTCTCCTAGGCCCAGCCCGAGGCCTTCATGGCAGTCAGCTCCCTCACCTGGCACCGTTGGAGGTGCCACCCTCTCCAAGTTTCTGGTGCCGTTTGTAGCACAAGGGACTGTTCCGGTGATGACCCTGGTTCCAGATTGGAGGGCGGCGCTGGACTGTAGGACTGCGCCAGATCTGGTGCCGTGGCGATTCCTGGTGTCTGGCCTTACACCAGTTAGACTGGCGGTGCCGTGGACAGTGCTGAGGGGGCTGTGGCACCGACCTCGATGCCAGATTCTCCCCCCCCCCCCCACCGACCACAGCTTTGGGAAGGTCTCCTTCAGGGGGTGGGTCTTGGCCTGGATGGGGGGCGGGTTCTGAGTCAGCCGGTGGTGCCTGACACTCCTAGAGCAGCTGGAGACTCTGGGCAGGTCGGGCGTTGACCAGCGCCTCCCTCACCCCCGACTAGCAGGGATCCACAGTTGGTGGGGCCCTTGTGGACCAGAATAGCTCACGGTCCCCCCAAAGTCAGCACACTTCCACCCCCCCTAGTTGGGCATACACAGGTGTGCAAGCCACACAGTTCCATCCCTCGAGCATTCTCCTGCTCATTCCCACAGCCCTGGCAGAGGGTCATCTTCAGTCACTCAAGGACGTTCTCCCCTTCCTCTCCCTCCCCCCCAGGTTTCTCTGTCTCAGGTCTGCGGCGCATGTGTTCCCTATTTACCTCAGGGCCATTGACAAGATCATTTTTAGACTTCCATCCTATGCCACGCCGCCCCCTGAATCCAGCTCTTCCACCTCTTCAGCATCCCTCTCTGAGGGAGAGGATCCTTCTGGCCAGATCTCCTCAGATGCTGATTATACTACTTACCAGCATTTCCTCTTGGGGATACTGGAGGAGATCTGCACCTTCCCAGGTATTTTGGACACAACGCTGTCATTCCCGGGGGAATACAGCTCTGAACGCACCGTGATCCCTCCGTGACCTCAGCCCTTAATGGAGGAGTCACACAGTGCCTAGCAGCACCTCTCTTCCTCTTCTCCAGCCCCAAGGGACTGCCATCACAGGCATTGCGGGTCCCCTGGGTCTCCAGGATCTATACCCCACCCCACTTCAGGTTTGGAGCTACTGGACACCCCCTCCAGGCATCACTGCTTCCAGAGTCCGACTTAGCTGAGTTTGACTGTTGGGGTAGAAGGATTTTCTCAGCAGCGCACCTCCTTATGTGCATTTCGGTGTACCAGGCACAGCAGGTAGCCTATGCCAAGTGCCTTTTGGCAACGCCAAGGCAGATCCACATGTTCCTGCCTCACAGCGAGGCAATCGGACAAACCATTGCCCTTTCCACAAGGGGCATGGAGCTAGCAAGATACCAGGCGAGGGCATCGGATGACACCAACACTGTAGCCTCCAGGTTGGTGGGAACACCAGTCTGCATTCGTTGGGCAGCATGGCTTCATCTCTCACGGTTGTCACCCTTGGCCCGGCATAGTGTGATCACCTTGCCTTTCTAGGGGACCCATTTTGTCTCCAGCAGGGTCAGGCGGGAGTTGTCAGGGCATCCTCCATCTCCAATGCAAAGGGAGCCTCCACCTGCCACTGACCAGTTGCGGGTCCATCCAAACCCATAAGGGGCCCCTGCCTCCTTGCGTTTCCTTCCACAGGAGGCTGAGGGATCCATTCCCTCAGGGTTTGCAAAGCACCACCGAGGGTGGTAGTTTTGTCCACCAGTTATACGGTTTCTGTTTGACTGTATACTATATTGTATTTGTATCTTTGACTGATCTTACTTCGAGACACAGCTCTTGCAGCAGGTTACACCATTAGGACCAAAGCCGGCAGGCGTCAGGACCCCAGGAAAAATTCTAGCTAGCTATCTTCAGCGAGGACCTGTCAGCGTCGGTCCCGCCTCAGTCAGGCGTGGTACATAATAGGCGGTCCAGATTCCCCAGTTCTTTCCCGCCGCCGACTTGCATGTCTCGACCCTTCGGTTACAGTCTAGCGCACAACACGTGGTTCAGAGCTTTCCTTCGGAAAATTCAATTTTCTTCAAGCAAGATTGTTGCCGATGTCCTCTCCGACCTCCGGTCACTCCTCCAAGTGTGCTTGCGGGAAACAGATCCCCTTCAAGGACCCCCACACGGCCTGCGTTAGCTGCCTGGGACCAGACCACGATACCCGGGCCTGTTCGTTCTGCCAAGGGTTCAACAGTCGAACTAGGATCCGACGTCAGAAGGCCCTTCAGGCTTTTTTGTTGGAGGAAAAGCTGAAGACCATGTCCTCCAAGGGGTAATCTTCTTCTAAACCCCACAAGCACGCGGAGAAAAGAAGGGAGAAGGCCCCTTCCAGGGCTTCGGAAGCCCGCAGCTCCGGTTCTCGGTCCGACCGCTCTCCTTCCAGGGCCAGCTCTCAGCCTCCCCCGGCTGCGGTAAGGAAGCCTTCTTCTCAGGCCAAGTCCGCCAGGCCGTCATCGTCTTCTTCATCCAAGGCCTTGGCGAAGTCCGGGGAGCGCCACCACCATCATCACAAGTCGGGTTCCCGCCCTTTGGTTCCCGACGTCCGGTCTTCGTCTGTGCCTCCTCGGAAAACCTTGGAGCTCACGCCCTTGAAGAGACCTGTAGACCAGACGCCGGCACGACCGTCGTCGGCCATGCGTCATTTCTCCCTGGAGCCGCCTGCGGCCGGATGGCCGTCGGCCGCACAAACATCCCAGCGGATCGTAGGGGACCGACGCCTGTCTCTCCTGAGAAGAGGCCTTGACGCCTCCGTCCGACGTCGGTCAGGAATCTTTAACTGAGGAGGACTTAACGCAGCCCGAGGACCAGACGGGCGACCCCGGCCTCACCGAAACTCCCAGGGCACCCTCATCCTTACCCGAGGCCCCTGTGGAACCGACGCCGGGACCCGAGGACCGCCCACCGGCGCCCGGGCCGTCGGCGGCCCTTTCTTTAGCGGAAGTGAAGGACCTCTTCACTTACTGGTGGGACACCATTAAGAGGGACATGGTCCCCACGCTCTCCTCCTCCTCTGGTTCCTGTACCCCCTTCACCATCGGGGTCGGCAGGCCATTTACCTCCCTCCCCCGGGAGCCTAGATCCTCTCCCAGGGGAAGATCAGAAAAACGGAGACCTCCGACGAAATCCTCTTCTGGGTCACCCAACCCCAAGAGATCCAGGAGACACCGACGTTCGCCGTCGACAGAGGACACGGGATCAGTCTACTCTTCCTCTAGATCCCCATCTCCTCTCTCCATCCCTTCTCTGGACCCACGTGAGACGCCGAGATCTCCTCCGGATGACCCTTCGTTCATGGATATTATGAGACATATCCAAGAGAACATGGGATGGGATGCAGAAGAGCTAGACCCTGAAAGGTTACGCCTCGCCAGATATCTTCGGCAGAAGGACCCCAAGCCTGTGGTGGTACCACCCTTGGTGGACACTTTCGTGGACGTCACCAAGGCAGCGTGGAAGCGTCCATATTCTCTCCCGGCGATGCCGAAAAAAGCTGATCGCTTGTACAAGGCTCCTAAGGATGACCAGTACTTGACGCAGCAGCCTCAGGCCGATTCTCTGGTCATCACAGCCTCACATGACCGGTCACAGAGGCCGCAACATTTGAGCACCCTGCCACCGGACCCAGAGTCCAAGCAGCTGGACGCGCTGGGCAGGCGCATATGCTTCCGCCACCTGTGCCATCAGATCCTTGAATTATCTGACCCACATGGTTCAATTCCAGAACGCTTTGTGGAACAGGGTCTGAGACGGCTGAAAAATTGCCGAAGGTGAGCAGAAGGAGGAGATGCTTCAGCTCCTCCGTACGGGTTCAGACGTGGGGACCCAAGTGCTTCGAGCTGCGTACGACTTCGCGGACTCATCGGCCCGAGCAGCAGCTTCTGGCGTATGCTTCCGGAGACACTCCTGGTTACACGTCTCTGGTTTTACCCCGGACGTCCAGAAGAACATTATGGATGCTCCGTTCGAGGGAGAAGTCTTCTTTGGTAATCCTTCCGAGAAGATCATTACCAAACTTCAAGAGGCCAGGAAGGCGGTAAGGTCGGTTCAGGCCATGTACTGACCCAAGCTTGGTTCCTTTCGTAGGAACCAAAGCTGTTGTCATGGGCGGACACAGAGGCAGCAGCCCCGCTCCGCTACACATCAGAGGGGCTCCGGCTTCCATAGAACCCAGGGAAAACAGCCCGCCAGCCGAAGTCAGCATTCTCCTAGGCCGGCCCAGCCAGCGGGCCCATCTGCCGCCACAGCCTGACTCCTTTCCAGCCCCCGCCCCTCGGGATCAACGGGAAATCATGGTCGGGGTCGTTACATAACTTCCTGCCAGGATGGCAGGCTATAACCACCCACAGGTGGGTTCTTCTGCTGGTCAGTCTAGGCCACTTTATAGAATTCGAGAAAAGCCACCCCGAGGCCTCCTTTGCTCTCCCGGTATCCGGGTCAGCACAAAAATTTGATCTGGCAAGAGGTACTCGCGCTCCTGCGAAAGGGAGCGATCGAGTACATCCCGGAGAACCAGAGAGGACAAGGATATTATTCCCACTTTTTCCTGGTTCCCAAGAAAACAAGGGACCTCCGTCCGATTCTGGACCTCAACGTGTCGGTCGCCTACAAGAGATTCCGCATGGTGACTCTTCCGGGCCTTATTCCCATGCTGAAACAGGACGCCTTTTTAGCGTCTCTAGACATGCAGGACGCATACCTGCATATCCCTATAGCTCAGGCGCACCAGAGGTTCCTGCGCTTCGAGTTTCTCGACCACCACTTTCAGTTCCGAGCTCTTCCGTTTGGACTGTCATCCGCACCAAGGGTCTTTACCAAGTGCATGACAGTCGTGGCAGCATCTGAGGAGACAGGGCCACTATGTGTTCCCGTACCTGGACAACTGGCTTCTCATGGCCGCCTCCAGAGAGGCGTTGTCACTCGCGGTCCAGAGCACCCAGGACCTGTTCCAATCTCTGGGCATTCTCATAAATTACGAGAAGTCTCTCCTGGTACCGTCAAGAGAAACTGCAGTTTATAGGCTGTACTGGACACTGTTCAGGGAAGAGCTTTTCTTCCGGACGACAGAGCAGGAGCGATCAGATCCCTCATAAGGGATTTGTCGTCGAACAAGATCGTATCTGCCAGGTCGGTCCTTCGCTTGCTCGGACACATGGCTGCGGCCATTCCTACTGTCCCTTTCGCAAGGCTCCACATGCGGGTAACCCAGTGGATGCTCAAAGTGCAGTGGGACCAAAGGCAAGACCACTTGCAGCATCCGGTCAGGATCACGAACTCAGTGATCCGAGACTGGCAGTGGTGGCTAGTCCCAGGGTCGCTCTCCACGGGCATCCCGTTTGTAGTGCCGTCCCCGGAGGTAACCCTCACCATGGACGCCTCAGGTCTTGGGTGGGGGGTGCACCTGGATGGGTTAAAGTCCCAGGGTACGTGGACCCCGATGGAAGCTCATCTCCATGTCAATGTCCTAGAGATGAGGGCGGTTCTCTATGCCCTGCAGGCCTTTCAGTCAGTAATCCCACCGTGTACTCTCCTGCTTCAGACAGACAACACGGCGGTGATGTATTACCTCAACAAACAAGGAGGCGCACACTCTTAACCCCTTTGCAGGGAGGCCATGAGGGTGTTGGATTGGGTAATCGGACACGGCGCAAATCTGATCACTGTGCATGTTCCCGGGGTGGACAACACAATTGCAGACGGCCTGAGTCGATCCCAGGCCAGAGTCCACGAGTGGGAACTTCTTGAAGAGGTAGCAGAGGATCTGTTTCTTCGTTGGGGAATTCCAGAACTAGACTTGTTCACATCCCCATCCAACGCAAAACTGTGCAATTTTTGCTCGCTAGATCCAGGGCCTGGTGTTTTCTGGCGAGACGCGTTATCCCTCTCCTGGGCGAACAGATTCCTCTACACTTTCCCTCCCTTCCCGTTGATCCAGAGTTCTTCTCAAACTGCGGAGGAGCATGCACTCATGATCCTGGTGGCCCGTTCTAGCCCAGACAGATCTGGTTCCCTTTGTTGGTGCAACTATCTTGGGAACCCCCGCTCCCATTGCCGCTCAGCTCCCACCTCCTGTCTCAGGAGAAAGGTTCATTAGTCCATCCGGACCTATGCTCTCTGAACCTGCATGCTTGGCTCCTAGAGACATAGCCATCTTGTGTCATGGGGTCTCGCAAGAGGTTGCAGAGGTTCTTTCTGCAGCCAGAAAGCCGTCAACGCATGCGACGTATGCCATGAAATGGCGCCGTTTTTGTTTATGGTCACGAGCTCGTGATTTTTCCCCTTTAGGTTGTCCTGTGGGAGTAGTGTTGGATTACCTCCTCTCCCTTTTTCATTCAGGCCTAGCCTACTCCTCTATTAAGGTGCACCTCTGTGCCATTTCTGCCTATCACCTCCGTGACATCGTACAGTAGCTCAATTGGACGCTCTCGGAATTTCTTAGGGGAGTGTTACACCTTAGGCCTCCCATTAGGGACCCTGTGCCTCCATGGGATCTGCTCTTGTCCTGGAACAGCTCACGCCCCTCCTTTGAACCTGCCATGATTGCAAGCTACGCTTTCTGTCATGGAAAACGTTATTTTTAGTTGCTGTTACTTCAGCGAGAAGAATTTCTGAGCTTCACGCCTCATGTGCAAAGAGCCTTATTTAGTTTTCCACCGGGACAGAGTATCCCTGAGGACGAATCCTAAGTTTTTACCTAAGGTGATCTCTTCACTCTCTCTAAACCAGGATATTGACCTTCCGGTCTACTTCCCGAGTTATTCAAATAGAGGAGAGGCTTTGCTCCACACCCTTGATGTTCACCGCAGCCTGAGGTATTACCTCAACAGAACTAAATCCTCTCGTAGTTCTGAACAGCTTTTTGTTTCCTTCTCTGAGAGAATGATGGGCCAATCAATATCCAAACAGTCTCTGTCTTGCTGGCTTGTCCAGTGTATTTCCTACTGTTATGATATAAAACAAAAGGCCCTCCCGGGCTGTGTCCGGGGTCATTCTACTAGGGGTGTGGCCACATCCTTTGCAGCATTCAGAAACGTCTCCACCTCTGCTGTTTGTGCTGCAGCCACTTGGAACTCTGTGCATAGCTTTATCAGGCATTATAGCCTTGGACATCGCCTCTCGGCGAAGGGCTGGTTTCAGCCTTGAGGTGCTACAGGGTCTCCTGTCCTAGGTTCAGGACCTGGAATGTACTTCCTATTTTCCTCTTCCCGGAATTTCTGGCAGCGTTACTGCTTGGGAATCAGTCCTAATGGTGTAACCTGCTGCAAGAGCTGTGTCTCAAAGTAAGATAGTACAGTTACGTAAGAACTTACTGTAACAGTAGATCTTCGAGAACAGCTTTGCAGCAGGTACCTTCCCCCTTGGAGGAGGCATGGCTTTGCCTTTTCATGTTGGGATTTTCCTCCCTTATTATCTTCTGACGGTGGATCCTCGGTCTCCCACTCTGATGTCATTCTGCGGCCGGAAGTCTCCGGCGGGAGAACTGGGGAATCTGGCGGGACCGCCCCCTTATGTACCACGCCTGACGTCGGAGGCGGGACCGACGTCGGAGGCGGTCCCCGCTGAAGATAGCTAGCTAGAATTTTTCCGTTGGGTCCTGACGCCTGCCGGCTTCTGTCCTAATGGTGTAACCTGCTGCAAGAGCTGTTCTCGAAGATCTACTGTTACGGTAAGTTCTTACGTAACTGTACTTTCTCACTTGTACCCTCCTGGGTCGTGCCTGAAAATAGGCATGTCTATGTCTAGTGCACTTACCAAAAACCAAATAAATAAATAAATGAATAATGAAGATTGCCTCAGGTAAGACAGCAAAATTACATACTCAACTGTAATTGTAGATCTTCCTGAGTATCTTCACCATTTATAACTGCTTCCCTCCATCCCACTCAGGACCAGACTTCTGGGGCGTACCACCACTCTCCTTCTCCCTGGCCTATTTGCAGGGCATATTTCTCCTTAGCAAACCCTAAGTGGTGCAGAGAGTCAAACATTCTGGGACATGCTTATTTCAGCCTTAGCTCTGTTCCATATAGTACTACAGCTGGTCCCACTGTCCTGCGAGAGGGTTTTAAATATTCAGAGCCCTTGTGTTCAGTTTGCTCCTATAGGAGCCCTTTTGTTTCCAGTTTATGCTCAGCGGCCGGCCCTATTCCAGATCTTCTTTAAATGCACCTTATTGCTAACACCTATATAACGTAATACCTCGGCATCCCAGAGGTAGCTCAGGAGACATTTCCGTCTCTCCAGATCTCCCCAATTTTTCTTGTATTACTTTAAACAAAAAAGAGGGGGGGGGTTACCCTACTGCCTCAAGGAGAGTGGCTTCAGACTCATTTGGCTCTGGATTAGGGAGAGAGTGTGACACGGTTCCCTTATTTTCCCTTTTTGTTCCCTTTGGTAACCAACTAGGGGCCATTTCGCTCAGATGTTTTATGGCCAGAGTGACCCAAGAGCTCTGGAAGACTTGCAAGGCTGCCTAACAGTCTCTCACTGGGCAGTAACAATTGTTGCACTCGAGCTGGGCTCTTGGGATGTAGCAAGCCCTTTCTCAACTTGTCTTCTGTTTTTCCAGTCTGTCTATCCTACCAAAAAAAAAAAAGGAAATCTGGGGACAGCGTCAACAGAAGAACATGGACAAGTACACGGCCATTCTGTTGTCTACCTATGACTCAAGAGACTCTCCGAGGGGTCTCCTCTGTGCTCCTACTGCTCCTTTTCTGCCGCCCCCCAACTCCATTATGGTCAGGTAGCTCTCCTTACATGTTTCTAGGAGAACCAAAAGTAAGTCTCTCTCCCCCTACTGTTTTTTTCCCTTTCTCTTTTCCTATTGTGTCCTCTAGGTCCCCCAGAGGTTCTGGTCCCCTCTCCCATCACTAGCCAAACCCTCCATCAGTACATCTCCTTTCTCTCCCTCTGTATTCTGTGTTCTTCAGTCTGCTTTTTGTTCTTTTCCTCGCTTTCTTTCCTTGTTCTATCCCTTGGGCTCTTTGCGCCCCCTTAATTTTTTTCTCTTCTCCTTTTTCTCATGTCTGGTGAGCAGAACTGAGGGCTAGGGGCTGGCATCTGGTACTGGTCAGTCCGTACGTGCCACATGATCACGCGCCTCGTGGGCATTGCTGTCCCCAACTTCGGCTCCCCCAGCTCAAAATTCTTAAAGCTAGCGCTTCCGCGAGGGTTCGATGCCTTCGGCTATGACCCACCAGTAATGAATGGTGAAGATACTCTGGAAGATGTATATTTATGCCGAGTACATAATTTTGCTTTTCTACCACTATCTTTTGTCATTCAGTTTCCTCAGTCCTTTCCGGCCAATGCTGAGCGTTGCCTGTTCTCAGCAAGTATCATAGTACAGTATTTAACAGTTCCTTTCAATTCTCTGTACAGATTTCTACTTTATCTTGAGAGGCTCTTTTTGAGTCTCTCTCAACCTCCTTCATGTTTAGGAATGGTTTTTTTTTTTCCCCCCATTGGATATCCCTTGCAAGATAACCCCACTTTACATTCTGATTCTGCTTGTTTTAGACCATGAGATTCTCTTTCAGTGTCATTCCATTCTTTAGACCATTTTGTTTTTCGTTTTTTCTTGGTTACTTGGTAACATTTAGACAGAAAAAGGCTAGGTGCCCATCTAGTCTGTCTCCTACTTTTGGTGGACAAATTTTGTCTTTTGAGACATAGGGCCTGATTCTCAAAAGATTACATCTGGCATAATTTGACTTGCGCCAAAATAAATGGTGCAAGTAGCAAGTTACGCCAACAGTTGCGACGTACGGTGTTCTACAAAGCAGCCTGCAACATACCGCGGGCTGCTTGCACCAAAGTGGATTTGCGCACCAGGTACGCCGTAAACCCCATGTGACATGGTGCTTGGGGATTTACGGCATTTGTTGTGCCCTATTCAGGAAGGGCAGCAACAAAGGTCCCAAGGGCGCTATTCTCTAACAACCCCTTGGGGACATCCGACAACGTAAGTTACACCAGCACATAGCTGGCATAATGGTACCTACGCCACCGCGGGTTGCCTATATATGCAGTTGGCCCATCCCCCAGTGGTATGCCACCCTTCCCCCCACCACCACCACCACTGCCCGATCCCAAAGTTGTGGGTGCAGCCCCGCAGGGCTTTTACTGCCCCCTTCCCAGTGCTCCGACTCCCAGAGGGCCAGTCATTGCCCAGCAGGGCTATCCCTGTCCCTCCCCAGTGCCCCAACCCCAGTATATGCACATAACACGCCCCTTCAGGGCTGTTCATACCCCCCCTCCCAGTGCCCGATCCCGTGCCTGCCCCCATAGAGCTGCAGCCCTGTGCGTGTTCTGCCACATCCATAACACTGGTAGTCTAGTGGCCCCCAACCCGGCAGTGGAAGACCACCCCGCTCCCCCCACCTTACCCATCCGGTGACTGGCATAGACCTGCCTCTCACCATCACGGCAAAGTCTTCAGCTGAGCTCTGCCGGAGTGTGTACTACTATACATAGTACACGCTCCAATAGCATGTGCTCCAGTGGGGCTTTGGCAGTTAGCCGTGATGGTGAGAGGCAGTAGCCGGCTGGGGAATAAGTGGGGGAGGGGAGCGGGTGGTCTGGCACTGGTGAGTGGGGGGGGCCACTAGACTACCACAGGGATAACTTGGGATTTGTTTCTTCATTTTAGTACAGTTTGGCGAAGTGCCAGGATGTGGGTTTGGGGATTGGGGCTTTTGGAGGGGTTGTTACTAATACATTGGGGGATCGGGATTTTGGGGTCCGATAGCCCTGAGGGGCTTTTTATTTTACACATTGGGGGACTGAGGGGCTTTTTGTTTACACAGTGGTGGATTGGGCGGGGGTCCGATGACCTCGGGGCTTTTCAGACTTGGGGCTGGGGGGCACTTGTGCCCTACAGGACTGTGGATGCGTTGTAACATGCCCCCAGGTACGCCCTTTGTTTGGCGACCTGTGGAATGTCACAGGGTTTAGTCAAGGGGATCCTGCTCCTTACAGAATCGGGTGCAGGGTCCCTTGAGCAATCAATTTCTGTGATGTCGCAACTTGTGACATGCATAGGGGTGCTTATAGAATCGGGCCCACAGATATTAAGTACTTACCAACTCCAATTTAAATCTGTCAGGTGATGTAATGTCTACCAACTCCTGAGGCAACAAATTCCATGCCCTAGAAGCCCTAATTAAAAAATAATTGTCCCTCTATTTTTGGAACCAGAAAGATCTCGAGGTGACTATAACAGGGAATATGAACAAGTCAGCACAGGGCAGGAAGGCAGCAGCAAAAGCCAACAAGATGCTGGGGTGTATAGCGAGAGGTATCTCTTCCGGGAATAGGGAGGCGATCCTTCCCCTGTACAGGTCACTGGTCAGACCACACCTGGAATACTGTGTGCAGTACTGGCACCCATTCCTGAAGAAAGACATCAGATTATTAGACTGGGTACAGTGCAGGATGGCAAAGATGATCCAGGGTCTGCAGGGTATGTTCTACTAGGATAGACTGGGCGAGCTGAACATATATTCACTGGAGGAGAGGAGGGATAGGGGAATATAATTGAAACTTCTAAATACTTCAAGGGGATTAACAAAACTGACACAGAGAGGATCCTCCAGATTAGAAGTGGGAGGGACACGAGAGTGCATAAACTGACTGGTGGGAGGAAGATTCAGGAGGGAAATCAGGAGACACTTTTTTACTGAACGGGTGGTGAATAAGCGGAATGCCCTGCCTGAGGAGGTGGTAGCCTGTAGTACAGTGGGGGGAGTTTTAAGATGGGTGGGACAGAGTGAGGGGAGGGGTAATTAAGAGGAGCAGGAGGGAGCGTGGGGCAGCTGCAAGTTAAGGGTACTAGATGCGCAATCGAGCAGACTAAATGGACTGTTAGGCCTGTTTCTGCTTGCGTTTTCATATGTTCCTATGTTAATACCCTAGAGATTCAAAGTTGTTTATTATGTGATCGTAAATTAATAGACTGATCAGAGAATGTAATGTCACATTGGGTCATAAGATCTGTATTATTGTACAACTTGAATAGGAAGAGAATGTCACCCCCTAGTTCTCCTCTCTTCCAGGCTGTTGTTTAACATTTTTTTTAATTTATTTTGTTTTGGTTTTCAGGTACTTTTTTTCCTTTCTCAGATTTTTCTTTCTACTGTTTCCTTGGCAAAAAAGAAACTGAGGTGGTTAGGGCTGGTGTCACTATTTATGTTATTGGTGCACACAACTCCAGGCTTGGTTCTGTGCACATGTGCATTGTGTGTGCCATCCGCAGACGTTCTGGCTCCTACACAGTACTAGTGCCTCTGGCTCCAAGACCAAATAATGGTGCTCTATGGAGAAGATAATCTTTTAAGATCTGTAGTTATGGTAAGTAACTTCCACTGCTAATAATGTGGATTCAGTTCACTATCCACACACTGGCAGTTCTGCTGCAACATCATACTAAGCTCCTCCCACAACCCGGGTGGTATAGTCTCCTGCTGTGCCCCCATGATGTCAGATCTTACTTTCCACTGGAAGGGACAGGTCTCCTTCTGTGCAGCTCCACGTCGTTGAAGTTGTTCAAGCACTGTTCAGTTGACTTTCTTGACTGTTTCAGTCCATATTCCACTTTACAGTTGCTCTACTTCTTACAATTCCATTTTGCAATTGATGATGGTTAGCAAGAAACCGGGTTTTAAGTTCTGCACCTGGTGCAGGCAGAAATTGTCACCAACGGATATGCACATCCGTGCCATAACTGCCTAGGCAATCTTCATGATGTCGAGGGACGCAGTTTGTGCCAAGCCATACTGCCATCACCCATCGAAGACTGGAAGGCTCAACTAGCGCTTCATAGGTCAGATGACCACAAGGAGGCCTTGGCGGACACCGGGTCAGATGCTTAGCTTGTGGTCATTGCAGAAGAGGCAGTTTTGGCTGCAGTGAGTTCCTTGTCAGTCTTGGCACTGTTTCTTGCTGGGGCAGGTGTCAGTAAAATGTGTCTGGCTCTCCAGACCTTGGTGGATAACTCTTCTCACTACAGCATGAAACACACAAAACATTATCGCTGGTCATGGGATCAGGAAAGATTATGCTTTTCCCCTTCTTTCAACTCCTCTGTCCACTCGGGCTTGGTCAAGCTCCCTTTGGTCACAGGACGATTGAGGGCTGCAAGGTAACCCTGTAGGGCCTGTTGACTTTGACTCCGGTCAAGTAGCCTGTTGAGATTTTTCTCAAGCCTGTCAACCGGCTGTCAGAAGAGATCAACAAAGAGTCTGTCTCCTAGACCCTGGTGTTTCCATTCTTCTTCCTAGAGAATGAGGCCCATCTGGTACCCCCAGCTGAGTTTCCAAAGGAGGGGCTTCTGCCGGTGGTCAAGCTTCCGAAGCTTCTCATGCTTAACCTGCTGAGGCAGGTTGTTTACACAAACCCTCAGGTGGGTGCCTTTTAACGTCGACCTTCGGGTGGAGGCAACGCTCGCACTCTTGGTCCCGCTTGACCAGGAGGCATCACATCAGTGCTTAAAGGCGCTTTTCTGGCAACAGTGCACTTTTGCTGGGATAGGTAAGGTTCTGCACCTTGGGCCTTAAGTCCCTTGGCCTTAGCCAGTCATTCCCATGCTGGTCCTGCCTCTCAGTAGTTTCCAATGTCTGCTTCTCCACTTCTTCGGGTGGAGCCACCTCCACCCCAGCCCTCGTTCGGGGCCCCACCAAGGAGTCTTGCCTTATGGCTGGCTTCCCAGGCCAGCTATTGGTAAAGATCACCCAGGATGACTATACCAGTGTGGCCCATGGAGGTAGACAGTTGAAGGCCATCTTCGAGGAATCCCCTGATGACTCTGAAGGGGCTGATGTCATTTGGACTCCGGTCTGACTTATTTCTGAGTCCATGAAGCTTCCCTTATAACTGGTTCAGAAGCAGGACAAATACCCATTTACTGATATACTGGACAGGGTTGATTCCCTTCATGGAGGGCTTGATCTCAGATTCGGCCTTGAATAAATCCGAAGGCCAGGGGGACATGGAGAAGCCTCCAGTAAAGCTGTCCAAGAAGCTTAAGCATGCTGCTAAAAAGGTCTCTGCACTCTTCTGGAGTCCAGGGTGTAAATGGTCACATTGTCCGTGCTAAGAGCTTACATCGCTCAGCTTCTAGAGCCTGGGGCGACAGCCTATGTCCCAGATGCCTTGGCCACTCAGGAGTGAGGGATGTTTGTCCAGGTATTTCCTGATCCTAAAATGGACAGGGGGCTGGTATTGGATCTGCACAACCTGAACCAGTGCAAGTTGTAGTATCATGGATATGTTGTTCTATCCACACTTGTTGGCATGCCCTTTCCCTTTAAGATTCTTGATGGAAAGTCTAAAAGCTAGATCCTCCCACCCACCCAGCTGGTATATGCCTCAGCTCCGCCCCTGATGCCAGATCTTCCTTTCCGCTGGAAGATTCAGTTCTCTCCTTATCACTCATGCATTACTGTAGGCCCTGGCACTTAAATCTATGGATTTACCCAAACTCTCAACTCATTAGCGTTTCTCCCAGTTGCTTTGCTTTGCAATCTCAACTGCGATGGAGGATAAGTTCTCACCCGGTTTCCGCCGCTGCCCATGCAGGCAAAAGATGTCTCGCGCCAGCCCTCATGCCTAATGCGTTTATTGCCTGGGTCTCGGTCATGACACCCAGGTGTGCAACATGTGTCACGCTTTTCATCCAGACGTCTTGGACGATCATCTCGCACGACTGCAACTGGGCAGACCGGAAAAACAGAATCCGCCGGGCAAATCCAAGGAAGCCCGTTTAGCGGTTTCCGTGGCTGCAGGGTCTGCCAAGCAGCTCGAACGGATGAAGACCTTCGAAGAAGAGGAGGCTCGGGCCGTGGATCGGTCCTCTTCCATGTCCATCGCGTCCCACTCAGTCTGGGCTCCACCTTCTCAGGCTCCTTTCGGGAGTTGTGCCAGTCCCTCCCTACCAAGGGAGAGGGGCCCTCGGGCATGCATATCTCTCGGTCCTGTAGAAAGGACAAGGAGCCTAAGGAAACTTTGTCTTGCTGACAACGCTCCTGGAACCATGAGAGATCTCGGTCCCAGGAATCGTCTGTCTCAACTTTGGTCGAGGTTGTGGCCTCAGCCGCTGGCTTCACAGTGCCCCCAGCCAGCTAAGACTCGGGATGATGATCCCATTGAGATTATCCTCCACCCTATCAACCCATCGTCACTTGATGAGGCCAACAACTCCTTATTCAGGACCCCGGTCCTGACGGCCACCGAGGAGGAGACCCATCCCACTGGGAATTCCCCTGTGGCCCAGATCCCTGACCAGGAAGAGCTCCCCGGCACCTTCGGAGCGACCCCGATGGTCCAAGTTAAGGTCTCGGACACCTTCAACTGACAGGCTGAAGTAGGCGATAAGCGCCCAAGAAGTGGCGCCGCTCTCTTTTTCGTCCTCCTCGGATGAGGAGAGGCTTCGACGGAAACTCCGTTGACGCTATAAGGATTTAATATGGCAGCAGCTAATTATGTCTGACTAGAAGTCGGCTCCGGTTTCTACCCCAGCCATTACTTGGCTGTCGCCCTCTAGGCCAACGTCTACTCCTCAGGAGTTGGTCCGCACCGTTCCTCCACCCATGGAGTCTGTCAAGACCATCCCGGCTTGGTCAAAACCCATCTCTCCACTGACTTTGGTGGAGCCGCCACCAAAGCAGCCTCCTTCTAAGGGGTCTCTGCCTATTCCGGGCCTACCGCATAGGCTGTCCGTCACCCTTATGCTTGACCGTCTTAGGCGGGCACAGGGCTACTCTGGTGGCCGGCTCATCTATCCAGACACCGGTTTTAGAAGTGGTAGGCCAGGGACTGCCTCTGGAATTCAAGCAGTACCCACCAAGCCAAGCCAGCACCCCACGGGAGGAAATGGTGTCCGTCCACATTCAGTCGGCTCTCTGAGATGACATCACCCAACTCCTCCGCAAGGAGGTGATGGCCAGAGTCTTGGACCCCCCCGACAACCCATAGTTCATTTCCAGGTACTTCCGGGTCCTGAAACGGACGAGGGGGCTGGCACCCCATTCTAGATCTGCACAAACTGGACCAATTTCTCAGGTCCCGCACATTCAAGATGGCAACTCTGTCACAGATCATACTATCTTTCGAGCAAAACGTGTGATTTCGCTCTCTGGATCTCCAGGACACATTCTTTCACGTCCCGATCCGTCCATCTCACCAGGTTTCTTCACTTTCGGGCGGAGAGAGCCCTCTTCGAGTTTCGAGCCATGCCATTCGTCCTGTCATCGGCCCACGGGGTCTTCACCAAATGTATTGCAGTGGTGGTGGCCCATCTTCAGCATTGAGGGGTCAGGGTGTACCCCTGTCTTGATGACTGGCTCATAGCAGGTTCCTCCAGACAGGAGGTGGAGTGAACCTCTCCACCTCCTGTCTGGAGGAACCTGCTATGAGCCAGTCATCGAGACGTGGGACCTGGCCCTCCAGACCTGCATCGATCTTGTTGTTCTGGTCAGCGAGACCAAGTCGGAACTTGTACCTTCGCAGGTGATCTGCTTCATCAGGGCAGAGCTCGACTCATACCGAGCCAGAGCCAGGCTCCCGATGGACAGGGTGGAGGTTCTCTCCTCCTTTGCCTAGTCATTTCTGATTGGGCATTTGCGCCCTGCCCAGGACTTCCTGTGACTTCTGGGGTACATGGCGGCCTGCAATGCCATGGTCCGATGGGCCCGGTGGCATATGCACCCCCTTCCATGGGAGCTTGCCAGCCAGAGGACTCAGCACCATGGTCATTTCGATCAGCTGGTCACGGTGACCCAGAAGATGTGAGAAGCTCTCCAATGGTGGACCGTCCTAGCACATTTGTAGGAAAGGATCCCGTATGTCCGTCCCTAGCCAAGGGTCGTCCTCACGACCGATGCGTCTCTCACTGTCTGGGGTGCCCATATGGGGAATCACAGAGTCCACGGCTCTGGACCTCCGAGGAATCCCGATGTCATATCAACCTGCTGGAGCTCAGAGCAGTCCGACTAGCACTGTTAGTATTCGCTCCGCTCCTTCGGGTCAAGTGGTGCAAGTCCAGACGGACAATACCATGACCATGTACTATCTCAACAAGCAGGGCAGCACGCACTCCCAGACCCTGTGCAAGGAAGTGCTCCGCATCTGGACCCTCATGTGCCGACCGGAGGCAGATCTCCTAGCCATTCATGTGGCAGGAGCCTCGAACCAACTGGCGAATGCTCTCAGCCGTGTGGGCGAGACGTCCCACGAGTAGTGTCTCCATCCAGAGGTAGTACACAACCAGTTCTCCCACTGGAGCAAACCTCAAGTGGATCTGTTTGCCTCCCAGGGAGAATACGAGGCTGAGGCTGTTTCCTGCCCACCCCCCCTCAGTAGGGCTCGCTGCAGGGGGATGCTTTCTTGAGGCTGTGGATCCCAGTCCTCTTCTATGCCTTCTCTCCACTTCCCTTGGTTCACAAGGTGATTCTCAAGGTCAAGAGGGACAAGGTACAGGTGATCCTGGTAGCCCCGGATTGGCCTCACCAGTTCTGGTATCCAGATTTCCTCAGCCTCAGCTCCAGGCCTCCGAGGCGCCTTCCAGTACACCCAGACCTGATGTCAGTCAATCAGGAAAGGTATTCTATCCGGACATTCAGTCCCTGCACCTGGCAGCCTGGTTCCTGGGCGGCTAGAGTTCCAGGCTTTTGGTCTCTCTCTGAAGATGTACTCACAGTTGTGGAAGCATCCAGAAAGGAGTCAACCAGGAGTTGCTATGCCTTCAAATGGAAAAGGTTTTCCATTTGGAGTCAGGGCAAGGGTTTGGACCCTTTGTCCTGTCCAGTGGCTAGTATCCTCGACTACCTTTGCTTTCTGTCCAAAGGGGGTCTTCGATCTACTACCCTTAAGGTGCACCTGGCAGCCATCTCTGCTTATCGGGCGCTGGATGGTTAGCAGACGGTGGCACAGGAGAAGGTGGTTTGGTGCTTCTTTAAAGGCCTCGACCATATTTCCCCTACGGGGCATGAACCACCATCACCGTGGGATCTCCTGCTGGTACTGGCAAAGCTCATGGGCAAGCCATTTGAACCAATGCACAGGTATGAGATGTCATATCTGTCGTGGAAGACTGCCTTCTTGGTGGCTGTCACATTAGCCAGAATGACTGGGGAGCTACAGGTGCTCTCTGTTGAGTCTCCTTACCTGGTCTTCCACAGGGACAGGGTTGTCCTTCGCCCCTCCCGAAATTCCTTCCGAAGGTGTCTGAGTTTCACCTTAACCAGGTGTTGACTCTGCCAGTGTACTACCCTAGTTACACCACAGAGGCTGAGTACAGGCTCCATACTTTGGACAAGCGCTCTCTTATTGTGAGGAGCAGACGGCTGCAGTTCAGGGAGAGGTTCGCCAGCTGTTTGTCACCTACGCTGAAGCTGCACCTGGCAGACCTGCAGCAAAGCGGATGATTGGCAGATGGATTACATCCTGCACTGATCTCTGCTATAGGTTGGCAGGCAAGGAGCCTCCCATGTGGATAAGAGCTCACTCCACCCCTATACTGCTGCTTTGGTGGCTGCTTCCAGGGACATGCTTATCCATGAAATCTGCAGGGCTGCTACCTGGAAGTCAGCAAACCCCTCCATCACCCACTACCACACTGACCTAGAGTCACGTCAGGATGCTGGTTTTGGGGCCTCAGTTCTCCAATCTCTGTTCCCCAAGTAACTATTGAGGGTGTGTGCGCCTTGCCTCCCTCCTCCCAGAGAACTGATAGGAGACTGCCAGCAAGTGTGGATAGAACAACATATCCACGATCCTAGAAAAACAGGTTACTCACCTGTAACAGTAGTTCTAGGAGTGGTATATGTTGTTCATCCACATGGACCCACCCAACCTCCCCGACTTCAACGCACAACCTAAGCTTCCAGCGGGCAAGATCTGGCATCAGGGGGCGGAGCCAAGGCATATACCACCCAGGTGGGTGAGGGGAGCCAGCTTTTAGACCTTCCGGCAAGAATCTTAAAGGGAAAGGACATGCCAACAAGTGTGGATGAACAACATATACCACTCGTAGAACTACTGTTACAGGTAGTAACCTGTTTTCCTGGATGTTCACTCTGAGTCAGATCATCCGATCTCTGAAGCAGGGCATGTGGTTCTGCTCCCTGGACCTCAAGGACGCATTCTTTCACATCCCAGTCTGTCCATCCCATTGTCAGTACCTTCATTTCTGTTCAGAGGGGATCCTGTAGCAGTTTCAGGTTCCTATGGCCTCATGTCTGCACATAGGGTCTTCACCAAGTGCATGGCAGTGGTGGCAGCCTTCTTGCAGTGCAGAGGCATCAGTATGTGTATTCCTTCTTGGATGACTTACTGACTGACTGATAGCTGGACTGCCGAAAGAGGTTATGGAGAGTTCAGGGATCTGGCCCTCCAGACCTGTCTAACTTGGGCCACCTGGTCAACCAGGCCAAGTTAGAGCTGGTCCCCTCACAGGTGATCAAATTCATCAGGCAAAACTAGACTTAATTCCGGTGGATCTGGCATCCGATCTTACCTCCTTTGCCTGATCATTTCATGATGGGCATACACGCCCTACCCAGGATGTCTTGCAGCTGCTGGGGTACACAGCATCCTTCACCATCATGATCCATTGGGCTTGCTGGCAGATGCACCAGCTGCAGTGGGAGTTGGGCCACTAGTGGTTCCAGCACCCAGGTCACCCGGACCAGCCGGTCATGGTGGTCCAGCCAATGTGGGATGCCATTCAGTGGTGGCTGGACCCACAACATCTGGAGGAGGGAATCCCATTTGTCTGCCCAGGAACAGCAGTCAAGCTCTTGATGGACATGTCTTTGGTGGAGTGCGGAGCACACCTGGGACACAGGGCCCACAGCTTCTGGTCTCCCAGGGAGTTCTTTTGCCACGTCAGCCTGCTGGAGCTCCATGCTATGTGTTTCGCTCTGATGAAGTTTGCTCCATTGCTAGTTTATTACTGAATGGTCTTTAACTGTATGGTGCACCTCCTCTCTTTGTTGTGGCAAATGAATATTCTAGTTGCACTTACTGCTAGTTCAGATATAAAGTCAAATCTGGTACGCCTCACATTCTGTATTTAACTTTAGAGTTAGCTGTGAACCTATTGAACCTACTCTTATTGTGAATACTGTACTATGTTTTATAAATCTCTACCTGAGTCATAAGGCAATTCTAGTGGGTGGGGGTAGGGAAAAAGTAGGCTGTTGGTTAACTGGGATCTGCAGCTTATCCATTAGGTAGGGAAATGGGCAGACAGGGTGAGCCAGGCGGTTCTCATCTGCCGTCAAATTTTATGTTTGTTACTTGTATCATTGTTTCTGAGTACTGCAGTGCTGTCCTACCCAGGACCTCCTTGTAATTGAGCGTGCTCAGTGGAGCCTTTTCGTGGTGAAATAAATGAAATGAATGAATTGATCCGGGGTCAAGTCGTGCAGGTCCAGACAGGCAACTGGACAACTATGTTATATCTGACCAGGCAGAGCGGGACACACTCCCTTCCATTGTGTTAGGAGGCTGTCTGCACCTGGACACTTGTGCACAATCTGAGTGCAGATCTCTTGGCGATCCATATTGCAAGAGAGAACAGTCAGCTGGTTGACGCTCTTAGCCAGGTCAGAGAGGCATCGCACAAGTGGTCCCTGCATCTGCACCTGTTCTCCCAATGGGGCACCCCTCTGGTGGACCTGCTTGTCTCCAGGAGAACAGAAAATTGTTTCTGCCTGCCCCTCCCCCCCTTCCAGCACACTGTTGTGGGGTGTCTTTATAATGCCCTGAACATCAGGCCTCATGTACGCTTTCCTTCCTTTTGCCTTGGTCCACAAGGAGGTCACGGTCAAGTCCGGGAAGGACAAGACTCTGATAATCCTGACAGCCCCAAAGTGTCCCAGACAGTTCTGGTATCTGGATCTCCTCAGTCTCAGCAGCAGGCCTCTGTGGAGGTTGCCTTTCCACATAGATCTGCTGACCAGAAAACAGGGGAAGGTCTTTCACCCAGACCTTCAATCCCGCACCTCTTAGCCTGTTCCTGAGCAGCTAGAGTTTCAGGCTCTTGGCCTTTCATTAGATGTTCTTCATGTTGCGGAGGCATCCCATAAGGAGCCAACTCATAACTGCTTCACGTTTAAGTGGAAGAGGTTCTCGATTTGGTGTCAGCGTGAAAAAAAACTCAATTTGGTTCAGGCCTGGACGATGCACATAAGGCCTGGCATACTGGTCATATCCGAGTCATAACTGAGAAGTTCCACCCCAGACCACAGTGTTGCATCCCCTCTTATAACTTGTTCAGAGCCGACAGACCTAGTAGGGGAGGTGGGGTTGCAGTTTACATTTCGGATAAGTTCTCGACCTCAATCGTTGATTCCTCCCCTAGAACTAAAGAATATGAATGTCTTGCCCTATAAAATCCCCTTATCCGCAAGTGAATCTGTATGGGTAATAGGCTGTTATAGACCCCCATCGGGAGGCCTGCAGCTACTACATCAGCTGCGCCATCTACTAAATTCCACCGATACTGAAACTAACATCTTGGGTGACCTTAACTTGGACTGGTACTCCCCCAGTTCCTTACCCCTGAAGGAACTCTGTGATGTCTTTGGCCTTCAACAGTTAATCTCGGATGCGAACCGCCCCAATATTAAAAACCTAGCACACAGTACACTTCTGGATTTAATCCTTTCCAATAAGTCCCATAGACTCTCTCACATAGGAGTATTCCATAATGACATCAGCAACCGCAGGGCACACACCCCAACCCGCCTCTGCATCTGGGTTTAAATGTAAAAGGAGCTACCTTAACTTCCTCCCCACTGCCTTCCTGTCTGACCTCAATGGAATTAGGTGACAGGACTTCTGCCTTCCTCCTACAGTCTCTGAAGCTATGCAATTTTCAGAGCACTACTTCTGACTGTAATCAATACCCATGCACCCTTTGCTAAAATCAGGACCAGAAAAAAAATATGCCAGTGGTTCAACAATATGTTAAAAACTGCTTTATGCCATAGGGACGTCTTATGGAAAAAAGTTAGAAAAACTAAACTGGTCTCTGATTGGGCTGCCTTTAGAACATCCAGGAACCATTGTACTAAAATGATTAGATCTGTAAAGGCTGAATTCTTTTAAAACGCCCTCGATTCATAAAGGAACAATGGTGCCCAATTCTGGCAGACTCTAAAACAAATTGAAGACAATAGTTCTTCTTCCTCCTTACCTTCAAAGATATCCCTTGGTGACGGTATAGATACTGACAAATACGCTATACTAGAAGCCTTCAATAACCATTTTGCCAGAGCGGGCCTAGCTTTTGATGCCTCCCACCAAGCCAATTGCTAAACCAGCAATCCAGCAATACACTGCCCCTTGGCCCCCATCCCTGCTCCCACCGACGCTGCAAAACTAAGTTTCACCACCATCACACTAAAACAAACAGAAAACCTGTTAGTTTCCTTAGACATTAAAAAAGGCACAGGGACAGACCAAATTGAAGCAGCCCTACTGAGGCTAGGCTACTACCAGCTAGCCCCCCATTACCCACCTTTTCAACATGTCCCTCAGTGAAGGGTCTCTCCCCTCAGTGTGGAAAAGCGCACATTATCCCTCTGTTCATAATCAGGCGACCCATGTGACTTGAACAACTATAGACCCATATCTTTACTTCCAATCCTGTCGAAACTCCTTGAAAAGCTGGTAAACGCCCAATTAAGAGAATTCCTGTAATGCCATAATTTTTTAAATCCCCTGCAGTCCAGCTTTAGGCCACACTGCAGTACTGTCACTGTACTAGCCAAGGTAACCAATGACTGGCAAAATTCTCTTGATGCAAACAGTCATGTAGCAGCACTATTCCTTGACTTGAGCAAAGCATTTAATACAGTGGACCGCAGTCTCTTACTGTCACTATTAAAAATCGTTGGCCTAGACAACACTGCCTTAAGTTGGTTCTCCTGCTACCTTGTTGGCAGACTGACTAGTGAGATCACAAGGCGACCTCTCATAGAAATATAGACTTTGACGGCAGATAAGGACCGCCTGACCCACCTAGTCTGCCCATTTCGCTACCTACAGGATAAGTTGCAGATCCTAGTTAACCAACAGCCTATTTCTTCCTACCCCCCCACAAAAATTTCCTTATGTCTATCCCATGCATTCTTGAATCCTCCCACAGTTTTAGACCCCACAACCTCCTCAGGAAGGCTGTTCCATGTATCCATCACCCTCTCTGTGAAAAAATACTTCCTCACATTGCCCCTGAGCCACCCCCTCCATATCTTCAGATTGTGTCCCCTTGTTCTTGCACATCTCTTTTTCTGAAAGATGCTACCCTCTTGGACTTTGTTGATTCCACTGAGGTACTTGAAAGTTTCTATCATGTCCCCCTCCCTCCTTTCCTCAAGGGTATACATATTAAACTCCTTTAGTCTCTCCTCGTATGGCTTCTCTTGCAGACCCTGCACCATTTTAGTTGCCCTCCTCTGGACTGCCTCTATCTTGTCTATGTCCTTGTGAAGATGAGGTCTCCAGAACTGGACGCAGTACTCCAGATGGGGTCTCACCAACTGTCTGTACAGAGGGATAACAAATTCCTGTTTTTTGCTGGCGATGCCTCTCCCTATACATCCCAGTATCCCCCCAGCCCTCCCTGCTGCATTCTCACATTGCTTGCTAACTGTAAGGTCATCTGATATGATTACCCCCAGGTCCCTTTCCATTTTTGTTGTTGTTACTAACCCCCAAAAAAAATTGTGTAATCTTCCCCTGGGTGTTTGTTTCTCAGGTACATTATTTTGCACTTCTTTGCATTGAATCCAAGCTGCCATACTTCTGACCATTCCTCCAACCTTGCCAAGTCCCTTCTCATTCTTTCCACACCTCCTTGCATATCAACCCTGTTGCAGATCTTTGTGTCATCTGCAAAGAGGCATACTTTTCCTTCCAGTCCCTCTGCAATGTCACTTATAAAGACATTAAAAAGGACTGGACCCAGGACTGAACTCTGCAGTACCCCACTAATAACCCCTCTTACTTCAGAGTGGACTCCATTTAGTGTTACCTTCTGTGTCCTGTTGTCCAGCCAATGTTTTACCCAGGCTACCACCCTGGGACCCACTCCCAGGCTGGTTAATTTGACTATTAATCTTTTGTGTGGGACTGCATCAAATGCCTTGCTAAAGTCTAGGTAGGCCATGTCCACAGCCCCTCCCTGGTCTACTACTTAGTCACCCAGTCAAAGAAATCACTTCATCTGCCTGACATGACCTTTCCGGCTGTGAACCCATGCTGCCTTGGGTCCTGTGCCCCACTGGCCTCTAGGTACTCAACAGTTCTTTCCTTCAGAAGTGATTCCATCACTTTCCCTACCACAGAGGTCAAACTGACAGGTCTGTAGTTTCCTGCCTCTGTCTTGGTCCCACTTTTGTGAAGGGGAATCACATCCGCCTTCCTCCAGTCCTCAGGTACCACACCATCCTCCCATGATTTATTAAAAAGAGTAGTCAGTGGTTTCACTAATTCTCCCCGTAATTATTTTAGAATTCTGGGGTGAATTCCGTCAGGTCCCATTGCTTTGTCTACCTTCAGTTTTAGGAGTTCTTTCAGAACCCTTTCTTCTGTGAAAGGACTGGGGTCAACCCCACTATCCAGAGAGCTTCTGTTAATTGGATTAGGCACCTTCCCCTCCTCCTCTTTTGTGTATACTGAGCAGAAATACTCATTCAGTGTCCCTGCTTTTTCACTGTCCTTCTCTGCCCAGTAAATCACTCCTCCAAGGGCTCCCTCAAGGATCAATCCTGGGCCCCCTACTTTTCCCCTTATCAGTGTTGGGTTAGTTAGTTTTTCTAATACTTTTGAAAACTTGTTCCAGAAAGCTCTGTGCAGTCACTAGCAAAGATGGAGAAGTACTGGAAGATATGCACCTTACAGTTACATTTACTTATGTATGTTTATACAAAAGAAATGCGTAACTGTAACTGATTACATTTTATTTGAAAGGAACTAACAACTAACCTATTACTTTCAAAAAATGTAATCTGTTATAGTTATTTATTATTTTTGTATTAAAAGAAGTAACTATAAGTGTAAGGTGTATTACTTTTTCTAGTACTTCTCCATCCTTGCTAGTGACTGCACGGAGCTTTCTGGAACAAGTTTTCAAATTAAATAGAAAGTCATAGAAAAAGTAACTTGCCCATCACTGCCACTTATACATCAACAACGCTAACCGTAACATTAGTACTGCCAGTGTGCATCTATTCTCAGATGACACTGTTCTTTATGTTGCTCAGCCATCCATTGAATCCACATGTAGGGCACTACAACAGGACTTCAACACCATATGATTAAGTGCTAAACGCATCAGGAGTGTATGTTTTGGAGAGAAGAGGATGGGGCGATCTGTACCTATGAGGGACTGCGGCTGCTGAGTGTAGTTTTGCACAAATAATAAAATATAACACCTTTGCACCAGTCTAGGATTCCAGGAGTCATGTGTATACTGTCTGTAGTAGTGCTTGCTTACTTGACAACAAGAGGACTGTGAGTAGCCAGTGCTGGCCAACTACTTCACACCCTGCAGATAAACCTGCTTCAATTGAAACTACTCTTGAATGCAGAAAAAACAAAGATAATGACTATCTCCCCATCGTCCAGACCTACTTCCACGCAAGCTTGTTCCGCACACATCGGAATTACTGTCTGGTGAGTCCTTGGAAATTGTGGACAAGTTTAAATACCTAGGTTTCTGATTGGACTGCTCCCTCTCTTTCATCCCCCACCTCAAGGAGCTCGCCAAAAAACTGAAACAAAGGCTGGGAGTTTTCTTCCGTATTAAACAGCTACTCCCTGCTAATGCTAAATCTAGGCTTGTGCAAGCAGCATTCCTCCCTCTTCTAGACTACGCAGACTTCCTTTATAGTAACAGCCCTAACTGCACTTTTGCCAGACTGGACATTCTGTATCACAGGGCTCTAAAATTTGAGACCAATGCCCCGTACAAAACCCACCACTGCTAGGCTGGACCTCATTGGCGACCAGAAGGTGGCGCAGTGCCTCTATATGGACGTACCAAGCCATCACGAACAGACTCCCCCAGTACATATCTGATATTTTTAAGTTCACGCCCTGCTTACTCTCTCAGAAAATATGCTTGCACTCTGCTTGCTACACCTAGGATCAGGTCATGCTTTGGCACCTCCTCTATTAGCCACTTCCTTCCCACATTGTGGAACTCCCTCCAAAGGTCTGTAAAATTGTCCCACTTCGTTAGACTTCCCGCCTTCAAATTGCTTTTAAAGCCCCTGCTGAAGGAAAGTTGCCAATGTTACGCATAAACCTTTCTCCACATGGCCCTCTACGGCACTTATTCCCCTCTTTATTTTGCCCTTTAGCACCCCCCCCCCACGCTCATAGGTTGTCTACTCATGCTCCTTCTATCTCTCCCAACCCTTAGTCACTGGCCCCTCATCCTCCCACCCAATCCTAGAAACCTTGTCTCCCTTCTCCCCACCCCTTTTCACGTTTCCCCCTATATATGCTTGCCCCCTTCCCCACACCTTTTCTTCCGTCGCCTCAGCCATATGTGTTGCACTTAATATTTGGTCTTATCTTTTTTGTGTGTGTATCTGTCAAGTCTGCATTGTTACTATTATTCCCAAAGACTTGTTCTGCTCCCTTTTCTGTTCATCATTGCCCTGGATTGCAATGTTCCTGTACTTCCCACGTTGTACCTATGAATTATTGTGTTCCCTATTGTACTTGCTTCACCTAACTGTATCAGAGGGATTGCTTTTAAATTGTTTTTGTTCTCAACTGTATTTTTGTTGTCCATCCAGGACCTCCTTACAAATGTGTTTTTTCTCAATGGTGTATTCCTAGTAAAAAAATAGAACTGAAAATTGAATTGAATTGAATAATAAGCTTGATCCCCTTTTCTGCACCACAGTGAGCATCCTCGACTACCTTTGGTCCTTCTCCCAATCAGGACTGCGAATGATGACCATTAAGGTGCACCTGGCAGCCATCTCTGCATACCAGGTGGGGGTTGGTATGCCGGTGGTAGCCCAGAAGAAGGTGGTAAGGTGCATTTTCGAAGACCTGGACCACTTGTCTACTGTGGTGCATGAACCTCTGCCTCCATTGGACTTACTACTGGTGTTGGAAGTGGTCATGGGCAAGCCGTTTGAGCCAGTGCACAGGTGTGAGATGTCACATGTGTCATGGAAGACTGTCTTCTTGGTGGCCATCATGTCTGATAGAAGGATCAGTGAGCTCCAGGCGATCTCAGTGGAGTCTCCTTACCTAATCTTCCTCAAGGGCAAGATTGTCCATTGTCCCTACCCCGGAGTTCTTCCCGACAGTCGTTTAGGAGTTTCACCTTAACCAGCTGATTAACTTACTAGAGTACTTTACCAGCCTGACCACAGAGGTTGATCGCAGGCTCCATACCCTGGACCTGCCGATAGCATTCTCTTACTATAAGAACAGTACTGCTAGAGTTCAGGATGAGGCTTGCTAGCTGTTTGTAACATACGCTGAAGCCACACCAGGCAGACCAGCAGCAAAGAGGACAGTTGTCAGATGGATTACATCCTGCTTCGACCTCTGCTGTAGGTTGGATGGTAGGGAGCAGCCCAAGGACCATAAGGCTCATTCCACCAGACTTATCGCTGCCTCATTGGCTACTTCCAGGGACATCCACTCTGTGGAGATTTACAGGGCAGCTGCAACCTATAGTAAAGCACACACCTTCATCTCCCATTACAGCATTGACATGTACTTTTGTGTCCTTGGTCCTCCAGTCTGTGTTCACCAAAAAGGGAGTGCACCTGCCCCCCCCCCCACACACACACACACACACACACGCGCGCGCACGGAGGACTGCTAGGAGTCTGCCAGAGTGTGAACAGTGAACTGAATCCACATTAATAGAAATCTAGGCTACTCACCTGTGACCATAGTTCTGTGAGTGGTATTCGGTCCACATCCACAAAACCCACCTGATATTCCCTGAGATGTGGCACCTCGATCCTTGCTTCCAGTGTGCAAAAGATCTGACATTACAGAGCGGAGCAAGAGGATATACAGACCGAGTGGTGGGAAGAGATTACCTTGAAGACTTGTTTTAACTCAGCAGTGTGGATTTAAACTGAATACCACGGACAGAACTATGGTTACAGGTGAGTAGCCTAGAATCTTTCTTCGAGTTGGAGCTCTTGCAGCTGGCTATTACCATAAGGACTGTGCCGCCAGGCACTAGGACCCCACAGAAAACCTCTAGCTCCAACCAAGCCATCGACTACTGCATCTCCTAACCGTCAGATGCCCATTCGTTCCATGCCAGGTACCCTTACATCCAGTCCGACAACACCACCACTGTTGCTGGATCCTCCTGCTTCACCGGTGTAGATGAATACCTCCCCTACACCGACATCGGAGGACCTGACGTCTGCGGCTCCTACACTGATAGATCCGATGCTGGTTCGCCCGACGCCAGCTTTCCCCCAGCCACAGGCACCCTCAGGTTCTCAGATCCCCTTAAGCGAAGTAAAAGATCTCTTCCGCTTCTGGTGAAACGAAATCAAAGGACACCTTATTCCACCCAAACCTGCTGAACCAGCTAAGGTGGTTCCCCCCAGAGCCCATAGAGAAGTCTCTTCTGCCCAAGAGCCCCTCCCCTTCCCCAGGTGAGGGATATAGGGGAAGACCCAAACACAAAGGCAGGAGGGGAAGGCATTCCTCCTCCAGGTCTTCAGGCCGTCATCGGCACCATTTGACAGACACTGGCACAAGGCCTCCTCCTCCTCTTCTTCTTCTTCCTCCAGTTCGGAAGACTGTAGTTCTTAACCCAGGAGTCCTTTAGCATCAGTAACTTTAGCAGTTAGCTGGCTAGGTGCAACTACCCCGGAGGTGTGCCTTTAAGAGAAATTTAAATGAGCTTAGGGCCATAGCTAGGGATGTAAGTTTGTCGTGGATGAGGTTTTAATGACTCGTTGTTTGTTCATGAAATCATTAGTAAACAGTAGTAAATGTTGTGGCACTGTCATCATTGCTACATTCTGATGACACTAGTGAAAGTCATGGGAGTGCTGAATAAAGATCAGATGTCATGGAATCAATGACGTGTATGACTGCCATGACAAACTTACATCACTAGCCATAGCCAGTCAGAAAACAGGAAGAGTAGTGAGCTGAGTGAGAGCTGCTGAAGGCTTCAGAATTTTTTCTAAGCTGAACTAAGCAACATTGCCCCTGAGGTGTCTCTTAACTTTCCTTGTTGCCCGCCTCCTAGTGCTAATCTGGGTAAAGTTTTCCTCATATTTCTTTGCTAATTTTTTATTTTTAGCACAATTGCGCTATTTTGACTTTATTTTTACTGTGACTGTTCATTTTAAATGTTAAATTTATCGCAGGTGCTTAATTTCGATGGTTCCTCTCTTTTCTGACCAAATTATTGTGGGAACTGTCGAATTAGGGACAGTTGTCTTGTTTTTTTATCTCAGACCTCGTGGGTTTTACCACGAGGCACCCAGTGGAATTCAAATCTTAACAGTGCCTGGGGTTTCTCTCAGGATTGGCAAATTAAGAGAAAACCTCTCTCTCTCTCATGTACATACACACACACTTGACCTAAGGTATCATCTGTCGCAGCACTGTCCGTAAGGGTCCAGCAGCCACCTGTGCAGTTGACAAGTATTGCTGGGTTTTCTATTAAGATTGGCACTGTTATAGATTCTAGTTCTACAACCAAAAAAAAGACACTGGCAACAGACAGAGCTAATTAACTGGGGCAGGACTAGCCAGTGGTGTTTTCGCAGAAACCTGCACTCAGTTTGTAAGGTCCAGGACTGGTTTGCTTTGCTTAAATTGGCCAAACATAGCAGACAGACCTTTGATTATTATGGCTGAGGACATATCAAAGGCTTCCGACTAGGGGCCATCCAAAAGTAATAAAAATGTAAGGAGGTGCTGAGGAACCCTCCAGATCCCAGCCAAAAATAAAGCTTTCAAATATGAAGTTCCTCACAAATTGAAAAATAATAGAAGTGACAAAGTAAGGAAGCTTTATCAGGCTGCTGATGAAGTGGCCAAAAAGAAATTCTGTCTAGACATAAATGCTTCCGTTGCTCCTGGGAAAACTAATAGCGAGACAACAGGCAGCTTAAAACATACAGAAAAAAACAATACTTGCAAAGACTGCGCAGTATTCCATCTGTGCAAAATATGGAAAAAGCATGACAACTGTTTCAGACCCTACAAAAGATGGGTCCTGTCTTTACTGGGGCTGGCATACACTTCCACAGTTCTCTTTCCCATAGACTGTGAAGGTGATACAGTTGATGATAAATAATTTTATGATGCTCCTGCCTACAGAGGCTGCTAACACTCTTCCACAGTTCTTGCTCCAGAGACTGTGAGGGTGATACAGTTATTGATAAATCATTTTATTATGCCTCTGTTTACAGGGGCTGCTATCGCTCTTCCACAGTTCTTGCCCCAGAGACTGTGAGAGTGATGCAGATGATAGAATTTTTATGGTGTGGAGGGCCTAGAACCCTGTGTATCCAAGGAGGCTCTCCCTCTGTGCCTTTGTTTATCCAAAACATATTGGACACTCTGGACCTCCCTTCTCAGGAGTCCTTCCAAGGTGAGGATAAGGATAAGAAAAGAAAATATTATGGAGAGATCAAAGATTCCACCTCCTAAAAGAAAAACAAAAATATAAATAAAAATACCACAAAACTGCTTGAAACTCCCACTTCTGTGGCAGAGGTTTACAAGCGGTCTGAAAGTGTAAAATAAATACATAACTGTATCAGTTGTTTAACAGTGCTGGCCCGGTGGCACTGAGGGTTGAGGCGCTGGATGCCATACCTCGCACCATGCCGGCGACCCGTGTACCGGAACGAGCATGGAGTGCGCCGGGGTTGGCAGGGGTTGGAGGAAAGGATCGGCGTCTGGACTGCTCCCTTCTCGAGGGGAGAGGGACATCAGCAGTCGGCGTGGCTACCTCCTGGTGGAAACTGGGGGACAACACCACCAACGTTGCAGAAACAAGGGGCTGGAGGAGACAGACTGGAGGAGCACGTACGGAAGCATGCGCACTCCATCCCTTGGCGTCATTGCACACCTTCTCCAGCAAGGGAACTACACTACAGAAAATCTCTGGCAGCATGAAGGCTGCTTGCTGGCGCTGCCGTGGTCCTGCGCCAGGCAGCTCCCTCCTAGGTCCACCCTCCTGGTCTCCATGGTGGTCGGAGAGACCGAGAGGAGCAACGGTGGGGAGGTCAAGAGCTCTGCCCGGGACTGGGGTGGCGGCGACGAAGCTGGCTAGATTGGGGGGGGGGGGACCAAAGACACAACCTCCCCCCAGCCATGGAATAAAAATAATAAAAAAAAAAAATAATGTTTAACAATACTGAGTGCCTGTCTGTACATACCAGCCGTGTGAGTATAGTGCATCAGGCAGCTTGAGAGAAAGCTGGGGTCTCCTTGTCCTCCTTACCTTTACATCCCCCCCGGGATAAGGACTTCAGAAAATAGATTTCTTAGTTACCCGCAGATGCTTGTCAAACTTTTTACCTGCTTGGCTTTTCGGCCAACTATTAAAAGGCACTGCGGAAACTCTGTCCTGATTCTTGGTGCAGGAGCTGGTGGATATGGCAAACCTGCTTCAGAAGCTTTGTAGTACCAATTCCACAGGACGAAAACGAGGATGCTGCCTTCAGAGTCACGGCTTATGCCATTACTCTGAGGCGCTTTGTCTGGCCTAGAACTACTGGTCTACCCTCAGGCTCCCTAGTTTAATGCCATGGACTTTCCTTGTGATCAGTCCATATTGTTCGATTCCAGAACATCTCACTGCAACAAGTCCCCTGCCCCACGGAAATTCCTCCCGAGGGCAATTGGGGGCTGAGGTTTTCCCCCGCTTCCCCCTTCTCTCAGTACAGGGGTGTTTTCAAAGGGAGGGGCAGAAGGGGCTCAAGGTGACCACCTCTAACCAGCCAGCATCTGTGCAGTCTAAAGCCTGACATTAGTGTGGGCAGACCTCATGCGTACCCGGGTGTCTAGGCCTCTATCCCCAACACAGACGTTACTGCTGGAGTGGGAGGCAAAAACCATTCTAGCTTTGCGAATGGTGGAGAGGGTTCCTGGGCATGAAAAAAGAAAGGGCCTCTACTCCACGTAATTCCTGACACAAAAGACAGCTGGGGAGTGGCTTCCCATCTTGCTGTTAAAACCCAAATTCAAGATGGTCACTCTGTTACTATTCATACAGCCCTTACAGTAGGGAGACGGGCAGGCCTCCCTGGTCCAAAAAGGGCCCCCCTTTTTTTTCATATACCTTCAATGAGGTCTCACACAAGGGCGAGCTCACTGCAGCCCTTCGGCCTTCCTCAGCCCCAAGAGTCTGTACAAAGTGCTGGGCAGTGGTAGCAGCACACCTCCGGAATCTGGGCATCTCTAGCTACACCTAAGTTGCCGATTAGCCTGCCAAAATCTCGTCAGGTCAAAGGCCCCCTTTTTTTTTTTACAGGATACTCTCTGCAGTCTCAGGGTTCCGGGTAAATCTAAACAAAGTCTCACCTGGAACCCTCCCAGCGTCCAGGAAGGATATGCCTTCCTTCCACAGGCAAGAATTCAGGATGTCCCTCGTTGGCAGTTTTCTCCATCCAGGGACAGCAAGACCAGCCAGCAAGCACTTGACTGGATCTGAATCATTAACCCTCACTGGTTCAGTATATGACGCGGTCCTGAGCAAATCACATAACTTTGGCATTTCCTCAGGCTATTGGGACACATGGCTTCAGTGCCTGCAGTGGTCCCAGGGTTCAGATATAGGATGCGTCACCCGCAAGTCTCCTTGTAGCTTGCTGGTCTCAGAAAGCAATTTTCAAAGCTGAAAACTCTTGACCGAGCAGTTCCACAGACTCCTTTCCCCTGTGGTGGGAAGTGCATCTGGGCAGTGCCTCAGGAAGTTGCACCTAGACTCTCCAAGAGTGAAAGTTAACCATATTTCTTTTGGAACTCAGAGAAGTCTTTCTACTCAAAGCATTTGCTCCTGTCATAATAGGACAGACTTACAGAGTCGAACAGACACTTCTGCAATGGCCAGATCAGGAGTACTCTGTTCGCAGGCGCTATAAAAATTGGTCTCTCGCCTTCTACCTGGGAGTCAGCCTTTCAGCGATCCTCCTCCCAGGCAAACACAATCCTCTGGCAGAGGCTCTAGTTGCATCAGTCAAGGCCAGAGTTAACGGACTCTCAACAACCAAGTACTAGCCACAGTGTTCAGGCGGTTGGGCACCCAGAAGTGAATCTGTTTGCCTCTCCCCTCAGCTTCCAGTTTTCTCAGTTCTGTTGCAGGCTCCAGTCCCGGGATCGCCTCCTCTGGACGTCTTGATCCTGATCTGGTCTGGGAGGTTCTTGTATGCATTCCCTCCTTTTCCCCCGATTCTCAGGGTGTTTCTGGAACTCTTACAGCAGCCTGCATCTATGATCCTGGTGGCTCCAGATTGGCCCAAGCAAGCCTGGTACCCTCTCCTCTCAATGCCCTGCAGTAGTCCATTTGCCTGCCTCCAACTCACTCCCTGCAGACCCTTCCTCAGCCAGGAGTGCAATATCCAGGCTTACACTCCTTTCACCTTAAGGCCTGGTTCTGGAACAGTTAAGAGTCTGCATCCTGACAGTACTCTTAACAGGTCCTTAGGATACTGAGGGTGGTTAAAGAAACAAACACTAAGAAGACTTATGCAGCCAGATGTAAAGGTTTTCCCTCTGGTGCAAGAGCAAAAAGGTCGAATCCCATTCAGTTTCAGACCCTCAGCTGCTATATTGCCTGGTACTCTTACAGGCGTCAGGCTTGAAGCCATCTTCCTTCAAGCTACACCTGACAGCAATTTCGGCCTACCTTTCAGCGGGAAAGAAAAAAAAATCATCCCCCCACCAATGCCATATTTAAACAGTTTTTCAAAGGTCTCTTTCACCTCCAGCCTCCAATACGGGAGCCTGTTCCTCCTTGAAGCCCTAACCTTTGCACAGACAGGCTGATGAAGCCACCCTTCGAGCCTATGTCCATGGCCCACATCAAGTTTGTAACTTGGAAGACAGGCTTCCTGGTAGTCATTTCCTCTGCCAGGAGGTTTTCAGAGCTTCAGGCCCTGTGCACTGAGCCACTTTACATCTTCCCTCACAACGATAAAGTTGGGCTCAGGACAAATAGGAATTTCTGCAAAGGTGGTTTCAGAGTTCCACTTGGACCAGTTCATTACTCTACCTGTCTTCTTTACTGAGAAGTCCACTCCTGCTGAGTAAAAGCTCCACAGCTTGGATGTCAAAAGAGCCGTCTTCTACTACCTAGAGCATACTACACAGTCCAGAGGCTCTTCCTCCCAGTTGTTTTCCCACCTACAGGTATGTAGGCAGGACAAGACCAGCTACAAAGAGAGCTATTTCCTGTGGTAGGTCTCTCTTATTAGATTCTGCTACGAAAAAAGTTGGTCAGCAAGCTTCAGTGGGGCTCAGGGCCCACTACACCAGGGGCACAGCAGCCTCACTTGCAGCAGCAAGGGACATTGCACTACTGGATGTCTGAAAAGCAGCTACCTGGAAATCTGTACACAACTTTGTGAATCACTACAATTTGGATGTGCAGACCAGATCTGATGCCAAATTTGGCAGGGCGGTTCTGCAGAGGCTCTTTCCTAGTAGGTTCTCTGCCACCTCCCACTTGGTACTGCTCGGTAGTCTGCTAAAGTTACCGATGCTAAAGGACTCCTGGGGTCAGAAGAAAAAATTACTCACCGCAGTAATCTTCTTTCTTCCAATGGGTCCTTTAGCATCAGTAAGCTCCCACCCTTCCTCCCTGGTTCACCTGTCAGAGAGGGCTCTTTATCACATCTCTTACCAAATTTGGGATTTCTTATTGATGAGTTTTTAACTTCTGTTGTTGTTTCTTTTTCCACTTTTGTGTACATTTGCATATTTTTTTGAATCCTGTTGATTCTTTTTCGGGGCATGTGCCCTCGTTTTTTTCTTCGTGAAATTCTGAAACCTTCAGCAGCTCTCACTCAGCTCACTACCCTTCCTATTTTCTGATTGGCTATGGCCCTAAGCTCATTTAAATTTCTCTTAAAAAGGCACACCTCTGGGGCAGTTGCACCTAGCCAGCTAACTGCTAAAGTTACTGATGCTAAAGGACCCCTTGGAAAAAAGATTACCGTGGTAATTTTTTCTTGGAGCTCATCCTCATCATCCAGAAACTCGGAACCAATTGGGTCGTCCTCCTTCTCTGGATAATAAAGACACCCCTAGATCACCTCCTGACGATCCAACTTTTATGAATGTTATGAGGCATATACAAGCTAACAATGACTAGGAGATGGAGGATTTGGACCCCGAGAGGTGCAGGTTAGGCCGAATACCTCAGGCAAAAGGAGCCCAAACCTTTGGTGTGCGCGCCCCGGGGACACTTCCAGGATCTTACTAGAATTACCTGAAACACCCCTCTCTTCTACCATGTCTAAAGTCAGACAGGCTCTACAGGGCTCCCAGGAATGGACGTTTTTTGCCCGAACACCCAGTGGCCGTCACTTTAGTCATTACAGCGGCCCACGACAGGTCCAAGAAGCCTAAACACCTGAGCAGTCAGCCCCCTGATCCAGAGTCTAAACAGTTGGACCTGTTGGGAAAGAAGGTGTATGCTTCCACTACCTGCTCCATCAGATCCCTCAATTTTCTCACGCACATGGTGCAGTACCAAAATGCCCTGTGGGAGAAAAGTCTGGAGCTTGCTCAAACGGTGTTCTGCGGAGCATTTGGATCTGCTTAAGTCGGGTTTGGATGTTGGCACGCATGTTTTACGTGCCTCGTACGACACTGCCGATACATCTGCCAGGGCAGCAGCCACTGGTATCTGCCTCAGGCTTCACTCAGGACCTTCAAGCCGGGATTGTAGATCTCCTTTCAAAGGATCTGTTCTATTCGGAGATGAGGCTGAGAAACTAATCACCCACATCCAAGACTCTGGCAGGGCTATCTGATCTGTCCAAAAAATGTACAAGGCCAACCAGAAGCCATTTCGAAAACAGCCTTTTCGCAAGTCATCAGGCCAACAGCCCTGAACCCAGCAACAAGAGAGAGGAGGCTTTAAACATAAAGCCACCTCCCAGACCCCAGCTTCCTCAGCCTCCAGAGCTGCCAAACCTTCCAGACTGCTCTTCCAATCCCTGGAGCCACAGCCTGACTCATTGCCAGACCCCTCGCCCCCAGCAGAGTATCTGGGAGAGGTAGTGGGGGAAGGCGTTGCTTCTCCCTCTACCTCGAGAGCTGGAGCAAAATCACAGCCGACCAGTGGGTACTTTAGATCCTAGAGGCCATACGGTGGAGTTTCTGGAGATGCCCCCAGACAGTCCTTCTGCATCCTCCCACTACCCTCAGTCTTGCATCGCCCTGATAGAAGGGTAAATTCTGGTGCTCCTTCAAAAGCGGGCCATAGAGCCAGTTTCCCCCAGGTTAAAGAAGTCAGAGATTCTGCTCCCACTTCTTCCTTGTACCCAGAAAGACTGTGGATCTGAGGCCCATTCTAGACCTAAGCCATCTGAACAATTACATCGAGTACAAGCGGTTCAGAATGGTCACCCTTCCAGGCCTCATTCCTCTCCTTCATTGAGGGGATTGACTCTGCTCTCTGGACATGCAGGACACGTGTCTTCACATCCCGGTGTTCCAGCCCCACAGAAGATACCTGCGCTTCCTCTTCCAAGGGCATCATTACCAGTTCTGGGCCCTGCCGTTCGGCCTGTCCTCTGCTCCCAGGGTCTTTACCTAGACAATTGGCTTCTGACAGCATGCACAAGGGCCTAACTGCTCCGCCCTCTAGAAGACACCTTTACCCTCTTCAGAGAGCTGGGAGTTACTCTGAACTTGCCAAAGTCGTCCCCATGGCCCAGTCAGAGACTACAGTGTATCGGGCCAGTTCTGGATGCCGTACAGGGCAAGGCCTTTCTGCCCCCAGAAAGAACAGAGCGTCTTTTATTGCAGGCTCGGTCAATGACTGTCACGTCACACCTCAGTGAGAGCCTTTCTGAGACTGTTATGTCATTTGGCAGCGGCCATTCCAACCATTCCCATGGCTTGATTGTACATGAGAGTTCCCCAGTGGATACTCGGTACAGTGGGACCAGCGTTTCCACAAGCTTGGAACTACCTGTCACAGTCTCGGACCCAGTTCGTCTGACCTTGACCTGGAGGATGACTCTGTCCAGTTTGTCCAAGGGAGTCCCCTTCAGACAAGAGCCCCCGAGGCAAGTTCTCACTACAGACACCTTGGGTCAGGGCTGGGGTGCCCACTTAGCGGACCGACAGATGCAGGGGTCTCGGTCCCCTTTGGAACAGATCCTGCGCATCGGCATCCTGGAGATGAGAGCGGTCCTATATGCTTTATAAGCATTTCAAACTATCCTGTTCCCAGTCCCACTGCTAGTCCAGAAAGACAATATGTCAGTGGTCTTTTACATCAACAAGCAGGGTGGCACCCACTCATATCCGCTCTCCTGAGATTCCATGAGGGTTTGCTATTGGGCAGTGGAGCGTAACCTGGAACTCACAGCCGTGCATGTTCCAGGCACCCAAAACGTCTTGGCTGACAGCCTAAGCAGGTTTCAGTCACAAGCCCATGAATGGGAACTACTCCCGTCAGTCGCAGACAGACTCTTGGACATTTGGGGTCAGCCAGAGTTGGACCTTTTTGCATCCCCATTCAATGCCAAACTGCCCAGTTTCTGCTTGCTAGATCGGTGGCCTGGTGTTTTCTGGCGAGATGCATTGTCCCTCTGTTGGACAAGGAGGTTTCTGTATGCCTTCCCTCCCTTTCCTCTTCTTCAGAGGGTACTCCTCAAACTACGGGCGGAAGGAGGGGAGATGATCCTCATTGCTCCCTTCTGGCCTCGTCAGATCTGGTTCCCTGTGCTCCAACAGCTAGCAGCGGAACCTCCAATCCTCTTGCCTCTTAGCTCTCACTTGCTCTCTCAGGACAGGGGCACCCTAGTCCATCCATACCTCAAATCTCTGCACCTGCATGCGTGGCTTCTGCAGACATAGCAGTTTCCAGCTTTGGGGTTTCCCGCAGGGTAGCAGACGTCCTAGTGGCAGCGAGAAAGCCCTCCACTAGGTCTGCCTACACCATAAAGTGGAAGCAGTTCTGTCTTTGGACCTCCACTCTCCATCTTGACCCTTTCACATGTCCAGGGAACTCAGTTCTAGATTATCTCCTCTATCTGATTCTGGTCTGAGTTACTCCTCGATCAACGTGCACCTCTCTGCTATCTCGTCATACCATGCACCTGTAGAGAGTAAAACCCTTGCCCAGTTGGACTTATCCCACACTTTCCTGTAGGGCATACTTCACCTGAAGCCTCCCATTCAGGACCCCGTCCCTCCTTGGGATCTGTTATTTCTGTTGGAGAAGCTACCTCTGCCCCCCTTTGAACTGGCCGCAGACTGCAAGCTACGTTTTCTGTCATGGAAAGCGTTATTTTTGGTTGCTGTTACTTCTGCACAGAGGATTTCCAAGCTGCAGGCTCCAATGTGTAAGGAGCCTTACTTAGTTTTTCATAAAGACAGGGTGTCCTTACGAACTAACCCTAAGTTTTTGCCGAAGGTGGAGTCCGGTTTTACCCTGAACCAGGACATTCACCTACCTGTTTATTATCCAAAGCATTCTAACAAAGGGGAGGCAGTACTGCATATTCTGGTCATCCACAGGACTCTTCGCTATTATCGTAATCGAACAGATCCTGTTAGAAAATCCGACCAGTTGTTTGTTTCTTCACTAAACAGACTCTTTCCAAGTGGTTAGTTAACTGCTTTGTTTTCTGTTATCTGAAGTATGATAAACCTTTACCGGATCCGGTAAAAGGTCATTCAACCAGGGGAGTGGCTACCTCCTTTGCCTCACTGAAAAATTCGTCTGCAGCCGACATCTGTGCGGCTGCTACATGGAGTTCTGTCCACACATTTATCAAGCACTACAGCTTGGACATTGCTTCCAGATGCAGGACTAGTTTTGGGCTTGCCGTCCTCCAAGGCCTGCTATCTTAAAAGGCTTCTGATTCTCTTTAGCCTCCTCCCGGGGCAATCTGTCTTTTATTGACTGCTTGGGACTCTGTCCTTATGGTAATAGCCTGCTGCAAGAGCTGCAACTCGAAGAAAGATAGTACAGTTACATAAGAACTTACCGTAACAGTAGATCTTCGAGAAGAGCTCTTGAAGCAGCCATTGCTTTCCCTCCCACCTTCCCCCGTATTCTTTCTGCACGGTTTAGAACTTCCTCAGTTCTCTGTTTCCCTTTTTAGAGTCGGATATTCAGCGGGAGAACTGAGGTGGCACTGGGGATCGCTCCCTTTATACCATTGGCTGATGGGGCGGGCCGACGTCGGGGAGGCAGTCCCCGCTGAAGACTGCTAGCTAGAAGTTTTCCGTGGGGTTCTAGTGCCTGGCGGCATAGTCCTTATGGTAATAGCCTGCTGCAAGAGCTCTTCTCAAAGATCTACTGTTACGGTAAGTTCTTACGTAACTGTACTTTTTTGAAACAACAGATTTGCCTATGTCAATGTGCATACATGTACATCAGCAGCACAGAGCATCACCTATATAACATGAGCAGGTCCCAACCTTTTCAGTTCTGTTTCTTCCACCATCAAGAGAGAGAGTGAATGTCGGTCCAATAAAAGATGTTTTTCCTTTATCATAGAACTTTAAAGAATCAGTCATCACTATGATTCCCACTTACGGATCTGGGGCCAGAGACACTAGTACTGTGTGGTAGCAAAATGTTTTGCAGTGGGGGAGCCGGGGACGGCTACTGAACACGGTCTCTGCGCACCTCTATGTGATATCGCACGCTAGCCAGTAAATGTCATTGTCTCCCTCAGTTCTGTTCTTTCTGCTGTTGAGTACACATGTTGGGAGCAAAGATGCCTCAGTTCTTTTTTCTTTTTTTCCCCCCGCAATTTATTTCTTCCCCTGAGTCCCGGTCAGCTAACCATCCCCATCCACCTGTCCAGCCCCGTACCCCGAGATCAGGCCGCAACACCTCTTCCCCCACAGATTCCCCCCCCCCCCATGGCAAGGAGCCCCCCTCTCTTGGCTCTACTCACCTGGACAGGATCCAGTTCAGGGAGCACTATTCAGGGTTGGGGCGTGTGGCGGGTGGATGGATCATCCTACGCGACCGGGACCAGTTTTTCCTCCCTTATGTGAGGGGCGTGCAGTGACGCCAATGGAAGGAGGGCGCACGCATCCCCATCATGCCCCCTCTCGCTGCAGCATCGGCGCAGATTCCCCCAGCCTCCGCTAGGGCACAGCCATGCACCGATCACTGGAATCCCCCCCCGGAGAGTTAGAGCCGTCCTTCGGATGCTCGATCCCTCTTCTCCCCTGCGAACGAGCCCAGTGGCCCATGCTCGTTCCGAACATGGGTCACTGGCAGAGTAAGAGCTAAGGCGCCAGCGCCTCAGCCTTCAGCGCCACCGGGCCAGCCTAAAGATGCCTGAGTTCTACCATTACCATCTCGCCTAAGTGCATCACACCTGTTATTCATTTTTCTTCCACAGTGCTGCTAGTGTTTATTATTTTTTGATATGCCGAAGTCTGAGAAAAAAGGGGCTAAGTTGAAGAAAGTCCAGTAGCCTTCCATTATGCATCAGTGTCCCTTTGGGAAACCCATGGCTGCTCTGGACTGACCTCAGAGTTGTGCGGACTGCCTTGGCCCAGTGCATGATGTGTGCAATGCCTGCTTCTTGATGAACTACCACACTTTAGAGAACGGCGCATTGAGGTGAGGTCATTCGATCCCTATCTTTGGAGGCAGACCTTTCACATGTGCAGCCAAGGCAAGGACTTTAGGCCTTTCCCCTAGACCTTCTTCCTGTGACCTCTGCTTCCAGGAAAGTACAGGGTCTTCTTCGACCTCACTGTGCTGAGGCATCAGAGGGCCTGATGTTTGGGTCTGGTGGGCAGCTGGCTTCTTCTGGGTGGCTGGTTGAAAACTCTCCACAGTCTGCCCTGAGCAGCAGACATCTCCAGTGACAGGCCACAGCTGCATACTTGGTGTACACGGATAGACACCTTGGTGTCATCCTGTGGTGTTACCTGTGGTGTTGTCACTGTTCCCAATGGTGACCAGTGAGGTGGCAGCAGAGGCAATGCGGGCCCCCCCCCCCCCAAAAAAAATAAAACACTGTATGTCAGAAGAGGGACCAGCACCGGGCCTGCTGTTCGTCCTGTTGTTGAGGTATATGTTTTTATCCCCCCCCTCCCAACTCGTGTCACTAGCAACACTGGGGGGGGTGACGACACTGGATGCAGTGACAGGCATTATATCAGTCCTGGGCCCGGCATCAGGCAAGATGCCAGTGACGGTGTCATCCCTGGGGTCATCCCAAACCCTGGTGCCGTTTGCAGCACCAAGACGAAGGATGACTCCAGGGTTGATGTCGACACTAAGCATGGCACTGAGGGCAGTGCTAGCTGCAGTGACGGAGGTGAACCCATTTCTGAAGTAGGCATTGACCCCGAGCTCCGGCACTGGCTCAGAGTCTGATGGCAGCCAAGAAGCGAGATTCTCCCCGGAGCAGTTGTACAATGGTGCCACCAGTGAGGACAGTGGTCACCCTATGGAAACTGTGGCTCCACTCTCCTCACCTGGGGAACCCCCCCCTTTCAGGTGACTCTGCTAGACCCTCCCCTCAGACAAGGCCTCCTGTGCAGTCTCGTAGTCCAAGTAGAGGCCTTGAGACCCTGAGTCTCGTTCTCCTTGGAGGCCTCACTGCCTTTTTTTTTTTTAATGTATACTTTCTGCATCTTGTTCTCCCCTTGGTAACCCCTATCTGCTTGACCCCCCCAGCTCCATAACCTGGTTTCTCCCAGGATCTTACCTTGAGCCCTTCTGTCCACAGGATCGGCTGTCTGGCCACTGGTGCAGAGCCTATGGGGGTTGATCTTCATCCTGCCACTGCAAAGTGTTTTTCCTCCATTTTTCTCCCAATTCCTCCCCATTGCTGGGGCGCGACATGTCAGCATGCATATGTGGAGGTATACGCATGCTGCGGAGTCCAACAGCACCCAACCTTCCTTTGGAAACCCTGTCCTGCCCTCTGGTCTCTACCTGGGGGCAACCAAGTCTTTCTCCCCATGAGAGGAGAGCTCTCCTCCAGATGCTCAGTCCTCTCCCTCCCCACCCAACCCCCGGCGACCCGCTCGCACCACGAACAGGGGTCGCCGGCGTGGCAGGAGGTAAGGCACAGATGCCGCAGCCCTCCAAGCCACTGGGCTGGCCTGGCCTCACCGCTTTTTAGAGAGGTTGCTTACGTTTGTATCTCCTATGGGCCCACTAATGTGAGAATAACAGAGAAAATTTGTTGGTGCCCTAGATAGCTTCCACAGTGACTCTGACGGGGTCCAGTTCCAGCATTTCTCCCCAACACCAGCAACCTCTGGGGTCAGTGCCTCATCCCCATCAGTGTCCTTCTCCAAGGACAATCAGTCATCTTCCTACCTCTCCCCAGCTGCAAAATACTCTCTACCAGGCAGTTGATATTGGTTCCTAGATAGGCCATACACATGTACATACACAACTCACTGCAATTTCTAAACAGCCACAACCTCTCCGAAGCCCAGCACGGCTTTAGATCTGGTCACAGCCTTGAAATAGCCCTAGTCAGGTTCACTACCGACATCCACAAGGCTAATGAAAAAGGCCAGTACACAGGCTCGGTCTTTGTAGATTTGACGAAGGCTTTTGATCTGGTCGACCATAGCCTTCTTCTGGACACCTTCTATGACATGCACATCTCAGAGAACATAGTAAATTGGATGGGAAGCAACCTCTCCCACAGAAACCCATATGACAACTATTAGCGGTCACCTCTCTGCTGACTGCCTGATGAAATATGGGGTCCCTCAGGGGTACATTCTGGGCCCGCTCCTGTTCTCCCTTTTTATAAATAATCTCCTTGATATCTGTCACTCTTCAAAAATCATACTTTATGCAGATGATGCTGCCCTTTACTGCAGTGATCACAACCTTGACTCGATGTTCACAAATCTGCAAGCTTCCCTTCTGGTTTTCTGCCAAGAGCATGGTCCTAAACTCCAAGAAAAACAGGTTTATGATTTTCACTGGCCCAAGAAAAACTATTAATAGAAGCCTTACCCTCACGGACAATCTGGGAATTTCCATTGAAAAAGAGGACAAATTTAAATACCTGGAACTGTTCCTAACCCACACCTAACTTACCACATACATATAGAAAACCTCATCAGGAAGACCTATATGAGGTTGGGTCTCCTATACCAAATCAGGACGTTCCTGATACCCGTCTCCAGATTACGCCTGGCCAGCTCTCTGCTTCTACCCATCCTAGAGTATGGTTCCATTGTTTACTCCCCCACTACCTCCTCTCTCCTCTTCTCCAAACTCTGCACCACTTATAATAACATTGCTCACATTGTCCTGGGCCTCCCTTGGTCTATTTACCACTGTTCCCTATACAGTGCCATTAATTGGCCCACCCTTGAGGGTAGCTTCCATCTTAAAGTTCTAAATTTCTTGCACAAGGTAAACTTAAACTTATTGCCGACCAGCGTCACTTCCCTATTTCCCAAGTCGGCCCCCAGGCGTAGTACAAGAGGGGCTTCAAGCCACAATTTCAACATCCCTTTCTACCACACCTCTCATGCTCAGAACTCTGTTACCTTCAAGGTCCCTAAGCTATACAACAATATACCCCTGACATTCAGGCCTGTAGCACCATCAGCACTTTCAACTGCACTCTCAAGGACTACCTCCTTAAAACATCCACATACGCATGCCCTAGGCAGTTGCCCCCTCCTAAGAATTACAATTCTAGTTTTCCTTTCCTCCTCTTACTAACCCCCTCCCCCTCTCCTGCTTTCTCCCTCTCCCCTCCCTTTCAGCCCATATGTCTTTGGAATTATCTGAATGCTATTTATTGTACATATTTTACCCTAACACTTTGTGTTTTTTCAGCTCACCAGGGTCTATGAACTCTGCTTATTTTCATTTGTGTTTATCATTTGATTACAGTGTATACTGCACTACCTGTGTCTGTCCTGAATCTGTCTTAAATTGTAAATATCTGTCAGTGTATATGTAATAATCTGTACAATCTGTAATTGTTATAATCTGTACAACTGGACGTTTGCTTACATACTGTCCGGTATAAGATTAAATTGATTGATTGATTTGATAGGCCATGATCCAGCAGCTCTACCATTGGAAGTCCTTGGAGTTCCAAGTGATGACACTTTTGTCATCCTTCCTGGCATAGAGCCTTCGGGGAGGCATCATGGGCGGTGTGGAGGCCTCCCTGCTCTTGTCTTCCAGCTCTCAGGAACCGCCTACTCCAATATTGTGCACCCACAGCATCTGCAGGTGCAGTTCTTCACTCCTCTTCAGGGTTGGAATTACTGCAGACCCCATCGGGGCTTAGACAGCTCACGTGTGATAGACCTGCAGAGACAGATTCTGCCCAGATGGATTCCTTTGAAAGGAAGGTATTCACCTCATCATGTGCCCTCCGCAAATCCGTGCACCAGACGTATGAGGTGGCCTTCAGTCACTGCCTGTCACTGCAGCTAGGTCCGTTCCTAGCTGCCATGCCTCAAAGCTAGTTAATGGCACAAGCCAATGGCCTTTCTGCATAGGACCTGGAGGTAGTTCTGCACCAGTCAAGGGCATCGCATGATGTCAGTGAGGTGACCTCCAGGTGAGCAGGAACTGCAGTCTGTATTAATTGGATGGCATGGCTTCGCCTTCCCTGACTGGCACCTGTGGCGCAACGTAAGGTGCTGAACTTGCATTTCCAAGGGGCTCATTTCTTCTCCCTCAAGGTCAAGTGGCATCTGTCTGTGTGCCGTCCTGCTCCTGTGTCCCAGGAGTTCCCACCTGGCCCTGACCAGCCTCAGATCCTGCCAGAGCTGTAAAGAGCCCCTACCCCCTGGTGTTCTCCCTCACGCAGAGAGCTGAGGATATCTCTACCGCAGGGTGTGTAGACAAAATGGCGGCAATGCTGGGCTGACTGTGTACACGAATTGTTACCTTGCAGAGTTTAGCCGTTTAAACTCCGTTTTATTTTTACTTTGTTGGCAGTCCGTATTTTAGTTAGTAACAGTAAGGGATATAAGTTTAGTTTAGGGAAAGTAAGGGTAGATGAGGAGTTAGATTTTTTTAGTATCTATAGGGCAGTGCCCCGGTGCACTCTAATGTACTACATTGAGCATATAGTGCAGTAGCTCATTGACAAACTTGCGGTTGGTGGAGCTTCTGTGGATGGATCCCTGGTGAGAGTCTGTACTGTAGAGGACAATGTCTAGCCCTTCTTTGAGGGTTCCCGAATGAAGATTGTAGCCAAAAGGACCCGCTATTGTTGCGGAGAGGAGTGGCATTCGGACTGGTATGCCACCTGATGGACTGATTGAGTTGAGGTGTGCCGCATCGGCGACTTGAAGCGTGGTGGACTGCTGGCGCTTGGACTGGTGTGCTGCCTGGCAGATTGAGCAGCTGGATGTGTGCCGCATCGGCAGCTGGAAGCATGGTGGACTGTTGGGCTGGCGTAGTGTGCTGGCACCTGCCGCGGTTGAAGCTGAAGTGGCAGCTGGACTGTTACAGGTTGGTATCGGACTGTCAGGTGGGCGCAGTGGGCTGGTGCCTGCCAAGGTTGCTGCTTTGTTTGGCGGCTGAACTGCCTACTGGTCGCAAGGGGAGTGGGGGGGGGACTGAGACCTCCATGCGCTCCACGTGCCACAAGTTGTCTGGCCGAAGCCACGGTATTGAGCTGCAGAACACCAATTGGTCTCCGGGTGGAGACGGAAAGGACAAGCGCAGCAAGGGACATAGGTACCCTTTTACCTATTTTTTTTTTTTTTTTTTTTTTACTATTTTTGGTGCCTTCCCACTGCCGGGACCATCCACCTGGTCACGGACCCCTCGGCAGCAGCTTCCCCACATTAACCGCTCTCCCGGGACCCTCTGACTTGCCCCCCAGGGCGGGGTCACAGCACCCTGCCCAAGGTGCCACAAATGACGGGATAGGGCGGAGTCGGCCTGGGAGTCAATTGCAGCCAGGGGCGGGCTTCATGAGGCAGTGGGCAGACGCTCTTTTTTTTCCCCTGTAAGGTGGGGCGGAACGTGCAATGACGCCAGCATCTGTCCCGCCCCCTCGGATCCTTGTTGGTGCCGGTCGCTGTGGTGCCCCGGCCTCTGCCAGGGGTGCCACATGCATCGGCGACACACTTCACTCTCCATCCGGAGAAGGAGAGCAGTCCATGGGCCACTCAATCCTTCTTCCCCCCGGCCAGCCCTCAGATGACCCAGGTCCGTTCCCAAACCCGGGTCGCCGGCGTCGCATGCGAAAATCCAAATGCTGCGCCAACGGGTCGGCCACCTTTTTGCCTATTCTAATTGAAGATCTCATTCGGGATCTGGAACTACTATAAGCTCCACCGCAGATATTCTGAACTGAGAATCTGAGTAAATTCCCTTTGTGTAATGAGAGTACTGTAGGGGTTAAAACTATATACTACAAGTTTTTCTGCGAAGGCTATGAGAGGGCATGCTGTTGAAAGGACAACTCATTTGGATAATCAGCTGTTTTCTGGATTGACCGAAGGGAGTGAGAGTCCCTCGGCCTGTCAGGAACTTTTTGCTTTTTCTGGGTAATGAGAGCCCAGATACATATTCATCAAATTTTCTGATTTGTGTCTGAAAAATACTATAGGACTGCCTGGGATTGTAAAATTTTTATATTTTGGAACAGGGAGAGTGGGGAAGTCTTAGTGTGTGTGTGTGTCTGTAAATGGAGAATGTGGTTTGTTTATTTATTTATTTATTGAGAAATCAGAATTACAACCCTTTGGGTCGTAGACTTTTTTGCAGAGGCTCCTCGTCAGTTAAAATAGTATACAAGCATTGCAAAGAGAATTAACAAAGGTTCATTTAAAACAATCAAATTAGTGTAGTACATAAGGATTGCAGAGGAGAAATAGTATAACATAGTGTGGTTGTAGTCTTGGTTTACAATACCTTTGAGCTAGAAGCTTGTTTACAAAGGTTCCACGTCAGAGTAACATCACTCAGGCATACAGTACAAAAAGCCGGTAATGTGGTACAGAGTAGTGTCTAACAAAACATAAGTAGATTATGTACATTATAACATACAATCTTGAATCAGACAGAGTTGACTTTGTCAGGTGGGTGACGGGGGTGGGTAGGGTAGGGTAGGAAGGCAGGAGGTGGGTAAGGAAGGGGTAAGGGGCGGAGGGTAGATGGGGTGGGCAGGAAGATGGTGCTTGGGGTGACTGGGCAGTAACGCTACTTAGGGATAGCAGTCACCGCTGCAGAATACAATGAGGTGTTGGCGGAGTTTACTCTTGAATGGACCAAGCTTAGCTTTAGCCAGAATATCATGGGGGAGGTCATTTAGCCAACTGGGCACACAGTAGGTAAAGAACCGCTAAGCTTGAGAAGTTCGGCAGAAGGGGACTTGATGAGACTGTCTTGACATGCCTCGAGTCCAGTGAGGGTTGGTCGCTAGATTAAGAAGGTTCTGGATGGCCAGAGGGGTTAAACTTAGGCAGGTTTTCTTTGCTAGGAGACACACGTGGTATTTCACTCTGCCTTTCAGGTGCAGCCAGTTGGTCTGAGCATATAAGTCACAGGTATGAGTGAGTTGGTGAGCTCCTGTTATTAGCCTACAGGATTTGTTTAGTGCTATGTTGATCCTTCTAAGAGTAGTTTCATATGCAGCGCCATACTCAACCAGTCCGTAGTCGATAATAGATATTACTGAGCTGTTCACTCCGAGCCTAAGTACCTCTGAAGTCATACAACATCTGTGCCTATATAGGAGGCCAGTCCTAGAATTAACTGCCTTCGCAACATGGTCCACGTGGTTGGCGAAGATTAGATAGGTGTCGAGGGTTACCCCCAGATATTTGAAGGTGTTCACTAGTTCTAGCAGGGTATTATGGTTAAATTGTGTTTGAATTGGGGAGTGGGTTAGTTATTTACATGGGGGCTGGATTTTATAGAACTTGGATTTTTAAGTTGCACAGATGGTCAGAATATGTTGGGGGGTGGGGTCTCTCAGGCATTAAGGCACAGTTGCTTGGCGATCCATTTGCGCGACCTTCGACCTTTCGAGCTTCCCTCTTTACCCGCAGAAATTTATGCAAGGTGCAGGGCTTTGGGTATTGTGCTTGGTCAGAGGTCTGGGTGGAGGGGAACAGGGGGTGCCCTGGGGCAAAATGGGTACTGGAAAGCAGTCCACCCTGCCTGGTCCCCATACCCAAGGGCTCCACTTTGGATAGTGGTCAGGTGGTTTTTGGTTCAGCGGCTCCCACTCATCCAGCCCGGGCTGTGTTGTGCAATGCCAGATCAATGAGGAATAAGACTGCTATAATAGCAGACTTGGTTTCCTCGGTTGACCTGGTTTGCATCACAGAGACCTGGCTGGATGATAATGCTGCCCCCATTTTAGAGGCAACAATTCCAGCCTATCACTTCGTGGTACACACCCCAAGGAAGGATCGCAGAGGTGGGGGAGTGGCCATACATTTTAAAGCCAGCCCAGACCTCACGGTGCTACCAATGGGTGAGTACTGCTCTGCGAGGGGTCCTGGCACAGGCTACAGGATCCTTGTAATATTCTGGCCACCAGGCGGGGAGAGAGAGAGTTCCTGGTGGAGGTTGGGGAGTTCGCTGCCGGCTTGGTGTTGGAGTCCCCTAGATGGTTAATTCTGGGGGATTTCAGCGCCTGGGTCGATGACAGATTCTCATCATTTGGTTGTAACCTCCTCCAGGGCATGAAATCCCTGGGTCTGTCGCAGGTTGTTACCTCAGCAACCCACTCACACGGGCACACATTGGACCTGGTGTTCACACTGGGTCTTGGAGTCAATGACCTTACGATTGATCTGGTTGTTTGGTTGGAACACAGCATTGTGAGGTTCACATTTGGGCCCCCACTGAGTGTCCACCCTCTGTGAAGATGGTCCGGTACCACCCTTCGCGGGGATTGTCCCCAGCAGGACTACAGGTGGTGCTGGACCTATCGTGTGTGGAGACTGCGTGCGCAGCAAGTGTGGAGGAGGCAGTGGCAGCCTATAATAGGGCTGTCACTGCGGCCTTTGACTCTATCGCGCCCGTTCGTGTCCAGTCATTATCTACTCACCAGAGGCCCCCCTGGTTTGATGGGAGACTCGGAGAGTTAAAGATAAAGGATCAGATGTTGGAGTAGCGCTGGAGGGGGTTGGGACTGATGGAGAACAAATTGGCATTGAGGTCACATTATTGTGACTATCAAGGGGTAATCTACCAGAAAAAGGCAGCTTTTCTGTCCAGGGAGATTGCTGCGGCAAGAAACAGACCAGCTTAGCTTTTCCATATGGTAGACAGGCTGCTGCACCCAACCTGTCTCTGTACTGGAGGAGCTAGTTCGAGCATGAGGTGCAATGAGTTTACTCTTTTCTTTGCCGACAAAGTATCCTCTATCTGGACTGAGATCTCTTCCGGTGCTGCTTAAAGAGCTTGTGGGATCAGACTGGTGATGTGCCGAGGCATTCCTCTTGTGTGGGTTGAGTTTGATCCAGTTGGAGTGGATGAAGTGGTTGAGATCATCTTGAAGCTGCGACCTACCCATTGTAATCTAGAGTGTGGTCCAACCCAACTTCTGGTTGGATGTGTGGGCCTGATTGGTCCTGTGGTTGCTGAGATTGTCCGTTGTTCCTTGGGGAGTGGGGTTTTCCAGTGGCTTGGAAAGAGGCCTTAGTTAGGCCCCTTTTGAAGAAACCCTCATTGGACCCGGAGTGTCTCACCCACTACAGTCTGCTCTCAAACTTCCCATTTTTGTGGAAGATTTTAGAAAAAGTGGTGGCCATTCAGCTTGAGACTCGTCTCACCTCCTTTGCCACTTTTGAGTGCTTCCAGTCTGGATTTAGATCTGGGCATAGCATCAAGACTGCCCTGGTGAAGGTGCTGAATGATCTCCTAATAGTGAGAGAAAAGAGATAATGCACCATCTTGGTTCTTGGGTCCTACCTCACAGGCAGAGTGTAGAGGTTGACAGTGGGGTTATCCTTGTCTGGCCCAATGCCTCTGCATGTGGAGTTTTGCAGGGATTGGTCCTGTCACCTCTGTTATTCACAGCATATATGCTGCCATTGGGAGATGTTATTAGGTGATATGGGCTTGGTTTTCATTGCTATGCTGATGATACCCAGCTATACTTGCCCTGTGCACCTGGAAACCAGATGGCAGCCTCGGTGTTCAATAACTGTCTGGCCAATATCTAGAATTGGATCACTCAAAACTGGCTACGACTCAGTCTCAACAAGACAGAGGCATTGGTGGTAGATCCGGGTTGGCGGGATGGAGGAGGATAGGTAAATGATCCTGGGCTTAGACTGAGAGATTTTCCCTTGACCCTCTTTATTCAGGTTAGGGATCTGGACTTGGTCCTTGATGACTGTCTGACACTTGATGCTCATATGTAGGCTGTCATCCAAAGTGGTTTCTATCATCTTAGGAACATTGCCTGGCTCAGAGCCCTGATACCAGCTGATGACCTTGCCACCCTAATACACGCCTTCGTCGTGAATAGGTTGGATTACTGCAATGTGGAAACCCAGCCCATGTCACTTGATAGGCTCCTGAGGTCCATCTCTGATCATACCAGCTCCGGCTCAGACTACCTTGAACCCCGCCTCTCGAAACTTGCAGCTCCCCTTATTGCATTACCGCTGGCCAAAATTTATATGTTATCACTTTCAGGTGGAGTGGTCCCTGACCTCTGGAAAGCTGCTCGGATCACACCTGTATTTAAAAAAGGGGATCCTAAGGTTGTCATGAACTACAGACCAATTGCCATACTCTCGGTACTGAGCAAAATCCTGGAGAAAATTGTCGCAGCTCAGACAACTATCTACTTAAGCACAGCCTGCTCTCGGATACCCAACATGGCTTCAGGAAAGGACATAGTACAACGACTGCACTCCTTAAATTCACCACAGACATGCTTTCAAAAATGGATACTGGCAATCTGACTGGGGCTGTCTTTATTGACCTCACAAAGGCTTTTGACCTTGTTGATCACACTTTGCTTCTCTCCTCGCTTCGACACCTGCATTTCTCCTCCTCTGTTGTTGACTGGTATGAAAGCTACCTGACAAATAGAACTCAAGTGGTGAAACTTAATTCCTCTCTATCGAACAGTACCACTATTAACATTGGTGTACCTCAGGGCTCCATCCTAGGACCCCTCCTATTCTCTCTTTATATAAATAACATTGGAGCTGCTCTAAAATCCTGCTGTGCTATTCTATATGCTGATGATCTTGTCATCTGTACTAGCTCTGCTAATATAGACACTTATCAACACAACCCTTTCCACTGACTTTAACAATATCCAAAACTGGCTATACGACTACAAACTGGCTGTCAACACTAGCAAAACTAAAGCCATGCTGCTTGGATCTGCCCCAAAGCTCCGGGCTTGCAGAACAGCACTGATGGTGCAGGGCTTAGAAGGTCAATTACTGGAATGTGTGACCTCTTCCAAGTACCTGGGCATCCTGCTAGATCAATCTCTTGATCTTAATCTTCATGTACAGTCTGTTTGCAGAGCTGTCAACTCCAAACTGGGTGTTGCATATAAGACTAGTTATATATATTTTTTTTTATTATTTAGTTGTTTAACCAGGTATAGCACACTAAGCTGAAAGCTTTTTTACAGGAGCGACCTGGGAGCACAAGGAGGTTAAGTGACTTGCTCAGGGTCACACAGTATGCAAGTGGAAGCTGTGGGATTCAAACATAGGTCTGGTCTGCTGGATGTCACCAAATTTGCAGCTCAGAGCCTTAGACCACTGCGCTATACTGCCTCCATGTGCATATGCTCATGCCATCGGCTAAATTGGCCATTGCGAGGGGGATTCTGCTCCCCACTCTGACCTGTGGGGCTCCCTTATTTGGGGCTGCTCATAAAACTGACCTACTCAGATGGGATATTACGTATAACAACATTTGTCACTATGCCTCTTCTGCTCCTTGGCTTAAACACCACTGTCAGCTTTATAATGATCTTGGTTGGCTCTCTCCGTTAGCTAGTAGGAAATACTACCTTGGCTCTCTTATTGATTCGATAATTCGAAATCAAACCCCTAGGTGTCTTGCAGCTATGCTTGTTCCTCAGGACACACTCCATGGTCTACGATCAGCTGATAAATCCTTTCTGAATTTGCTGAGGTGCCGCACTAGGACAGAAACTGTTGCATCTGAGCATGCGGCTCCACAGCTGTGGAATTCCCTTCCCCTCGACATTAGACTTTCTAGCTCCCACACATGCTTTAAGAGAAAACTGCATTCGAATCTGCTGATTGCTGATACCTGTTCCTGCTTTCACCCTACCTAATGACTGATGTCTCTGGCCATACAATAGTATTTCCTCTCCTCTATATAACCCTCTTACTGCCTCAGCCTGTCCCGGCTCCCTTTCCCTGCCCATATACAATCTTGCACTGCAGGCATCTCCCTTACACTTACATACACTCATATAATCTAATTTCATGGCTTGCTCCCCTCTTCTCACTTACCGACCTTTTCCTTAATGACACCCCCTGCTCTCAATGGTTATTTCTTCCTTTTGTATTACCTGTTTTTGGTTTTGTTTACCTTGGTCTGTTCACATGATATGTCACCTGATAATTTATTGTCCAAGGTCCTCTCTATTCATTGCATAGGTAGGCACCTATGAACTTATGAATGGTCTACTCTGTATGTCTCTGATATATTGTATCCACTTTAACTCACTGTATGTAAAGCGCTTTACTTTGTGTGTTCTGATATATTGTAAAAAACAAAAACAAGGTGCTGCGTCAGCATATGGTCTAAAAGCAAAAAAAAATGGTTATATTGAATGCACACTGAAAATAGAAAATGTAGTTAGGGGTCTGCGTTTACGACATCAGGTCTTGTTCAGAAATATCTAAAGGGGAAAAAAACTTTTTTTTTTTCTTTTAGATATTTCCTGGGGTCTAGAAGTAGATTTTTGACTCTGTTTTCTATTTTCGGCGTGCATTTGATATAACCATTTTGTTTTGCTGATATATTGTATCCTCTTTAACTCATTGTATGTAAAGCACTTATAATTTGTTATGCTGTTAAGTTTCTGCATGTCTGTACTCTCCCGGGTCGTGCCTGAAAATAGTCATTTTATGGCTAGTGCACTTACCCGGTTAACAAAAGCTAAATAAATAACATCTCCCAACTGCAGCATATGCACCGTGAATAACAGAGGTGACAGGACCAATCCCTGAGGAACTCCACAGTGCAGAGGCATTGGGCTAGACGAGGAGCTACCATCTGGGGGGGTGCAGCTAGCTGTGACTGAGGAGGAGAATGATCTGGCGGTGCTCATTACGGGAGCAATGAACAACTCAGCACAGTGTAGGAAAGCAGCAGCAGTGGCCAACAAGATGCTGGGTTGTATTGCAAGGGGTATAACCTCTAAGAGGAAGGAGGTGATTTTGCCATTATACAGATTGCTGGTCAGACCCCACCTGGAGTACTACATTCAGAGCAACAAAGATGATCATGGGTCTGGAGTAGTTATCATATGATGTTAGACTGAGGGAGTTGAACATGTACTCTCTGGAGAAGAGGAGGAACGGGGGAAATGATTGAGACCTTTTAAGTACATGAGAGGAATAAACAGGACAGGCACAGAGGGACTGTTCAAAGGGGGAGGGTGGAGAGAGACATTCAGGGTCATGACATGAGATTGGAGGGTGGAAGGTTTGGGGTGGAGATGAGGAGGGCATTTCTTTACGGAAAGGGTGGTAGCAGAGTGGAACGCACTACTGGCAGAGGTGGTGGCCTGTAAATCAGTGGGATGCTTCAAGCGGGGCTGGGAAAGGGCAAAAGGGAGGGCCACGTGAGAGGGTAGGGTGGGAGAGGCAGCTGCAGAGATGGGGTGCTAGTTGCAAAATCGAGCAGACTCAATAGACCAAATGGCCTTTTTCTGCTGGCAGTCTCATATGTCCGTATAATGCTCTGTACCTGGGGCTATCTGGGGGCAACCTCCTCCGCCTACAGCTGGTGCAGAATGAGGTGGCCAGGTTGTTGACCGGTGCACCGAGATTCAGTCATATCACGCCTGTTCTCCACGGAGTGTACTGGTTGCCAGTGAGGTGGAGAATTGCTTTCATGATCAGATTACTGACGTTTAAAGCTCTGCATGGCCAGGGACCAGACTACCTGCAAGACCTCCTAGTTCTTCAATGCCTGGTTCGCTCTCTCCATTACTCCGAGGAATGCCTCCTGGTGGTTCCCAGGCCTAGGCTGTGGCATTCGGGAGACCAGGCTTTCTCCATTGCCGTGCTGGCCCTGTGAAATTCACTGCCAGGTTATTTGAAGGAGGCATCCTTGGTGGAAGCCTTTAAGAGAGAGACTGAAGACATTTTTACTTTGTCAAACGTACAATGATATACAAGTGAATGCGATACATGTTGCTGACTGTCTTATTTTAGGTTGTTTTAAGTTAGATACTGTTTGTGTTTTTATTTAGTTTGCAGTGTCAACTTGTTGATTTATGGTTGTGTTTTTAAGAATTGTCCAGCCCTCCAAGCCTCTGGGATGGGGCGCTATATAAAGTATCTGTCTATCTACCTGTCTATGTAGGGTGAGCTCCTCCCTCAAAGAAAGGGACAGCTCGGTACTTAGACAAGTAAGTGGAAATGAATGGTGAAGATTGATTCTTGGAAGATATGAAATTACGTAGTTACAGTAATTGATCTTTCAGAATATTTTCACCATTAATTACCATGGCTCGCTGACCATTCCCCGCTCAGAGCCAGGGCCTCTGGGCAAGCTCACCCTGCTGGTGCTGGCAACACCACACACTGTTGGGCATTTTCCCAGTTGCACGTCCCTAGAGTGTGCCTTTTTCTCTTATGGAGCTTGGCACTCTGGGGGTGAGGGTCCCATCGGGGCCTCCCATCAACCCCCCCCCCCAAAAAGGGGAGAGGGTGGTAGAAGGTGGCTCTCCCCCTTTTTTCTTCCTATTCACCCTTCTCTCTCTCTGCCCACAATATATACCCTCTGTGGATATATCCATGTTAGTTGCTAGATGCAGCGGATGCCCATGGGCACTATTCAGTCTAACTCCAGTTGGCAGTTGCACTGCATGTGGGAGGGGCTGGGCACCTTTTTGGATCAACTACACCAGCTCTTACACAGAGTGCATCCTTGTAGTTGCTGCAGAAGCTGATCATTCTTTTGATTGAATCTTCTTCTGACTACTGTATGTCAAACTGTGTTTTGTTTGTGTGCCCCTTCTTCCTTGTGTAACTGAGCTGTTAGCCCACTGCCCTTAGGGGTGCCTGGGGAGATGTACTCATCTTGACTCCGTTAGACTGTCCAGTCCTGCAACTCCATATGCACCTAGGTTCCCTCTTTCTTCCTCTGTGATGTAGGAAAGAGGGACTTTGTTAACTGATGAGTCAGTCAGTCCTCTGTCTGGTAGTATAGAGTTGCCCTTTTTTTCCCAGGAGTCTGTGTGTCTCATTCCTTTTTTGGCACATCTCATTTACAAGGGGGCCCCCCCATTCTGAGCACCCCCTCATGCTTCTGACAGAGCCACATGCTCAGAGCTGCTGCCCTTTTTCTAAGACCACAATCCATCTCCTTTCTGGCTAGTGGTGTGAGTCTCTGCTCTGTACCCTACTGTCCCCTTGTGCCACCTAGTATGCCCTGTTCTTTATCACTAGGTTGGTAGTCTGGTATTATTTTGTTGTTTATATTTGTTTTCTGCATCCTTTCCCTATCCCTTTGGGCTTGAAAGTCTCTAGTGTGCTCTTATTTTTTTCCACTTTATTTCTCTCCTGGTGAACAGAACCGAGGTGCGTGAGGGAGCCAGCAACGGTTATTGGCTGGCGCACCACGCCACATGGGCAGACACCATGCACAGTACCCAATCTCTGCTCCCTACCTGTAAAAAAAAATTAAAAAGTAAATAAAGCTCCTATGGGGGTCCTAGTGTCTATGACCCCAGACCCATAAGTGAAAATGAATGGTCAAGATTTTCTGGAAGATCAACAGTTATGGTAAGTGCTTCATTTTCACTTCTGGTTCCTTGACATTTGTAAAACATGTATATATATATATATATATATATATATATATATATATATATACATATATATATATATATATATATATATATATATATTTTGTATAGTGCTTTCCTGGCACCATGAAAAGCTCAGCTTGCCCGCAGACCCACGTGGAACCACATGGTCAGGAGGAGGGGAGCCTAATATGTGTCCTGATGCCATCCGCCAATGTGCTGAGCAGTCAGAAGAGGTTCCAAGAATCAATCTTCTCTGTGGATTTCCTCTAATGGGTCTGTGCTGGAGGCTGTAGGACTCCGCCGCGGAAGCCAGAAATTTTATGGAGGTTTGTGGGCGCGAGTAGACCCTGCGCGCATCACTGCACATGCCTACTGGAATACAGCCGCTCCAGACCTCAGCTGTCTCAGTTCCTTTTTACCCATGTTGAGTGCGCAGCAGTAGCGTTGCCACTTTCTTCATCAAGGCCAAAACCTTACCGTCTGTACAACGACATAATTCAGTTCTTTAGCTTACAGTTTATTATTGTGTCAGTTGTATACACACAAAAACACACACAAAAAGTTTACAGTTTCTCCAAGCCCTACCTTGTGGAAAACCGTCGACGACCATTGAAGGCAGGGAGCCTGTGTAGGCTTGTTACTCCAGAAACAGTGCTGTGTCTGGCCACCACTCCTCTTTTGGCAACTGTATTGGCAGTGGGCAGTCCTGCAGCCGTGAGGGCAGTCTGCCCAATTTCGCGAAAGATTAAAGAAAGGTCTAAGGCACCCAAGCACCTTAGCTCCCTCCCCCTAGACAAGGAGTCTCGCAGAATTGACCTTTGGAGTAAGAGGGTTTATGCTTCCTCCACCTTAGGTTTGAGGATTGCAAATTACCTGTCCCACATGGTGAAATACCAGAACACCAACTGGAAGAAGGGCAAGGCTGTTGCCCAGGCTCTTCTAGAGGGCCCTTGGAAGCAGGAGCTCCTCCAATGCTTGCAGACAGTGGAAGATGTCAGCAAGCACCTTCTGAGGGCATTTTATGATTTGGCTGGTACTGCTGCCAGGGCTGCTGCCTCCCATAGGCATTCCTGGTTGCGGGTTTCTGGCTTTGCCATGGACATTCAGCAAAAGGTGCTGAATGCCAACTTTAATGGGACCAAACTGTTTGGCCCTGATGTCCAGGACATCATTAATGACCTGCAGGCTTCAGGCAGAGCCATTAAGTCTGTCCACTCGCTATACCATACTTAGCAGCAGAAAGGCAGACAGCACCCTCCTTTTCGTAGGGCACCTAACAGACAGGAAGCAGTCTGTAGGCCTCTGGGCAAGAGAAGAGCCTCCACTACCCTTCCCGCCCCCTTCAATGCTAGAGCCACGACCAAGCACCCCAGAAATGACAGATCAACCCCTGCGGCTGGATCTACCTCAGCTTGACTCCTTGCCAGACCCCCCTTCTTCTGATCACCGTCCAGGAGGTGGTGGTCAGAGGTTGGTTCTCCCTCCATTTGAATCAGTGGACAACCATAACTTCAGACACTTGTATTCTGCAACTCATAGAAAAGGGTCATACCTTGGAGCTCATGGTGTATCCCCCAGAGACCCCTCCAGCAGCCTCCCACTATCCTCCAACCCACTTACCTGTGCTCCTGGAGGAAGTACAAGCCCTCTTGAGCAAAGAGGCCATAAAACCAATGCCCAGGCATCGGAGAAACAAAGGGTTTTACCCCAGGTTTTTTCTGGTTCCCAAAAAGACTGGAGATTTGAGGCCTATCCTGGATCTAAAAGACCTCAATCTGTTATGTTCAGTACAGAAAGTTCCGCATGGTAACTTTGCCCGGTTTGATGCCCCTGCTCAAGTAGGGTGACTGGCTGTGCTCTCTGGACATGCAGGATGCCTGCCTGCACATATCGGTGTTCCCTCCTCATAGGAGGTTCCTCCGATTCCTTTTTCAGGGCGAACACTACCAGTTCAAAGTCCTGCCCTTTGGCTTGTCCTCTGCGCAGTGAGTCTTTATCAAATGCTTAGCAGCAGTAGCTGCAGCCTTCAGGAGGGAGGGAGGGAATGTACGTCTTCCCATATCTGGCAATTGGGGCTTAAAAGCACTGTCCAGTGACCAGCTACTGGAGACCTTAAGGAGGACACTTCAGCTGTTCCATTCCCTGGGCATCATGTTCAGTTTGCCCGAGTCCTTTCTGGTTCCATCCCGGCGACTGTGATACATAGGGGCTGTCCTGAACCCGGTGCAGGGGAAAGCTTTCTTCCCTCTGTACAGGGTGGAGTGCCTCATGGCCCAGGCCCAGGAGGTGGCCCAGAATCGGCATATCCCCGCCAGGCTGTATTTAAGGCTTCTGGGACTAATGGCAGCTGCCATTCTCACTGTCCCTCTGTCCAGACTCCACATGCGTACCCTTCAGTGGACCCTCAGAGTGAGGTGGGACCAGCGGATGGACAGATTGGACAGGTTAGTCCTAATCTCCTCCCCTGTTCACAGGGTGCTTCAATGGTGGATGCACCCCAAGAACCTTTTACAAGGGGTCCCATTCCAGATTTCACCCCCATAGCAGATCCTTACCATGTATGCTTCCAGGATGGGCTGGGGCCCATCTGAGTCCCTTTCAGACTCTGGACTCTTGGTCCAAGGCCGAGGCCTCACTGCACATCAATGTCCTGCAGATGCGGGTGGTTCTATGTGCCAAGCAGGCCTTTCAGAACCATCTTCTACCGGGGCAGATCTTACTTCCGAGAGGGTTCCTTCAGTAGGTCACAACAAGTAAGTCATAACATGTAGGACTAGCACCATCTAGCATCAGGATCCAACGGCAGACTTTTCCAGCAGTACCCAACGGGAGACCGCCCACCGACATCACGTGACCGACATCAGCGTGAGTCTATATAGTGGGCAGTCCCCAGGCCCACCCTCCAGTTCTTTCCTGCTGTCGCCTCATGCAGAGCCTTCTGGTAGACTGCTCTCAGCGATCGTCGGTTGAAGGTTAAGTTTTTCAGTCGTATTTTTCCTCAAAAAAATCGCTGCTTTTTCTTATTTTCAAATTATCTATGTCATCTCCGAAAAAGAAGTGTGAGGCTTGTGGCACGCAGATCCCGCACAAGGGCGGTCACAAACGGTGTGTGATCTGCCTAGGCCCAAACCATCCGGTTGCCTCCTGTGCCGACTGTCAGCCTTTCAACCAGGCCATGCAGAAGTGAAGGCAGCAGGCCTTAGAGGCTCATCTCCTCAAATCTCGATTAGCATCGTTAGAGAAACAAATGGAGAAAATCTGGGATTCGGCCTCCACTTCTTCTTCTTCCCCTTCAAAACATAAAAAGAAGGAGAAACATTGTGAGAAGGAGCACACCACGGAGAGCAGGCCTGAGGCTTCGAGGCCCGCGTCTAGCAAGGCCGCTCCCCTGCCGCCTGCAGTAAGGATCCAGGCCACGTCCAGGGACTCTTCCCCCAAGACTCTTCTCCCGGTTACAGTGCAAAGTAAGCCCGTGACTGCCGCTAAGCCGCTCCCCAGCTCCTCTGGGGACCGCACGGCTGCTAACAAGTCGGTTCCCCACTCCACGGGGTCCTGCACAGCTGTTGTCACCAAGTCGGGAGGGGGGGCTTCTCCTCGACTCCTGCCACACCTTCATCCAGTCAGACGCTCCCTTCTGGGGACCGCTCGGGTGTGGCTCTCCTGTCGGGGACTAACGTCAGCCCACCCAACATCCGGAGTAGCCCAGGGAAGACTACCCCTCTTCCCCTTCCTTCTCTGCTGGCTGAGGCTTCTTCCACCCCCACCTCTCCTGCTGGAGATAGCGCTGGTCCTCTAGAGGCGGTCTTTCCAGGGTCGTACCTGCTTTCCCCTTCTGGATCCTCCTCCACTTACGAAGCTGCCCTTGGAGGTTCTCCCTGTACCTGACTTAGGGAGCATTCCACAGCTGGTCAATCGACCTGCCCCCCTCACCGGAGCAGCCCCCAGTGACTTTGGCTTTTCCGACAACAGTCTCCTGGCTGGAGCCTGCTCCCTTGTCACCGTTGGACCTTTCTACAGGAGTGGGTCCCTCGTTGGATCCCTTGCGACGGGTCCAGATGTGGTCCTGACGTTGACGCTGCCAAGCCCGTCGTCAGTGGTTCCAAAACTGGACCCCTGGCGTGTTCCGTCAACAGGGATACCGACGCCAGCCTTTCCTACCCTGGACCCTATGCGTATCTACACTTCGCCGGCCCAACGTGGATGCCCTGATGTCAGCCCCGGCCGTCCAGGTCTCTTTGGTCAACCCCACTTTGTCACTCAATACCCCTCAGGGTATTTTACAGGCCATACCGCGGCTGGTCTGTCGCATGAGTGGCTCTCCCAGGGACATGTCTACCCGGTTTATTCATTTTCCAGGTTATTCTCTAGGATACCCGGAATATTCTTTTCCTCCTTATGGTTAGCCTCCCCCTCCAGCTATAACTTCTCCTCTCCTCTACCCCTCTGATCTCTCAGTCAGAAGTTAGGGAGGTCATTACATCCTGGTGGAAGGACGCGAGAGCCAATTCCCACGTGGACTCCAACTCTGACACTGTCCACGTCCTGGGAACTGCCAGGGCAGACATTTCTCTACTGGATTTCCAAATGGGAGACTATCCGGGCTCTGGGGGGGACTCTTCAGGGGAATCGTCGCTTCTTGATTCTTCGACCCTGGGGAAGGTATCTCCGAAACCTCCTCCGGAAAACCCTTCCTTCACGGATCTTCTGAGGTCTATCCAAACCTTCTATGAGTGGGAGACGGAGGAACAAGACCTGATGCGGCAGAGGCTTGTGGAGCATCTGGATCTTGAGACCCAAGCTACGGTCCCTGTTCCCCCTTGGATAGCACCTCATCTAGACCTCACCTCGGCCATCTGGCAACTGCCTAATTCCATCCTGGCTATCCCAGAGAGAGCTGACAGGACATACCGGGTGCCTAAGGATGCCCCTTTTCTGGCTGCCCATCCTAAGGCAGACTCTGTGGTCATTTCAGCTGCTCAGGATCGATCGTCTGCTTCTAAGCACCCGAGTTCGGTTCCTCCCTACAAAGAGTCCAAGCAGTTTGACCAGTTCGGGAAAAAAAGTTTATTCCTCGGCTACGTGTGCCTTGAGGTCCCTGAACTACGTAGCCCACATGGTGTCCAACCAAAAAGCTACCCTTGCCAGGCTGGAGGACCGAACTCAAGATATGCCAAATTCGGACCTCAGAGGAACTCGCCCAGGATATCCAACTCTTAAAAATTTCTTGTTGGCACGCTCTCCGGGCCACCTACAACTCTGTCGACTCAGTGACTTGAACCTTGGCGACTGCCGTCTCCCTTCAGCAGCATGCCTGGCTCCACATTGTGGGCCTTGCTAAGGAGGTCCAGTCGGCCATACTGGATGCCCCCTTCTGGGGCTCTGTGCTCTTTGGTGGGGGCGCCAAGGACATCATCACAGACCTTCAAGAACGAGGTCAGGCTCTTAGGTTTGTGAGGTCCATGTACCGTCAGGGCAGCCAGCAAGGTCAAGCGCAGCAGACCTTTCAGAGATGGACCGGAGGCAGAGACGTAGACACCCCCAGTCTGGGCAGGGAAAGCGTAAGGCCACGGGTAACGTTTCCACGCCCCCTGCCTCCAAAACCCAGCGTCGTTCTGGAGGACCTCCTCCAGCCCGACCCGCCACTTCCTGACTTCTTGGCCCCACCCCCTCCTCCATTTCTGGAAGAGGAACAGGTGGGGGAGAGGTTCGCTCTCCACCTGCAGGAGTGGCAGCACATCACCTCTGACAGATAGGTCCTGCAGTTAGTGTCTGTCGGACACAGCATAGAATTCTTGGAGGTTCCTCCCGAATCTCCTCCTCAAAGGTCCACCTATTCCAGAGACCAGGTGCTTCTAGTAAGGGAGGAAGTAGAGGCTGTCTTGCAGAAACAGGCAATAGAGCCGGTCCCTCTTCGTCAGAGGGGACGGGATTTCTACTCCCAATTTTTCCTGGTACCAAAAAAGACAGGTGACCTAAGACCCATACTCAACCTCAGCAGGCTAAACCTGTTCATTGAGTACAAAGAATTCAGGATGCTCCTCCCGCTCCAGAGTCTGCTACCCCTGTTGCAGGACAACCACTGGTTATGTGCTCTGGACATGCAGGATGCTTACTTGCACATCCCGATATTAGAGAACCACTGCCTCTTCCTGCAGTGTATCTTTCAGAAGGATCACTTTCAATTCAAAGCTCTCCCCTTTGGACTTTCTTCGGCACCCAGGGTTTTCACCAGGTGCCTAGCGGTGGTGGTTGCGGCCTTGAGATGCCAGGGTATTGTGGTTTTCCCATACCTGGACGACTGGCTGATCTCGGCCCCTTCCATGGAGTCCCTTACGGGAGTGCTTCTCATTATCTTGAACCTGTTTTCCAGATTGGGGATTATGGTCAAATTCCCCAAATCCTCCCTGACTCCTTCCCAATGCCATCAGTTTATTGGAGCCATTCTGGACACAGTTCAGGGCAGAGCCTTCCTTCCTCCTGATCGGAGGGATACTCTGATGGAACAGACCACCATGGTGGCCCCTTCCAGGTACCTCCCAGCCCGAGAAGTCGTATGCCTTCTTGGCCTGATGGTAGCCTCTATTTCCACAGTCCCAAGGGTGAGGCTCCACATGAGAATTTCTCAGTGGTCCCTCAGAGTTCAGTGGGATCAGCTTCAGGATCAGCTGGATCAACCAGTTCTTATCTCCACCGCTATGCAGAAGGATCTTCTATAGTGGTGAGATCCCTCAAACCTATCCTTGGGCCGCCCCTTTCGGGGCCCTGCTTCCATGGCAATCCTTACGACGGATGCCTCCAACAGGGGTCGGGGCACTCATTTGGGGAACCATCAGACTCATGGACTTTGGTCCTGTGAAGAGATGTCCTTACACATCAGTGTCTTGGAGATGAGAGCGGTACTGTATGCTCTTCAGGCATTTCAGACCATTCTACCTAAGGGACTAATACTTATACAGACGGACAACACCTCCGTTGTCCGGTATCTCAACAAACAGGGCGGCACTCGCTCCTACCCCCCTTTGCAGGGAAGCAGTGAGAGTGTGGGACTGGGCACTTCTGTACAGTCTGTCCCTCACAGCTGTACATGTTCCAGGAGTGGAAAACATTCTAGCAGACAACCTCAGCAGATCGTTCACGAATGGGAAATAAACCAGGCAGTGACGGAATCTCTGTTTCAGAAATGGGGACGACCGGAACGCGACCTGTTCACCTCCCCATTCAACGCAAAGCTTCCCAGCTTTTGCTCGCTTGTTCCAGAGCATGGTGCTTTTTGGCACAATGTGTTGTCTCTCTCCTGGACAGGGAGATTTTTGTATGCCTTCCCTCCATTTCCCATTCTCCAGAAGATGCTCCTCAAACTCCAGTTGGAGGGAAAATTATCCTTATCGCTCCTCTCTGGCCCAGACAAATTTGTTTCCCATTTCTACTGCAGTTGTCGAGGGAACCCCCCGTTTCACTTCCACTACAGCACAGGCTCTTAACCCAGGACAAGGGTTGTCTGATGCACCCGGGGCTCAGGACCTTGCATCTTCATGCTTGGCTCCTACAGACATAGCGATTTCACGCTTTGGAGCCTCTTCAGAAGTTGCCCAACTCATTGTGGAGGCCCGAAAACCTTCCACAAAGTCCATTTATGCTATGAAGTGGAAACATTTTTCCATTTGGGCAACCTCCAAGGGTTGGGACCCCTTTACATGTTCGGCCCCGCATCTAATGGAATACCTGCTCTTTTTGTCTGACTCTGGCTTTTCCTGTTCTTCGCTGAAAGTCCACGTATCGGCCATTTCGGCCTACCATGTGCTAGTGGATGGTAAACCCACGGCGCAGTTGGAGCTTGCCAAAACCTTTCTGAAGGGCATACTCTACCTGAAATCCCCCCCATCTGCAGCCCTACTCCATCTTGGGATCTTAATTTTGTGTTGGAGAAACTTACTCTTCCCTCCTTTTGATCCAGCGATGACCTGTGATATGTGTTACCTTTCCTGGAAAATGCTCTTTTTAGTCACTATTACTTCTGCTCAAAGGATTTCCGAGCTTCAGGCTTTAGTTTGTAAGGAACCTTATTTTATTTTCCACAAGGACAGGGCTGTCTTCCATACTCATCCTAGGTTTCTTCCCAAGGTGATATCGCAGCTCACCCTCAACCAGTCGGTGGAGCTGTCAGTGTACTATCCGGCCCCAACAAACAGATGTGAGGCCTTACTTCATACCCTGGATGTACACCGGATCCTTAGGTGTTACACCTCTCGCACAAAGGAATCGCGAAAAGTGGATCAGCTCTTTGTTTCATTTGCGTCGAGGACATTGGGTAAGGCGGTTTCCAAACAATGCCTTTCAGAATGGTTAGGAAACTGCATTCGCTTCTGTTACCAGAAATACGAGAAGCCTTCGCCAGGACCTGTCAGAGCTCATCCCACTAGGGGTGTGGCTGCTTCTGCAGCTTTCCTCCATCATGTTTCTGCAGTGGAGATCTGTGCAGCAGCAACCTGGAGTTCAGTCCATACCTTTACCAAGCATTACAGTCTGGACATTGCTTCTAGGCGAAGGGCCAGTTTTGGCCTAGCTGTCCTGCAGGGCCTTTTGTCCTAGGCACGCTCCTTTCTGTGTTTGTTGTTCCTCCTCCCATGTTTCTCTTGGTCTCTGTTTCGAGGGACTGCTTGGGATTCTGTCCTACATGTTATGACCTACTGAAGGAACCCTCTCTAAGTAAGATAGTACAGTTACGTAAGAACTTACCATAACTATAGATCTTCGAGAGAGTTCTTTCAGTAGGTCATGTTTTTTCCACCCTCCTTCCCCTCAGAAAATTTTTGTTTCGGTCTCCAGACCTGCTACCTCTCCTTCCAGGGCTCCGGCGGGAGAGAAAACTGGAGGGTGGGCCTGGGGACCGTCCACTATATAGACTCATGCTGATGTCGGTCATGTGACGTTGGTAGGCAGTCCCCCGTCAGGTATTGCTGGAAGTGTCTGCCGTTGGGTCCTGATGCCAGATGGTGCTAGACCTACATGTTATGACCTACTGAAGGAACCTCTCTCGAAGATCTACTGTTACAGTAAGTTCTTCTTTAACTGTACTTTTGCTGATTCAGTCAGACAACCTCTGTGTAGTGTACTACATCAACAAGCAAGGAGTAACTCGTTTGTACCCTCTATGCAGGGAGGCCATCAGAGAGTGGTATTGGGCTCTGGAACATGGTCTGAGCCTCTCAGCCGGACGCAGTCTAGCATGCACAAGTGGAAACTTATTTCATCCATCGCAGAAGATTTGTTCAACATATAGGGTCGTCCAGAGCTGGACCTTTTTGCGTCCCTACTCAACGCAAAACTGCCCAGAGCTTCCCTTGTCAGTCTTCACCATTCATTACTGTTGGGTGATAGTCGGAGGCGGGCACCCACCACGGGAGTTTTTTTTTTGTTTGTTTGTTTTTTGAGGTTGGTGTCGTGGCGCACGCCCCTGGAGTGACGCTCTGCATGGAAGCGCGGCGGCCGTTGGGCACCGCAGACTCCTCCTCTATCCCAGTTCTGTTTCTCCGGTCAAGCCGAGGCTGCACCTGCCGCGCTGGAGTTCCCAGTACTACTGCATTATGTCGCATTGTCAAGTTTTTCGACGCCTTCATCCTGCTGATGATTCTCCACGTCCCGACTGGTGTAAGACTGCTCCATTATTACATTTTCGACGACACCGAGCCTTTTCTGTGTTTCCTTAATTATTTGGCATCATGTCTAGTTTGGGGGCAAAGCGTAAATCTAAGGCGGGCCGTGCCCCTATGCGTCGGTGCCCCTGTGGCCGGCAGTTTTCCGTCACGGACCGTCATGATGTTTATCTTCGGTGCCTGGGACCCTACCATGATACGGACCATTGCGACGCCTGCTTCTCCATGGATCGCTGTGTTTTAGAAGTCTGTGCGTTGCGAGTTGGACGTGTTCCACCGACTTTCGGAGGACGACGTTGCCCTAGGGCTTCCCAGGCCAGATCTCTCTCGACCCTTCCTCCGGGTTCCCTCCTGGGTCTATACGGCCTGGCGAGGAGGAAGCCTCCTCCACTTCCAGCCTTGCCAAGGAGGAGGTTTCTTCTTCTTCAGTGCCGGAGAAACGGTGTGATCCCACCCGGGGTCGCGCCATTGGCGCCATCCCGGCAGTCACCTCCTCGGAGGTGCAGGCTCCCCCGGTGTTGCGGCCTCCAGTTGCAGGGCCGGTGCTGGTGGGCCCTCATTCGGATTATCTATCCTCGCTGGAGTCTGCACCGCAGCTCGCGCGCCAGCGACATTTGTCAGTGGCGCTGTGGTTGCAAGGTGTTGCCGTATGTGTTACTGTGGGTCGAGTGCCATTCATGGTTCCGTTGGTTCGGGCGGTGCCGCTCTGGGCCTCGGCACCGTTTGTGGTTCCGGGGATTCAGGCGGCGCCGTTGGCGGTGCCTCTCTGGGCCTCGGCGCTGGAGACTCGGGCGGCCCCATCAGCGGTGCCACAGTGGGCCTTGGCGCCATTGGCGGTGTCGGGTACTCAGGCAGCGCTGTTCATGGTGCGGCCCCAGAGCTTGACACCGCCAGAGGTACGGATGACTCTACGGACGTGTTACTCGTCGTGGCCTATGGCGGTACCAGGCTTGGTGCCACCTCGGGACAGGTTCCTGCAGCAGCTGGAATGGAGTCTTCCCTTGTCGACCCCTCCTCGGAGGGAGATGATTCAGATGAGGACACAGACCAGCAGCTAGAGTCTTCTGGCTCTGAATCTCCTGTAGACTGCAGGGCTAGACAGTCCAGTGTTCCTCTCCCAGACTCACTGGAGCTGGTTAGCCCAGATGGCTTCATGGTTAGGGGTGGCCTGGAGTCTTCCGTGGTGAACCCTTCGGATGTCCGAGAGGGGATTCTCTCTTCTGGCAGGTCCCAGGCAGCCGCTGTTCCCGGTGCTGCTCAGGTCCTTCAGCGGAGGTAAGAGGACCCTGCTTCAGCGAGTTCCCTTCGGGGTCTTGCTCAACAGGGACCTCCACCACTGGTTTCAAGGAAGAGGACTGCTTTGGAGTTCAAAGGATTGAGGGGTAGGGGTCGAGAGCAGCGACGAGCCCCCACCGCCCTGCGGGCTGCAGGGAGGAGTCGTAACGCTGATCCTCACCTCTCTCTGAAGGTCTCTAAAGCGTCTTCTGGTGGCGGTTCTGAGGGTTGCCCTTCTGGACTCATGCAATCCCAGGCGCGCCACAGGGGCGATTCCCCTTCAGGGCTTTTTCTGGAGTTGTCTCTTTCTCTCCTTCTACGCAACCCGGCATGATCCCAGGGTCCCCAGTTTTGGCGGCATTGCTACCTGGATCCCAGAGCCCTGGCAGAGGCCAGGCATGTACTGTTAGGTGCCCTTCGCCCATCCCTCTGCAACCACCTCCCTCTCTCTCGGGCCATGTGGGGCCCACTGGGCCATTAACTTGGGAGACGTTCAGAGCTACTGCGGCGGCTTTCCCGTCCTATGTTAGGGCCATGGACGAACAGGTCTTTCGCCTGTCTCCCCCACCGCAGGAGTCTTTTGGGCATTCAAGCTCTACTTCCTCCTCGTCTTCCTCAACTGAGGAAGAGGAACCTCCTGTCCACCTTTCCTCTGACGCTGACTTCACCGACTATCAGCGTTTCCTTTCAGGGATGGTTTCGGAGCTTCATATTTCCTACGTTCATAGAGACAATACCAAGCGGCAAATGCATGCTTTCCTTAGTGAATTCAGCGCCCGCCATTTGGTGGTGCCTTCCTGGCCGATCCCCTTCCAGGAAGTGTCTATCCGCACCTAGCAGTCTCCAGCCACTCCTTCTCCAGCCCCAGGAGACTGCAGGAGATGGTATTGTGCCCCCCACGAGTCTCTAGGTTCTCTACCTCACCCACCTTCGGGTTTGATGTCCCTGGATACTCCTCCTGGGCTTTGCCGCCCAGTGCACGACAGGCCTCCGGATTCGGATTCTGCTGAGTTCAAACGGTGAGGACAAAGAGTCTTCTCTTCTGGTCGTGCATTGTTGTGCATTTCCTCCCATCAAGCTCACCACGCTGCTTACAATAGGCATCTGTGGTCGATACTGGCTCAGGTCTTAGCTTCGCTACCTGACTCAGAGCAGTCTAGACTAGCTGTTGCCCTCTCTGTGCAGGGTCTGGAGCTTGCAAGGCACCAAGTGAGGGCATTCTACGATGCCAACGAGGTGGCATCCAGGCTAGTAGGGACAGCAGTCTGCATCAGGCGGACGGCATGGCTTCGTCCCTCCCGACTGTCACCCATGGCCCGGCGTAGGGTGACTGGCTCTGCCTTCCGGGGGACCAGTCTTTTTTCATGTAGGGCGAGGAGGCATCTTCAGGGGCAACCCACAGCCCCTCAGGGGCGCCTTCTCCTCCTCACCCACCTTAGACTCCTGTCTAATGGTTAGGGTCTTCCCCTCTCTACTTGTCACCAGTAGGAGGCTGAGGGAACTGTTCCCTCAGGGGTTTTCTCTTGGTACTCACTCAACAGTAATGAATGGTGAAGATTGACGAGGGAAGATATGAAAATTACATACCTACCGTAATTCTTGATCTTCTCTTGTATCTTCACCATTCATTACTGAATCCCTCCCACCATCCCCTCAAGGGCCTCCTTCTTTGGCGTCTCCCCCTCCCTGCTCATTCCTCCCCCTTCTCTTTTGGCCGTTAAGCCAAAAATATGTAAAAAAAAAAAAAATCTCTCTCAGAATAGGAGGAACGAGCTAAGGTTTATCTGTCCCAAGGGAACTTTTTCTGACTACCCTTACCGGGCAGTTCTTGGCTTTTTCCCAGCCATGTTTTAAATTCATGATTAAAGAGATGGTTCCGTAAGTGGCTCGATTTCTCTTTCCCAGGCCCCTTCTAGCAGGCCCTGGTCCTTATTCAGCCTCTACTGGTTGGTGCTGTCTGGTGCTTCTTCCATAAGAGGTGTTTTTCAGCCTTTCCTCTAGGGAGTCCAATTGAGTTCCCTCTCTTTCTCTTTGTCATATAGGGGTGTCCCCTGTAGACTCCCCCCTGCACATGATACTGTGTTATCACTTAACAAGGTGCTAGGGGGCTTCTTTCACTTCCTAGTTGGCAGCTCTCGTTTGGAACAGATTTTCCCTCTTAATAATTGGAGAGCTCCCAGCTGGAGTCTAGAAAATTGGGTAAGGCAGGAGGTTTAGGGAATCTGCCTTTGGTGTCCATTCTGCGCGAGAGGTTCAGTTGACCTTCTCATTGACATCTCAAAATGGGATCCTTGCTCCCTTGTTTATGGTTCCGAGCTTATAACCCTAAGCCAATTTACCAACGGCAGACTTCCCCACCCCCCCCAGTCTCCCCTCCTCTTTTTTTCTCTCTTTTCCCCTTCTTCTTCTTTCTTCTCCCTATCTGTTCCTCCCTTAGAGCCGCCCCAGAAGTGAGGCCCTTTGGTCCCTTAGGGTAGGCAGTTTTCTTCCTCTCCTTTCTGTCCTCTATCGGCTTATTCCTTTTTCAGTTTATATCCTTTCCTTTTTCTATCCCTCGGCTCTCTTGCCTCACTGTCTCTTCTAACCCTTATTTCGCCTCTCTGGCTAACAGAACTGGGATGGAGGAGGAGTCTGCGGCGCCTAATGACCGCCCCTGCGCTCTCACGCGAGAGCGTCACTCCAGGGTGCGCCTGTCTCATCTCCTTAAAAAAAAAAAAAAAAAAAACTCCCGTGGCGGGTACGCACCTCCAGCTATCACCCAACAGCAATGAATGGTGAAGATACAAAAGAAGATCAAGAATTACGGTAGTTACATCATTTTCATTTTCTGTTTGCTTGATCCAGGGCCTGGGTATTTTTGGCTGTGGAGGATGCTGTCTGGCCCTTCTTCAAGGCGCCTGCTTAAAGATTCTAGTCAAGAGGACCCGCGGTTGTGGCAGAGAGGAGCAGCATTCAGACTGGTGTGCTGCCTGGTGGACTGATCGATTTGAAGCATACCGCAGTGATGGCTTGAAGCATGGCGGACTGCTGGTGCTTGGACTGGTGTGCCACCTGGCAGATTGAGCAGCTGAATGTGTGCCGCATCGGAGTCATGAAGCGTGGTGGACTGGGTTTTTTTGGTGTAATGCGTTGTCCTCCTGGAGCGGGAGGTTTCTGTACACTTCCTTCCATTTCCTCTGATCCAGAGGGTGCTCATTAAGCTTCAGATGGAAAGTGCCTGCTTGATTCTGGTAGCTCCATTCTGGCCTTGCCAGATATGGTTTTCTCTGCTTTAGCAGCTGGCAGAGGAACCTCCGGTCCCTCTTCCCCTCTGCATGAATCTGCTGACCCAGGATCAGGGGAACCTGGTTCTTCCCAACTTAAAGTCCCTCCATCTGCACACTTGGCTCCTGAGGACGTAGTTATCGCCTGTTTTGAAGTTTCTAACCAGGTGGCAGACATTCTAGTGGCCGCCTGGAAACTTTGCACCCATGCCACTTATGCCATGAAGTGGAAGCTGTTTGCCATATGGGCTGCCAAGCATAATCTGGACCCCTTCATCTGTCCGGTGAACCAGATTCTGGACTACCTGATTTCATTGTCTGATTCAGGTCTCCTGTACTCCTCCTCCCTCAAGGTGCTCCTTTCGGCTACTTCTGCTTTTCACAAGCCTGTGGGTGACTGTACTATAGCTCAGCTGGATGTCTCCCATACCTTTCTGAGGTGCATCCTACATCTGAAACCTCCAATCCTTTCTCGTGTCCTGGCTTGGGATTGAAACTTTATTTTGAAAAAATTGACACTGTCTCCTTTTGAGCCTGTCGCAAAATGCGACCAGCGCTTTCTGTCTTGGGAAGCACTGTTTATAGTTGCCATTATTTCTGCTTGAAGACTCTCAGAGCTCCAGGCCTTCTGGTGCGAGGAGCCTTGTTTGACTTTTCACAAAGACAGTTGTCTTTGTTTATGAATCCTAAGTTTATCCCTAAGGTGGTGTCTGAGTTTACACTGAACCAGTTTATCCACCTCCCTGTTTATTTTCCAGAGCGTGCCAATCCAGGGGAAGCACTGCTCCACAAGTTAAACCGGCGCAGAACTTTGAAGTATTACCTGCTCCGAACTAAGGACAGCAGGAAGTCGAAGCAGTTGTTTGTTTCCTTCGCCCCAGCTAGAGAGGATGCCTCAGTTCTCAGTTTCTAAGCAGTTTATCCAGTGGTTAGCTGATTGCATAGTGTTCTGCTGCAACAAATATGGCAAAGAATTGCCTGGTGCTGTCAAAGCTCATTCCACCAGAGGCATGGCTGCCTCTGTGGCTTGTTTCCGAGGGGTCTCTGCCACTGACATTTGTGTGGCTGCCACTTGGAGCACCATCCACACCTTTACCAAGCACTACAGTCTGGGCATTGCCTCTAGAGCCCGTGCAGGATTTGGCAGGGCTGTGCTACAGTGCCGCTTGTCTTAACTTTATGGTTGGCCTTTCTCCCAGGCTGTTTGTTTGCACCTGTAACTCAGGGCTTGACAAATCCCATAGCCCAATGTCCTGGACAAGTGTTTTTTAATTGGGGACAAGCAGTTTGCTTGTTACTGCTTGTCCCAGGACTACCAAACCGGTATTTTTATTTTTCAATGTGCTTCACTGTTTTTCCCCTATCTGCCACTAGATGGCAGCAGCACCTCCAGAACAGCACAACCCTGTCGAGACCCAGCAGTCACCTGATGGCCACAACTTTAGTCCTGTGGCACAGGTGGCAGCCAGGAATGCATGCCCCAGTTACAGGCGCCATCTCAGTCTGGCAGTTCAGTTGGGCACTGTGCACATTGACAGGAGGGCCGAGCAGGAAGGCAGATCAAGTCAGGAGCGAGCAGCAGCATGATTGCGATCATGGTTGGGCTCCAAGAGCTAGACTGGCAGGCTTGGCAGCATATAGCACAGTAGAAAGCCTGTCAGTCATGGCTAATTGGGCGAGGATATGTCTTGAAGAGGAGCTGGGAGTATCAGGAGCTGGCGCGGGTTGGAAGATGTGCCATTTCGCTACTGACACTTAGAGAACAGAGGCATTTTTTTCTGCTCTTACTCTGGTGCCTGCGGTGAAGAGAGACAACTCGGTCTGACTTGGGGCCGCATACAGTAACTACTAAACTATACTATACTAAATACATTGCCTAAAACTACTAGCTACCTAACCTAAGTTAAGTGCCAGTGCCTTACAGAAAACAAAAATGAAGGCACTGAGGGGAGATTGCGATCTGGCTGATCTGAAAGACTGGGTGAGGGGAGGGGGGGCATTCAAGAGATCCCCGTGTGGGGAGGGCTGCAGACTAGACAGACTAGTCGGTGAGGAGAAGGAAAAGTCTCTTACCTGGGGGACAAAAATTGAAGAAATTACAATTAAAGCAGTAAGAGAAATTAAAAGGAAGTGAAGATAAAAAAAAAATGATTTAAGGGCAATTTATTTGGCAAGCACTGCAGTAGAGCACATTGAATTTAGGGGGCTGTTTGTGTGTGGAAATTGTGACACTTTGTTGTCTTTTGACTACTAAACTGACTACTGTACTGGCTGATTGGGGGGGGGGCTAGTGCTAAACTACCTACACTACCCTCAGTTATGAATGTAAATTAATAACTAAATCAAAAAAAGTAAGAAAAAAATACCAAAAAAAGCATTTATTGTTTTGGGGAAAATAAAAAATCAGGCTGCCGCCTACCTACTTTGGTGGTGGTGGTGGAGGTGGTGTGTGTGTGCGCGCGCGCGCGACCTAACCTGCCCCTGAGGTAGAGGACCTTGGGGAACAACAACTGTGGACTTATTAGTAATAAACTAAATAAGTGGGAAAACATTTTTTGTGCTACAGAAAAAAAAAACTAGCTACCTACTTTGGTGGAGGGGTGTGTGTGTGTGACCTGCCCTGAGAGGGTAGAGGAACTTGGGGAGCAACTGTGGACTTCTTAGAAATAAACTATACAAAGGGGAAAAACATTTTTTGTGCTACACAGAAAAAAAATAAACCCTAGCTACCTACTTTGATGGAGGTGGGTGTGTGTGGGGGTGGCTGTGAGACCTAACCTGCCCTGAAAGGGTAGAGGAACTGGAGGAAGAACTGTGGACTTCTTAGAAATAAACTATACAGAGGGGAAAAACATTTTTTGTGATACAGAAAAAAAAAAACCCTTTGGAGGTGTGTGTGTAACGTAACCTGCCCTGAGGGTAGAGAAACTTGGGGAAGAGAACTGCGGAGTATTAGTTGGCTCCCGCTCCTACTCCCACCTACTTTGTCCTGCCCACCCAGGCCCTCTTGTAGTGTTGTAAGCATAAGCACAACAGCTTAACCTAAATATAAAAAAAAATGTATTATGTACAAATTTTAATATTTAATTTTTCACAATTGCATAGAAGTTAAAAAAAAAAATGCTAAGAAAAAGTAAGCCAAAGCAAAATATGGACTGGGAAAAAATCCTCCATGTCAGCAAAAAGAAAAGAGCCAGAGCTGCCACCTTCACAGTCTGAAAGCCAGTCCCACTTGCTGCTCGCTCCTGATGCTAATTCTGTCATAATCCTTATCCTCTCTATGCTGACAAAAAAAAATTGTATTATTCTCCTTATTGTCTATTTCAACACTAAATAACTGGTACTACAATAAATATGTTGAGGATTTATGTAGTTTTATACTTTCCATTAAAAAGATGCTATTTTTATACCTGGACTACCAACCCAAGCACCGGGACAACTACTTTTGGACAAGTCACTTGTCCGTGGGCAAGTACCAACAAAATCCAAGAGGGTAGCATCTTTCAGAAAAAGAGATGTGCAAGAACAAGGGGACACAATTTGTAAATATGGGGGGAACGGCTCAGGGGCAATGTGAGGAAGTATTTTTTCACAGAGAAGGGTGGTGGATGCATGGAACGGCCTTCCTGAGGAGGTCGTGGGGTCAAAAACTGGGGGGATTTCAAGAATGCATGGGACAGACATAAGGCAGTTCTGGTGAGGGGTAGGAAGAAGTAGGATGTTGGTTAACTAGGATCTGCAGCTTATCCAGTAGGTAGGGAAATGGGCAGACTAGGTGGGCCATGCGGTCCTTATCTGCCATCAAAGTTTACGTTCTGTGTTTCTAATTTTAAAATTTGTCAAGCTCTGCTGTAACTGCCTGGGACTCATTCCTATGGTGTGACCTGCTGACTGAGATACCCCCAAAGAAGATGGAACAATTATGTAAGAACTTACCATAACAGTAGATCTTTGAGGGGCTCTCAGTCATCATGTCGATTTCCCTCTCACCATCCCCCTTTTTGGGGGGCTTCTTCCTAGAACTGGCTACTTAGTGTATCCAACCTTCTTTATAGGCCTGGGCACCGCTCTCTTTCCTTGGTCCCCTATGGCTGGGCTCTGCTTCCTTAGTCTCCGGGGAAAAAAACTGAGGAGGGAGCTGGGTCGCTCACGTCTTTATAGAGTAGGTGACGTCTTCACATGATGTCAGCATGGGCAGCCCGAGTTGTACTGCTGAAAATCTTCCTTGTGGATTCCCCTTTGCTGACGGTGAAGTTCTCACAGTGTGACCTGATGACAGAGATCTCCTCAAAGATGTACTGTTACGGTAAGTTCTTATGTAACTGTTCTTTCTTCAACAACTTGATGGCCACAGTATATGTGCAAAAGACTGTGTTAACTCCCTACCAAAGACGACAGTGCATGGGGCGGTCTTTGACAAAGAGAAAGGATGTGTTTTTCTGCCATAGCACAGGGTGGACACTTTAATTGCTCAGGCACATTTGGTGTACAGGAGCCACTATGTCTCTGCTTGAACAATGTTAGTCTCCTGAGCCTCATGGCTGCAGCCATAGTGGCTGTGCCACTGGCACATTTTCATGAGGATATTTCAGTGGATGCTCAGGCTCTAGTGGGATCAGTTTTTTTTTAGTTTTTTTTAAACCAGGAGAGAGACACTAAGCTGAAGCTTGTTTACAGGTGCAACCTGGGAGCACAAGGAAGTTGTGACTTGCTCAGGGTCACACAGTATGCAAGTGGGGGCTGTGGGATTCAAACCCAGGTCTCCAGGTTTGCAGCTCTGAGCCTTAAACCACTGCGCTCTACTGCCTCCAAGTTGCCGCACAGTTGAGGGTTTGGTCGAGGCACAGGTCAGGAAGCATAGGAAAAACCAGGAGCAGTTGTAGAATTCAGAGAAAGTGTTTATTAGTACTAGCTGTAACATAAAAAAAACTTGTTCCGTATAACTGTTTACAAAGGCAGAATAAATAGAGAAGATCCATCTGCGTTTTCCTTCAGTCTCTGAGTCCCAAAACATTGCAGCTCTGTTCTTCTTAAAAGTCTTTGCAACCCCTCTTCTTAACAAGCATCCTGTTTTTTTTCTATAATGTTTTTGTATGTTTCAGGCAGGTGCAGCAAGAACACAATGTCCCAGAACTGAGGCCCCTTCTACACAGCTTCTGAAAAGGTTTAAAAATTGCATTTCAGGTTAACCACTTGAGTTTCAAATAGCTTTGCAGTCATCTTAAACTATAATTATATACATTTCAACAGTAACACTATATAATTTTTAAACAAAGGGATCCCGATATCAGTTACATTTCCACATAATGATTTGCATATATTTTTATACCAGCAAATATTCAAGGGAGGAAAAGATAGAAACAACAAGTGAAGACTGAGAGACAGTGAGAGGCAAAGAACTGCAAGACTATCAAGGTGATAAAATCCTAGGTCTTACTGAAAATTTGGTTGTGCAACCAGACAGACAAGAGATAAGAAAGGAAAGAACAGAACAGATCCCTGCATTCAAACTCTCCATAACAACTGGGACAGGTTCCTATTCAACCCTGTCACAATGGGCAAGCTAGACCAAATGGTTCTCGTCATGTCTTGTCTTCTCTTCCCAGAACGTTGTTATGGTGGATGGATAGCGAAGACCTACTGAAGGGCTTTCCATTCTTTGTACCAGCTGTTTTACAGATCCTCACCATAGATACCTCGGGCTCCATCTGGGGTGCTGATCTAAGCCCTTACCAGACACAGGTGTTGTGGACCAAGGTGGAGGCTGAGTTGCACATAAATGTCCTGGAAATGTGGACTGTCCTGTACAGCCTCCAGGCCTTTCAGAATCATCTCTGACCCAGTCCTTTGCTAATCCAGATGGTCAACGTCAGTGTGATGCATTACATCAACAAACAATGGGTCACTCACTCCTATGCCCTATGCAGCAAACAATGAGAATATAGTATTGGGCTCTGTCTCACAGCCTTCAGCTGTCAGCTGTGTTTCTACTAGGTCTCCAGAATGTCTTGGCGGACAGGTTAAGCAGGTCCAAGTCGATGGATCAGGAATGGGATCTGCTGACCTCCATGGTAAATAGCCTCTTGCAAGATAGGGTCGTCAAGAGCTGGACCTTTTTGTGTCCCCACACAATGCAAAACTGCCACATTTCTGCTTGCTCGCTCAGTGGCCTGGAGTTTTTTAGTGAGACAAATTGTCCCTCTCCTAGAAAGAGAAATTACTGTACGCGTTTCCCCATTCTTCTAAGAAAGAGGAGTTATGCTCAAGCTGTGGATGGAGAGTGCCACTGTCACCCTCATTGCTCAGTTTTGGTCTTACCAGATATGGTTTCCATGCTTTCAACATCTGGCAGTGGAGCTCCTGTCCTTCTACCTCTTTGTTTTGGTCTTTTGTCACAGAGCAAGGGATCCCTGGTCCATCCGGGCCTGAAGTCCCTGCACCTGCATTCATGGCTCCTGAAAACATAGCTATTGCATGTTTTGGGGTATCCTCTAAGGTTGCTGATGTCCTGCTTGCAGCTAGAAAGCCTTCTGCCAGACATGCTAATTCACAGAAATGGGGACGTGCTTCACTTTATGGTCTGCTTTCCAGAATATGAACCATTTTACATGTCCTCTGAACGCTTTGTTGGAATACTTGCTTTCCTTGTCTGACTCTGGTGCAGTATTCCTCTGTTACGATGCATTTGGCAGCTATATCAGCTTTCCATGCCCCTACTGATGGTCATATGGTTTCCCAAGTAGAGGTGTCCTGTACATTTCTGAGAGGTATTCTTCATATGAAACCTTCTAGCTATAATCCAGTCCTGTCATGGGTCTTGAATTTCCTTCTTGAGAAATTGGCGTTTGCTTCTTTTGGGCCTGTCTCAAATTGTGACTTAACGTTTCCTGTCATGAAAAATGTTGTTTTCAGTTGCAGTTACCTCTACTTTGAGGATTTCCGAGCTTCAAGTTTTAATGTGTGAGCCTCCTTATTTGATTTTTCACAAAGACAGAGTCTCTGCGTACAATTTCTAAGTTTCTACAGAAGGTGGTATAATTTACACTGAATCAAACGATATACCTTCCTGTCTATTATCCGGAGCATCCCAACCAGGATTAGGTGCTCTTCCATACTTTAGATGTACATAGAATACTGAGGTACCATATTGATTGCACCAAGGCAGGGACTGTAGAAAGTCCTCTCAGGTTTTTGTTTTGTTTGCCCATGGTAAAGAGGGTGCTCATGTATCTAAATAAAAAATCTAAATGGCTAGTGCATTGTATTAAATTTTGTTATTGGAAGTACAATAACGAACTTCCTGGTATTGTTCCTGGTCATTCCACACGGGGCGTGGCCACTTCAGTTGCTTATTTCAGAAATGTCCCTGCTGCCGACATATGTGCTGCGGCAACATGGAGCACTGTTCACACTGTCACTAAACAGTGTAGTCTGGACATCTTCTCTCGTATGTATTCTGACTTTTGACTTACTGAACTACAAGGCGTTCTGTCCTGATTACATATCTGACTTTACCATCCTCTCTGTTGCTTTGTACTGCTTGGGAGTCATTCCAAATGTGTGATCTAATAGAGGAGATATCCTCAAAGAAGATAGAAGAGTTATGTAAGAACTTACATCCTGTCTCCAGTCCCATGCCTTTCTTTGTATGCCAGTTTATTTTATTTTAGTCTTTGGTAATGGGTAAGGCCCACTAGGCACAAATGCCTGTTTTCGGGGGTGACCTGGGAGCACTGGGGGGTTAAGTGACTTGTTCATAGTCACACACTATGCAAGTGGAGGTTGTGGGATTCAAACCCAGGTCTGCTGAATGTACCAAGCTCATTCACAGCTTGTTACTCTAACCTCTTGGCTGTACTGCCTGCCCCAGGTTTAATCTTGGTTCTTCACGGTTGGAGGCCCTCCAAGACTAATCTCCAGCAGGGAGCTGAGGAGTGATAGGGATGCCCACATTATATGTGCACCAGTGCTGCGTGTCATTGTGACGGCACCCAGCTAGCAAAAAGTTTCCAAGTGCTCCTGACACTGATGACTTATAGTTCCAAAGGTGTGGCCTAATGTAGGAGATGCTCTCGAAGATCTACTGTTCCGGTAAGGTCTTACGTAACTGTTCATTCCCGCAGGTCCAGAATTTCCATTGCCATCCCTGTCGACGGTATCAGGTGTTCTGAGGCCTGTGGACCTGATGTCTCTTTCCTCAAGCCTTCTTCTATCCTCCATGGCGCTTTCGAGTCTGCAATTGGCAGTTGAGTGCTAGTTCAGCGGTAGGGTGATGGCACCATGAGTCATGTCAGCTTCATTCCTATGGCTTATATACTGTTGGGATCATGGTCGGTGCTACTCTCACTACTGTCGCTCTTGCGCATGCTGATGCTGATCACAGTTTCAGGCCCACTGGCACCGTCGATCCTGACTCTGTCGGAGTTGGCCTCGATGCTGGAGGATTCTATCGGTATCACACCCAGTGCTAAATCCACCCTTGGTGTGCAGTTGAATCTCTATATGGGACTGTCTGTGACAGAGGCGTCATGTGCGGTGCCATACCTGCTGCTGAAACTGAGCCCCTCAGGGCCAGCTAATCACTGATGTCGGTGTCATTTTCTGCCTTGCTGCCACAGGCAGACCTCTGTACAGGGCCTTCGGTGGCACTGGTACGATGGTTGGTTGCTCTGCTGGACATTCAGAATGCATCTAGCACATCCTGGTAAACCCCTACACCATTACCTCCTGCGGTTTGGGGTTAGGGTGCTCCTTACCAGAAGAATTTCTCTGAGCTTGGTACTCTGACTGTAAGTGAGAATCTATAGAGAAGATTTATTCTTTGAAGATATTTTATTTATTTTTTATTTTTTTTATTTCTCGGATTACAAACACCTTTGAACCAGTGGTTCTTTTACAAAGGTTCCACGTCATGGGAGGACAGTTAGTTGACATAATGAGGACAAGAAACATAAAGCACATTGGAGAAATAACGTTACATGTGGGATTTCATATAAGGCAAAAACTGTAAAATTTAATGCATTTGTAGTGCAGTCAGTGTAGTGGGCGTCACAGATTTTAACCTGTTGTGTTCTGCCATCTAGGTAGTTCTTGAACTATTCAGTTACTCCACTGGAGAAACAAAGGGCAGGGAGAGATCCCAGTAGAAGGGTGTAGTTTACCGTATCAAAGGCCTTAGTGAGGTCAGTATATATTGACCCTACTAGGTGACCCTGATCAAGTGCCTTGTGTAGGAAGCCCATATACTCAAGCAGAGCAGTAGTGGTGCTGTGAGCTTTTCTAAAGCCATGCTGCTGTGGGCACCGGATGTCGTATTTAGGCAGGTACTCAGGTAATTGGTCAGAGACTATGCGCGCCAGGGCTTTTGGGGGGGGGGGTTATGACAGTTACTTACTTACCGTAACTGTCTGTCTTCCTAAATATCTTCTCCACAGATTACCATGACCACCCACCATCCCCCGTACTCACTGCAGTATCGTTGTGTTGGTCTTCACCCCTTTGTACTTGGTTTGGGCTGTGAAGATACTGTGTTAATGAGTATGGCCGCCCCAAACAGGCCCTTGTGGGGTTGTGGGACAACAGATGGTCCATCTGTTATCACAACCCCTCCACACACACGCACCTGCTTGTATACAGCGGCAGCAGCCCCCCAAATGTCTCAGTATGTTTTTTACTGAGGAGGTGTGCAGCATGGACCTAACGAGTAACCTATGCTCTTAACTTAAGGACATAAGATACCCATGGTGGCCTGTTTAAGAAGGGCCGCCATACTCTTTAACACAGTATCTTCACAGGTTCAACACACAATCTCTGTGTGATGTTTATTCAGAATACAAGAAATAAGCTTCTGCAATGCCATATTCCTTCTTCAGTACATCAGTTTGCAGCAACAGGCTATGAATGTCCTTTCTCTGCACTTAGCCAACACCTACTGACACTGATCTCTGATTCAGTTCACTAGTTGAGCTGTAGCGACCACCCCTATGCAAGCCCCATTTGCTTGTGTAGTGGGGGGCTCAAAAAGACAAAAAACAAAGCAAGCTATAAACAAAGACCCTCAATGTAGAATCACTGAAAGAAGGGTTACCCCAAAGGGCATTGGCAACAAATCAAGTTTCAAAGAAATACAACATCATACATACTTCCATAATGCAGTGCATCATGGGATATATGCAAATCATCATGACATTTCTTACTTAAGTTTACAACAATATACATGCATTTTAAATAACACAGCTAGCTTAATTTCTATAATGGTCACCTAGTACATTTTACCAGTATCAAAACACCTAGTGCCATGGTATTTTCAACATTTATAGGTTTCATAAACATAAGGTATATACATTAAGGTATTTTTATAGCATAGTGCTATTACATACTAAATCCAACAGCAATAAACACAACCTTTTTACATATACTCTGAAGTCATCACAATAACCTCCCTGTATGAGGACCTGAGAGGGAAAAGGAAAATCAAAGAGGACACTATAGCATAGTCAAGAAAAGGGAAGGGGTGCCCATAGGTGGCCAACCTTATGGACTAGAAATAGTAAAGGATAGATTGGGCTTAGAAATAGAATAAGTGTTGCAACAGATTTAAGAAAAAGTCAGTCCTCAAGAGTGGCAGGTGCTCCCGGTTACAGTGTGGTGACATGCGCCCAGAGCTTACTGGCGCCAACAGCCCTCTAGAAAAGTTCTGGCTGTGACAGGGTCCTAGCACGTCTGGCACAGACCCATTATAGATATTCTGTAGAGAAGATATTCAGGAAGATCGACAGTCATGGTACGTACACAGCTTTCATGTATACATATCTCTAAGATAAAAAAACATTAGTACACAAAGCACAGCGCTCAATACTGATGATGTTGAACATGTGGCCACTACAGGCTGTACTTCACTTCAGTCAAGAACTGTAGCTGCTGTCCTTACTGATGGCCTAGCAGCACTGCCGAGCTGACAACCTGAGTTCGGAAACGAGCCAGAGGTCGGGTCAGGAGGAAGGCCAGGGTTGAGACAACTGCCACTCAGCAGTACGTCTTGGACGAGGGAAGGGGTTGCAGGGGGCTCGGCCAACCCAGCGGCCTCTGTGACTGGGCCAGGAAGCTTTTACCTGCCATAGGGGACGCTGTTTGTGTGCAGGGCTGATAAAGACATCCCTCCTGCCAAGGAAGGAGGGCGGGCGGCAAAACCTGGGGGAAAAACCCAGTCAGCTGTCTCTATGACAGCCAGGTGAAGTCTGACCTGGGGGTATATCTCTGCAGGCAGGGCATATCCCGGTGTAAGTGAGCTGCCGGAGTGGAGAGAAACCTCTTTAGCAAGAAAGGGGTTGTAGCTGCTGCATCTGTGGAACTGCATATAACATACTTTTCTGTTACAGAAACAACTGCATCCTTACAAATCACATTAGCACCTTGTACATCAATCATCCCTCCTGTTTTCAAAAATATTGCCTCTCTAGATGTACCCAGTCCTGCCCCTGCTCTATGTAAAAGGGTTGCACTTTTGAAATACTTGATTTGAATTCTGACACTCTGCCCAGAAGTGTTGCTTTTCTCAAAGTTAGTGGTTCTAGATCCCTGATTCAATCAGGTGCTTCTGTAGAATTTCCAAAGCCTATGAATAGAATGGGTCCAAACAAAATACAAGCCTAACTGCATCAATCCGTGAATGCAAGTCCGGATTTTGTAATCTTGGAAGGGTGTTCAAGCCAGTTTGGAAATCCGACAATGCCAGTGGGCGAATGATATACTGCCAGTTATGTCTTGATGCAAAACAAAATGTTTAGTAATGAAAGCAGAAATAAATTACAAAACAAAACCATCAGTGGTTTCAAATACGTCTGGGACAGAGTGAAAGACTTAGTGGTTGCTGAGGGTGGTAGTGGTAACATGGGGGAGCATGGAGTTGGATAATGTAGGTTAGACACTAGGTCCCAGGTTTGTTAGGGTTATGTGGGCGGACTGGATTGACCCGTGGTCTTTTTCTGCCATCATTGTCTTATGTTTTGATGAATTTTCCAAGAGGCATATTTCAGCAAAAGAATGCCAGTTATTGGCAAAGGCAGTGCAGCAAGAGCAGATTAATGCTGTCAAAAAATCAGAGGTGTCCGTGATCTAAGAAAATATGTAAATTGCCTGTTGCTAGCCTTGCTTGTAGAGCAGAAAGCAGCTAACTAAAAGAAGCTACCATTTTCTTATTAATTTAACACTTCTATCTTGGCAGGAGTCAGTGTCTGTTGAGATTAAGCAGACAGATACTTTATTAGAAGTAGAAGGGGTCTTATTTAGGGTTAAAAAGAAAAGAAAGTCAGTGTGTGTTCTGTGCTGGGAAGGGTACTGTATCAACTTACTTTGCTAAACCAGTAGGAGGAGAGAGAGCTTAATTGGGGTGTGGCTTAGACAATATAAAAGCAGGTGACTCAAATTACAACTTCCTGTTGCTAGCCTTGCTTGTAGAGCAGAAAGCAGCTAACTAAAAAAAGCTACCATTTTATTAATTTAACACTTCTGTCTCAGCAGGAGTTAGTGTCTTTTGAGATTAAGCAGACAGATACTTTATTAGAAGTAGAAGGGGTCTTATTTAGGGTTAAAAAAAAGAAAAGAAAGAAAGTCAGTGTGTGTTCTGTGCTGGGAAGGGTACTGTATCAACTTACTTTGCTAAACCAGTAGGAGGAGAGAGAGCTTAATTGGGGGTGTGGCTTAGACAGTATAAAAGCAGGTGACTCAAATTACAACTTCCTGTTGCTAGCCTTTTTTCTTACTAATTGCCCTCCATCCCACCTATCCTAAGCCAGTTCTGCTTTTATAGCCACTGGATTTGACTGACAACAGGAACTTCCTGTTTGGCAGTAGGAAGGGAAGGATCATGGAGAAACATTGGTTCAAACAACATGAAGTCTCACTATATTATGACAATTGCAGTTTGTCCCACCATTAGAACTGCTCCGGAGGTGAAAGAGTTAACTCCATTCTAAGAATGGAACTTAGAGCACGAGCTCTATTAGAGAAGCTCTGTCTGGGTTATTTCAAACACAAACTGTCAGATTCTTTACTCCGCCTCACTGAACAGTTGCTCCGGAGATTTCTCCTACTGCTCGGTTCATTTCTCGGTTTAAACAGTGTTTTCTCGGTTCAATTTAACCGAGAATATTTTTATTTTAACCATAAAACCGATCGGTTGAAGCTCTGTTTGTGGTATCGTAAGTAATTTATGTTTAAATTCTGTGTGGAACTTGTAAATGTTATCGGTTCGGTTTTGAACCGATCAGCTTACTAAAACTTGAAGTTTACAAAATTAGAGGTTTTAGAGTGCGGTTCCCGGTTCTATCGGTTCTAAAAAACGGAATTTATTACGTTTTTTTCCAAGACCCGTGACACGGTTAGGAACCGATAAGGGTGTCTTGCCTGGCACTGCCGTTTAAAAGGGCAAGTTTTTGGTTAGGCTGGCATTATGTCTGAGAAACCCAAAAGAAAAACCGGGCCCACTGGGTTTCAACACTGTGATGCTTGTGGGGAAGTCTTGCCAAGGCTGACCCACACCACTGTGTATTGTCTGGGGTTTGACCACCTCAATTCAGACTGCCAGATTTGTAAAAAATTTCCTGCAGCCACCCTGGATAAGAGAGTTGGCAGGCTCAGGGAACGAGAGGCCAAAAAGTCCGCTGACCCGGATGGCCAGCCCGGTTTGGTGCCAACCGAACTGGAGGGAGTGCCCTCTGACCAGGGCGGGACTTCCTCGGGCAAACGTAAAGCTGGCTCGGATGAGCCAATTCCAGTAAAGAAAACAAGAAAATCAGCAGGTGTGGAGCCCAGAATTCCTTCTCCAACTGCTGCAGAGATAGCAAGAGCTATTCAGATTGTCCAGTCACTTTCTCCGGTTCCGTCCGAACCGCCACTGTCTGGTAAAAGGTCGGTTCCATCGGTTCAGGAATATGATGTTGTGGAGTTTTATGAACCAGAGGAGGGGGAGGATGATTATGAACAGTATGAATGTGACTTGGAGGGTCTGGGTGTGCCCATTGAACCGGACATCTCCCCAGACAGACCTTTAGAATCTCCCCCTATGCTTTCTGAGTCCCCCTCTCACTTCATGTTTTACAAAAAAGTTGCTGAAACCCTCCAGCTCCCATTAGAGGAAGCCGTGGATGAGCAAGAGGAACCTGATTTTGTAGAAATGATGGATATACCAGAGTCTAGGAGATTGTCTATTCCTTTGCATAAATCTTTCAGGAAACAAACAATAAAGATTTTAAAAACTCCTAATTCTGTGCCTCCTGTGGATAAAAAGATGGACAGGAGGTACACACTGTCAGATCCAATGCAGAATTCCTTTCACAGCATGCAGTCATGTTGGGGTGGTTCAGGCTGCAGCCTGTGATAAAGCTAATATTCCCCTGGCTTCACATCCTCCTGACAAAGATTCCAGGAAGATTGATGCCATGGCAAAAAAAACATGGCAGCGTCCTTGGGACTCAGGCAAGCAAATTACATGGCTTAGTAGCAAGGTATCAAAAATCTAGATGGGACACTGTCATGGCTTTGGCCAAACAGGCCTCTGGCCAGCTTGCTGATGAGCTGGAACAGATGGCTGCTGATGGCATTGAGGCATCCAAGGTGCAGTTTCATGCTGCTGTGGATTTTAATGATGTATCCTCTAGAGTCATGGCTACGTCTGTAGCTTTTCATAGGTTGGCCTGGCTCAGGTGTACTAGCTTGTCACAGGATACCCAGACTAAGGCTATGGATTTTCCTGTGGTGGCAAATTCTCTGTTTGGGGAGCAGACCGAGAATTATATGAAGAAAATGGATGAATATAGGACTACCTATAAGAGTGCCCAAGCCAAGGAGTGCAAGCCACTCCTTAGAGGCAGACCCCCAGGGCTAGGGGTAGGCCTTTCCACAGGCCTTTTTACCAAACCCAGGCCTCCTCTGCTTATGCTCAGAGGGGGTTCTTCAGAGGCAGAGGCAGAAGGGGTGTGGGCAGGCCTGCTCCCACCTCTCAGCCTAAAGCGCCTGCCAAACAGACACCCTGATGGGGTGCCCAGGGCTGATTCTCCTTTACCTGTAGGGGGCAGGTTGGCTTGCTTCATTCAGAACTGGGTGTCTCTAACTTCAGACAAGTGGGTCCTGGAAGTAGTAAGCCAGGGTCTGGTTCTCAGCTTCAAAAAGTTCCCAAAGATGAGAATCAGATCTTTCCCACCTGCAAACTCTTTAGCGACTTTTTCTCTAGAAACAGACGTCTCAACCCTCCTGGCTCTCAGAGCTGTAGAAAGGGTCTCTCCCCTACATCAGGGCAAGGGTCTGTACTCCAGATATTTCCTTACCCCAAAAAAGACAGGAGAATGGTGGCCCATTTTAGACCTCAGATATTTGAACAAACACCTTTTGAAACCAAAGTTCAGAATGGTGACTCTGGCAATGATTTTACCCTCTCTAAGGCCAGGGGACGGCTAGCCTCCCTGGACTTCAAGGATGCCTATTTTCACGTCTAATCAAGCTCCCACGAAGTACCTCAGATTGAACTGCCCTCAGGTCACTACCAGTTCAGAGCAATGCCCTTGGCCTCACCTCTGCCCCAAGGGTATTCACAAAATGTCTGGCAGTAGCAGTTGCTCATTTAAGGAGGCAAGGATTGTTGTTTTTCCCTATCTGGACGACTGGCTCATTGTAGGCCAGTCCCAGAACAGGTAAAATCTCACCTGCAAGTTACCCAGCAGCTGCTCACCTCCTTGGGCTTCTTCTAAATCTTCCAAAGTCAGTTCTGGAACCAGTTCAGGTGCTCACCTTCATAGGTGCAGAGTGGACACAAAGCAGGCAGAGCCTTCCCTACCCTTAGAGAGGGTAAGGAACTTGGTGGCTCTGGCCTCCTCCTTCACTCTGCAGGTCTCTCGACCAGCAAGACACTTTTTGCAGCTCCTGGGGCACATGGCTGCGTCCACAGCCGTAGTGCAAGGAGCAAGATTTCAGATGAGGGACATTCAGTTTCACTTGAGAGCCTTTTGGTCTCAGAAAAGAGACCCCCTTTCCAAGTTGGTCCCAGTGACCCGAACCCTGATCCAGGCCCTCCAGTGGTGGCAGGATCAGAGCAATTTGAGACTGGGGGTCCCCTTCATTCCTCTGTCTCACTCCTTGACCCTCACTACAGATGCTTCCCTCCTGGGGTGGGGGGCCCACATGGGCGATCTCTCCACTCAGGGAGTGTGGTCCCCCCAGGAATCTCTGCTCCACATCAATTTGCTGGAACTCAGAGCTGTCTTTTTAGCACTTCAAGTGTTTTCTGCGTCTGTTCAGAACAAAGTGGTATAAGTCAGAACAGACAACACCACAATGTGGTACATCAACAAGCAGAGGGGCACTCGGTCTTCGGCCTTGTGCACCGAGGCAATGAAGTTGTGGTCTCTGGCCTATTCCCTGAACACTTCCCTAATAGCAGTTCATCTTCCAGGAAAGTACAATGTACTAGCAGATGCTCTCAGCAGGATTTCCCAGGGCCATCACGAATGGTCTCTGGATCCTCAAGTACTGGGGATAGTTTTTGCCAGATGGGGCTCCCCTCAGATAGATCTTTTTGCAGCCCCAGACAATCACCAACTTCCACTGTTCTGTTGCAGGCCCCCAGTGCTGGGCTCAGTCCCCCTGGATGCCTTTCTCCTAGATTGGGAAGGGAAGTTTCTTTATGCCTTCCCCCCTTCCCTCTCCTTTTCAGGTGCTAGTCAAAATCAGATCCCAGCCTTGCAGGGTGATTCTGATTGCTCCAGATTAGAGCCAGGCAGCCCTGGTACCCCTCCTTCTGTCCCTAACAGTCCATCTTCCCTTGTGTCTCCCAGGAATCACAACCTGTTAACCTGTGCCCAGGGAGAGTTTGGAATCAACCTCAAATCCCTCAACCTCAAGGCCTGGCTCTTGAGGAGTTAGAAATTGCTGACCTACACCTTTCTCAGGGTGTTCTTGAAATTCTAAAGGCTTCTAGGAAGCCTTCCACTAGAGCACTCTTATAATTCTAAGTGGAGAAGGTTTTCCATTTGGTGTGCTGGGAAACATATTTCCCGGAATCTGCTGATTTGCCCATTGTTTTGGACTATATGGTCCATCTTAATTCTCTGGGCCTGAGACCAGCTACCCTGAAAGTACATTTGGCAGCTGTCTCTGCTTTTGTTTCAGCAGGAAAGCCCTCCTCTCTTTCCGCTCACCCTGTATTTTCCAAGTTTTTTAAAGGATTACTTCATACTAATCCACCTTTTAGGGATCCGGCCCCTGCCTGGGACCTTAATGTTTGCATTGCCCAGTTAATGCAACCCCCTTTTGAACCTCTGTCTTCTGCAGAGCTTAAGTTCTTAACTTGGAAAACTGTTTTCCTAGTGGCTATCACTTCTGCCAGACGCATAAGTGAGTTGCAAGCCTTGTCAGTAGAAACTGACTTTATTTCTTTCCACAGGGATAAGGTAGTCCTCAGGACTAACAGGAAGTTTTTGCCTAAGGTGGTTTCAGATTTCCGTCTTAACCAATCTATCTCCCCTTCCAGTGTTTTTCACTGAACATTCCTCCTCTGGTGAAAGGAGATTGCACAGTTTAGACGTTAAGAGGGCCCTAAGTTACTATATAGAATGTACCAAGGGTCACAGGTTCGAATCCCTCCAACTTTTTCTCACTTATGGTGAGGTCGGGAAAGGGAGAACTGCCACTAAGAGATCAGTTGCCAGGTGGATTGTCTCTTGTATCCAATTTTGTTATCAGAAACTGGGAGAGTTCCCCCCTCTGGCCTGAGGGCTCATTCACCAGAGGTACAGCCGCGTCTCTAGCTGCTGCCAGAGACATCCCTATCTTGAGATATGTCAAGCTGCTACCTGGAAAGCGGTTCACACTTTCACCAAGCATTACTCCTGGATGTCAGGCCAGGAGAGATGCTCGGTTTGCACAGCTGTGCTTCAGAGCCTATTCCTAAGTAGGTTCTGTCCCTCCTCCATGGAGTACTGCTGTGTAGTCTGCAATTGTCATAATATAGCAAGACTTCATGTTGTTTGAAGAAAAATTAATCACCTTAGTAATGTTGTTTCTTCTAATGGAGTCTTGCTTATTATGACCCTCCAACCTGCCCCTCTCAGAACTTCTACTTGGGTATGGGTGGGCAGCCTAGAGTGAGCACTAGTTGTGCCCATTATATTTTTCCACCCTTCTTGGGGTTTTGGGGTGTGATGTTTTATTTTATCTTATATTACTTCTCATATTATTATATTATACTATTACTTTGGGTCCCCTGTCTTGAGTCTTTGTGTTGGGACCAGCATTGGTATTAATATTTAGGTAGCCAGTTGGCTGGTATGAGTTACAGCTTCCACACAGACCTTAGTGAGTTTTGCTCGTAAAAGATCTGACAGTTTGTGTTTGAAATAACCGACAGAGCTTCTCTAATAGAGCTCGTGCTCTAAGTTCCATTCTTAGAATGGAGTTAACTCTTTCACCTCCGGAGCAGTTCTAATGGTGGGACAAACTGCAATTGTCATAATATAGCAAGACTCCATTAGAAGAAACAACATTACTAAGGTGAGTAATTTTTTCCTTTGTCAACCCTAAAGGAAAAAAAGTAGCTCACTCTCCCCCTTTAGCTGCTAGTGGTCTGATACTGAGTAAGGAAGAAGGAGGCTACTGAAGAATATAGGAAGTTGCTTTCCCAGAACAGGAAGGGTGAGAGTTGTAGGGAGAGGAGAGAGTAAGCATACAGAGAAACAGGAAAGGGGACACAAAATAAGACGTGATAGGAGTGGTGCAGTGCAATGGCAGTGTTCCGGGAGACATTCTGGAGGCTGTGATGCTGCCCTGTTTGCAAGCACCTCTCTGGTCTGAGGGAGGAGGTTGCCCATCTCCAGGCTGACCTGGCTAGGATTTGTGAAACCTCCTCCCCTACCCAGAGACCACCAGGGCCAATGCCACTACCTCAGAGGTTGCCAAGAAAGAGGAGAGGCTGGACCAGGGTGGGCTCGGAGGGAGAGGGTGGTGGAACAGAGTTGCATCCCTCCAGCTGTACCTTTCCACAATTCATACGCTCTTCTGGTGGACAGTGGTTCCTCTATGGAGGCACCTGCAGGGGAAACCAAGGAGGATGCTGGGAACCTTCACAAAGGTCCCACAGAGAAACAACTCCTGGTGGGGACTCCAGTCATTAGGGGGTAGAAATGGGGGAGGAAGGGGAGAGGGAGGTAAGGTGTCTGCCTGGCGCCACAGCTTGGAGAGACAGGAAGCGAATCCTTAGGATCGTGGGAGCAGCTGCACGAGGGAAGGAGCTGGATGTCATTGTCCACCTAGGGACAAATGACCTGGCTAGGAATGGGATCAGAGCAGTGCAAGAGGAGTTTGTACAGTTGGGTAGGGGCCTTAGACAAGTAGCGCATACGGAGGTGCTGCCTGTCTATGGCAAGGGTGATGCTAGGGTACTCCTCACCAGGGAATTCAAGGAATGTTTGAAAAACTTGTGTGCAGCTCAGAGTTTTGGCTTCATTGGGGACTGGGGAGCTACCTGGAGGGATGCTGACCTATACTGGCACGATGGTCTGCATCTGTCGGGGGGGGGGACTAGGATCCTAGGTGAGAGGTATAAATGCTTCATTGGCAAGCATTTAAACTAGTCAAGGGGGAGGCACTGAAAAGGAGCTGGGAAATCCCAGCCTCCCCCCACAAAACACGGTAATTAGTGAGGTAAACACCAAGGTAGAGAAGTCATTAGGAAGCAGGACAGAGGTAAATGTTAAAAAAGGCAAAGGCAGTAAGGACAGGAATGGGGCTAAAAGGGGTAAGGCCATTAAAAAGTGGAGGGTGATGAGTACCACTGCCTGTAGTCTGTGTAACAAGCTCCCTGAACTAGTGGCCTTGATGGAAGAGGGTTGCCTGGATATTGTGGCAGTCACAGGAACGTACACAGAGAACCATGACTGGGATGTCGACATACCAGGATACACAATCTACAGGAGGGACAGGGAGGGTAAAAGAGGAGGAGGAGGAGTAGCTCTCTATGTAAAGGAAGGGATCAAAGCAACAGAACTAAAGAGTAAACAGGGAGCAGATGAGGCACTCTGGGTCATCCTGGAGACAGGAAATGGCCCCACAATCCGCGTGGGGGTTGTATACAGACCCCCATCCCAGGGGGAAGGAATGAACAAGGAAATGATGGAAGGCATCCTTAGAATGGCAGAAAAAGGGGAGATACTGTTGATGGGGGACCTGAATATGCCAGATGTTAACTGGAGCACCTTTGCTGCAGGCACATCCAAGAGCAGGGTCATTCTTGATGCCCTACAAGGGGCATGCTTCAGACAGCTAGTATTGGAACCCACTCGGGAGGGAGCAGTCTTAGACCTGGTACTCTCAAATGGGGACGGAGAAAAGAATCTCAGATTTAGAAGCGGGTAGCCATCTGGGAACAAGCGACCACCAAACAGTGTGGTTCACGATAAACATAGCCATACAATCAAGCCATACAAAAGCAAGAGTATTGGACTTTAGGAGGCTGACTTTGGGAAAATGAGAGAGTGCCTCAGAAATGCACTGCAAACAGGCAGAAGGAGGGTGGAGGAACAATGGGGAGTAATCAAACAGCCATCACAGAGGCAATAAGCCTTTGTGTAAAGCAAATCAACAAAACACAACGAAGGAAAAACCCGCTGTGGTCCTCAAAAGAGGTGGCAGGGAAGGTTAAGGAGAAAAGGATAGCATTCAGGAAATATAAGGAAACACAGAAGGAGCAGGACAAAGAACTTTATCAGTTAAAGCAGAAAGAGGCTGGGAAGGCAGTCAGAATAGCAAAGGTCCAAACCGAGGAAAGGATAGCCAACTCTGTTAAGAAGGGGGATGAGACCTTTTATAGGTACATTAGGGAGCGAAGAAAGACCAAAGAAGGGATACTGAGGCTTAATAAAGGGGAGGGAACGTGGGTAGAGGGTGACAGTGAAAAAGCAAGGATACTGAATGAATATTTCTGCTCAGTATTGACAAAGGAAGAGGAGGGGGAGTTACCTAAACCAAACAAGAGAAACACTCTGAAGACTGGGGATCGATACCAGTCCATTTGCAGAGCAAAAGGGTTCTGAAAAAACTAATAAAATTGAAGGTGGACAAAGCAATGGGGCCTGATGGGATTCACCCAAGAATTCTAAAAGAACTAAGGGTAGAACTAGTGACACCGCTGACTACTCTGTTTAACAAATCATGGGAGGATGGGGTGGTACCTGAGGACTGGAGGAGGGCGGATGTGATTCCTCTTCACAAAAGTGGGAACAGGACAGAGGTAGGAAACTACAGACCAGTTAGTTTGACCTCAGTGGTAGGGAAAATGATGGAATCACTTCTGAAGGAAAGAACTGTTGAGTACCTAGAGGCCAGTGGGGCACAGGACCCAAGGCAGCATGGATTCACGATGGGAAGGTCGTGTCAGACGAATCTAATAAATTTCTTTGGGTGACCAAAGTAGTAGACAAGGGAGTGGCTGTGGACATGGCCTACCTAGATTTTAACAAGGCATTTGATACAGTCCCACCCAAAAGATTAATACACAAGTTAGCCAGCCTTGGAGGGGTCCCAAGGTGGTAGCCTGGATAAAAATTGGCTGAGACAACAGGACGCAAAGGGTAGTAGTAAGTGGAGTCCACAGTGAAGAAAGGAGGGTTACTAGTGGGGTACCGCAGGGTTCAGTACTGGGACCGGTCCTTTTTAATGTCTTTATAAGTGACATTGCAGAGGAACTGGAAGGAAAAGTATGTCTCTCTGCAGATGACACAAAGATCTGCAACAGGGTTGATACACAAGATGGAGTGGAAAGGATGAGAAGGGACTTAGCAAGGTTGGAGGAATGGTCAAATGTATGGCAGCTCAGATTCAATGCAAAGAAGTGCAAGGTAATGCACCTGGGAAACAAAAACCCAGGGGAAGAGTACACAATGGGGGTGAAATACTGACAACAGTAAAAATGGAAAGGGACCTGGGGGTAATTATATCAGATGACCTAAAGGTGGGCAGGCAATGTGAGAAGGCAGTAAGGAAGGCTGGGGGGATACTGGGATGCATAGGGAGAGGCATCAGTAGTAGAAAACAGGAAGTTGTTATCCCTCTGTACAGACAATTGATGAGACCCCTTCTGGAGTACTGTGTGCAGTTCTGGAGCCCCATCTCCGCAAAGACATAGAGTGGAGGCTGTCCAGAGGAGGGCAACCAAAATGATGCAGGGTCAGCACCAGAAGACATACGAAGAAAGACTAAAGGAGCTTAATATGTATACCCTTGAGGAAAGAAGGGAGAGAGGGGACATGATGGAAACTTTCAGGTACCTCAAGGGAATCAACAAAGTCCAAGAGGGTAGCATCTTTCAGAAAAAGAGTTGTGCACGAACAAGGGGACACAATTGGAAGATATAGGGGGGATGGCTCAGAGGTAATGTGAGGAAGTATTTTTTCACGGAGAGGGTTCTGAATGCATGGAACAGCCTCCCTGAGGAGGTCGTGGAGTCCAGAACAGTGGGGGAATTCAAGAATGCATGGGACAGACATAAGGCAGTCCTAGTGCAGGGCAGGAGGAAGTAAGCTGTTGGTTAACTAGGATCTGCAGCTTATCTGTTAGGTAGGAAAATGAGCAGACTAGGTGGGCCAAGCGGTCCTTATCTGCCATCATATGCTATGTTTCTGTGACAGTAGTTCAACCAAAAGAGGATTACTACCACAACCTCTGGGAGGAAAACATTCCTGCAAATTCTCTTTGGGGGCTGAAAACTTATTTGAAATGGATCTTCAGGAGCAAAGTAATCAAATCCAGGACCCCTCTGGAGACCTTGTCATCTTTCCTCCACACATTACGAGTGCCTTTAATTTAATGCCCACTTCACTAACCCCAGCGTCACTGCCAAGCTCCAGAACTCCTTGGTGCCATCTGTGTTTGGTCTCATCAAGCAGGCCAGAGCCTGACCCTCCTGATCAGCCAGACTTCTGGCAAGAGCCTTAGTCCAAACAAAAGTGTCGGTGCTGCTGAACTACCTTGACCGGAAGCTTCTCCACCTTGCAGTGCACAATATCTGCACCCCAGTTCTCGTGCTGTTAAACCTCTGATGAAATGCTTACTGTCTGGAAATGTACCAGAATTGTGGTTCTCCACAAAGGAGGGGCTAAACAGGATTTGAATTCGTACTGATCTATTTCTGTCCTTTCTGTTCTTTCCAAAGTTCTCAAAGTGTTTTCACTTACAACTGACTGAGCGTTTCAGTCTGTACAATTTGGGGGCACTCTATCATATCTGCATTGCTCAAAATCACAACTGATTTCCAAATAGCCTGGATAATGATCTCCTCACTGGTCCCATCTTTGTGGTCTGCTTGACCTTAATTTGGTGGATCATGCAGTACTCTTGCTCAGGCTCAAGACCATAAGTCTCACCCAATCAGCTATCAAATGGTTCAGAAATTACCTGAGTAACTGAACCCAGCTAGTGTCCATACAAGATATTAGGTCAGACCTTGCTATCTTAAATCTTGGGGTTCTTTCAATCCTTGGCCTTTAATTCCTGAAGCACAGTGGGAGGTGTTATCTACACATGCATGTAGATGACACCATACTCTGCTTCACTGCAGTGACAATGTGTGAGATGAATTCAGTACTCCAGCCTGACTTCTACACACTCTCCTCCTGGTTTGTCAACAACTGCTTGATCCTTAATGAAACTAAACATATGGTGTTTGGATTCCAGAACATGCTAACCTATTCAGGTGATCCACTTGCAGTCATAACATCAGATGGCAACACTATTGAGCAAGTCAGTGTATTCAAACATCCAGGAACCTGGCTTGATGTATCACTTACATAGGCCCTGTCCACACTTGCGTTTTTGTAATGTTTCCAGCAGTTGGTAACGTTACAAGACCAGCAAACACCGTGCTATGAACCATGTTTGAAAACCATGCTTAAAACCCTGATCAGAGCAGGATTTTAGCACAGTTTCAGACCGATGCATTTGCCGGTTGGGAATTCATGCGGGCAAGCACGGAGTCTGAGCTCTGTGTGGACGTTCCAACAACTGTGCTAAAATACGGAAAGCAAAACGTTTTGGAAAAGCATTTTGAAAATGCCTGTCAGTGTGGACAGGGCCATACAGGAAGCATGCTGGTCATATCTTCTTAACTGCAGGGCCCAAGCTCAAGTTTCTCTACAGGTCTAAATGCTGCCTCAGAGCTGATGTTAGGAAGCAGGTAGTCTCCCTCTTCCTACTCCCTTCCATTGTCTGTGGAGACATCATATACTGCTATGCAAACTCTGCAACCTCTGGATCGATTGTACAACAAGATGTGCAGGTTCTTCCTGTCCTATGACTGGTCTACCCAACATTGTCTGCTGTATGGGGAGGGTATAAAGGGTGGGGGAGTGGCCCCGTACATCAGAGATGGTATAAAGGCTACAGAAGTTCAGGGAAGACGGGGAGGCTGAGGTAATGTGGGTCACCCTGAAGCCAGGGAATGGAACAGCAGTACACACGGGTGATCTACAGACCTCCAGCACAGAGGGAGTAGGTAGGGAACGAGCGGAGAACATACATGACATGGCAGCTTAAGGCAAAATCCTGCTAATGGGGGATTTCAGTATGCCAGACGTAGATTGGGCCACCCAGGTTGCTGCTTCAGCCAGAAGCACAGCCGTCCTGGAATCCCTGCAGGGGGCTGGACTCAAGCTGCGGGTGCATGAGCCAACCAGGGACAAGTCAGTTCTGGACCTGGTATGGACCAACAGGAACAGAGTCAAAAAAAATACAGGTGGAAGGGATGCTGGGGTCCACTAACCACCATGTGGTGTGGTTCAACATGGAGACATGGACTCAAGTCACACAAGGGCAAGAGGGTTAGATTTCAGGAGGGCGGATTTCACTGAAATGGGTAGATGTATACAAGCAGTCCTGGGGAAGGGATGGGTAGTAGAGGGGGTTGGAAGAACAATAGGAGAAACTGAAAGGAGTCATAGTAGACATAACAAACCAGTGTGTTAGGATAGTGGCCAAAGGGAAAATAAGAAGGAAACCACGGTAGTTCTCCAAAGAGGTGGGGGACAAAGTCAGGGCTAAAAGGCTGAGTTTCAGGAAATATAAGGGGAGCCAAAGGGAGGAGGACAGGGAGGTGTACCTTGAATGTCTAAGGGAAGCAGGGAAGACTGTTAGGAGGGCAAAGGCGCAGACAGAAGAGGGCTTAGCACAGTCTGTAAACAAAGGGGATAAGGCATTTTATAAGTACATCAGTGAAAGAAGAAAACCGGGGATTGCGAGGCTCAAAGGGAAAAGGAGAGTGTAAGAAGGGGGATCTGGACAAGGCAGAAGTACTGAACAAATGCTTCTGCTCAGTATTCACGAAGGAGGGGGAGGGTCAAGGACCACAGTTGGGTTGCAGAGGCAGTTGGGGGGGGGGAGTTGAAACCAGTCCATTCACAGTGGAGGAAGAACTCACAAAGCTGAAGGTGGATAAGGCCATGGGGCCAGGACGGCATCCACCTGAGGTTATTAAAGGAGATGCGACGGGAAGTAGCAGCACCTCTGGTGGCCCTGTTCACAGAATCACTCAACACAGGTGTCATTCCAGAGGACTGGAGGATGGCACATGTAGTCGCACCGCACGAATGCGGCAGTAGGGAGGAGGTGGGGAACTACAGGTCAGTCAGCCTCACTTCAGTGGTAGGAAAGATCATGAAGACACTGCTGAAAGAAAGGATAGTGGCATATATGGAATCCAGCAGTGCTCAGGATTTGAGGCAACACAGATTCACAGCAGGAAGGTCATGTCAAATGAATCTAATAAATTTTTTTGATTGGGTGACTAGGGAAATAAATCATGGAGGGGCGGTAGATGTCGCTTACCTAGATTTCAGCAAAGCCTTCGACACCGTCCCACATAGAAGGCTGATTAACAAGATGAATAGTCTAGGCATGGGAGACAAGGTAGTGAACTTGGTTAGGAACTGGTTAACAGACAGGACATAGAGGGTGGTGGTAAATGGGGTACAATCTGGGGAGGGGGTGACCAGTGGGGTAAAACAGGGATCAGTACTAGGACCAGTCCTGTTCAATGTCTTCATTAGCAACATTGCAGAGGGTCTGGAAGGAAAGGTCTGCCTTTTTGCAGATGACACCAAGATCTGCAATAGGGTGGATACTCCAGAAGGGGTGCAGAAAATGAAAAGGGACCTGGAGAAGATTGAAAGATGGTCAGAGATGTGACAGCTGAGGTTCAATGTAAAGAAGTGCAAAATAATGCACCTGAGTAGAGGGAACCCTGGGGAGAGCTACAGGGTGGGAGGAGCTGACTGTCACCAAAGAGGAAAGGGACTTGGGGGTTATCATCTCTGATGACCTTAAGGTACCAAAGCAGTGCATAACGGTGACTGAGGGCCAGTGGCATGCTGGGATGCATAGGCAGGGGTATCACTAGCAGGAGGCAGGAGGTGGTGATGCCATTGTGTAAAACATTGGTAAGGCCTCACCTGGAGTACTGCGTGCAGTTCTGGAGGCCACACCTGTGCCAGGACATATATATGGTGGAAACTATCCAGAGAAGGGCAACAAAGATGATACAGGGCTTGCACCACAAAACATATGAGGAGAGACTAAGGGACCTCAGTATGTACTCACTGGAGGAGGGGAGACAGCAGGGGGGACATGATTGAAACTCTCAAGTGCATAAACAAGGTGCAGGTGGGGGACATTTTCCAATGTAGAAAAAGTACTAGAACAAGGGGGCACAATATGAAATTGGAAGGGAGCAGATTAAGAGGTAATGTGAAGAAGTTTTTCTACACAGAAAGGGTAGTCGATGCTTGGAATAGTCTGCCACAGGAGGTAGTGGGGCAAGCACAGTGGAGGGGTTTAAGTATGCCTGAGACCTGCACGGGGAAGCTTGAGAGGGGAGAGAGTAATGAAAAGCCATTGATTACATAGGGACAGTGGCCACATACAATGTATAGGGCCTACAGGTGGACTGGATGAGCCTGGCGGTCCTTATCTGCAGACAGTTTCTGTGTGTGACCAGCTTAACTGGACAAGTCCTTCACTCGGACATGACTACCACTGGCTTTCTTTATTGTACAACTATACATAAAGAAATGTCCCCGAGTATCTCCTAGCCCACCTCACAGTCAAGCAGTGCCTACTCACAGAAAACCACGTACTCACTGCACTATAAACTGATAAGGACACTTTTAAGGCCTCTTGATAAAGCATGGTTCCACACGTGAAACGGCAAGATGGCTTCTGCCCTGACGTTTCCTGGCTTCTAAATGCTGTTGAATCGATTACAATGGAATAAAACACTTTTTGCAGCCTCAGAAGTGTCCTCATCAGTTTACAGTATGGTGAGTGCACCATTCATTGTCTGTGGACTGTTACTGCTGGCAGCACCACCATTCACCCCAGTCAGCCTTCATTTGTCTCCTGCCAGTGCCTACTCACTCCATTCAGTAGCAGCACTTACCTTCTCAGTTCCTGGGATGAAGTGTGAATTTGGTAGAAAGGCCTTTACATTTGCAGCACTGGACACCTGCAGTAAACTCCCTCTCCAGCTGAGGAATGCTTCTGACTTGCAAGATTTCAAGTCCAGTCTTTCGAGCCACCTTAGAACTTCCCATGTTTGTTTTGCGTCTGTATCCATGTCTTCCTGTCCCTAACCATGATCATGTATCATAACAGTGTTCTTGTTCTTTATTTGCTGTGACCCCACTTTATTAGCTGCCATGATTACTGTTTGGAGGTACTTGCCTTTACAGGGTTTTTTAGATTGTTTTTTTTTTTTTGCCTTGTAACTATTGCTGCTGAAAAATATTAAAGTAAAAGTGTGAGATTTAGGACCGGGCTTCATAGCCCACTAGCCTGGGGCAGCAATAATCCCTCTGTGTTAAAATTATAAATTTTAATGCGCTCCTGTAAGGGAGGGAGGGGATTGTAACTCTTGCTGAACTTACAGCCAGACGACCCCTTCCAACTTCCTGGTCTGCTGACCACGCCCCGAGCCTGGATGTTTTGTGACATCCTACCAGGGATAGCGTAGGGGCGCACTCCATTGAATGCTATGGGGGAGATTTTCAAAACATTGTTATGCAGCTTTAAGCTACCTTTGACACAAATGAAAGCCACCACTCGACTAATAGGGACGGAAGTTGGAAGGGATCGGCTGGTTGGCAGTTCGGCCAGAGTTACGATCCTATCTCTCCCTCCCTCCCTTACAGGCGTGCATTAAAATTTATAATTTTAACACAGAGGGACTATCGCAGCCTCAGAGTAGCGGGCTATGAAACCCAAACCTATACTTCAAAATGTCCCACCTTTACTTTAACCTGTTGACTGTTGCTATCCTCCATGGGACCTCCATAAAAATGAGATGCTGCATCTCATGGGGTTATCCCGGTTGGAGCAATCTCAAATAAATAAATAACAACAGCTCTAAAATAATTTTGTTTTGCTACATAATTGAATCTCTCAAATACAGTTGTCCAAGAGATAAACCATCTTTGTATTAAACGTATGGTTGAATACCTCAAAACTGTAAAAGCTGATTCACACACAGATTACAGTTACCATTCCTCCATAAGAGATTTTGAATCTTCCTTCCATTGCTGCTGTGATTGAGGGTAACATCATCACCCGTTTAAAACAGTCCATGCTTTAGCATTCTGCTTGATTAATCTACTGATACTGCAGTGGATCAGAATTGCATTGTTTATGTGCACTTTATCAGTACAGACTCTGGTTTATTTGAAACACATTTTTTTTGTCTTTGACACAGCTCCCTGGTGCCACAGCTGACGTGATTGTGAAACAACTTCTAAAGGTATTAAAAGAGAAGGCCCAAAAATATAAAAATATATGTGGTCCCACAGATGGGGGCAGTAACCATGAAGGGTTATGTCTGGAGTAGTCTCTGGGTTAAAAGAAATGTATCCAGGAATTCTGTCTTATTGCAATTCGCACAGAATGACACTTGTCTGTGCAGACATTACAGACTGCTTTCCTTATCTGGTCAAATACCAGAAATTTCTAAACATTTAAAAATTATTTTAAAAGTTCCCCTAAACTTCAGTGCTCTTAGTAATCAGAATGTCCTGAATGAAAAGCAACATAAATTCAGTGAAGTTTTTCACACAAGGTGGCTATCTTTTTAGGGCACAGTTGATGCTCTGCTCATCAGTATGCTTGTTGCCATGTAAACTGCCAAAGCAAATAGCTTGTTTAAGTCTGTTACTGCTTATATATTTCTATGTGCATCTTATTTTCCTTTTGTTGTGCTCCACTGGCTTCGTGATTCAAGCATTTTGGCTGAAAAATATTTGTATTGGTTAAAGCATGACAGAATCAACATCGCTGTTACAAAACTGACAAGAGCTTGAAGCAGGGACAGATGTGTCCCAGAACAGTGTTTAGGGAGTCCACACCACAGGAATTCTGGAGCTGAGTTTGAGTGTTTAGAAACTTATTTAAGAGACAGTGACAAAGGACAGAAGTAACTTCAGCATGTGAATCATTCATTCAAAACATTATCAAGTCCGATAATATAATGTTCAGTGAGACAGAAAGATACTGTTGATGGGAGACCTGAATATGCCAGATGTTAACTGGAGCACATTTCCTGCAGCGACATCCAAGAGCAGGGCCATTCTTGACGCCCTACAGGTGGCAGGCATTAGACAGCTAGTTTCGGAACCCACTCGTGAGGGAGCAATCTTAGACCTCGTACTCTCAAACGGGGGCAGTGAGAGGATCTCAAATCTAGAAGTGAGTTGCCATCTGAGGGACAAGTGACCATCAAACAGTGTGGTTCACGTTAAACTCAGCTACAGAGTCAAGCCATACAAAAGTGAGGGTACTGGACTTTAGGAGGCTGACTTTGGCAAGATAGGAGGAGTACCTCAGAAAAGCACTAGCAAACAGGCTAGAAGGAGGTGTGGAGCAACAATGGGGAATTATCAAAACTGCCATCACAGAGGCAACAAGCCTTTGTGTGAAGCAAATAAACAAATCAAACGAAAGAAAAAGCCACTATGGTTCTCAAGAGAGGTGGCTGTGAAAGTCAGGAAGAAAAGATAGCATTCCAGAAGTATAAGGAAACACAGAAGGAGCAGGACAGAGAGCTGTACCAGTTAAGGCAGAAAGAAGCAGGAGGGAAGTCAGAATAGCAAAGGCCCAAACTGAGGAAAAGATAGCCAACTCAGTTAAGAAGGGGATAAAACCTTTTATAGGTACATCAGCGGCGTGAAAGACAAGGGAGGATAGTGAGGCTGAATAGAATAAGCGGTGGGTGGGCAGAGGGGACAGTGAAAAAGCAGGAATACTGAGCGAATATTTCTGCTCAGTATTCACAAAGAGGAGGAAGTGCCTAATCCAATTAACAGAAGCACTCTTGATAGGAGGTCGATCCCAGTCCTTTCACAGAAGAAAGGGTTCTGCAAGAACTCCTAAAACTGAAGGTGGACAAAGCAATGGGTCCTGATGGAATTCACCCCAGAATTCTAAAAAATTAAGGAAGGAACTAGTGAAACCACTGGCTACTCTTTTAATAAATCATGGGAGGATGGTGTGTAACCGAGGGACTGGAGGAAGGCGGATGTGATTCCCCTTCACAAAGTGGGACCAAGACAGAGGCAGGGAACTACAGACCTGTCAGTCTGACCTCTGTGGTAGGAAAGTGATGGAGTCACTTCTGAAGGAAGAATAGTTGAGTACCTAGAGGTCAGTGGAGCACAGGATCCAAGGCAGCATGGGTTCACAGCGGAAGGTCATGTCAGGCGAATCTAATAGATTTCTTTGACTGGGTGACCAAAGTAGTAGACCAGGGAGGGCTGTGGACATGGCCTACCTAGACTTTAGCAAGGCATTTGACACAGTCCACACAAAAGATTATTAGTCAGATTAACCAGCCTGGGAGTGGGTCCCAGGGTGGTAGCCTAGATAAAACATTGGCTGGACAACAGGACACAGAAGGTAATTGTAAATGGAGTCCACTCTGAAGAAGGGCTGTTACTAGTGGGGTACATGAGGTTCAGTATTGGGTCCAGTCCTTTTAATGTCTTCATCAGTGACATTGCAGAGGGACTGGAAGAAAAAGTATGCCTTTTGCAGATGACACAAAGATCTGCAACAGGGTTGATACACAAGGAGGCATGGAAAGGATGAAAAGGGACTTGGCAAGGTTGGAGGAATGGTCTGGCGTATGGCAGCTAGGATTCAATGCAAAAGTGCAAAATAATGCACCGGAAACAAGAACCCAGGGAAGAATACACAATGGGTGGGAGGTAGTAACAACAACAAAACAGGAAAGGGACCTGGGAGTAATCATATCAGATGACCTTAAGGTTAGCAAGCAATGTGAGAAGGCAGTAGGGAGGGCGGGGGTATACTGGGATGTATGGAGAGGCATCAGCAGCAGAAAACAGGAAGTTGTTATCCCTCTGTACAGACAGTTGGTGAGACCCCATCTGGAATACTGTGTCCAGTTCTGGAGACCCCATCTCCGCAAGGACATAGACAGGATAGAGGCAGTCCAGAGGAGGGCAGCTAAAATGGTGCAGGGTCTGCAAGAGAAGCCATATGAGGAGAGACTAAAGGAGCTTAATATTATACCCTTGAGGAAAGAAGGAGAGGGGGACATGATAGAAACTTTCAAGTACCTCAAGGGAATCAACAAAGTCCAAGAGGGTAGCATCTTTCAGAAAAGAGACTTGCAAGAACAAGGGGACACAATTTAAAGATAGAAGGAGGCGGTTCAGGGGCAATGTGAGGAAGTATTATTTCACAGAGAGGGTAGTGGATGCATGGAACAGCCTTCCTGAGGAAGTTGTGGAGTCTAAAACTGTGGGAGAATTCAAGAATTCATGAGACAGACATAAGGCAATTCTTGTGGGGGGCAGGAAGATATAGGCTGTTGGTTAAATAGGATCTGCGGCCTATCCTGTAGGTAGGGAAATGGGCAGACTAGATGGGCCTAGCGGTCCTTATCTGCCGTCAAAGTCTGTTTCTATGTTTAGAAATTCTGAGGTGTCTGAGAGATGTGTTCCCACCAGAGTTCATATATTCTTCTTCTTCATGTCTTGATTCTTCTGATAATGATTATTGAGCAGTCCGTTCCACTTCTAAAGAGGACGCATCATCATCTTATTCTTCAGTTTTCTTGAATGTTTGCCAGCATTTCAGTAACTTGCAGTTCATCCTAGTTCTAACAAGTTTCAAAGACACATGCATACAGAAATATAGCCACTTCAGAGCTCTTCTAGAGAAGAAGCAGCATCTTTTCAAAACAGATACTGATATGTGCAGATTTCTTACCAGTGAAGGGAAAGGTGTTTATCCATGCTTGAGAATTCTTGCTTCTGTTTTCCTGGCTACTTTTGTGTCGACAGTGGATTGTGAGTGCTGCTTCAAGCAAATCCTCATCAAGTTATGAAACACAGAAATATAGAATTTTATCAGCAAAAAAGGACTGCTTGGCCCACCAAGGCTGCTCATATGGCCCCTGCCTAGTGTGTCTCCACAGACCCTAACTGGTCTTCAGCAACCCTCCCTCCTCCCTGCCTGTTTTCTAATATACTCCTAAATCTGTCCCATGCATGCTTGAAGCAGCCCCCCCCCATTGATTTCGCCCCATCACTTCTGCTAGTAGTCTGTTCGAGACATCTACCACCCTTTCAGTGATGAAATATCTCCTTCCAGCTCTGTTAACCCCCAAGCTTCATGCTTCCTCACATGCCCCCTGGACCTGGTGCTTTTTATTTGAAAGAGACTCCCCTTCTGCACCATGTTCACCCCTGTGAGGTACTTGTTGGTCTGTGCCATGTCACTTCTTGCCCTCCTCTCTTCCAGGATGTACATATTGAGATCCTTCAGTCTCTCTTCACAGGGCTTCTCATGCAACCTCTGCACCATTTTAGTTGCACTCTTCTGGACTGTGTCCACCCTGTGTATGTCCTTTCTGAGATGCAACCTCCATAACTAGACATATTACTCCAGGTGGGGTCTCATTAGGAAGTGATAGTGGAAGGGTCACTACCTTGTACCTCAAATTTGACTTTGTGCCACCATTGAAGGAGTGTTGGTATGCATAAAAACATAACATTTGTTGACAGAAAAGGACCGTATGGCCATCTGCGTCTGCCCATATGGTCCCTGCTAGTCTGTCTCCGCAGACCCTAACTAATCTCTGGCAACCTTCCTGTTTACTAATATTCCCGTGTTTAGCTCATGCATGCTTGAAACCCCCTGCTGATTTTGCCATCCCCACTTTTGTCATGTCTTAGAAACTCTTTATCATACAGACTTTACACAATCTAATGTTGATCTCTATAGAAGGACCCCCAGGATCAGACTTTTTCAGTATCGAACAACATTTGAACAATGGACTTTGAAACCTGTCATCGAGGCACATGTCAGGAAGCATAGGAAAACCAGGAGCAGTTGTAGAATTCGCAGAAAGTATTTATTTGTACTAGTAGAAACGTAAAAAAACTTGCTCTGTAGAACTGTTTACAAAGGCAGAATAAATAGAGAAGATCCTTCAGAGTTTTCCTTCAATCTCTGTATGTCCCTTGCAAGCAATTGCAGCTCTGTCTTATAAGTCTCTGCAACCCCCCTTTCTAAGAAGCATCCTAAAATGTTCTTGTATATTTCAGGCAGATGCAGGCAAGAACACAATGTTCCAGAACTAAGGCCCCTTTTCCACAGCTTCTGCAAAAGACTTAAACTGCATTTCAGGTTAGTGGCTGGCAGTATAGCCTAGAGGTTAGAGTAATGAGCTGTGAACGAGCTTGGTACATCCAGCAGACCAGACCTTGGTTTGATTCTCACAACCTCCGCTTGAATACTGTGTGACTCTGAGCAAGTCACTTAACCACCCAGTGCTCCCAGGTCGTCCCTGAAAACAGGCACCTGTGTCTAGTGGGCCTTACCAGGTTACCAAAGAATAAAATAAACCCCTTGAGTTCCAAATAGCTTTGCAATCATCTCGGACTATAATTATATACATTTCAACAGTAACTATATAGTTTCTAAACAAAGGGATCCCAATATCAGTTACATTTCCACATAATGATTTGCATATATTTTTGTACCAGCAGATACACAAGGAAGGAAAAGACAGAAACAGCAAGGGAGGGTAAAGATAGCGAGAGGCAAAAAGTTGTGAGACTGTTGGGGTGATCAAGTTCCCGGTCTTACAGGAAAATTCGGTTGTGCAAACAGACAGAGAAGAGACAGGAAAGGAAAGAAAAGAACAGATCCCTGCATTCAAACCCTCCGTAATAACTGGGACAGGGTCCTGTTCAACCCTGTCACATACACCCCCCTCCTTAGGAGGGAACCAGTTTTATTAAACAGGTTTCCAGAACTTTCTATTAATTCTCTAATAATATTAGCTTCTAACTTTCAGAAATTAAGCACATGTGCAGTATCCTTTTTTTCTGTAACAGTACAGCAGACAGTAAAGTGTAAACTCATACATTTGTTTTTCAACCTTCAGAATCCTCAATTCATGATCCATATCTTGACAGAACATCAGCATTGATATTCTCTTTACCAGATTTGTGTATAACCTGGAATTTAAATGGCTATAGTGCCAGGTACCACCTTGTGATTCTGGAATTGTTATCTTTCATTTGGTTAAGCAAATAGAGAAAATTGTGATCTGTTATAAGTACAAAGTCAGTTCCTAATAAATAAAACTTGGACTCCATGACCCACTTTGCTGCTAAACATTTATTTTCAATGGTGGAGTACCTTTTCTCTCTGTCATGCAACTTCCTATTTTTATGCACATAATAGGATGTTCCGTCCCATCTATATTTTGACTCAGGACTGCACCTAGGCCTACCTTTGATGCGTCTATTTGTAACAAAAATGGTTTCTTAGAATCTGAGCTTCTCAAAAGAGGGGCTGAACATAATGCAGCCTTAATGGCTTGAAAAGCTTCGTCACACTTTGGGGTCCATTTCACATTATTTGAGTACCATTTTTCCATGAGTTCAGTGAGGAGAGTAGCTAACGCAGCTAAGTTGGGAGCAAGTCTCCGATAACCAGCCAGTCCTAAAAATGACCTGACATATTTCTTTGTTTTAGAGACAGGGCTGTTGGCTACAGCTTCTATTTTAGAAATTTCTGACTTAACTTCTCCATTTCCTAACACATAGCCCAAATATCTGGTTTCCTGCATGCCCAGTGCAAATTTGGTAGGATTAATAGTCAGACCTGCATTTTTGATAGCTTGGATAACTGATCATAGGTGTTCCAGGTGGCTTTTCCAGTCTGGACTGTACACCATGACATCATCCAGGTACTCAGCACAATAACCAGTGTGAGGTGATAAAATTATATTCATGTACCGCTGGAATGTAGCTGGCATATCATGTAAACCAAATGATATAGTGGTGAACTGATAGAATCCAACAGGAATAGCAAATGCAGCTTTGTCTCTGGATCCTTTAGCTAAAGGGAATTGCTAGTAACCCTTGGTGAGATCGAGGGTATTGATATACTTTGCACTCCCCCGTCTGTCCATTAGATAATCTATTCTGGGCATAGGACAACTGTCAAATTCTGACACTTGATTGTTTCCTAAAATCAAGGCAGATTCTAACACCCCCTTCTTTTTTGTTTACAGTTACCATTGGAGATGACCAAGCACTCCTCGACTCTTCTATGATACCCACTTCTTTCATTTTTAGTATTTCCTTAACCATGTCAGCTCTTAACTGCTCTGGTAACCTGCATGTCTTTTGCCTAATAGGGTGAATATTCCTTGGCACTATTACGTGCTTGACCCCTTTTGCTTAGCCTGGTACTGTGGTAAAAGTACTGTTAAATGTCTTTAGCACATTACGAATTTCTGCAGTTTGTTCAGAGGTTAAGGAAACATTCACCTTTACAGTGTCAGCAGTTAGTTTGTTCCAGTCTATCATAAGCTACATCAATATCTTCATCATCAGTTTCTGGTAAAACTAGCGAAGCAGCTTTTGGCATTTTTTCAACCAGTTTCTTGAGGTTAGCATGGTATATCTTAATAGGATTTTTCCTGTCGGGTCTCAGTCTCATAGTTAACAGTGCCAGTACGTCTAAGCACTTCATAAGGCCGTTGCCACTTCATTAACAGTTTATTTTCTGTTGTGGGTAACGGTAGCAAAACCTTTTCACCTGGCTCAAAAACTTTTTCTTTTACCCCATGGTCATACTATACCTTCTGCAGGTTTTGTGCCTCTTCCTGATGACTATGGGCAATTTCAACATATTTTGCCAGCTTCTTTCTTAGGGCACACATTTAAGATGTTATAGATTGTTTCTGAGTGGGGTTATCTTCCCACGTTTCTTTTATCACATCCAGTTGCCCTCTTGTCTGCCTACCATACAGCATTTCAAATGGTGAAAACCCTGTTGATGCCTGTGGCACTTCACTGTAAGCAAAAAGCAGGTAAGGAAAGTATTGGTCCCAATCTTTCCCTTCCCCTTGTATAAACCTTTTCAACATGTGTTTTAGGGTTTGGTTAAAATGCTCAATAAGACCATCTGTCTGAAGGTGATAGGGGGAGGATCTTACTTCGGGTGGGAGCTCTTGCAGCAGGCTATAACAGTCAGGACTATGCCGCAGGCACTAGGACCCTCCGGAAAACTTCTCAGCCAGCAGTACCAAGCAGGGACCGCCCCCGACGTTGGCCCCGGCCCATCAGCCCTGGTACAAAAAGGGGCGGACCCAGCTCCACCTCAGTTCTTTTCCTGCTGCGTCCCGCACATGTGAGAAGAAACCTACACTACTCAGCTTGCCAGGAAGAGCAAACAATGTTATTTTTCAACCCGTTTTGTGCCGTTTTTCAACGTTTTTTTCAAATATCTCGATGGATGTCTTCACCGTCGTTGGTCTCTTCGGAGATGCATCAGAATAAGTGTGACTGCGGATGGCAGATCCCTTCCAAAGATGGGCACAGGCGCTGCATCTTTTGCCTCAGGCCGGACCCTGATCCGACGTCTCAAGGCCATGAAGGCTTTTTTGTTGGAAAAGAAGATGGATCTACACACTTCGGAGAAGGGGAAGCACAAGGAGAAGACCAAGCGCCACGGGAAAGACCGTAATAGGTCCCAACACCGGTCCCGGTCGCGGCCTTGTTCTCGCTCGCGGCCCTCTCCCAAAAAGGCCCGTGTGTCCCCGGGCCCAGGTGAGTGTCCAAAATTGTCCCAGGCCAAGGCCGGCCCATCAGGGGAGAAGCCAGCCAAGCCTAAGGTGACCCCGCTAAGGGTCACCACCAAAAGCTTGGAGGTGAAAGCTTTGGCCCCACCTCTCAAGGCACCGGCACTGCCTGCTAAAGGCACGCCTCTGGAGCTGAAGGACTCTCCGGCACCCCAGAGACACCCGTCATCGGTCCCACCTCCAATGCTGGTTGAAGGGTGAAGGGTTTGTGTGACCCGAAAGAGCAGCGTCCCGTTTCCCAAGTCCTCCTCCCCGGACTCCCAGGAGGCTTCGCCCAGCGGGCTGGCGTCCCGGATACTCCCCTGCGGGCCGGCGGCCAAAATTTTCACGAAGGATGAGCTGCAGGAAGAGTTCTCCTTTTGGTGGGGGCAGGTCCAGAAGCGGGCCCCCTCCCCCGACCAAGCCGGCCCAGTCACCGGTACCGGACCTGGCAGGCAAACCACAGCGTGGAGGTGAGCCTTCCCTGAGGAAGTCACCCGAGCGGCCGCCTACACCTCCACCCAGGGCTCGTTCCTGCTCCCGGTCCAAAGACCACCACCGACGCTCCAAGGACTCTGGAGACCGTCACCGGTCCAGGTCTCGCACTTGCAGCCCTACTCGTTCCTCTGGGCGAGAGCGCTTCCGATGTCTGTCCTCTGACAGACGTCAGTCTACGCTCCGTCGCCGATCTTGGGACTGGAGCCGGTCTTCGGACCAACAACAAAGGGAGACTGGTCACAAGGAGAGATCAGACTATTCCAGACCTAGTAGTCGGACCTCCTCTTCTTCATCGGCATCCTCTTCCTCTTCCTCTCTTGGGGTCGGGGGATCCCCGGGAGAGAAGGACCAGCCTCGCTCGCCTCCGGACGATACGACCTTTATGGACGTCATGAGGCATATCCAGGCCTCCAATGAGTGGGAAACGGAGGACCTGGATCCAGAACGCCGAAGGTTGGCCAGATACCTGAGGCAAAAGGAGCCGAAACCATTGGTAGTGCCTCCTTTGGTGGACACTTTCCAGGACCTGACCCAGACTACCTGGAAGCGTCCGGCCTCCATCCCGGCTGTTCCCAAGAAATCGGACAGGCTGTATAAGGCCCCGAGGGCAGGAGCCTTTTTAGCAGAAAACCCTCAGGCAGACTCTTCGGTCATTACAGCTGCCCATGACAAGTCCAGGCAGCCGAAACACCTTAGCTCGCAGCCTCCCGATCCGGAGTCTCTTTATTTGGACCAGGTGGGCAAGGTTTACTCTGCCTCCACCTGCTCCATCCGGTCCCACAACTTCCTGACTCATATGGTCCAGTACCAGAATGCTCTGTGGGAGAGGGGACAAGAGCTACTGAGAGCCATGCCAGATTCCGAGCAGAAGACGGAACTTCTGGATGTACCTAAATCGGGCTCCGCCATGGGTTCTCATGTCCTGAGAGCCTCGTACGACACTGCAGATATGGCAGCCCGGGCGACCGTTTCAGGGGTTTGCCTTCAGTGCCATGCCTGGTTAAGAGTTTCGGGCTTTCACCAAGATCTGCAGTCCAGTATCAAGGATCTGCCATTCCAAGGTACTGTGTTGTTTGGGCAGGAGACGGAATCTCTAATTTCACATCTCCAGGAGTTGGGCAAGTCCATCTGGTCGGTCCGCCAAATGTACCGCGGCGACCAGTGATGGCAAAGGAAACAGCCTTTTCACAAGCCCTCAGGTGGTCAAGGTGGACAAGCCCGTGATAACCCGAGTCAGAGAGGCGGCTTCCGTAGGAGAGCCGGTAACCAGCATCCTGGAGGTGCTCCTAACCATCGGCCCAAGTCCTCCCAGGCCTCTCTGCCTCCACCCGGCTCAGCCCAATGACTCCCTTCTGCCCCACCCTCCAAAGGAATACTCCGGGGAGACAGTCGGGGGCCACTTCTCCCTTCATCTCGAAGGGTGGAGCTCGATAACTGCAGACCAATGGGTCCTGGATATTATCAGGAGAGGACACACGCTAGAGTTCACGGAGTTCCTCAAATACTCCACCAAAGTACTCCCAATATCCTCCTTCTCACATCCAACTTATAGAAGGAGAAATTCAGACTCTCTTGCAGAAAAAAGCAATAGAGGTAGTCCCCTTGCATCAGTGGGGAAAGGGGTTTTATTCCCACTTCTTCTTGGTCCCCAGAAAGACGCAGGATCTTCGACCCATTCTGGACCTCAGCTCTCTCAATCTCTTTATAGAGTACAAAAGGTTCAGGATGGTGACCCTTCCAGGTCTACTTCCCCTGCTGCACCAAGGAGACTGGCTTTGCTCCCTAGACATGCAGGATGCATGATCTCATGCAGGACGCCCTACAGTATGGCACAGTGGGTTAAGGCTCTGAGCTGCAAATCTGGAGACCTGGGTTTGAATCCCACAGCCCCCTAGGTGCATACTGTGTGACCCTGAGCAAGTCACTTAACTTCCTTGTGCTCCCAGGTTGCACCTGCAAACAAGCTTTCAGCTTAGTGTGTCTCACCTGGTAAAATAACTGGTAAAAAAAAAAGGATGCATATATGCATATCGGGGTCTTCCCTCCTAACCGGAAGTTTCTGAGGTTCCACTTCCAAGGGGAGCACTACCAATTCCAAGTTCTTCCGTTCGGTCTCTCCTCCGCTCCTCGAGTCTTCACAAAGTGCTTGGCAGTGGTGGCTGCGGCTCTAAGACATCAGGGGCATTACGTCTTCCCTTACCTCGACGATTGGCTACTTACGGCCCTGTCCAGGTCAAGTCTGCTTCAGGCTCTCGGAGATACCTATACTCTGTTCCGAGAGCTGGGGATCACCCAGAACCTTCAGTAATCATCCCCGAGCCCAGTCAAAGACACGTCTTCATTGGAGCGATCCTGGATTCTGTCCAGGGCATGGCCTTTCTACCCCCGGACAGGGTCGATCACCTGCGGGAGATTGCCAAATGGATCTCAGTAACTCCTCAGGTTCCAGTAAGGAACTTCCTCAGGCTGTTGAGGCACATGGCGGCGGCCATTCCGGTCACTCCTCTGGCTTGCCTCCACATGCGGGTCCCACAGTGGATGCTCAGGGTGCAGTGGGACCAGGGCTCCGACGATCTAGATTTTCTAGTCAGGATCACCGAGCCTGTCAGGAGAACTTTGCTTTGGTGGATGGACCCCTAGAATATGGAGAAAGGGGTCCTGTTTCATCCGGAGCCACCAGGTCAGACCCTAACGACAGATGCATCAGATCTGGGATGGGGAGTGCACCTGGGTACTCGTCAAACGCAAGGGGTTTGGACACCCGAGGAGCAATCTCTCCATATCAGTGTACTGGAGATGCGAGCGGTCCTCTATGCCTTGCAGGCTTTTCAAGAGGACCTAGTGCCGGGCTCTCTTCTAATTCAAACAGACAATATGGCGGTCATCTTTTACATCAACAAGCAAGGAGGCACTCATTCGTATCCCCTTTGCAGGGAGGCGATGAGAGTCTGGTACTGGGCACTGGAACGACACATTCTGCTGTCAGCGGTACACGTTCCAGGCATCCTAAACAATCTGGCCGACAGCTTAAGCAGGTCTCGATCCAGAGCACATGAGTGGGAGCTGTTACAATCCGTAGCAGATCAGCTCTTCAACAAGTGGGGTCATCCAGAGCTGGACCTTTTTGCGTCACCACGCAACACCAAACTGCCAATTTTTTGCTCGCAGAGCACGCGCCTGGAGTTTTCTGGCCAGACGCATTATCCCTTTGCTGGGCAGGGAGGTTTCTCTATGCCTTCCCGCCCTTCCCTCTCATTCAGAGAGTCTTGCTGAAGTTGCAGGCAGAAGGGGCTTGAATGATTCTAGTAGCCCCCTGGTGGCCTCTGCAGATTTGGTTCCCACTTCTGCAGCAGTTGTCCACGGAACCTCCAACTCCGCTGCCCATATGCTCACAGTTGCTATCCCAGGAACAGGGATCGTTGATCCATCCGGACCTCTGTTCCTTATATCTGCATGCTTGGCTCCTTCAGACGTAGCCCAACAGAGATACAGGGTCTCCCCGGAGGTAGCGGCAGTCCTAGTGTCGGCGAGGAAGCCCTCCGCCTATTCTGTGAAATGGAAGCTGTTTTGTTTATGGGCCTCGTCACAGCATTTGGACCCTGTCACCTGTCCAGTGAACTCAGCGTTATCGTACCTCCTCTCCTTGTACCAACATGACCTGAGTTACTCTATTAAGGTGCACACGTGGGCTGTCTCTGCCTGTCATGCTCTGATTGGAGACAAGGCTTTGGCACAGATGTAGCCCGCACCTTTTTGAGGGGAATTTTGCATATGAGACCTCCCATTAGGGATTATTCCTATCCCACCCTGGGACCTCCTTTTTGTGTTGGAGAAGCTTACCCTCCCTCCTTTTGAACCGGCAGCGGATTGTGAGCTGCGTTTCCTTTCCTGGAAGGTGTGTTTTTTGGTTGCTATTACCTCAGCTTGAAGAGTTTCTGAGCTTCAGGCTCTGATGTGTAAAGAGCTGTATTTGGTTTTTCACAGGGAAAGGGTTTCCCTTTGAACAAATCCTAAGTTTCTTCCAAAAGTGGTCTTGGAGTTGACCCTCAACCAGTCGGTTGACCTTCCAGTCTATTTCCCTTCCCTTTCTAATAGAGGGGAAGCTCTCCTTCACACATTGGACGTTCACAGAACACTGAGGTATTACCTCAAAAGGACGGCTGTGCACCGTCAGTCGGAGCAACTCTTTGTGGCCTTTGCACCACAATGCTTGGGCAAACCGGTGACCAAGCAGACGATTTCAAAGTGGATCGTCCACTGCGTATCCTTTTGCTATGAAAAGCACAATAAACCCCTACCGGGTCCAGTCAGGGGTCACTCCACTAGGGGAGTGTCTGCATCTTTTGCCGCCCTGAGGAATGTCTCCATAAAGGACGCATGTGTGGCCGCTACCTGGAACTCGGTGCATACCTTTGCCAAACGTTACAGCTTGGATATAGTCTCCAGACGTCGTGCCGGTTTTGGTCTGGCTGTTTTGCAGGGACTTTTGTCCTAGGCCTCTGGAGTCAGTATTTTCCACCTCCCAGGGTCGACTGCCTCTTTGGCGTGGGACTGCTTGGTATTCAGTCCTGACTGTTATAGCCTGCTGCAAGAGCTCCCACTCGAAGTAAGATAGTACAGTTATGTAAGAACTTACCATAACAGTAGATCTCCGAGAGGAGCTCTTGCAGCAGGCGTTAATTTCCCACCCGCCTCCCCCTCAAGGTGTGCAGATCTTCATCTAGTGCTTCATCTCTTACTCTTGTCAGGGCTTGTTCACGGGCCTTGGCGGGGGAACTGAGGTGGAGCTGGGTCCGCCCCCTTTTGTACCAGGGCTGACGTCGGGGCGGTCCCTGCTTGGTACTGCTGGCTGGGAAGTTTTCCAGAGGGTCCTAGTGCCTGCGGCATAGTCCTGACTGTTATAACCTGCTACAAGAGCTCCTCTCAAAGATCTACTGTTACGGTAAGTTCTTACGTAACTGTACTTTCTTATGGCAGTGATACCTAGTAGTCTGTACAACTCCTTAAAGGGGCACTGTCAGCTTTTCCCCTCAGTTATCGTTTATTTTATAGTAGTGGCTCTCTAGGCACATACCTGTGTAAATGCTTTTGTAGAATGCCCCGCATCAAAGAAAACACAATCCATGTACCTGTTTTTTTATAAATTAGCATCCTTTCCATTACATTCGTCCTGCAGTTAAATTCCCTGCCCACCAGAAGCAGATTGGTGGCGAGAACGTGCCGAGAATGCACGTCTACCGGAAACGCTGTGCCGACATGCACATTTTAACATCCCCAACCCAATAACCACATAATCCAGTGCATCAGAGTTATTTTAAGGTCCTCCTGGTATTTGTAACAAAAAATGAGCACTTGTTCAGCCGCAAAATAGTATTGGAATCTGGTGCCTAAATCCCGTGCATGCGCATTAGCTCCCGGAGGACAGATCCCACGCAGGTGTGACAATGTACTGCTATTGCGCATGTGCGGAATTTCGGCATCAGATTCCAATACTATTTTGTGGTTGAACGAGGGCTCATTTTTTTGTAGCAACATCTTCATGAATTCCAGGCCAGTGAGATCTATACAGCAATCTGGCAAGAGTGCGATCCCTCCGAGTGACCAGCCATAGGACTGTCATGTGCTATCTGTAACAACTGTGTTCTGTTCTACTGTGGTATAACCAGTTGTTCTATCTGGTCCAGGTTTAACCCATATTCTGTACAGTAACCCATTACATTTTTTAAACATCGGTTCACCCTGTTTTAGTTTCACCCCCAGCTGCTTAAAATAACCCTTTCTCTGAAAGAAAATCACAATCAGTGATCAGTTATTTTCAGCATTTTCATATATTTAACCCCTTATGTCCATTGCTGCTTTGGCCATTGGGAGGTTGTGGTAACTCTTTCAAAAGTTGTCAAGTATGCTTCGATCTCATCCGAGAGACACATCTTTGTAAGTATAATGGCTTTTAAGTTGCTTGTGTGTCGCTCATCTGGATCTGCCAGATCCTCTGCCTTTGAAAGCTTGCAAGGCATCCAGCCATCGCTGCTCCTGTTGCTGCATCTCTTCTCTCATCTGCTGCTTTTCTTCTCTCCTCTGCTGCTCCTGTCGCTGCATCTGTTCTCTCCTCTGTTTCTTCATCTCTGTTTGTTGTGTAGCCCACCATTTGAAAAAGGCAGTCAGGCGTTCAGGTTCTGTCACTGACTGTTCTTTTTCCATAACAGGCGCTAACTGTACAGACTCAGCTTGGACTTCTGTATCTGCTAGTTTGGCTGCCATTCTCCTGATAACCACTCCTGGACTTGCTGCTACGGAATCCATACCTTTCTGTGTGCTTCCCTGGTACTAGGTCCAGTACCCACGCACAAAACTCCTGGCTTAGAGTATGCACAGCATAAATCCCACTTAGGCTGACACTATCTGTCATCAAGGTACAGGTCAGGAAGCACAGGAAAACCAGGAGCAGTTGTAGAATTCACAAAAAGTATTAATTTGTACTAGCAATAATATAAAAAAAAAAACTTGTTCCGTATAACTATTTACAAAGGCAGAATAAATAGAGAAGATCCATCAGAATTTTCCTTCAATCTCTTTGTGTCCCTTGCAAGCAACTGCAGCTCTGTCTTCTAAGTCTCTGCAACCCCCCCTTTCTAAGAAGCATCCTGTTTTTTTTTCTAAAATGTTTTTGTATATTTCAGGCAGGTGCAGGCAGGAATACAGTGTCCCAGAACTGAGGCCCCTTTTCCACAGTTTCTGCAAAAGGCTTAAAAATTGCATTTCAGGTTAACCCCTTGAGTTCCAAATAGCTTTGCAGTCATCTCAAACTATAATTATATACATTTCAACAGTAACACTATGTAATTTCTAAACAAAGGGATCCCAATATCGGTTACATTTCCACATAATAATTTGCATATATTTTTATACTAGCAGATATGCAAGGGAGGAAAAGACGGAAACGGCAAGGAGGGTAGAGAGATAGCGAGAGGCAAAGAATTGCGAGACTGTCGGGGTGATCAAGTCGTAGGTCTCACAGGAAAATTTGGTTGCGCGACCAGACAGAGAAAAGACAGGAAAGGAAAGAACAGAACAGATCCCTGCATTTAAACTCTCCATAACAACTGGGGCAGGGTTCTATTCAACCCTGTCACAAAACCCTATCGCATTTTGTCACTTGACAATGTTGCCAACAGCTAAAATAAAGTGGCACAAAAAACATTTTGCCATAAGAGGTCACACAAAAAAAAATCCTGAGCCTGTGCTGTCATGGGTTTCATTACAGCCTCCATGTTTATAGATCTTCCAAAAAATCCATCTTCTTCATAGTGTTGCTCTCTTCGGTCTCTGAGCCGGAGGCGGCAGGACCACACAGGAGGAGAGGCATCACCAGTAGAAAACAGGAAGTTGTTATCCCTCTGTACAGACAGCTGGTGAGACCCCATCTGGAGTACTATGTGCAGTTCTGGAGACCCAATCTCCACAAGGACATAGACAAGATGGAAGCTGTCCAGAGGAGGGCAACTAAAATGGTGCAGGGTCTGCACGGAAGACACATGAAGAGACTAAAGGAGCTTAATATGTATAGCCTCGAGGAAAGGAGGGAGAGGGGACATGATAGAAACGTTCAAGTACCTCAAGGGAATCAACAAAGTCAAGAGGGTAGCATCTTTCAAAAAAAGAGGTGTGCAAGAACAAGGGGGCACAATTTGAAGATTGGGGGGGGGGGTCGGCTCAGAGGTAATGTAAGGAAGTATTTTTTCTTAGCGAGGGTTGTGGATGCATGGAACGGCCTTCCAGAGGAGGTTGTGGAGTCAAAAATAGTGGTTGAATTCAAGCATGCATGGGACAGCCATAAGGCAGTTCTAGGGAGTGGGTGTAGAGGTAATAAGAAGCAGGCTGCTGGTTAACTAGAATCTGCAGCTTATCCATTAGGTAGGGAAATGGGCAGACTGGGTGGGCCAAGCGGTCCTTATCTGCCGTCAGATTCTGTGTTTCTATGTTAGCCTGAAGAAGGGGAAAGATAGGTGGAGGAGGATAAGGGTAAGGCAGAAATTATTAATGTGAGGATGGTGGAGTTTGCAGATATTAGAAGATTCCTGGACAAAAACCAGCATGGATTTTCAGTGGGGAGGTTGTGTCAGACAAATTGGATTGATTTGTTTGACTGGATCACAAAGGCAGTATACATAGGACAGGCAGTGGATGCACTGTAACTCTATTTTAACAAAACCTTCGACTCAGTCCCACATGGGAGAATGGTTAAGAAATTAGAGGATCTGGGGTGGGGACACATTTGAAAGATGGGTCAGGAACTGACTAGGTGGAAGAACACACAGAACAGTTTTAAATAGAAACTTCTTGGAGGTAAGGAAAGTCACCAGTGGGGTACCTCAGGGATCAGTCGTAGGCACTATACTTTTAAGCATCTTTATCTACAACATCTGGGGAGGGATCCAAAGGAAGATGTGCCTATTTGCAGATATCACAAAAATCTGTGGTAGAATGGAGAGTGGCAAAGTGGTAGTAATAAATCTTGGCAGACTTGCTGGGCTCTTGGTCTCCATTCGCTGTCAGATTCAGTGTGTCTGTATGATGGAGGGTCATAAAATTGTAGGGGGATGTGAAGGGACTAGAGAAATGGTCACCTGTCTGGCAGTTAAAATACAGTGCAAAAAAGTGCAAAGCTATGCATTTAGGGGTCAGAAACCCGAAGACAGAATACAGAACAGGAGATGTAGCCTCGGAAAAAGCAATAAAAGTCTTGGGTGGGGGGGGGCTTAATAGCAAACAACTTAAAGCATGTCAGCGCAGTGCAGCAGAGCAGTGGAGAAGGCAGATAGGAAGCTTGGGTGCATAGGCAGATAGATCAGCAGCAGAAGTGAGGTAATTATGCTGCTGTATAGATCCCTGGTGCAGCCACATTTGGAGTATTGTGTGCAGTTGTGAAGACTGCATGCAAACCAATCAATCAATCAATCAAAATCTTTATTTATTCAGGCGGACATCATTGAGCGAAGCTCATTTACAAGATGGACCTGATAGGTCAAGATCAAAATAAGGTACAGTAGCATACATAAACAAATACAGAGAAAGAGACAAAGACTTATATATAAATAAACAGCTACAGTAATAAAAAAGTATATACAAGCAAGGTAGGTAATGATTTTGGACCACAAAACAAAATAATTCAGACAGGTCTGACCCAGATGACTGTAAGGTAGTGGAATTGGTCAGGTTATGTTGTAATTGGGTAGATACTTAAGCAAGTAGAAATGGGGGGATAAAAAAAGAAAGGGAATGGCAATGGATTTTAGGATGTATTGTAGCTAAGTTTAGAAAAAGTATACTAGGCTTAGTGAAAGCAGTTGCATATCTCAGGAAAGAGACTTATGAAGAGCTTTTTAAAGGATGCTATAGGGATGAAGGTGTTCAACTTTAGGGTCTTCTGCAGAGAATTCCAGGTAGATGCTAAGTAGTAGCTGATTGCAGATCTCCCATGCCGGGTACAGACTTTAGGTATCTTCAAGGTGATAAGGTTATTGCTTCTTAGGGCATATGATCTAGGTGTAGCCAGGTAAAGCAATCAGAAATATAAGATGGAAGTTTGTTTGACAGAGCTTTGTAAATCCATAGTGCAGCATTTTTATTCCTCCTAAGGTGTAAGGATGTCCAGCCAACAGCATTATAAGAGAGCAGTGATGAGTGTTGAAAGGAAGATCTGTGATGAATCTTAAAGCTCTGTGGTACAAGGTATCCAATTTACTTAAATAGGACATAGTACAGTGGCCATATAGGAAATCTGCATAATCGATGAGAGATAGAAATGATGCCTGTATTAGTCTCTGTTTAGACTCCTTGGTTAGATAATGTTTGATTCTGAAGAATAGGCCGAGCCTCTGTCTGAGTTTTTCAGGAGCTCCTCAACATGTTGAGTGTAATCAAGTCTATTATCAATCCATACCCTAGATATTTGAATTTATCCACATAATCAAGTTTTCTCCAAGGATGGTGGATAGTTGGGGAAGAATGTTTGATGAGAGAGTGGTAGAATATATATTGGTGGAAAAGAACATAGCCTTTGTCTTCTTGGCATTTAATAGTAGTTTCTTTTCAAGTAGTTGATGTTGCAGCAGGGAGAATTCAGATTGTAATAACTCACAGGCCTTTGATGATGAGGGGTTACTGACATACAAGACAGTGTCATCAGCAAAAAGGTGGACATTGGCAACAGTGAGGTTGGAATCAATGTTATTGATATAGACAGCAAAGAGGATAGGGCCCAGGATGGATCCTTGCGGTACTCCCCTTAGAAGTGGTTTTGAGGAGGATAGGACACCTTCATTTTTCACCTGCTGTATTCTGTCAGTGAGGTAACATCTGAACCACCCAAGAGGTTGAATCCAGGCCTATGGGTGCAGTGAGAAATTAGCAGCTCATGATCCACTGTATCAAAGGCTTTACTTAGGTCTAGAAATACAGCACAGATGCTGTTTTTTTGTCTAACTCAGTTTGCCAATCATTTGTTACTTTTGCTAATGCAGAAATGGTACTGTGTCTGGTCCTAAACCCAGATTGAGCAGGGTTAAGTGAGGTTATTAGCATCGAGGTAGTCTCTTAGTTGGATACTCACCAGTTTTTCTAACATTTTAGACCGCAGGTAGGATGGATATAGGTCTATAATTGTTGAGATCCATGGGGTCCCCTGATTTGAGGAGGGGAAACACTTGTGCTGTTTTCCACAATGTAGGAACAGAACCAGTGGATAAGGACAGATTAAAAAGATGAGTTAGGGGAACTGCAATGGCATGTAGAGCAATTTTTAAGAAGTAGGGGTCCAGAGAGTCTGCACCTGCACTTTTCTTGGTGTCTAGATGTAGCAGTAGGTCTTCCACTTGTTTTAATAAAATGGGCTTGAAGGAGAATGAAGAGGCAGCCTTCTGACCATCGATAGACTGGAATTTAAGTTGTAACCGTAGTAGATTTGCTGGGGAGGAATCAAAAGCTAGGCCAGCCGTAGTGAAATGATTATTGAATGCATCTAAGATTTCACGCTTGTCAGTGATAACAGCATTGTTAAGGTGCACTTGGGATGGCAAGGAAGTACTGGAGTCCTGCCCTAGGATCCCCTTGATGGTGCCCCAGAATCTGGCTGGGTTAAGGTAGGAGGCATCAAGCTCGGCTGTATAGAAGGCAGCTTTGGCTTCTCTCACTTTTTTGGTGCAGCTGTTTCTGGCTTTTCTGAACTGAAGCCAGTCAGACGGATCCTTGGTCTTTCTAGCCCTTTTCCAGAGTTTATCTCTAGCAAGCAGTGCAAATTTAAGATCGGCAGAAAACCAGCGGCAGGATTTGCTTTTTATTCTAACGCTAGAATAACAAGGACAGGGATGGGGTTGAGGCAGTGCAGAGGAGTGCAACAAAAAGGATTCAAGGGCAGCAGAAGAGAATTTATTTATAGAAAAGCTAGAGAACCTCAATCTGTACACACTGGAGACCGGGGTGGGGGACATACTGTAACTGTTATAATGAATGGAAATAGGGGCACAAGGGGGAACTCGAAGCTGCTGAGAGATTCAGGAAGGATGTCAGAAAGTATCTCTTTACATAGAGGGTGGTGTATAAGTGGAACGGGCTGACAGAGTCGTTGGTCAGTGCCAGATCAGTGGAGGGAGATTTCAAAGGAGACGTGGGACAGACATATGTGGCCGGTGAGCATAGTGAGGGAAGATGATATGGGGGAGAGGGGGGTGACCATTAGGGCATTCTCATCATACTGTAGGTTGGGCTGGGCAGAAGAGATGGGCAGTGGGCCTTTTTCTGCTGTCATTATGATTTTTCGGGGACCAGAATGTACAAATAGCTTTCGAGTCTTGTTTGCTGCATCTCTAGCTCTATATTGTAAAGAATTTATTGTCTTTATAACAGTTTCGGTACTTTTTAAATAGCGTTGTCTCACAGCCCTACCACATTCAACAACATTCAAAAACTGTTACGACAGGTGTGGGCCTGACAAGGCATGTTGCTTTGACAAGTCTACCTCGAGCCACCACTCCTTTGTGGGTGAGTGTTCTGGTGCTGGACAGTCTCTTGACCAGGAGGATAAGCAGTCCTCCCGTAGTCACTATAAGAAAATGTCCAGGCGTGGGGTGGAGCTAGCCGCCAACTGAAGCAGACGCTTTTGGCAGAACTCCTCATTAGCGCCAGTATAAACTTGTTCTTCAGTAATTCTTTCTGGTTTTTATTTTGTAAATGTAGTATCAGTCAGTAGCTCTTCTACTGAGGTTTCAACAAAACCTTTTTTGGCGACCTTGAAGATGGTTAAGTTGTGGCAGGGCCAGCAACAAGATCCCGGACCATCAAAGAATGTCAAGCAGCTGGCAGGAGTGTTGAAAGGAGGAACTGCCGCACTGAACCTCGAGTACTCAGAACCAACAAAGTGCTATTGGATATGCTGGAGCTTAAAGAAGACTTTAAACTCGCAGTGGGAGATCTCAACAAAAAAATCTACTCTTAACTCTAGAGTCCTCATCATTGAGACTAAAATGGACACACTACAAGCTGACATGAAGGTGAACACAGATAATGGGAAGAAGTCTGCAGCGGTGACCTCAGGACTGGTCCGAGAAAGCAAGCTCCTCCAGCTGTGCTCAGAACATTTAGAAAACAGTACTTGCTCTGCAATATAGTGACAGCAGAAAAAGACCATTGGCCCATTCAGTCTGCCCATAAAACCCTAACAAACTCAGGACCTATGGTCCATACAGGGTTCTAATCCACACTATCCACCCTCATGTTCCCTGACCTACTGTTACCACCCCAAGCAACCACTAAGCCCTTCACTCTGCCTCAGCCATGTTTGAAACCATTGATTGTTATGGCACCCACCATATCAGCTGGCAGATTGTTCCATGGGTCTTCCACCCTTTCTGTGAAATAAAACTTTCTCACTTTCCTCTTGACAGCCCCCCGCCCCCCTTATCAGTTTCCACTCGTGCCCCCATGTTCTTGATCCATTACTTATGGAAAAAGGAAAGTTGTTTAACCAGGAAAGGTACACTAAGCCACAGCTTGTTTCCAGGTGTGACCTGGGAGCACAAGGAAGTTAAGTGACTTACTCTGGGTCACACAGTATGCAAGTGGGGTCTGATGGGATTCAAACCCAGGTTTGCAGCTCAGTGCCCTTAACCACTGCACTATACTGCCTCCTATGTACTGTATGCTAAATAGTTTCTCGCAATTTACCTTGTTCATTCCTTTCAAGAACTGGAAGGCCGCTATCATATCTCCCCTCTCTCATTTGGCCTCCCAACAAGTACATGTTCAGTGCCTTGAGCCAATCCTCATAAGCTCTGCTCTGCTGGCCCTGAATCATTTTGGTCACCCTACACTGCACTGTCTCCAGCCTGTCCTTATCTTTCCTTAGGTGAGTACTTCAGAACTGGGCACAGTCCTCCAGGTGGGGCCTCACCAGTGATCTGCAGAGAAGTAGTAATACCACCTTCCTTCTGCTGTCAGTACCACTTCTTATACACTCCAGCATCCTGTTTGCCTTGCTCTGTAGGCCTTGTTGTACTGATTTGATTGTTTGAGGGAGTCACTGATGAGGACCCCAAGGACTCTTTCTTCACAGGTCATGCCCAGCTTTGCCCACCTCCCATCCAGTACTCTGTCCTGGTGGTTCTTGTTCCCTATATGCAACACCTTGCACTTTTTGCATTGAATTTCAATTGCCAAACCTTTGACCACCTTTCTAGCCTTTGCAAGTCTCTTTGGATGTCCCTAACCCCCTCCTTGTTGTCTACCCTACCACAGAACTTAGTGTCATCAGTGAAGAGAGACAGCTTGCCCTGGATTCCTTCTCCCATGTCACTGATGAACATACTAAAAAGGACTGGACCCAGGACTGATCTTTGTGGCACCCCACTGGTGACCTCCCTCTCTTCTGATTTGATTCTGTTAACAACACCACCCTGCAGCCTCCATTCCAACCAGTTTCTCGTCCAACTGTGTCCTTCACTGCACCCAGATCTTTTTTTCAGCAACCTTCTACGAAGCACCAAGTTGAAAACCTTGACAAATTGAAATAGAGTAAATCCACAGTGCGGTCGTTATCCACTGCCTTCGTTATCCAGTCAAAAAATATCAGTTTGGTTTGAGAAGACCTCCCTGCCATGAATCCATAATGTTTACTATCCTGGCGTCCATTGCTCTCCACATAGTCCACAAGGTTCTCTTTGACTATTGTGTCCATCAGTTTACCCACAGTAGAGGTAAAACTGGTCTGTAGTTACCCAGTTGCTCCTTGTCTCCCTCCCCCTGTAGAGCAGGACTCATTTGGTCAAATGGTGCTTGTGACTGTAGCGAGCTTCTTCAGGCATGCTGCTCCAGCATCGGGGCTGTGTCTGGTCCTCTTCCCTCTCCAGTGGAGGGTTCTGATGGTGGGCAGTCCTGTGTTCGGGAGGGAGAACAGCCATCTTGTAAACACAAAATGAAGCAGATCCGTTCTCGGTCAGAGACCTGGTGTCGCCTCTGCTCATCGGAAGGGGAAGAGAGAGTACCACTCGAGGTTGCTCGCTGGTAGGTCTTCCGTGAGGTCTTCGAGGTCCAGGAGAGGAGGCCCTCTCTTGCACTGTTGGTATCCCTGACAACTCCAGGTCATAGTCATTCATGGTCTTGGGCCCGGAGCCCTTCACTGTCCTCTTGTGGGGATTCTGGTGGACAGTTTTACCACTGGTAGCTGTTATTTTATTTAGCTTTTGTTGACCGGGTAAGTGCACTAGACAAATCCTGCCTATTTTCAGGCACGACCCGGGGGAGGGGGATACAGATGAATGCCAACTGACCTTGAACCAGATTAAGCTGTTGGTGGTATTTTTTTAGTGAATGAGGGAAATTTAGCCAGGACACCGGGGAACCCCCTACTCTTTTCGATAAGTGCCATGGGATCTTTAACATCCACCTGAACTACCACCAATCCAGGCAGATGGGACCTCGGTTTAACGTCTCATCCGAAAGACGGCACCTCAGAAATGCAGCACCCCTCTCATGCTGCATTACAGTGTCAGTACTAGGATATTAACCCAAGTGCCAGGTGTGGGAACTGAACCCACAGCCCTCTGATCTCCCGGCCTCAGAGGCGAGTGTGCTACCTACTGAGCCACTGACACTGGCTTTATGACACTGGTTATGGAGCAGTGGGTACAGCTAGCTACTTTACTGAAGAGTGGGATTTTATAGAGAAGACTGATTCTTGGCAGATAGAAAAAGTTACTCAGAAAATGGACAAGTTAAACACTGTATTCTGATTTGCTGTCGCCATTCCGTTGGCATATGTTTATGTGCCAGTACCCCCCTGTAAAGAAAAAGGTACAACATTTGATCTGGAATTTGGACAAACCACATGCAGAATTCACGAGCCTTTTCACTCATTCTTCATTTCCATTACAAACATGGCTGCTACCTTTACTATTATATAAGAACCTTCAACTAAGACCTCAAAATAGAGCTCCCTTAAATAAAAAAAAAAAAAAACATAAATAATTGAACATTCTTTATATTCATTCTGTCATATACATTTACTTTTTTTTAAATCTAGCACTATTCTAATTTTTTTATTTCTAGTGTTTATTTGACGACCATGAAAACTCCCCCTCAGAGCCTAACCAGCTTGAAAGAACAGTCTGTAATGCTAACCCCGCCCAAGGTGAAATTGAGCATCCGGCTCTCTAGGAGGGTGTGTGTGTGTGTGTGTGTGTGTGTGTGTGTGTGTGTGTGTGTGTCTCTCTGTGTAGTGGTAGTAAGTTTATTGCTTGACAAATCAAAATTGTTGTTACAAAAAAATAAAGTCTTGTGTAACAGCATAAATAATACATAAATAATTCACAGTGGCAAATTACAGATTTTCACATCATATTTAAAACGTTGATAAAAATTCCTGCTTGTTTGTTATACATACTATTCAGTACAATATTAACACAACATCCCTTTCTCTGCTTCCCAATTCTCTCTTATATGCAGTTTCTTAATCTCAATTTTTATGGAAAATTTAGCCAAATTATTCAGCATTTTTCTATTTCTGGTCATTAAAAGGAACGTTACCTGGTATTTTGGTTCCATTTGTAATTGTGCTATAATATTACCAAGACAAAATTTCCTTTCAAACTTATGTAATGGGCATAAAATCAGTAAGTGGGTCACATCATCTTCTCCTAGTTCACATTTACAATTCTTTTCCTTTGTTTTGTAAATTATATTCTTTAACCTTTGACTACCTTGATATTCAAATCTGAATCTAGAAATGACTTTCCGGTATCTGTAATCTTTAACAATGTTCAAGTAAGGTTCCATCCTCAATTCACCTCTGTTCCTATGTCCCAACAATGAGCTAATTTTACATTTTTTTTCCTAATTGCAAATCTCTCTTGTGAAAATGGTCTCTTATTCTTTCCTTTATATCCAGATCTATCTGTTCTTTAGGCAGTATTCTGTATTCATAAAGACAATTCAGTAATCCTCAAGGCCTCAATATTTTTTAGTATAGCGATACTAGGAAAAGATAATCCCGTTTGTCTATAATTTATTGCCTCTTTAAGGCAAATCCTTGGTAATCATTTTTCCTTCATATTATATACTTTCATCCAATATATGATCATTCTTTGTTCAATATTCCATCTAATTGGTAATTGACCCACTTCTAGTCTAGTTGACGCCAAGGAGGCCCCCACAGGGAGTCCTAGCAACTTTTTATAAAAAATATTCAATGGTCTTTCTAGCAAATCTGTGTTCTGATACCCCCAAATCTCCGTCCCATAGAGTATCAGACTTCTTATTTTTGCATTACTTGCCCATGTACTTCCTTTCACAGACTATCCCCCATATCTATATGCAAATCTTTCTACAGTAGGTATAAATCTTGTAGTTTTCTTATTACATACTGCAGATGTTTTTTCCAAGACAGATTGCTAGTAAAAATAATACCCAGATAGCAAAAGCTGTTCACTTTCTCTATCTTATTGTTCTTAATATTTAACACATGATCCATTCCCTTTCTATTTCCAAATTTGTTGAAAATTAGATATTTAGTTTCATCATAATTTATCTCTCTATCCAATTCCTTACATCCCTCCACAGATAACTTAAGATTCCTTTTTATGCCTAGGAAACTGGTGGATATCAAAACTATATCATCTGCATACGCACGGTAGGGGCAGTGCCTCTCTCCCACCTTCGGCACGTGCAGCACAGGGTCATCCATCCTCATTTAAGATTTTGTTCAAAAAAAGATTGAACAAAATTGGAGATAGCACGCAACCCTGTCTTAGCCCAACATTCGAAGTAAATTTGTCAGTTCTGTCCCCTTCCTTATTGTACCTAATACTGGTTTTATTATTATTATTAATTTTTTGTTGACTGGGTAAGTGCACTAGACAAATCCTGCCTATTTTCAGGCACGACCCATGGGAGGGGGGATACAGACGAATGCCAACTGACCTTGAACCAGATTAAGCTATTGGAGGTATTTTTAGTGAATGAGGGAAATTTGTCCAGGACACTGGGGAAATTCCCCTACTCTTTTCGATAAGTGCCATGGGATCTTTAACATCTACCTGAGCTACCACCAATCCAGGCAGATGGGACCTCGGTTTAACGTCTCATCCGAAAGACGGCACCTCAGAAGTGCAGCACCCCTCTCATGCTGCACTACAGTGTCAGTACTGGGATATTAACCCAAGTGCCAGATGTGGGAGCTGAACCCACAGCACTCTGATCTCCCTGCCTCAGAGGCGAGTGTGCTACCTACTGAGCCACTGACACTGATAATTGTTTGTATATAATACATCAATCATATTTAACATTGCTGTTTCAATTTCATATTCTTTTGGAGTGACCCATAATTTTCCACTGTTAACTCATTCAAATGCTGCCTTGAGGTCAATAAATACGCAATACAATTTTTGCTTCTTGATAAAGTAATACTTGTAAATAATATGGGACAACACATAGCATTGATCTGTGGTAGAATGTTCTGGCTTGTGCTTCGTCCATTATTTCCTCCACTATAACCCATTGCATTATTCTTTCCTGTAGTATCTTTGTAAACAGTTTTTGGGAAGTATCTAATAAACTTATTGGTCTATAATGTCCCGGGTTAGCTCCATCCCCCCTTTTTAAAAATTGGGATTATAAATAGAATAATAGATGGGTTAGTGTGTATTACAAGGCTGTAATTTCATCAAGAGTTTCTGGGGACATAGATAACCTCGAGAGCGAAGCTCGAGAGGTTTCTATGTCCCCAGAAACTCGAGATGAAATTACAGCCGAGTAATACACACTAACCCATTTGTTATTTTTTGTAATATATGGATTAAGGAAGTTGGCGTGACTCACCTATGCTCGTTAGGTAGTTGTTGAGGAGTTTTAAATCGAAGGCTGTTTTTTTTTTAAAAGTATTTTGATTTTCTTGTTCACAGATGAATTGAAGTCTGCTTTCTGTGATACTTTGTACCTTTGATAGTGCCATGTTTGCGATGTAGACTGAGATTTATGGTGAGAAAGTGAAGCGAGCGTTACTTTCCTGCGAATGACTTTTTTAAAGTATTACAGTTGTTAGCTGATTAAGTGGCTCGTGGTCGGCGCGAGGTTGAAGGGTGCGCTTGCGCTGTGCTGTTTCAGTGATAATACTATCGTTCGTTAGAACGACAGTATTATTGAGAGTGAAGTGTGGTATTATTGAGTCCTGTGAGATTGATTACGAGGGATTTTTTTGATCGTTTTCAGTAGTATTATTTTCCAAATCCATATATTACAATATTCTCTTTCCAAGTAAAACAAATGTACCCAGTATTCATAATATGATTATATACGTTTTTTAAATATGGCAGCCAAAGTTTGATAGTATTTAGAAATGTATCTACCGGTACTCCATCAGGGCCCGGGGCTTTGTGTCTTTTAGCTTGACCAAATGCATTATTTCACTTACTGCTACCTTTTTGTCAAAAGGGGTCCATTCATTTTTTATACCTGTTGTAGAATCTAATTCTATATCAAAAAATATTTCCTTGAAGTACCCTTCCCATGTAGATGGATCTGCATGACTCTCAATCTCCTCTGTATAATTATTACATCCATGGGCCACCATTTGCCAAAACTTTTTATCATCCTTCAATCGAATAGATTCCTCAAATTCTTTCCATAAATATATTTTATAATTTTCCCTTTTAATTTATAATAAATATTTATATCTTTTTCTGAGCCTATTCAATTCCTTTTTATTTTCTTTATTTGGATTCATCTTTATTTTTCTGGCTGTCTTGTAAATTTCTTTTTTTGCAAATTCACATTCTCTATTATACCATTTACTCCCTAATTTTTTTTTCCTTAACCACTGCCACCTTCAACAGAGACCCAGATATTATTTTTAAAATTTCCTCGAATCCTTGTATGCTGGCCTTCAGATCTTTATTATCAGCTGTCTGTGGAATTGTGCAGAATTTTGAATTTATGCATTCCATGTTAATATTCCATGTTTCAGGGGAAGGGGGTGTGTGCAGAATGTTGAATTCTTATGTTCCGTGGTAAACAAACAAACCAACTGCATGTGTGGAAAGACAAATGACTTGACAGGTAGAAACCATCTGTTGAGGGACTATTTACATTTTCTAAGGAATATTTTATTGTATTTCTTCGTCTTTTTTTATCTGTTAGATATATATATTTTTTTTAATTTTGTCAACCCATTTTTTAGGCGTAGTAAGACCCTTCAGGGTGTAGGGGTATTGGTGGATACCTGTACTTCCAATATCGGGCCTAATCATACCCCTGGGCATGCGGGTATCCATCAATACTCCCTACCCTGTCAGGTTTTACTGCTTACTTATCTTAACTCTAAATCTTCAGCAGTATCGTCTCCATAGAGTAACACTGGCACTCCCTCCATCCCCAGACTCATTTCATTCTAATTTATCTTTTCTCGCAACACCCTTTCCCAAAAAATAAATATGTACAGGCTATGAAGACGCTTGCTGTCCCTTCCAACAGGGACTGGTGGGCTACATTTTGCCCTGTTTGTTTTTCTCTATTAGCATTTTCATAGATAGGCAATGTTTCACTTTCTTCCTTTGTTTAAAAAAAAAAAAAAAAAGGTACTGAGGAGGTTGGGGCTGACGTTGCTTTATACTCTGCTGGCATGCAGACAACAGTGTGCATCAATGCTAGGCGCTGGCGCCACCGGCTCCAGAACTTCTAGTTCTCAGGCGGTCCTGTCACCTCTGGCTCTGTGACCAAGGAAAGGTACCCTATGAAGAAGATATTTGAAATCTAGAGTTACTGTAGGTAACATTCCTTTGCTTTGGCTTGCCTGCATATGTGGAGTCCTCATTGGTTACTGCAAGCTCAGTGGTCTTGGGCCTCACAGATGCTGGACCATTTGATTGTTCTTTGCTGTCCTCTGAGGGATGCCCTGCTGTGGTGTCAGGACTGGGATCACCTGCTTGTGGGTTCTCCCTTTCTACAACCTTAGCTGCAGGTGATCTTCACTACAGATGCCTCCAGCCTGTGGTGGTGCATCCTCTTTGGTCCTCACCAGACTCAGGAGTCCTAGTCTTCGCTGGAACAAGGCCTTCTTATAGACGTCCTTGTGGATCCATGCCTGGCTCCTAAGATGTACCGGTCTCTCGGGTCGGAGTCTCAGCTAGCATCTCAGCTGTTCTTCCTGCTGCTAGGAAGCCTTCCACCAGACACATCCACTCACTGAAGTGGAAGCATTTTACTGTGTGGTGCCAAGCAGCATCCCTGGGGACCCTTCACTTGCCCTGTACCGAGAGTACTGAACTATCTTCTGACTTGGTCTCAGGATCGCAATTCTCTTCAGTAAGAGTTCACTTATTGGCCATTTCATTGCTATTGGAGACCATTCCTGAAGGGCTGGTTGCATGTTGCCCCCTCCTGTCCATAAGCCCGTTCCAGTTTGAGACCTGAACTTTGTGCTTCAATCTCTAACGAAAGCCAGTTACAAACTTGCATCTTCCTGTGACGTGAAATATCTGTCCTGGAAGACTTTATTCCTTGAAGCTATTACATCGGCCATGCATGTGTCTTTAATACAGGCCTTGGTTCGTGAACCTCTTTTCCTGGAATTTCACAGGGAAAGGGAGGCATTGCATTCTCGCCATAAATTCTTGCCAAAGGTGGTGTCTGATTTCAGGTTAAGTTAGTCTGTTGATTTGCCTGTATTCTTCTCTTCCCCTCAGAACCCCAGTGAAGTGCTGTTGCATCTTTGAACATCCACAGAGTCCCTTAGTACTACCTGGACCATACCAAGGACTGTATCCAGTCCTCCCAGATGTTTGTTTCCTTTGGCTCCAGTCCTAGGTGTAAGCCTGTTTGCAAAGAGTGCCTCTCCAAGTGGTTCACTTCTCATATCTTGTTCTGCTACAGGCAGGGTAAGACCTACCTGGTACTGTTACAGGGCATGCCACCAGGGGCAGGGTGGCCTCAATGGCCTGCTTCAGGTCTGTTTCAGTCGCTGACGATTGCAGGGCTGCTACCTGACACTGGATCCATACTTTTGCTAAGCATTACAGTCTGGATCTAATCTCCCATAGGATGGCTGAGATTGGCCTGGCTGTCTTGCGAGGCTTGCTCTTCTGAGGGGTCGGTCCTTTGTTTTAGTTGCCACCGGATTGGGGTTGGTACTGCTTGGTAATAGTTCACTGTATTATGACTCTATGGAGATACCATCGAAGACGTCAGATTCGTTATTTACCAGTAATAGATCTTCAAGAGGATCTCTATAGAGCCATCCCTATTTCCCAAGCCACTTTCCCTCTGGTTTGGTGGACCTTTGTTGAATCTGTTATTTATTCAGAACAGTGGAGCTGGGCCTCGTACGTCTTCAAGAAAATTCCCCAACATCTCAGAGTTAGTTAAATACATTATTAGAAAAAAAATGTATAGGAGACTAGCACACACGCACACCTTACAATCGCAGGGTTGTTGTAAGGGAGTGTTACTACACCTCTATTTATTTATTTACTTATTTTGCTAATAAAGCATTTAACTCTGAGGTGTTGGGAGAATTGTCTTGAACTTGAAGACATGCAGTACCCCAGGACCATTGTGCTGCATCAGTTAACCCCACGTTGTGGCTCCATTGGTGTCCCTGAATCACCTCTACTCTTTCTTCCCTAATGTGCTATTTATAGCAGTACCTCCCCAGTGTTTGGTGGTGGGGTTGGGCAGCACCTGTCCTGCTGTTGATGGATGGCTGATTAAGAACTCCATTCACTGATGGCAGGAAGTTGAAGTGGTTTGCTCCACCCACATTATATAGGCGATTGTGTTTGCTGCTGATGTGCACATAGGCATGTCCATGTGGGCAGCCACATCACTGCGGAAACTTCCTGTGAGGTCCTGACACCGATAGCCTGCAGTCCAGTGTATTATGGATCTGTGGAGATCCTCCGGAAGGTCTAAGGTTACTGGTAAGTAATGCACCTTTGTGGAGCAGAACAAATTCTTTAAAATGATTTTCCTGTTTTCAGGGGAAAAGATCACGGTTGATATAAGCAAAACTGCTACACATAATTCATTCAAAATTTGAATTTCTGAACATTCCTTTTTTTTATTCCTAAATACATTTCACATGAAAACAGGGCCTTAGCCTTTTAGATTATATCTGTTCCAGCTTCTTTTCCTGCCTTGATGCAGTAATCCTTTGCTTATGACATCAGATTTTTTTCTGCTGCATCAGGTTCACAGCAGAGAATTACAACTTCAAAGCAAGAAAAACAGCCTTGACAAATAAACCCAGTGGCACCAACAGCTAATTTTTTTATGTATGTCTTTAGTAAGAAAGAAATGAAATGCCCTAACATTCTATTTTGTTTAGAATATGAGATTTTAGTCTTGCTGACACCACCTGTGTTGTCCGTCCTGGGTGTACAGATGATAATAGCACTTGGCTGCAACGTGGGAACCCTGGGTTCTCTCTGTAATCCCAATTCAAACACCATGAAGTCTTGCTATATTATAGCAATAGCAGTCAGCCACTGCAGCTGAACTGCCCCGGAGAGGAAGGAGTTAACTCCAGAAGATCTGGAGTTCTACAGCGCGAGGGCGCTGTGCCCAAAGCTCTATCTGGCAGTTTCAAATGAAACTGTCAGATTCTTTACTCCGCTTCACTGAACAGTCGCTCCGGAGATCAGCTCCTTCAGCTCGGTTCATTCTCAGTTCAAGAGAGTAGTTTTCGGTTCATTTGAACCGGCAAAAGTCATTATTTTACCGCATTTCGGTTCTAAAGCTCTATCTGGTAACCGTAAGTACAAAATTCAAGTCTGTGTGGAAAATTAATTATCGGTTCGGTTTGAACCCGATCGCGGTATTCTGCCTTTTAAAACTGTACTGTGGGTTTTAGAGTGCGGTTCCGGTTCTTATCGGTTCTAAAAAAACCGAAATTATTACGTTTTTTCAAATACCCGTGACACGGTTAGGAACCGATAAGGGTGTCTTGCCTGGCACTGCCATCAAAAGGGCAAGTTTTTGGTTAGGCTGGCATTATGTCTGAGAAACCCAAAAGAAAAACCGGGCCCACTGGGTTTCAACACTGTGATGTCTGTGGGGACGCCTTTGCCAAGGCTGACCCACACACCACTTGTGTCTATTGTCTGGGGGCTGACCACCTCCTGTCAGACTGCCAGGTGTGTAAAAATTTCCCTGCAGCCACCCTGGAGAAGAGATTGGGCCGGCTCAGGGAACGAGAGGCCAAAAAGTCCGCTGACCCGGATGGCCAGCCCGGTTCAGTACCCACTGGACCAGAGGGAGTGCCCTCTGACCAGGCGAGAGTTCCTCGGGCAAAAGGAAGACTGGTTCAGAGGAACCAGTCCCAAGTAAAAAGACAAAGAAATCAGGAGGTTTGAGTCCAGAATTGTGTCTCCAACTGCTGCAGAGATAGCTAAAGCCATTCAGATTGTCCAGTCACTGTCTCAGGGATCTGTAGAACCACCAACAGTTGGTAAAGGTTGGTTCGTTCAGTCCCAGTGGTTCAGGATTTTGAAGTTGATTTTATAGGAACCACAGGAGGGGAGGAGATTTGATCAATATATGTGTGGCTGGGAGGGTCTGGGCGTGCCCATTGAACCGGGCATTTCTCCAGACAGACCTTTAGAATCTCCCCTATTCTGTCTGAGTCCACTTCTTTCTTTTTTTTTACAAAAGGTTGCAGAAACCCTCCAGCTTCCTTTAGAGGAGGCTGTGGATGAGCAGAGGAGCCTGATTATGTGGAAATGATGGATATTCCAGAGTCTAGGAGGTTGTCTATTCCTTTGCATAAGTCATTTGGAAGCAAACAACAAAGATTTTAAAAATCCTCATTCTGTCCCTCCTGTAGATAAAAAAATGGACAGAAGGTATACTTTTGTCAGGCTCGGATACAGACTTCCTTATTGAGCAGTGTAGTCATGTAGGTGTGGTACAAGCTGCAGCCTGTGACAAGGCTAATATTCCTCTGGCCTCACATCCTCCTGACAAGGATTCTAGGAAGATTGATGCCATGGCGAAGAAACAGTATATGGCAGCTTCTTTGGGACTCAGGCAGGCAAATTATATGGCTTATGTGGCTAGATATCAGAAATCTAGGTGGGACACAGTATTGCAGTTAGCCAAGCAGGCCCATGGCCAGCTGGCTAGTGAGTTGGAACAGGTGGCTGCTGATGGCATTGAAGCCTCTAAAGTTCAATTTCATACTGCTGTTGATGTTAATGATGTTTCCTCCAGGGTCATGGCCACTTCTGTAGCAGCTTTCCGTAGAGTTGGCATGGCTCAGATGCACTAATCTGTCCCAAGATACTCAGTCAAAGGCTATGGATTTTCCTGTATGGGAAATTCTCTGTTTAGGCGCAAACAGAAAATTATATGAAAAGATGGATGAATACAGAACTACCTACAAAAGTGCCCAGGCTAAGGAGAAGCATGCCATGCCACAAAGGCATGCTCCCCAGAGGTAGAGGGCAGACCCTTTTCCAGGCCTTTTACCAATTTCAAGCCTCCTCTGCTGTCTAAGAAAGGTTTCTTCAGAGGCAGGGGTAGGCGTGGCGCCAGTGAGCCGTCTCCCTCCCCTCAGCCTAAGGCTGCTGCTAAGCAGGCACCCTGATGGAGTGCCCAGGGCCGTCTCTCCTGTACCAGTGGGGGCAGGTTGGCCTATTTCAGCCAGAGCTGGCTGTCCCTAACTCGGACAGATGGGTTCTGGAGGTAATAGGCCAGGGTCTGGTTCTCAGCTTCAAATATTTTCCAAAGATGAGAGCCAGGCATTTCCCACCTGCAAATCCTTCAGAAGCCCTTGCTTTGGAAGCAGAGGTTTCTTCTCTTCTGGTCTGCAAAGCAGTGGAAAGGTTCCTCCTTGCCATCAGGGCAGAGGGCTTTATTCAAGATACTTTCTTACCCCAAAAAAGACAGGAGAATGGCGGCCCATTCTGGATTTAACATACTTGAACAAGCATCTGTTGAAACCAAAGTTCAAAATGTTAACTCTGGCAATGATATTGCCTTCCCTAAGGCCAGGGGACTGGCTAGCTTCCCTGGACCTCAAGGATGCCTATTTTCATGTTCTGATCAGGCCTTCCCACGAAAGTACCTCAGGTTCAAACTGCCCTCAGGCCACTACCAGTTCAGGGCAATGCCCTTGACCTTACCTCTCATGAGGTATTCACAAAATATCTCGCTGTAGTAGTGGCTCATTTAAGAAGGCAAGGGTTGTTGTGTTTCCTACCTGGACGACTGGCTCATTGTGGGTCAGTCTCCAGGTCAGGTGAAATCCCACTTGCAAGTCACCCAGCAGCTTCTCACTTCTCTGGGATTCCTGCTAAACTTACCAAAGTCAGTTCTGGAACCAGTTCAGGCCCTAACTTTCATAGGCGCAGAATTGAACACAAGGTTAGCCAGGGCCTTTCTTCCCTCGGAAAAGGTGGACAGACTCATTGCCCTGGCATCCTCCTTTACCCTCGGGTCTCTCGACCAGCAAGGCATTTTCTCTGCAACTCCTCGGGCACATGGCTGCTTCCACAGCTGTTGTGCAGGGAGCAAGATTCCAGATGAGGGACATTTAGTTCCATTTGAGGGCCTATTGGTCTCAGAGGAAGGACCCTTACCAAATTGGTCCCAGTTACTCAAGCCCTGATCCTGGCCTTACACTGGTGGCAGGATCAAAGCAATCTGAAACAAGGGGTTCCCTTCATTCCATTTCTCCCTCCTCACCCTCACCACGGATGCCTCCCTGTTAGGGTGGGGGGGGCTCACCTAGGCGACCTTACCACTCAGAGTATGGTCTCCTCAGGAATCTCTGCTCCACATCAATCTTCTGGAACTCAGAGCTGTCTTTTTAGCTCTTGGTCTTTTCAGATTCTGTCCAGAACAAAGTGGTTCAAAGTCAGGACAGACAATACCACCACAATGTGGTACATCAACAAGCAAGGGGCACTCGGTCTTCAGCCTTGTGCACTGAAGCAGTGAAGTTGTGGTCTCTGGCTTATTCCTGAACACCTCCTGATAGCGGTTCATCTCCCAGGGAAGGACAATGTGCTGGCGGGCCGCCCTCAGCCAGAAATTTCTCAGGGCCATCACGAATGGGCTCTGAATCCACAAGTACTAGGGTCTGTCTTTGCCAGTTGGGGCACTCCTCAGATAGATCTTTTCGCACCCAGACAACCACCAACTTCCTCTTTTGCTGCAGGCCTCCAGTACTGGGCCCAGTCCCTCTGGATGCCTTTCTGTTGGATTGGAAAGGAAGTTCCTGTATGCCTTCCCCCTTTCCTCTCCTTTTCAGGGTACTAGTGAAAATCAGATCTCAACCTTGCAGAGTGATTCTGATTGCCCAGATTGGGCCAGACAGCCCTGGTACCTCTGCTCCTGTCCCTGGCAGTCCACCCTGCCCTGAGCCTGCCCAGAGTTCACGACTTACTGGCCTGTGCACAGGGGAGAGTGTGGTATCCGGACCTCAAGTCCCTCCACCTCAAGGCTTGGCGCTTGAGGAGCTAGAATTTTCAGTGACTATAACCCCATATATTATTACTGGACAACGAAGAAATCCCACCCACATTAATTCTAGGAATATAAAGGGTTCAGACATAAATTTGTTCCTTGCAAAACTGAAACTTGTTGATTGGTTCTTCCTGATCACATTACAGACATAGACTTGTCATACAGTAGGTTTCATAATCAATTTAAAAATGTATGTGAATCAGTAGCCCCCTCAAAAAATGATAATATGGTGTGATAAGGCAGGTTGGATGGATTTCACCTTATAGTGCATCACGTTTGAGAGCAAGGGACAAGTTATGACCGAAGTACAAAAAGAGTGGTGATCCGCAGACCTTTGTGGACTACACTGTAGCAAATAACAGAAGCAAAACCCTTGTTATTGGAATATAAAGATTGCTCACTGTAAGGTCCACCAACAGAACGTTTGTGGTACAGTATATCACGTAGTGTTTGGCAGGTTTATAAAGAGCTATCAAGGGGTGTGATGGAGGTTGATACCCAGGCTCTGGAGTCGGAAGAGAAAATCATAAATGATCCTCATGAAATTGCCACAAAATTTAACAACTTTGTTGGCAACCTTTCCAAATATAGGAATGGGGCCACTCCTCCTAAAACTGGGGACATTTGTATAGATCATGTCCAATCAAAACCCCACCTCAAATTGTATTTCTGTTCATTCTTGTCAGATAAGGTTCAGAAATACTGCACATGGTTTGAACCACACCCAAGCCAGGACCCTGGTGGTCTGGACTTCAGGCTTCTCAGGTTAGGAAGGGAGGCACTGACGGAACCCATTCCCAGGCTTTTTAATTTTTCACTTTGTTGTAGTCTCCTTTCAAATATATGGAAACCGGCAATAATTTGACCTATACATACATCCGGTTTGAAAACAGTGCATTCTAATTATTGACCCATTATATTATTAGCACCACTCTTTTTAGGTATTAGGAGAACATACAGTAATTACTGACCATAGTGTTTCTTCTCAGGGATCCCTCACTGTGGTTACAGTATAAGCATCAGCTGCTAGGAGACAGAACCCTATTCTAATTATCAAAACTAAACATTTAGAAAAGTGGTTTGAAAAACTCTGTAGCCACCTTCCAGTCTGGAAGTTGCCTGATTTATTTCTATAGCCAGAGTGGAATGGTGACTAGTAAATCTAGCTAAAAGGCTACCAAAAATTATGCTAATTTCAAAAGTGCTGGAAAAGACATCAGATGGAAGCAGACAAGTAAATGTAAAATAGGCAATAAAGAAAACACAATTTACAGTTGTAGAGAAGCTGCAATAGTAATGCTCCATCAGCCTAAGTAGAAAGGAAGCGATTATTGGGAGAACCTATTCTCGGGTTCTGGAAGGGGAGGTAGGGTGAGAATTGGAGCCAGTATTTAAAAAAACAGTTTCTACCGGGGAAATGACTTTCAGGTTCAACACAGTTCTCCTTGAACACAAAAAAGAGACCGAGAGGGGACTTGATCTTAGTCTTCCATGTACTCAAACTTGTTAACAAGATCAAACAGTTGGACATGTTTGAACTTGTGTCCTCCAGCCAGACGTGGGGAAATCACAGGGTACCCTGGTTAGTAGAGTAGGTAGGGAAGTCCCTTTAAATTAGTACATGTTTGTGAAGCATATTCATTCATCTCTGCTTATGAATTAGTAACAGTAATTCAAGGTCAGGAGGGACATTCGGTCCATTGCATCCTTCCTCCCTGCTTCATAAGCAGAGATGAAAAAAAAAAGTCTTCTGTGCAAACACGTCCTAATTGATAGAGATTCCTTGACTACTGTACTAAACAGGGTACCCTTTAATTCACTTCATAAGCAGAAATGTCCTATGAAGCTGGGATGGAGCCACATGAGTCCCTTCAGACCTTCAGTCACTATGTTACTATGTAGATATGTTGTCTTCATCCAGTCTGTGTTTCACACCAGCTGCATTAATGACTCACTTTCCCACTTCTCTCTCCACTCCCATGTAGGACTCTTTGCCGGAGAAGCTAGAGAGATACGAGAAGAGCATACAGGAGTTTGACGAGTTTGTGGAAACCCTACAGTAGAAGACTGGACTGCAGCAAGATTTTTATTCTCACTTGTCCAGCATGGCATGGTGAAGATGATAGGGAAGGGAAGAGTTACACTATCAAATAAAAAAAGGAAAAAAAATGGGGTTTTTACAACTGTATAAACATATTGAAATATTTTCCAGTTTGAAAACACAACACTAAAGTCCCTTATTTCTATGTAGAATCTTTTTCTGTAGGGTCCTGCAGGCAAGTGGGTTGTCCCTGGTATCTGTTTTGTTTTTCTGGTTGTTTTTATCCCCTATATTCTTAGCTTAACCGGAGATAGGGAGTCTTCATTCACCCTCTTGCATTTCCTGTATGATACCAGTTGCCAGTGCTCTCATGTCTTGTAGGAAATGTGTCCTAATATGGGCAAGTATTTAGATGGGATGCTGTAACACTCCCACCCCAAACCACAAATGGTATAATCCTGTTATCGACGGTACTGTCATGAAGATTCTGTTGGAATTGTGTTTTCCTTCTTGTATCTCAACAGGTAGAGCTTGTGGAGCATTAATCTCCGATACAGTCAAATCCCTGAAATGGTGATGACTGGTTAGCTAATCTGTCATCATGCTTCAGCACTCCTCTGCGCCGTCAGCTTTCAATTTTTAAACAGTTTATCCAGGAAAGAGCAGCTCAAGTTCAGTATTTTGTATTCAGTGCCATCCACCTGTTTTTACCCATTTTTTATTGGCTGGGTGGACTGAAGCACTGAGAGAGTAAGTGGCCTGCTCTAGGCACTCACTGTGTAAGTGGCTCTGGTGGGATTTGAACCTGGACCCCTGTGTCTCTTGCTTAAAGGAGTCCTCAGTAAGGTCACACATGCTGATGTCATCTCTAGTCTCACATCTGTCAGTCTGCACAGTGGTACGGCTACCACTTGTGGCCCCAACAACTCGAGTTGTCAGAGGGTCGCACAGGGTGGGGGAAGGATTGAGCATCCTTAGCACAGCTCTTCAGGGAGGGAGGGCAGCTGCACTTGGTGTATTATTGACCCCTAGCAGTGGTTGTAAGGATGAGAGGAGTGGCAGCTGCTGACGCCCTGTGTGCTGAAGTGCGCTCGTGCGGGTACGTCTAGGCAGCATTGCACATCCACCCTCCTGGGGGAAAAGTAACAGGAGGGGAAAACATGGCTGGCCAGCGTGACTAGACTGACCTCTTGTAGGCTCTGCACCCAGATGCATGGCGCGCCTCCCACCTGTGGATTATTTCACGGCCAAGGGGGGTCACCCCCGACACGTGTGGGAGAGCTATGAAGATGATGAGAGTTGGGTGGTAAGTCCATATGGGGCTGGGAGGGGTCAGTCTCTGATGATGGGGACAGCCTAGGGTACCATAAATAGCAAGTAACTGCAAAATAAATCTCACATCTGTCAGGAGTACGTTGAGTAATGCCTGTGCTGTGGACACAGCAGGGGCCTCTCCATCCTGCAGATGTAGTTTGCGGTTTGTAGTCTAGCAATCCTCCATTTTCTTGACCCTGTCAGGGTTTGATAGGAGATTTCTTCACAACTCGGCAAATTGGTGGCTGTTCTGGAGAAGGCAACTTTGAAACCACGACAGACTGCAGCCTTTTTTCATATTTAATTTTTTTAGTCCGTAAGTAATCCCATTAATAACAGCTCTTCAAATCAGTAATAAGGTCCCTTTTCTTGGGAGAGACTAATGCTGAAAAGTCCCCCCTAAGCACGTAAAAATAAGTTACCGTGGTTGGTTTTGGTTGTCTCGGTTCTGCCTATTCTAAGCCGGCAGGGAGGGTGCCTATTAGTACTGTAGTATATTTATATCTGACTCCCTTCACCCGCAGGGCACCGTTACAGTATAACATAGTACAAGCAAATTAAATAAAAACAATCATAATAATACAGGCATATACCTAGACTTAACTAACATGAATATAAAAACACTGTAAATAAATTCATAAATAGTTATTTCCAATTATTATCTGGGACATAACTATATAGGGAAGAAATTAGTCCCCAAATGCCTGGGTGAACAGATTAAGACCAGGCTTGTAGGTGCATGCAAGCTGTTCCTGGGAAGAACAGAAACTGTCTTATGCTTTGACCAGAGATACCAAAAACTGTCAACTTTAAATAGTATTTATTTAAAATACTTCAGAGACCTTTTTTAAGGTGATATAGTACTTGCAGTTGCCAGAGTTTTCTTGGGGGGACACCTGCCTGACTGTTAACTTAGAAAAGCACTTTCTCCACTGACACCCCCCCCCCAGTGTTTTACATACTGTATCTGGGCCAAGTGGATGTTGCTGTTTTCCAGACCTAAAAGAGTGAGTATAATTGTACATTGGTGTTTAGTAACTTGGCAAAGGAAAGGAAGAGGTCAAACTGTGTTCTCAGATCTACAGACTGGTTCTGAGACCAAACAGAAGGGAATCCGGGGTGTGGTACTTTATTCAGCAGGCAGGATCCCTTTTCTGAATACTGAACGAGGTATTCGATTATGAGCTGTGAATAATTTACAGAGAATCACAGGCTGCTGAAAGTGCTCTCTGCCTATAAATAACTAACTAATGTAAATAACTGCTAGGAATGCTCTTTCTCTTAGTGGGGTGGGGAATATGTTTAGAATCTGCAAGTTATCTTCTCCATTTTATTTGTTCAATAAAATATGCTGCTTGTTTTACCGATGGAGGTTCAAACCAGAATTTAGTTATTTATTGTAAAAAAATCAAAAATTTTATATTTATTGTAAAAAACTCCAAATTTATCATTGTTTAAGAAGTTGCTCTATGTAGCCATGCATATCCCCTGAGGACTGATCTGAACAAAGCATTGCCAGTTATGCAGTAGCAGCGCTGGAGTACTGTTCGTTCAAATGTCATGGGTGGGAAAACAACATTACTGATACCAGGACGCTAATAGTACAGGATAAATACCATAGTTCTGACATCACAACTCCCCTTTCAAGTGAATGGCTGCAGGATTTGTTTCCTGCAAACCCCAACACTCTTCACCACAACCACATGACTTTAGTATCAAGACCATTACTGTACAAATGTAACAGAACAACTCCACTTGCTGCAAGATATTCCTGATCAGACCTACTCGATGCTATGCTCAGCAATAATCCAGTTACCTCACAGAGGTAAACCACTCTGCCTCAAAACTCTGAATTCATTCCCTTGGAATGGATTTTTGCCTCGTATGACCATGAAGGGCCATATTGTCGCTCAAGTTATAGTCCTGAGGGAATGTTGGGGAGACTGAAGAGCTTCAGTCTGATTGGCCAGTCATCAGTCCTTAATTCCCCAGAAATGACCAGTGATGTAAATATAACATGGCTATTCCTATTAAAACTGTGTGTTAGTGTCACCTGACCGACAGTCGCTAGTACTGATACGATTCAGTTCATTACCTTTAACTGACCCTTTGTATTCCATTGTGGGCTCATCTGTAATTCTGGATGTCGATATTTGTTACCACTTGTTATTTGTTAGGTTCCTACTGTATGTTTGAGTTTCATTTTTGATTGCTTTGCTCTGAGGCTGTTGTCACTGACGGGACTCTGTGAGGCCACTTCTTGGCCAGCTGATCTTTGTAGGAGGGTGTGCAGTATCCATGTTTTTTTCCTACCTGAATGAAGGGTCTTATTCTTGATGTTCCTGAGTGGTCGGTTAATGACTGTTGGCGCCATCTGCCCCTTTTGTCACTAACTGTTAGTGAAAGAGTGGAGCAGAGGTCATTTATTGTTTTAAGTTTCTGAAGTTCTTCTTGAAAGTCATCATTGGAAACCTTTCATCTACCCCAGAAAGCGGGAGGAGGGGGGATTTGCAGCGGGAGATACCGGCAGTGATAGCGACGGTTATCTCTTATCTATTCATGGCCAAATAAATGCTTTTTGTTCTGTGGGCAAGAAGAAGGAACCTGATTTGGATTCCATACTCCAGGTGGGCTTACTGACCTAGATAGTCAAACTGGATGAGTGTGTTACAGTTTCATACAGTTCTGAAAATGAAATGCAGTTTACTTTGTTTAGATCAGGGTTTGGCATTATTTTAGTCACAATTTCTTCAGAATCCTGTAAAAAATAAAAGTGGTTAAATCTTTCTCTAAACAATGGAAATGTCTCCTTGCTGTGGGAGATGGAATGGAAGGGGTTCAGCCACCTTGGAGGGAGGTAGATTCAGGCGAGATGTAAGGAAGTACTTCACAGAAAGGGTGGTGGATTCCTGGAACAGCCTTCCAGTGGAGGGTAGTGGGGGTGAAAACAGCGGTGGGGTTCAAAAATGCCTAGGATAGACACGAGGGAATTGTTGGGGTAAGGGGGTTGGGAGAGACAGCACCATAAATCAAGTAGGGTCTACAGCAGAAATTTAGATAAATAAAAAAAATGGGCAGACTGGATGAGCCCAGCGGCCCTTATCTGCCGTCAGTTTCTGTTTCTTGTGAGGCTGCAGCCTATAACTGCTACCCTCTGTCTGCAGTAGCTTTCTAGAATACAGTAGGTTTTGTCATGCCAGACAGGGGAGGGGACAGTATTCATAGTGGTCACCTCATCTGTAGAAAAGAGAAACGCTGAAGGGTAGAATCAAACGGAAACCCTTCACTGTTGTATCAGTAAGTACTGCCTGATGCAGTGCCCGCTCTTGGGCGCTCTGTCGTGACATTTCACTGTCAGTCCCAGTGGGTGGTGCTGTAGGAGGAGTGCAAATTAACAAAAATAAAAAAGTACAGAAAGGTTGTAAGACTTCACTGCTGTTCTGAATGTCTTTCACACAGCTCTTGCTAACATGGTTCAAAACTGTACACAGTTTTATAAAATTGGAGAAATACTGAAAACTGATTGACTGAAGCAGTGTCTTACTCCTGTATCATTACGGATGTGAGCTCTCAAGACCAGCCATTTTCCACCACATGTGAACCATTTTATAATCACAGTTCTTTCCATGATGCTGGATACCATCATCTCTCAGGTGGTCCTAGGCACTTCACTTTGTTTCAGGGAGGCCGTTTGGCTCAGTGGTTAGAGCTCAGAGCTGTAAACACCAAAGGCCTGGGTCTGAGTCCCACAACCACCACTTTAGCTGTTGTGACCCATGGCAAGTCACATAACCTCCCCGTAATTTCTCTTAAATCTGTTGCTGCACGTCGAATATCCCTTTGTGCAGAAAACGTCAGCAACATTCCCTCCCCTTCCATGTACAGTTTGTACAAAAGGTGCTGTATAAAACCGGATTCCTTCCCTAAATGCTTCACAGCACATCCAAAGCATGACAGTATCCCATAATATACTATACCCTGTCATGTATTTATCCTTATTAAACACACACCCATGATCTGGGGTCATGCACAGGTTAGTGTTACCCAAGCCTAAACTGATGAAAAAAGACAGAACACTAAAAAACAAACATAAAAAGGCAGCTTTTTTCAGGTAACACATTTATCCTGACCTTCGTAACTGGGTATCAGTCCATGGGTTAGTGCATTATTCTACTTGATGAAATGGGTCTTAAGAAATGCGGCTCCTGATTGGTGGAGAGCTGCTTTCACCCAGGCCATTATCCCAGCACAGCAGCCCAGGTGAAAGTAGCTCCTGGTACAACGGACTCTGCACCAAATAGCCCTCTGCATGGCTCAGCTGCCCACAAAAAAGCATACTTGCTTGTCCCATCCCCCAACCCCAAACACGTCCCTCAAACAATAACTCCGATCTCCCAGTCTCACACAGAGACATACTTATGGTCCCAGTCTCCAAAACGGGTCTCCGGTAGTGTTTTGTTTGTGTTTTTGTTTTGATTTTTTTCTCTCTTGACCGCAAGCCACGCAGCTGGCAACCGTTATTTAAATCAGCAGCTCCCACATGCTCACGCTTCCAGTTACACTGGCAGTTCCAACCCACTCAGCAGTTACAGGTTAAAACAAAAATGTCACACAAGCTCCCAGACTTGCTGCCAATTTCAGCAAACCGCCTGATTGTGCTAAAGACAGCAGCCAGAAACCTGCCATAGATGGTGCCTTCCTGCTAGGTACTGTGAAGCTGCCACTGTCGTCACTCTCCTGACTGCTTCCTGTACTCAGGCAGGCACTACTTTTTCTCTTTTAAAGTGATTTCTTTAGTTATTTATTATGTTTTAAACACAGAGATTTTTTTTTTATTAACAGTGTCGGGACCCATTTCATAATCACAGTAAGGCACTCTGGGGAGGGGGGGGCTCGTTATGGTGGGCTTAATGGCCCTTCTACGGTGGTGGAAGCACTCTGCTTCACCTCATGCTTCAACCCACTCAAGACGGGCCATTATCTCCTCCCCCCCCCCGCCGTGCCTTATTGCTTAAGTAACCCTTATCTGCCTGACTCATCTAACCCTTTAAATTTATTCCAAACAGAAATAACTTCCTTACTAATCTCACAAAGAAAAATTGAGCAAGGGGGGAGGTCTGGGCAGACAGATTCAATTTTTTTCGCTTGTTTTTTTAGTATGCTTTTTGCCGTCGTCACCCATTACTCAGCCCTGACCCCCTGAGCATCTACCTTGCTTTCCCCATTGCCTCACGTCCGCAGATGCCCTCTGGCTTGCCCCTCAGGACAGGGCCATGGCACCAAGTCAGCCCCATCTATGACGGGAGAAGGTGTCGGTGACTACCGACATTGCCTCCCTGGTCCCGCCCCGGGCAGGGTTCAGGGCCTGGCAGTACCGTGGAGCCAAGATTGGTCAGCAGAGAGGCAGGGAGCCATAGAGACCAGGTGATTGGGGTGGGCATCATCCTTGACGTCCAGCGATGTTTCTTGAGCTGCCCCATGGGCGGGGACATGCAGTGATGTCTAGTGTCCGCCCTGCCCCTCAAGCGTACAGGCACTGGTTGCCTATGGTTCCCTCGGCCTCTGTCAGGGTTCCACCAAACACCGGACACTCTACACCTCCCTCCCCCCGGGGAGGGAGAGCAGTCCATGGGACGCTCAATCCTTCTCCCCCGGCCAGCCCTCCAACTCCCCAAGTCTTTTCCTAAACCTGGGTCGTTGGCGTCACAAGGAGATTCTGTTTTTTTTTTTGTTTTTTTTTTTTACTGTTTTTGCTCTGGTCTCCATTTTGACTCCTTGAGGAATCCTTACTTATCTGACTCAGTCAACCCCTGCCTCAGCCTCGTCACTCCACCTTATCCCATGGCTTCACTTGCCTATTCTATGTCTGGCCACTGTGCCTTGCCCCCTCAGAGGGGCTGTCACCAGGGTTCCCCAAGCCCCTTGGGATTCTAAATCCTCTAGACAACCAGGAGAGGAGGTTTGAGACTGTGCAGAAGTCAGCAGGTGCAGGGCCTGCAGGTCGGCATCCTTCACTCTGTGCAAGTGGGGATATACCACATTTTCTTCGGTCCTCCTTCCCAGAGGACACCGCCACCAGGATGACTTCAGACACACTTGAGCGTCAACATCAGTAGCATCCTCTCCCTCTTGCAGCTTGGACTTTGTGTCCCCCTGTTGTCATCCTGGGGGCCTTGTAGCAGCAGGATTTTGAACCCTCCCTCTCTGGAGGATAGGAACATCCCTTGGGACACTTGACCTTTTCTTCCTTCGGCTTGCCCTCTGACAGTCCAAATATGCTACCAAACTCGGGCTGATGGCGTTCCGAGTGGTAGCCCTGCTGCTTTGCCATCAGACCAGCATAGATCCCTTCATGCATACATTGCGTCTGTGAGGGTTGTGTTTTACCACAATGCCGATCATCTGAAAGGCAAGTCTGCCATTTGTAAATACAGATGCCAGGGTGTCTGTACTATTCAAGAATGTCACTTTGTACTTCCTTATTGTGAGAGGTTTGGTCCGTGGTGGTGGCACCCCAAAGAGGGAAGAGGTGACACTCTTGAGGTGTGTAAAGATGCTTCTGTGTCTTTCTATTGATAGTTTGAGTCCAGTTTTAGAAAATGTTAATAATTTACAACTTCCATTGAAAAAAAGGAACAAGAATAATCCACTTTTTCAAATATTATGCTCAAGGACCTCCTTGTGGTTTCAAGAGGCCCTCACGTGGAAAGTAAATCACCGTGCTGATTGGTTGAATCAGTGCCAGCACTTTTTAAAGCAGCAGAAGTCCCTAAAGTAGGAGTTCTGGTTCCTTTTGGGTTTAATATGATATTTCCAAAAAGCATTTCAGGTGTCTCTTCTCACAAGGGTTCCAGGTGAATGCATGAACGGTTGGGGTTGTACTCCAAGGCTTGGTGGCAGTAATCCGCCTGCTGTTGTGAGGGGGATCTATGTACAAGAGTGGTCATGGGTCTCTTGGTCACAGGGCTGGTGTGTCATGGAAGTTGTATGCTTACTTCTGGGAGGAAGGATTAGAGCGAGTCACTCTCCAGTGTCCCCTTCAGTCACAGTGTGAACATTACCTGGCAGGATTGTGGAGCATGGAGAAGAACAGTGGCGAGGTGGATGCTGTGCTGCAGTCTAAGGGCTGAGTAAGTGGAATGAGTAGAAAGTTGTGAGCCAGTTAGGTCCGCCAGCACACTAGTGCCACTAGCACTTTCAACACAGTTGACCCAGGTTTGGGATCAAGCCCGGATCGTCGGAAGGCCATGCGGGGGGGGGAGGATTTAGTGTCCCAGGGGCAGCTCTCCAGGGGGGAGGGACATGGCTTCCGGCACTGTACTGACTGACCAGCAGTGGCTGGAGGTGAGGGCATCCAGGAATTCCAACAGCAGGGGAGGAGCAGCTGACACCAGCATGCTGCATGCAGAAGCACACATATTAAGCTTTGTGCTTCACTGCACAGCTGCACCGGGGGGTCTGGAGGGGGAAATGGCTTACTTATGACAGATGATATCCTGCCTGCTTCCTGCAGCCATGGCAGGCCAATTCCTGACCGGCCCTGTGGAGCTCCAGGATGTCTTTTGAGATGACCGGATGCAAGGAGTTGTGCCACCGTAGTGCAGAAGGCACACCCCTTTGGGGGGAGCAAGCCTGGGGAGGACTACTCCGGTGCATCACGGGTTGCCCCAAGCCTCCAGGGGTTACCTGTCGGAATGACTCTGCAGGCAGGGAGAAGGCAGTGGTAGTAAGTGAAGGAGGTTTTGTGGCCCGAAAACCAAAGAGGGAAAAAAAAAAAGTTTGAGGATAAAAGGCCCGAGCCCTGCCCATCATGTCAGTTCCGGCAGTTGTAAGTGACACGTGCTGTTCCTTGCTCTAAGAATGTTATTCCACAGATGTTTTGGCCAGATTCATACAGTTGCTTGGTCACACGGCCCTTTTATAACAAAGTAGCCCCACACCTGTGTTAGAAAATTAACAGGGCTGTCCTGACTAAATACATTCTTAAAATGGCAGGAGTTTGATGTGACGTTTTTGTATATATACAGGTTCCCAGAAAGGTGTGGAGGGGGTATTTTTCTACAAATGTGAAACTAGGTACTGACTGCACACTGTATTATCAGTGCTATAAGGTAAGTAGTTTGGGGTGGACTTGGGTTAGCTGTCCTTGCACTGTATGCACCAGCGACTCCATGCTAATTAGCTGTGAACAGTCACTTAACAGTGCTAGCTGTGAAGGGACCTTACAACTACACCAGCACTCCCCCCCCAGCTTTTTGGCAAGGGTGGGTAAGATTGAAATTATGTGAGGTTGTGCTCCACACAGAAAAGCATTGCAGGACATGCATGTGTATGCTCGATCAACCAGAGCACATTTGTCTCTTTGTAGAGGGTAGAGGCCATTTAACATGAGAGGTTGTCTGTACCCACAAATGGTACTGAGATTCCCACCCCCGTTATTATTGGAGTAGGGGTCAGACTCTCATGTCTTAGATGGTCTTAAGTTGTATGTCCTCCATTTTTTTTTAATGACTGTCTGTAACTAGGACTGTGCTGTGGACAGTAGACAGACTGGTGGGCAGAGCCCTGAAATAGAAAAGGTCAGTACTGCATAATAAAAGTCACCTGTGGTATAGCATAGTCTTTTATCGGCTCACCAGTCTGAACTTTTATCGTTGGAAGGTAACCTCTGGAGATGACCTGCAAGAAAGAAAGTGTCTGGTGTGCAATTACTGTAGAATGATGGTTCTTTAAAGCACAAAATCATTTGTAGCATTGAAGGTCTGTTATAATTATTTTTGTGTTTGCAGGTTTTGGTATTCGAGGTGTTTAGTTTCTGATTGGCTCTGTGAGCCGCAACTCACCGCGAAAGCTGTGTACTCTTTCTTTTGAAGGCAAGATAAAAATGGGAAAAGCAGAAGCAACAGAAACCTGCAGGATTGGGTTTTATTTCCATTAGAGTCCCATCCCTTCAACTTTTTCATGACTTAGTGCCCTTTACCAGTTGGAGATAAAGAGGAACTGATGTCCACAAGTCCTTTGTATTAGAGTGCACAGTAAAGGCAGATATTGCAGGTGAGGTTTCTTGGAAGGCATTGGAGAGAATTCCTGGAAATACTGAGACATTCCTACAGTATATACATAAAAAAAAATCTGCCTGTAAATATTGTGTTTTGACACCCCCCCCCCCAATGTTTCTGTTGCTCCTGCTTTGTACTAGTTGTCATCGTCTGATTGTAAAGAGATGTTTCCCACCAGCCTCTGGTTAGTTTTGTCTGAAATGTTTCAGTCTCAACTGTCATGAACAACTGAGCAAGGTTGGTAGGTGTCGGTGGATTTGTAAATATGTCTCTGTCCATGTAATGCCATCTATTTCTGTATCCCACATCCCTTTAATCCAAATTAAATAGTTCTTTTACTGCACACCTCTCTTGTCCTGTGTCTGTGCTTTTTGGCTCATGCCATCCTTTGCCATCTCATTATGGCTGAATGCAATGTTGTTATTAACTTTTGTTGACCAGGTAAGTACACTAGACACCTTGGTGCCTATTTTCAGGTACGAGTGCAAAATATTTGTGTGCCCAGGGAAATCACCAGTCTTGTATAGATGATTCAGTAAGGTATCTGGTGGAGCTCGCCAAGTTTCCGGGTACATTCAAATCCAACAACAAAGTTCTGGCCTGCTCGAGCAATGAATGCTACTACACACAAAGACTTTTTAAAGTTCGTTATTTTTATTTTATAAAGTCCCAACGTTTCACCTAGTATTAGGCTTCTTCTGGGGAACTGTAAAAAGATTTATAAACAAATATTTACTATATTTCACATTTGAAAATATTTCATTTTTTAATTTTTAATATCTTTCCGTATTAGACCATGCCAGTCATAAATGACTGGATGTACCAACTTTCAATTGTAGTTATTAAAGCAATATTAAAACCAAAATGATATTTTAACCACCTGGTTATCCTTTACATTCATTAACAGTCATAAAATTCTTATACATTTTGCCCAACTAGATGCCATCAATATAAATGCATGAAAAATTCATTGCCTTACTTTTTAACAATGTCAACAAAAGCCAGGTACGACCTGGGAGGTTACACCACAAGTACATATCCAGAAACAGTGCAAAATTAATGCGTTGTTAGCAATAACTACACAGAGGCAGCTTCAGATAGTCAATGAGCAGAAAACTGAAAACAGCGAACCCCGTTATGCTAGGCAAAGAAGTAGGGGTGCAGGCAGGTGAAGAAAACAAACATGGGTGGTGCAAGAACAAGGCGTCAGAGCAGAAATATACAAGTAATATCAGACCGAAAACAAGTAACATGATTTAGATGAAGTGCAGTCCAGCTGTTACTGCTGTATTTACCTATTTATTCATTGGTCACCGGGAGAGGAAATTGGGAAGCTGCTTCCGATTTCAGATATGTCCCTGGGCAAGAGTGGCAAGGTGGCATATACATGATATCAGACATAACAGGTAATACTATAAATACTGTTAATTGCAATGGCGTTGTCCATTGTGTAATTAAGAACACAACTCGCTTAACCCTTGCTCATCCACTGAGCGCCAGTCACACTAACCATAGATTTACTTTAACTTTGCAAGGGTGCTACTGTTAACACTAGAAACGAACACTATCTTCCAATAATCAGTCTTTCACATTGATTCCCACTTGTAGGTCATAGAGCCAGAGGCAGTAGGACCCTGCAGGAACCAGAACTTTCTAGTGGTGGCTGGTGGCATAAGTAGGCCCCATGTACGTGTTGCCGTGCCTGATGGTATAAAGCAGTGCCAGCTCATAACTGCCTCAGTTTCGTTTTTCCCTGTCTTCGAGGGCTCCGCTTCTGTTTTGCTCTCCTCGATGGGGCCAGATCTTCACCGTCTATATAATAACTGCGTTCAGTTCCTCTGTTTATTGTAAAATTGGTCAGTTTGTTGTTTTTGTGTCCATCCAGAGTAACAAAAGACAGTAGTTCCCTCATAGCCCTACCTCCCAAAAAGGGTCAACACCATGGAAGGTGGGGAGCCTAAACAGGCTACTTGCTCCAGCAGTGGGGTTGTGAATCACCATCACTCTTCTCTGGGTGACTGCTTGGGTACTGATCAGTCCCACTTACAAGGGGAAGGGCAATCCTACCGAAATTGCAAAAATAAATGGTCCAAAGCCCATTCTCTCCACATCAGGCCATCTGCACTGTTCTACCTCAACCTATTGTGAAAACAGAAAAGAACAGCCACCAGTCGAGGTCACGCTGTGGTTGTTCTGAACAGAGGCATTCGTTGCCTATTGGCCTGGATCCTGCAGCATTGTCCCCGATGACACTGAGCAACGTGAGGCCTGCAGGCCTGTTTTCTCCATATGGGCTGTACTGGACTTGGCCTGGCTTTTCTTGCAGACGTCTGAGTATGGGCAGTCTTACAGATGGCATGGTTTGTCATGGAGCATGGGTCGGTGCCAGCTCACGCCATGCCGTGCAGACTCGTGACATCCTCGATGTTCGCAGTCCCCCTAGCACAGCTGCATATGAGAACAACTCTGTGGATGCTCAGTACACAATGATCTTGAGCATCACACTCAAACTACCCCATTCATGTGATAAAATCCCTAGTGAGGTCTCTGTTATGGTCTGCAGAGGAAATACTCCAGGGCTTCTCCCTTTTCCCATCTGGAGCCAAAGGTGCCCCTCACCACAGATGCCTACCTGCCAATGTGGGGAGCTCACTGTCAAGGTCTTCATACACAAGAGGTCTGTGACACTTCAGAGATGCATCTCCAGATAAATGTGCTGAAGGTGCATGCAGTTCTTTACAGTTTGCAAGCCCTGTCGGACCTTGTCAGCCAAAAGACAGTTGTTCTCCAGACAGCCAACAAATCTGTCATGTACTATGTTGACAAATGAGCAGCACACTATTACCCTCTCTGCTGGGAGGCAGTGAGAGTGTAGGAATGGTTCCTGGAACAAGGGATCCTGCACCAAGCTTCTGCATGCCAGGAACCCAGAATACTCTGGCAGACAAGCTCAGTCGAACTGTAGTAGAGCCCCACAAGTGATCACTAGCACCAGATGTCATGCATTTGCTATTTACAACTGGGGAACTGCAGACGTGGACCATTTTGCATACCCACTTAATGCTAGACTGCTTTGATTTTCCTCCAGAAAGCCGGGATCTGGCGTTTTCTACCAGGATGCATTCAGACTGCAGTGGTCAATGGGTATTGTTCAGACTGAATTCCCAAGGGGCCAGCCCATTGGCGCTGCAGTAGCATCACTGCTCACGATGCCAGTGACCCAGCTTCATGAATGAGCCCAGAGCGTCAGAGGGCTGGCTGTGGAGGGGAGGCTTAAACATCCCACAAGACACTACTCAAGTGCACAGAAGGGGGCACTCACTACCACCACGTGACTGCTACCTCGGTGACCATGGGTGGTTGTCCAGTCTTGAGTGCATGCAGAAGCAGGGAGAGGATACAATTTGCTGGGCTGATGCTTATGCCATGCATCCCACCGGCTCTGGCGTGCGCATCCAGGGGAGGAGGACACGGCTAGGAAAAGGAAAATACCATCAGCTGTTACAGAATGATGGTCCTCACGGAGCTTGCAGACCCTGCACCCACCAAACCAGGCTGGATCCCCACATACAAGATGTTGTCTTTCTGATGGGCCTGGGCCAGCCCAAAGACCACCACAGGGAAGGGAATACCGTGGTGCACAGCAGGAGAGCAGACAAGCCCTTGGTGAAGGTGGGTTGACAGGGTTCATAGGGCCTGATGCAAGCTGAGAGAGAATGCAGGGGCCAAAAGTAAGAAAGACTGGATGCACAAGGGAGCAAGATGATTCTAGTGGGCTCTTGCTGGCCTCAGCAGATATGGTTTCCTCTGTTGAATCATCTTTCACTCAGCCAACCAAGGACTCTACCACTCTGGATGAACCGACTATGTAAAGCTGGGGGCCATCTAACCTGTGCTTCCTTATCTCGAGGCTTGGCTCCTGAAGAGCTAGAAATGAACAGGTTTAATTTATCTCAGTGTCTCTGAAATAATGTTGGTTTCTTGTAAAAGCAAACACTGCCAAGTGGAAGGGTTTTTCCATCTGGTGTTCCAAACCCATTGCCAAGGTCCACCTGTCTGCTGTATCAGCATACCATGAGCCTGTTGGTATCCTCTCTCTGGCCCAGCTGCCACTATTCAAAAGGTTTCTCGGGTCATTTTGCAGAAGAGACCCCCAATTCAGAAGCCGTTGGCTCCCAGAGATCTCATTTTGGGTCTGGACATGTTCACATGCAAGACCTTCAAGCCAACTGCAACTTGTGGCGTAAAATTTCTTACTCAGAAAGCAGTATTTCTAATGGCAGTCACCTCTGTGCACAGTGTGTGTGAAATCCACGTTCTGGTCACATATCCTTCGTATACCATTTTCAGTAAAAACAAACTGGTCCCGCAAGCACACCACAAGTTCCTTCTTAATGAGGTGTTAATTTTACTTAAATCAGGCCCTGATTTTGCCTACCTTTTATGCCAACTTTCAGAATGAGGGTGAGAGGACTGTGTACTGCCTCAATGTAAAGAGTCCTGAGGTTCTATTAGGATAGAACCAAGGACTACAGAAGGGCAAAGCAACTCTTTGCCTCTTGCAACCCTAATCGAAAGGAACTTCCTGTAACTATCAAGTGCTTCTTCTCCTGGATTGTGAATTTCCTTCACCTCTGCTACACCATGGCAGGGGCAATGTTCATGTCCACTCCATTAGAGCAGTATCCACCTCTTCAGCAGAAGTGTGCTTGATGTCAGTTGCAGAGATCTGCAGGGCTGCTACATAGAGCACAGTGCATACTTTTACCAAGCACTGTGCCCTGGATGTTTTTGCCTGTTGCATATGGCCTGTGTACAGACCAAAATAGACCCAAACCAGTTTGGGTCTCAAGAGGGAGGTTCTACTAACAGTGCAGTGACAGAGTTGTTGGAGGCCTGCATGCAAGTATGGGATAAGAGTGATCATATAAGGGCCGTGCTTGTCGACTTTTGAAAAGCATTTGATCTTATTGATGAACAAGAAAATTTGTGACCACACCTAGGAGCGTGGTGGTGCCTGGCAAGCGTACATAGAGTTTCAAAGTACCTGATCAGCCTGCACCCACCAAAGGCCTGGAATCCTGCAAATTGGTCTTTGAAATCCACAAATAATTCCTGTTTCCCTTTTTCCAAGGAATGATTGTAAGCATCCAAATGGTCCAAAAATTCAGTCTTTATTCCAAACTTGTGCAAATACGAAAAGGTATAAAAACAGGAAACGATGCTCCCTCAGCAAATAGCTCCCAAACAACTGGGCAGTTAGTCAGCGAACATGTTTCAAACAACATGAAGTCTTGCTATATTATGACAATAGCAGTGAGTTCCCATCTTCAAACTGCCCCGGAGGTGAAATAGTTAACTTTCCATGGAAGCATGGAACTCTGAGCGCAAGCTCGGTTTGAAGGCTCTTGTCTGCTGATCTTCAAACATAAACTGTCAGATTCTTTACTCTGCCTCACTGAACAGTCGCTCCAGAGATTTCTCTTTCTGCTCGGTTCATTTTGTCAGTTTAAAAGTATTATTTTATCGGTTTTCAACCGAAATTATACCGCAACTGGTCGGTTCAAGCTCTGTCTGTGGTAATGTAAGTAATAGGTTTTACATTCGTTTTTCTCTGTGTGGAACTTGTAAACATTTATCGGTTCGGTTGAACCGATCAGATTGTGCTTTAAAATTGATAGTCCTTTTTTAGAGTTGCGGTTCCCGGTTCTTATCGGTTCTAAAAAAAAAACGGGTTTCATTCCATTTTTTTCCACGACCCGTGACATGGTTGGGAACCGACAAGAGAGTCTTGCTTGGCGGATTGCCATAAACGGGCAAGTTTGGTTAGGCTGGCATTATGTCTGAGAAACCCAAAAGAAAAACCGGGCACACTGGGTTTCAACACTGTAGTGTCTGTGGGGAAGCCTTTGCTAAGGCTGACCCTCACACCACCTGTGTCTATTGTCTGGGGTTTGACCACCTCAATGCAGACTGCCAGATTTGTAAGAATTTCCCTGCTGCCACCATAGAAAAGAGAGTTGGTAGGCTCAGGGAAAGGGAGGCCAAAAAGTCCGCTGACCCGGATGGCCGGGCCGGTTCAGTTCCAACTGAACCAGAGGGAGTGCCCTCTGACCAGGGCGATACTTCCTCGGGCAAATGAAGAGCTGGCTCTGAGGAGCCGGTTCCTGCAAAAAGGACTAGAAAGTCAGCTGGTGTGGAGCCAACAGTTCTCTCTCCAACCGCTGAAGAAATAGCTAAAGCAATCCAAATTGTCCAGTCTCTTTCCCCGGTTCCAACTGAACCGGCACCATCAGGGAGGCGCTCAGTTCGGCCAGTTCCACCGGTTCAAGATTATGATTTTGAGGAATTTTATGAACCGTGGGAGGGGGAAGAGGAGTATGAGGAGAGTGAATATGGTTTTGAAGACCTGGATGTGCCCATTGAACCGGACACCTCTTCAGACAGACCTTTAGGGGTTTCTCCTCCAAGGCTCTCTTGAGTCCCCTTCTCATTTTATGTTTTATAAAAAGGTTGCTGAAACTCTCCAGCTCCCTGTTGAGGAAGCTGTTGATGGCCAAGAGGAGCCTGATTATGTAGAAATGATGGATATTCCAGAGTCTAAGATACTGTCTGTTCCTCTGCATAAATCTTTTCGGAAGCAGACAGTAAAAGTTTTAAAAACTCCTCACACTATACCTCCTGTAGATAAAAGGATGGACAAGAGGTATACTTTATCAGGCTCTGATACGGAGTTCCTCACACAGCAATGCAGCCATGTGGGAGTAGTGCAGGCTGCAGCCTGTGACAAGGCAAATATTCCCCTAGCTTCACAACCTCCTGAGAAGGACTCCAGGAAGATTGCTGCTATGGCAAAGAAACAGTACATGGCAGCATCCTTGGGACTCAGACAGGCAAATTATATGGCTTATGCTGCTAGATACCAGAAATCCAGATGGGATACTGTGCTGGCTCTAGCAAAACAAGTCCCTGACCAGCTGGCCAGGGAGTTGGAACAGGTGGCTAGAGATGGTATTGAGGCATCTAAGGTGCAATTTCATGCTGCAGTAGACTCTAATGATGTGTCATCAAAAGTCATGGCTACATCTGTGGCACTCCATGAGAATGGCTTGGCTCAGATGTACTACCCTGTCACAGGATACCCAGTCTAAGGCCATGGATTTTCCTGTTGTGGGCAACTCTCTGTTTGGGGAGCAAACAGAGAGTTACATGAAGAAAATGGATGAATACAGGACCACCTATAGGAGTGCAAAGGCCAAGGAAAGGCAGGCCTCTCCTCAGAAGCAGCTTCCCAAGGGCAGGGGCAGGCCTTTTCATAGGCCTTTTTACCAAGCCCAAGCCTCCTCTTCTGCTTATGCCCAGAGGGGGTTCTTTAGAGGGAGAGGCAGATGGGGTTCAAGCAGGCCTGCTTCCACCCCTCAACCTAAAGCCCCTGCCAAGCAGGCACCCTGATGGGGTAGCCAGGGCCGATTCTTCTCTACCTGTAGGGGGCAGGCTGGCTTACTTTGTCCAGGACTGGAAGTCTCTAACGTCAGACTAGTGGGTCCTGGAAGTAGTAAGCCAGGGACTGGTTCTCAGCTTCAAAAAATTTCCAAAGATGAGAACCAGATCTTTTCCACCTGCATCTCCATCAGAGGCACTTGCCCTAGAGGCAGAGGTCTCTACCCTCCTCGCTCTCAGAGCTGTGGAAAGGGTTCCACCCCTACACCAGGGCAAAGGTTTGTACTTCAGGTACTTCCTTACCCCAAAAAAGTCAGGAGAATGGCGGCCCATCCTGGATCTCAGATACTTAAACAAGCACCTTTTAAAACCAAAGTTCAAAATGGTGACTCTGGGAATTATTTTACCTTCTCTAAGCCCAGGGGACTGGCTAGCGTCCCTGGACCTCAAGGATGCCTACTTCCATATTCTCAACAGAAGCTCCCATCGAGCTGCCCTCAGGCCATTACCAGTTCAGAGCAATGCCCTTTGGCCTCACCTCTGCTCCAAGGGTATTCACCAAATGCCTGGCAGTAGCAGTTGCATGCCTAAGAAGGCAAAAAATTGCCATCTTTCCTTACCTGGATGATTGGCTCATAGTAGGCCAGTCCCCAGACCAGGTCAGATTACACCTTCAGGTAACTCAGCAACTGCTTACCTCTCTAAGTTTCCTTCTGAATCTCTCAAAGTCAGTTCTAGAGCCTGTCCAGCTCCTAACCTTCATAGGCGTAGAACTGAACACACAGGAAGCCAGGGCCTTCCTCCCTCTGGACAGGGCAAAGACCCTAGTCTCCCTGGCCTCCTCATTCACCCTGCAGGTCTCTCGATCAGCAAGGCATTTCCTGCAGCTCCTAGGAAACATGGCTGCTTCCACAGCAGTAGTGCAAGGAGCAGGATTTCAGATGAGGGACATTCAGTTCCATTTGAGAGCTTTTTGGTCTCAAAGAAAGGATCCTCTTACCAAGTTGATCCCAGTAACTCAAACTCTGATCCAAGCCCTACAGTGGTGGCAGGATCAGAGCAACCTGAGACAAGGAGTTCCTTTTGTCACTCAGTCTCACTCTTTAATCCTTACTACGGATGCATCCCTCTTGGGGTGGGGGGCTCACATGGGCGACCTCACTGCCCAGGGACTGTGGTCCCCCCAGGAATCTCTGCTCCACATCAACCTGTTGGAGCTCAAAGCAGTTTTTCTAGCACTTCAAGCCTTCTCCAAATCTGTTCAGAACAAAATTGTACAGGTCAGAACAGACAACACCACTACAATGTGGTACATCAACAAGCAAGGGGGCACTCGGTCTACGACCTTGTGCACGAAGCCATGAAGATCTTATCTGTGTCAGTCTTCACCATTCATCACAGATGGTACTGGCGGAGATCAGGACCCTGTAGGAGCGTTTTTAAAGGATGGGCAGAGTGATGCAGCATGGCGCCCGGCGTACTACGTGGTGCTCGAGGATTAGCCGTTAGGCTGTGTCGACTCCGCCTGCCTACCAGTTCTTCGTCTCCCGCCGTCGAGGTTGCCTCATGAGAAGCCAGCTGAAGAGATTTTGAAACTTTTAGGCCTTAGCCTTTTGTTGTCGACAGTCCGTCGGTTCCTGCTAGTTCTAGTCTGCCCTACTCGACGTCGCTGGTAAGATCTTTCCATTTATTTTACAGTATAAGCGACGTCGAGTCTGTTTTTGGTGTTTTTTTCCGTAGGTCATGTCGCGGTCGGAGGGCAAGAAGTCGTCTAAGGCGGGCCCCCCCATGCGTCAGGTGCCGATGCGACGCCAGTACTCCGTTACCGACCAGCATGACCAGTGTCTCCCGTGTCTTGGCCGCTTCACGACATGGATTGAGTGCGACACCTGCTTCTCCATGGACCACCGCGTCCCTCGAACAGCACGTTTAAAGTAGGCGAGCTCCGCCGACTTTCGAGGTAGGATTCACTTTCGTCGGGCCGAACGCGCTCTCAGCCTTTCCTCTGAGTCCCTCCGGTTCTGTACGGACTGAGGAGGAGGAGCCTCGGCCTCTTGTAGCTAGCCTTGGCGAGGCTCCTTCCGCGCCAGCGCAGGAGGCCCGTCCGCTTCCTCCTGGGGCGGGCGGGAGGCGCCATGGCAATCACCCTTCAGGGTTGAAGGCTCCCAGGTGTACGCTCCAGCAGTCTGGAAGGCCTGGGTCGGCGCTGTCCCTTGACCCGTCATTCGGTGCCGTCAGGGATCTTGGCGCCGTTCGCTGATGCCGTGGAAGCCCTGTCAGGCGCCAACAGCAGCACTGACTTGTCTCTTGACACCTAGGTCTTGTCGGCGCCGTGCCAGTGCCGACCCTGCTCGTGGCGCCCGTGACCCTGGAATCGGCGGCCTTCGCCATGTCTCACCTCGGCGCCGTCCCGCGGTGCCGTGGGGCCGAGTCATCCGTGGGTGCCATCCTTGGCGCCGTTGGTGCTCTCGGTGCCACTCGCGGCGCCGAGGGGCCTGGACTTGGCAGCGGCACCGAGGCTGTTGCTGGGGCTTCTGTCGGCGCCGTCTCTGTTCCTGGTACCACCCCTGGTGCCGGTGGACTTGACGGTGCTGCAGCTGGCCCTAGTTCAGGACCTTTGGCCCGTGCTGCCCTGCCGCCTTCTGCCAGCGCCACTTGCGGGGCTGTGGAGGGTGCAGGTGCCGCCTTGGCAATTGCTTTGACTTCTGGGCCCTTTGGTAAGGTCGCCTTCCCTCGCCCTCCTACCGTTTGACTTAGGGCCTCAGACTCTACCTCTTCGGGGTCGGGCTCGGAGTCGAATGGGCAGTCACACCCTTCGGGGTTGTTTGCAGAGGAGGATGAGCCAGTGGTCTCCATGGCGGGTCTCAGCCCCCTACTGAGGTGCGTCTGGTTCCCCCCGAGGTTAGGGTCAGTGGTACTGACCAGCAGGCTGTGGTATGTGCCACCATTGCCATGCAACCTGGCCTTAGGGGGTTCCTCGACCCCTCAGCGGTGGTACCCTTCCGATGGTGTGTCTCAATCGCCCAACTTTGGGGCGTATCGGGAAGCCCACGGGAGGAGAGGGTGCTGCTCCCTGGGTCTCCCCTTCGGGGGCAGCCCAGAGTTGCCAGCTTCCTAGGCTGGCCCTTTCGAGGACTAGGACTCTCTCGGACTCCGAGGGGTCTAGGGATGTGGGGTCGACGCGTCGGCCTTTCTCTGGGACCCACCCGGCCCCTGGACGAAGCCGAAGTGCGGACTTCCGCCCTTCCCCTTCTGGTTCCTTGAGGGGGTCCCATTCTTTGGAGGCAGGGGACCGTCCTTCTGGATCTATACGGCCCCGGTTGCCTCACTTGGGGGATTCTTCTGGGCGCAGCCTAGGCAGTACCAATGTGGTTGTACAGCTGTCGGCTGCGGAGTCTTCCAGGACACCCTCCGCGGGGGTCCATGGTCCGCTCCCTAGCCCTGGCAGAGGTCAGCCGACTTCCTCTCTCGGCTCTGCCCCCTCCCCTCTGCCGCCTTCTCCAGCGTTCCCAGGTATTCTTGGTCCTAGCGGTCCTTTCACCTGGGAACAGTTCAGAGCGGTGGCTGCTCGGTTCCCTACCTACGTTAGGGCCATGGACTGCCAGGTTTTTCAACCTCCCCCCGAGCAGCCACTCTCAGAACGCATGGTGACCTCCAGCTCTTCATCCCCCTCTTCAGGGGGAGAGGAACCGTCTGTCCATATCTCTCCTGCCGCTGATCTCTCCGAGTATTAGCGTTTCCTCGTGAGGATGCTGGAGGACCTTCATCTCTCTCCCCTGTCCGTGAGCAATCCTGAGCATGCGGCGCACGCCTTTCTAGGCGATTTTGGTGCGGCCACCCTTGTGGTGCCGCCCTGGCCTGCGCCCTTTCAGGAGGCGTCCATGCGTTTCTGGCAGAGGCCCTTCTCCGGAGTTCCTGCCCCTAGGGACCTCAGCCAGAGGTAGTGCGCTTCCCCAGAGTCTCCAGGTTCTATGCCTCATCCACAGTCCAGATTGACGCACCTGGACACTCCTGACGGGCTTCGCGCCCTCCACCGTGACCGGCCCCCAGATCAGGACTCTTCGGATTTGATTTCTGGGGAGGAGGACTTTCTACTCGGCACGGTTGCTTCTCTCCATCTCCACTCATCAGGCCCACTATGCAGCCTACAACAGGTTCTTGTGGTCAGCGCTGGGTCAGATCCTAGCTGCTTTGCCTGACTCGGAGCAAACCAGGCAAGCCATCGCACTCTCTGCACGTGGCTTGGAGCTAGCAAGGCACCAAGCAGGGGCATCTTACGACGCCAGTGAGGTAGCTACCAGGGTAGTAGGGACAGCGATCTGCACCAGGAGATTGGCGTGGCTTTGCCTTTCCCGGTTGTCACCCTTGGCCTGGCGTAGGTTGATTTGCTCCGCTCACCAGGAAACCTATCTCTTTTCCCGTAGGGCGAGATGACGTTTGTCGGGGCAAATTCCTTCCCCCTCCGGGGGGAACCCGTCTCGCTCTCCCCACTCTCGGGCCTCCTCAGGTCCAGAAGGTTCCCCTCCCTTAGTGTGTCACCCACTGAGGGCTAAGGGACACTGTCCCACAGGTGCAGTGTCGACCCCCTTGAGAGCTTGGTACTCACCATCTGTGATGAATGGTGAAGATTGACACAGATAAGATATACAATTGCACTACGTACCTGTATGATCTTTCTGTGTATCTTCACCATTCATCTAATCCACTCGCCATCCCCTGGGGCTCAATCTCTGGATCCTCCTCCTCTGTGCCGACCCCTCTTTTGGTAGGGGTAAACTTGGGACACTCAGGGGTAGTTTTCTTCCCTAAGGGGTACAGTTCGAGTGGCACTTCTTCTCTACTTCTCATCTTCACCTCTAAGGGGTGAGAACTGGTGGTTGCCCTCCTTCTGTTATCCATCTGGTTTAAAAAAAAAAAAAAGAACCCCCTTTTTTTCACCAAATATCTTTACAGAGAGAGTACTGAGTCCCTGTAGCCTGTCCTTCTCCAGAATAGCCGACTCTGCTTTTGAGGTATTGCCAGTTATTCTGTGCCTTGAATTCTGGCAAATGAGCCTTGCTACTCCTTGCAGTTCCTATACAGTCTGGTGACGGACAAGGGTCCTGGATCCTTGTTGCCTCTCACACTCTCCTAAATTCTCTCTTCCCTCCCTTCTCCTTTTCCAGAGATTGGGGCCCCTACCCAGTCCCCTTAGTCTTCCTTCCTCTATGCTGTCCCCTGTCATTATTTCTCCTTTTAGTTCAGTTTTTCTCTTCCTTTTTCTGTCCCTTGGACTCTCTTGTCCCACCCTCCATCCCTTCCTCTTACCTCTCCAGCAACTCAGAACTGGTAGGCAGGCGGTCGACACAGCCCTAACGGCTAATCCTCGGCGCCCACGTGGTACGTCGGCCTCGGGGTGGCACCGATGCTGCCGACTCCGCCTATCCTTTTAAAAAAAAAAAAGGCCGCGGGGTCCTGATCTCCGGCCAGTACCCATCTGTGATGAATGGTCAAGATACACAGAAAGATCACAATTACGGTAGGTACGTAATTTGTATTTGTGGTCTCTGGCTTACTCCCTGGACACCTCCCTTACCGCAGTTCACCTCCCAGGCAAGGACAATGTCCTGGCAGATGCTCTCAGCAGAATTTCTCAGGGCCATCACGAGTGGTCCCTGGATCCCCTGGTTCTGGGAGTGGTATTTGCCAGATGGGGCACCCCGCAGATAGATCTTTTTGCAGCCCCAGACAATCACCAACTTCCTTTCTTTTGCTGCAGGCCCCCAGTCTTGGGCTCAGTCCCTCTGGATGCCTTAGTCCTCAGTTGAGAAGGGAAGTTTCTCTGTGCCTTCCCTCCCTTTCCTCTCCTGTTCAAAGTGCTAGTCAAAATCAGATCCCAATCATGCACGGTCATTCTGATTGCCCCAGATTGGGCTAGACAACCCTGGTATCCACTCCTACTGTCCTTAGGAGTCCTTCCTCCCCTGTGCCTTCCCAGGAATCACAATCTGTTAACCTGTGCCCAGGGAAGGGTTTGGTACCCGAATCTCAAATCTCTCAATCTCAAGGCCTGGTTCTTGAAGAGTTAGAGTTTGCTGACCTACACCTCTCTCAAGGTGTAATGGATATATTGAAGGCTTCTAGGAAGCCTTCCACCAGGGCTACTTACAACTCTAAATGGAAAAGGTTTTCCATATGGTGCTCAGCAAAGCATATTTCCCCAGGCTCTGCTGATTTACCCACAGTCCTGGATTATTTGGTCCATCTGAACACTTTGGGACTGAGACCAGCTACCCTGAAAGTGCATTTGGCAGCTGTGTCTGCTTTTATTTCAGCAGGTAAATCCTCCTGTCTTTCAACTTACCCTGTATTTTCCAAGTTTTTTAAGGGATTGCTTCACACCAACCCTCCATTCAGGGATCCTGCCCCGGCCTGGGATCTCAATGTTTGCATTGCTCAGCTTATGCAACCCCCCTTTGAGCCTTTGTCTTCAGCTGAGCTTAAGTACTTGACTTGGAAAACTGTGTTTCTGGTAGCCATCACCTCTGCCAGACACGTAAGTGAATTACAAGCGTTGTCAGTGGAGCTGGATTTTATCTCCTTTCACAGAGATAAGGTAGTCCTCCGGACTAATAGAAATTTCCTGCCTAAGGTGGTTTCAGATTTCCACCTTAATCAATCTATATATCTTCCAGTGTACTTCACTGACCATTCTTCCTCTGGTGAGAGGAGGCTGCACAGCCTAGATGTGAACAGAGCCCTTAGTTACTACATAGAGCATACCAAGGGTCACAGGTTTGACTCCCTTCAACTGTTCCTCACTTATGGTGAGGTTGGTAAAGGGAAGCCTGCCACTAGAAGATCCATTGCCAGGTGGATTGTCTCTTGTATCCAATTCTGTTACGAAAAACTGGGTAAGGTTCCTCCCTCAGGCCTGAGGGCTCACTCTACCAGAGGTACAGCTGCTTCTCTGGCTGCTGCCAGAGACATCCCTATTCTAGAGATATGTCAAGCAGCTACCTGGAAAACAGTTCACACTTTTACCATGCATTACTCCCTGGACATCCAGGCTCGGAATGATGCTCGGTTTGGCACAGCTGTCCTTCAGAGCCTATTCCCTAAGTAGGTTCTGTCCCTCCTCCATGGGGATACTGCTGTGTAGTCTGCAATTGTCATAATATAGCAAGACTTCATGTTGTTTGAAGAAAAAATTACTCACCTTAGTAATGTTGTTTCTTCTAATGGAGTCTTGCTATATTAAGACCTTCCTCCCTCCCTGCCTGCCCCTCTCAGAACCTCTGTTTTGGGATGTGGGTGGGCATTACAGTGTTGGCACTTTTATTTATGCCACCTTGTTGTTTTCACCCTTCTTTTGGGGTGAATTGGTGTTGTGTCTTTCATTTCTTTTGGGTCTCATGACTTGAGTCTTTGAGACCAAGAAGTGTGTGTTTATGTTAGTTGCCAGTCGGCTAGTGTAGGTTTACAGATTCTTTACTCTGCCTCACAGAGCCTTAGTGAGTTTTAGCTCGTAAAGATCTGACAGTTTATGTTTGAAGATCAGCAGACAGAGCCTTCTAACCGAGCTCACACTCAGAGTTCCATGCTTGCATGGAAAGTTAACTATTTCACCTCCGGGGCAGTTCGAAGATGGGGACTCACTGCAATTGTCATAATATAGCAAGACTCCATTAGAAGAAACAACATTACTAAGGTGAGTAATTTTTTCTTCACACTGATTCGTGCTTTTTCAAAGCCTAACAACCACCTCCCAGTATTCACTCAAGTAATATACTTCTTAAAGTGACAGTACTCATTTTATACATTTGTGTATTGAGTTAATCAATTCTCAACATTCACCAATTATATAAAAAGAGAAAAACTGTTTTGTCTTACATATTATTTACAATTATAAAAGTCTTCATAAGAGTACAGTGCACACAATAAATATATACATTTAATTGGCACCTATTCACTCTTAAGTCCATATATGCACAAAGTTTTAAGTTCAAAGCAGCAAAACTCAACAGCAGTCTTTTGCAAGCTTACTGGTGCATGGATCTGAAAAACACAATATAATAAAATCCCAATAAAGCATATCGAGCGATACAACTTGTTTTTCATGTAATCATTTTGTTTTCCTTAAAAATGGTTTTATTTCTGTTCTCCCATTAAACCAGGCCACTCCATTGCATCAAATGCATATATCCAGTACTTTTCTCTCTGCATAAGGAAGTTATTAAAATTGCCTTCCCTGTGTGACCATGTGGGTTTCTCAATGCCTGTAAAAATGAAGCCATGTGTGGTTCTGTCCCTGGATTTTAATACATGGTTTGCCAGGGCATTGGTGGCATCCCCATTTTATATTGCTCTTACGTGCTCACCAGTTCTAACTTTAAAAGCTCATTTTGTTTTTCAAATCTAGAAACTCCCACATCTGCACTCTGCCAGGTAGACGATGCCACGTGTACTACAGGTTGTACAACCTTTTACTTCAGTATCCCTGCCTGTGGCTGGGTTCTTAAATATTTTCGTACATTTTACCTTTTCGCAGTATTTGCAGTTCCCACACTTATTTATACCATCAGTTTTGTCTGATAACACTTATGAGATTTCTCTATTGGTTGCACGGAGTACACTGCATGATTCTTTACTGTTTTCCCCCTGCTGTACACCATTTGTGGGGCATCACCTACAATGTTTGAAAGTACCGGATCTAATTTGACTATATGCCAGTTTTTCCTTATGATATTTACTGTCTTGTGTGACGGGTTAAATGTACTCACAAATGTTCATAGGATCATAGGAAGTATACAAATTCAGTAGGCAGGATTGCCTTTTATGAACTTGCCACCATTAATGGGGGAATTAAAATTTTTTATCGCCCATATGTGTGTTGTCGTTTCTTAAAAATATTCATTGTTTCACTCTCCACTGCAGCCTTTGGTAAAACATTCCATGTAGTTATAATTCTTTGGGAGTACCATTGGCTTCTTTTATTGGTTTTATTATGGCCTCCTTTTAATTTCTTATCATGAGTTCTGGTAATTTTGTTCAAGTTATTTTTAATTAGACCAGTGGTTTCCAGAATTGACTCATCTTTCATTGCTTTATATGTTAAGCATACATCTCCCCTTACTCTCCTATATTGCATAGAGTAGAGGCGCAGGTTTTTTTTTAATCTTGTACCATAGTCCAACCTACTCGCAGAAAAAAAATATTTTAGTAGCTTTTCATTGTACCTTCTCTATTAATTTTTTCCCTCTGGCCAGTTCTGGGGCACACACAGATGAACAGTATTCTAGATGTGGTCTTACAAGACTAGAATAAAGGGGGACCAGGACCTCTGGATTTCTACTTTTAATATTTTTTAGGATACAACTCAAAATTTGATTCCCCTTTTTTACAGTATTTTTGGTGTGCATATCAAAACTAAAATTGTTTGAAAAGGTGACCCCAAATTCTTTCATTTTCAGTAGTTTGTAAGATGATAATGTTTAGTTTATAACTGTAACAAGGGTTGTTTTTCCTCAAATGCATCACCTTACATTTTACTTCATTAAAGGATAATTTGTTGTCCCTTGCCCGATCCTCAAGATGAGTAAGGTTTTTATTAATTTCTAAAGATAGTTTGCAGTCGTTTACATACTTTCCCAACCAGCAGTTTTTATTAAGAGGAAGCATAGAGGATATTAATATGTTGAAAAGTGTGGGACCCAGGACAGAGCTGTGGGGAACTCCACTTGTAACACAAGGAGATAAGTGACCCTTTAATGAGACCCTTTGTTTTCGTTCAGAAAGCCATGATTTGACCCAACTTATGATCAGGGGATGGATGTTTAACTGTATCATGTGTTCAGTTAGTATTCTATGTGAAACTGAGTCAAAAGCTTTCGAAAAGTCGAGAAAGATAACATCTACTGATAACCCATTATCCAAAGCTTCGCTCACAGGCTCAAAAAATTTAAGGTTTGTCAAACATGATCTGCTCCGGAAAAGCCCGTGTTGTGTTATATCACTATGCCCTAATTCTGCTAGATGTGTTGTTATTCTTACTTTTAGTAATGTTTCCATTAATTAACAGATTACCGCTGTTAAACTTACACCTCTATAATTTGTTACACTATTCCTACCCCTACTTTTGTGTAGGGGAATAACTGTGGCTTTATTCCACGTCGGTAGAGTTGTACCTTCATTAAGTGAGGCATTAAACAAAGTAGTCAATGGTCCTGATTTTTGTTGTGCCACTTCCTTAATAAATTTAGGTGGAATCCCATTTGGGCCTGCAGAACTATTAGATTTAATGGATCTAGTGATATCGAGAACCTCTTTTGTATTAAAATGTTTAACCAAATTGGTTTTCTCAGTAGAGATAGTGGGAATAGAGTCCTTAGTTCCAAAAACACTAATGAAATATTTAATTCATTGGCCATTTCCATCTCATTAAGTATCAATTCATTTATGGTTTGCATGGGGCCAGTTGTTGAACTACTCTTCTTTATGGATCCAATATAGTTAAAAAAAAAATATTTTTATTATCTTTAACAGAAGTCGCAAGTTTTACCTCTACTTTGTTTTTTTGTGATTTTTGTTTTTGTTCACAGATTTTTTATAAGCAGCCAAATTACTTTCTGATAGTTGTTTTTTTTATATTTTTTGTAACATTTCTGTGTTTTGTTTAGGTTACGTTTAATACATTTGTTCCACCAGATTGCCACTTTCCTATTATTGTTATATTTAATCCTGCTGGGTACCCAAAGATTTATACAATACATTATTTTTTTTGTTTATTTTCTGACATATCTCATTTAAGGTATAGTTTGCTAGATCAGTTTTCCAATCCCAGTCATTAAGGAATGTGTCAAGTTTCCTATAATCTGCTTTAAAGAAATCTTTAATTTGAGTTTGACCATGAGTACCAAACTTTTGTCTAATATTTATTTCAATATGGACCATTTTATGGTCACTGTTAGAGGATAAATAACATCTACCTTATTGGACCAGCATAACATTCTATGGTGATTTGCATATGCAGCCCATGATGCTTTGCATTGTGGGGGCATGTGTGATTTTGTATTATCTACCTTATTTATTTCTTGCTCCAAGTTTGTAAGAAATAAATGTAAAATATTCTGCCCTCTAATTAGAGCTTTAATTAATTGCTCCATCTTGTATATAGTCATCAAATCAATAAATCTGTTATCTAGATTAGATGATCCCTTCCATGATTCCCAATTGATATTAGGGAGATTAAAATCTCCCATTAGAATATAATCTCTCTCGATTTCCATAGTTTCAATGTCATTCATGAACATGTTATTTTCGTTACTAAATTTGGTGTCCTATATCCTAGTCCTATAGTTATGCTGTGTTTGTTAGGAAGTACAACTTTAGCCCATAATAATTCATTTTCTGAGACTGCAACAGATCTGTTGACTGCAAGGTCTGCACCAGAAGGCATACTAAGAGAGACTAAAGGAGCTTAATATGTATACCCTCGAGGAAAGGAGGGAGAGGGGGAACATGATAGAAACTTTCAAGTACCTCAAGGGAATCAACAAAGTCCAGGAGGGTAGCATCTTTCAGAAAAAGAGATGTGCAAAGAACAAGGGGACACAATTTGAAGATAGAGGGGGGAATGGTTCAGCGGTAATGTGATGAAGTATTTTTTCATGGAGAGGGTTGTGGATGCATGGAACAGCCTTCCTGAGGAGGTCGTGGAGTCAAAAACGGGGAATTCAAGAATGCATGGGACAGACATAAGGCAATTCCAGTGGGGGGGTAGGAGGAAGTAGGCTGTTGGTTAACTAGGATCTGCAGCTTGTCCATTAGGTAGGGAAATGGGCAGACTAGGTGGGCCAAGCGGTCTTTATCTCCCATCAAATTCTATGTTACTTCATATGATTTAAAGGGACACTGTCAACCTTTTTTGCATCATATTATTTCTAGGTAAAACCCCACATTTTATGATTACTTACCATCTCTAAAATTTATTGATGTTGCTGGTTGTTTAATCTGCCTCCTTGCTTATTAGATCTAAAAATGCATGGGAATGTATAGTTATACACAGCCTTGTTTTGCGCTAAATTGTTTACCTGAGCTTTCTGCACACTTCCTGAACATTAGAAACATCCTCAAACTGTGCAGCCACTCGTGATACAATAGTCTCATCTACTCCGACTGCATAATGAGTAGCTAGATAGTGTTGGGGGTGTTTCTGAGTCCAGAAAAGATACAGTTGTAGTTGGTCAAGAAATGTAAGCAACATGTTTTGGTGTGGTAACACTAGTATGGTTGACACTCATTTTTTTTTTACTTTTTAAAAGGAAAAAGGAGTCTGAATCAAACAACCAGTTACATCCAGGGCCAGTTTTAGGACTTTGGGGGCCTCCAGCAAACTCAATGACTGGGGCCCACAGATGGCTCCCCCAGATGGGAGCCCCACCCCCACCCCCCACACAGGCACCCCCGACACACAGACTAGTAATCTAAAGGCAAGCAACACTAATCTAGAAATACATTTGTAATTTATACTATACTTGCCAAAAATGTTCCTCCAGCTGTCACCAATTTTTCTAGCTCTGTTGCTCTCTGTCTATTCAGTCTCCTCTCTGCTCCCATTAGTAATATACAGCATATACTACTATATATGTAACTCTGACAATAATTTGGACTGAAATAAATGTTCAGAATACAGCCTACAATAACAGATATACAATGACACAGTTGCTCAGTTATTGACTGTCATCATGTATATGGTGTTGTCAGAGAGTGAGACTAAAGGCTGTTCAAACCATTAATTTTTCAGTTTAAATTATGGTCTAGTCCAGACCATTTCATCCCCTAGCCAATCTCTTAGTTATATCAGTATACTGCTACTGACAGTAGTATTTACATGTACATACCTAAACAAAGGAAGCATGGCAAGGCACTGGTCTATCTCTGGGTGGGTGGGTGTGTAATCCTCCTCCTCCTCCTTTGGGTCTCTCCCCAGCTCCATGCACCAATGGGTTTCATGGCTGGTTTGGAGGATTAGTGGCTGGCCAGCTGCTTGCTGCAGTGCTGCTGAGCTCTTTTACAAAAAAATAAATGATTTACAGCCTTGTTCTCAGCAAGCAGTACTAGCAGCAGGTCGGTGACAGCACGGCAGAAGTGAGGTCAGGAACCGGGAAGGTCTGGCTGGCTTTTAGCTGCAGTGAGCGGTGGTTCTCTCTTTCTCCTCCAGTAGCTTCAACAGTAAATTTCTTTCCGACGCTCTGGAACTGGTCCTCGGCTGAAAGGTTCCAAGAGCGCCGGGGGGACTGCTTTTATGCTGCCAGCACAGCTGCAGACCTGAGGGGGGACAGAAATTGTCAGGTCTGAGTGGGGGGAGATCCAATAATAGCGATGGACAGAGTGGAGCCCTGTGATTGGCTCCAACAGCATCTCCCATATCAGCATGTGCAGCACAACAGGGGGACGTGAAACAGCAAACAAAGCTCAGAGTGATAGCGGTAGCATCATGGCATGGACTGGCTGAAGCCAGCGACAGAGTGCATGGAAGTTTATTGGCATTTGGAGAAATCGGAAGGCGACGGGCAACATTAGTTTGAATTTTTAGTGAACAGCAACAGCCAGCTGAAAATCAACGGGGCCCCTGATACATAAGGAAGGCATGAATAATGGCGTGGACTGTGGACAGGTAACAGGACAGCATGGTGGTTCGGCTTTCGCTGTTCGGAGGAATCAGGCAGACAGCAGGTGGGGGCAGCATGAGTTTTAGTAAAGCCGTATTGCTGAGCCTGTTTGCTGCTGCTATATGTTGATTAAGGGGAGTGCCGTGAGGATTTGGTTTGAGAACATTACATTTGGTTTAGACTGTGACTCGGAGAGTAACTCGTCTCACTGTTGCTGAGTGCTGTGGCCCACTTCAAGTGCTGACTGTGCCACACGCTACATTTGGGGGCCTCCCGCAGTCGCGGGGTTGGTGGGTGCCTAATGCCGGCCCTGGTTACATCCACAGTCTATATAGAATGAAAACAATCATAAAAAGGTTTTTTAAACTAGGGACACTGGGGCCAAATGGGGTTAACAGTGTCCCTTTAAATTCATTTGTGACATATAAAGCTATTCCCTCTCCTCTCAAACTTCTATGATTTTTTTCAAACTTTGACTAACTTGGAGGAGCTGTAGAGCTTTTTGCTCAAGGCAGCTGCATCACTGGCAAGGAGCGCTGATCGGGGAGCATCCACTGCAAGGAGCAGCGATTGGAGGGCTTCTGCCATACCGACAGCTGAGGGGGTCTGCAGCCAAATCTCCCACCACATCGAGGAGAGGGGAGGCAGCTGCATCGGTGCCGATGAGAAGCATCCAGAGGACTTGGTTAGTTTTTGCAGAGGGGGACTGCTGTGCACTACAGTGGTGCATACAAAGGAACTTGTGGAGAGTGAAAAAACAGTCGGGCCCAAGGGCGGGCTTTTTGGACTGGCAGCTGGGCTATAAATAGCCAAGCCCAGCCACTGAAACTGACTCACTTGGAGGAGCTGTAGAGTTTTTTCTCCAGCCTGCCCTGACCTCTGTTAAATGGTCTTAGGAGGAGGAGCTAGCTAGCAAGTCGTGGCCAGGGGCAGGTCTAACAGAAGTGGAGGAGGAGACCTGGGCTGGGCTACAGGCTGTAGTCTAGCTGGTTTTTGTTATGCTGACATTTGTCTGTAGCCAATTTTCTTTTATGTTATGCTGTCATTTGTTTGGTAGTCAAAATTCCTTCATCCTGTAGGGGTTTCTTAGGCAAGTTGCTGCCCTGCAGGCACTGGGAAGGTTCTAAACAGGTTCCGGTAGGGTTGGGGCAGCCAGCTTGGTGGGGAAGTCGGAACAAAATGGGGATGGGGCTATGGCATGGTCCTCAGACCACAAGGGCAGGTATCTTTGGAAGGGTGGAAGAGTATGCGGGGTGTAGGTTGGATATGATATTAGCCTTGGCTTGGAAGATGGGCTGCATGGTGTGCCAACAGCTGGCACAACTAAAGGAGGAAGTCAGGTGGTTGAGATGGAGGCTAGGTAGGGCAGGGGATGTGGGGAGGTAGTGAGGAATGGGGTTCAACCAAGGATGTAAGATGTGGCAGGGGCAGAAAAGGGAAGGACAGTGAAGACATAGTGGGTCCGGGGTGACACCTGTATTGGACGAGAGCAGTCAGGAAAAGGATGGTAAGACTACAGAGGAATATGCAAGAAGAGTAGGGGTGGGCTCTAGGGGTGGCTCAAAGGAGCTCTGGTAGAGGCAGTCCAGGACGTGGAAAGGGCCAAGGGTGCTGGCAGGTTGCAAAGAGCAGCGGGCCAAGGCATGCACAAAGGAGAGCTGATGGGGGGTCACATCTGCTAGGGAAATTGAGACAATAGGCATAGAGCATAAAAACAGATTTGCACCACTAGTACTAATAAATGAGGGGGTGAATGAGGAACTTGGAGCAGAGGTGGTTTCAGGGGGAGCAGGATAGTTGGGCATAATGGAAGGCTCATGCGGGAGAGGTGGGGCTGTTCCCTTGCAAATGGAGGCGGGGGAAGCAGTGGGCAGTGTGTATGTAAAAATGATGGGGCAAGGGCATCGGGGCTAAGGGGGGAGTTGGCACTAGCACAGGAAGGGCAGCTGGGAGTAGGGCGTGTCTGAGAAGGGAGGAGGTGGTCTCAGTAAGGAGGGAGAGTAGAGCCCAGGGAAAAAAGGGACCAGCAGGAATGCAGTCAGAGGGAGAGGAGAAATAAGGACATTGAGAGGGCAGAAGTGAGTTCCTCTGAGGGTCAGGAGGGGCTCCTAGTTTCCGGAGGTGTTGCAGGGAGGGACCGAAGTGGCGAAGCAAAGAAGGGGGTGCCAGGGAAAGATTGGTCAGTTAGGAGAATGAGCTGGAACAGGAGAGATAAGGCAGTAAATGGCACTCTGATAATGGGTGTGGCCAGGGAAAATGATGTAGTACGATGGGGGGGCAGAAAAAGGGGGAAGTCTCAAGGGAAAGGAGGAGGTTAGAGTGCTCATGTTGGGGGACTCCATGATTAGGGGTATTAAGTGGGAAGAGCGGGGTGAGGGGGAAACCCTGTGCTGTCAAGGTCAAGAGTATATCTGGCCTGACTGTGCATAAGGTCAAGCACCTGGTCTATGCTCTGGCAAAGGAATGTGGTGGATCCCCTGACATATTAGTGCACCTGGGTACTAATGACATAGAGGGAAATAGTGAGCTGGAGATTCAGGCAAGATTCTGGGAGCTACCCAGGGTCTGTCTTGCTGTAGGGTGCTCAGTCTCCTCAAAGATCCTTCCAGTGCCTACAGCTAGCATGGAAAATAAAATATTAGGGAGGTAAATGAGTGGCTGAGGGTGTGGTGTGAGGCTGGGGGATATGGGTTGGTGGGTGACTGGGGTGCAACCTGGGAGGACAAGGGGCTGTATGCAAGGGACAGGCTCCACCACAATTTGGAGGGGGGGGAGAGGAGGTTTTGAAACTAAAACTGACCAAATTCATCCAGGCTAGGTGGGGGTTTAAACTTGGGGGGCCGGGGCTTGAGGCTGATCGCAGCATGCATATCAAGGAAGGGCTTGGCCTTCTCCCCCAAGCAGTGAGGGGCTTGCAAAATTGGGGAAACCGACTCTGCACGGGGGAGCCCAAGCAGGCAGCTACCTGGGAGTTCTCAGGTTGGGGGGGACGAGAGGGAGGAGAAGGGGTGGAGGGTGGTCCTGATTAGCACCAGGAGCATGGGAAACAAGATGCCAAAGCTTTAGACGATGTTAGTAGATGGAGAAGTAGATGTGGCAGCTGTCACTGAAACTTGGGCCACTCCTGGGCATGATTGAGACCTAAACCTGATGAGGCACACTGCATTCCGGAAGGACAGGGCTGTGGGCAGTTAGGGGAGTAGCACTCATCATTAGGAATGGTATAAAGATAAGCAGGGTGGAGGGTGCAGAGGGAAATGTAGAGGCATTATGGTTTACCCTGCAGGCATCTGGAGGCAAGAGGGTGAATCTGGGGGCAGTTTATAGGCCACCTATGCAGCCAGAAGATCTTGAGGAAGGCCTTAGGGACAACTGTGGTCTGGGGAGAGTAGAACGGTGGTACAGGGTGACCTAAACATGCCAGGGGCTGACTGGGGAACTATGGCATCCTCATCGGCCAGGGAACAGTGCCTGCTGGACATCTTCCAGGATGCGTTCCTTTCCCAGCTGGTGGCTGACCCAAAGAGGGAGGATCGTATCCTGGATGTGGTCCTGACGGATTGCAAACTGGTTAGGGCCCTAGTGGTTGGGGACCCACTGGCGGGAGTGATCATGCCATGATCTGGTTTTCCCTAGACCTGGGGGAAAGAGAAGATTGCACTAAAACAGCGGTAGTTGACTTTAGGGGAGCAGACTTCAAGTGTATGGAGCAGATCCTCTGGGGTCATTTGGAGGGAATCAGACCAGGCATGGACACTGAGAGCAGGTAGGAAATTATTAAAGGAGGGCTCCTGGAAGCTACCAAGGCCTGCACAAAGGTTCAACGCAAGTTCAGTAGAGCCAAAAAGCTGAGCTGGTGGACCATGGAGGCCCAGGAAGTGGTAAGAGAGAAAAGGGCTGCTTTAGCCAATACAAACATTCACGTGGGGTTATGGACAAGGGGGAGTATGACATATTCAGGAAGGTAACCAGGGTGGTGAGATTGGCCAAGGCAAGGACAGAGCAGAGGTTGGTACAGGGGATCAGGAGAAGTGATAAAGGGTTCTTTAGGTGTATCAGGGAAAGAAGGAAAATGAGGGGGCAAATTAGTAGGCTAAGGGGGAGTGGGGGGGGTTTGAGGAGGCCGTGCAGCAGGCAGAGGTACTCAACAATTACTTTGCCTTGGTCTTCACTAGGGATGATGGCAGGGCACCACCGTACGAGGGGGGGCAGGTTAGATTTGCAGAAGGGGAGTTCATGGACGTTGAAATTCCTGTTGGTAGTGTGAGGGAGGCCCTCAAGTCCCTAAAAATGGAGAAGCCTCCAGGTCCATATGGTCTTCATCCCAGGGTGCTAAAGGAGATGGCGGATGTCCTGGCTGCACCTCTGGTGGACCTTTTCATCTCCTCCCTTCAGATGGAATGGGTGACACAGAATTGGAGGATGGCCCACATCATGCCTATCCACAAAGGAGGCTCACATGAGGAGCTGGGGAACTACATGTCTGTCAGCCTGACATCAGTGGTAGGCAAAATGATGGAGACCACCTTAAAAGAAAGGCTGGGGGTGTTTCTGGAGGCACAGGGCCATCTGGATGATCACCAACATGGCTTTGTTCAGGGCAGATTGTGTCAAACTAACCTTGTGGAGCTCTGTGGTTGGGTGACCAAGGCGCTGGACCAGGGTATGCCAGTTGATGTCCTCTTTCTAGACTTCAGCAAGGCATTTGACTCAGTGCCACATCCTAGGCTGTTGGAGAAAGCTGGAGGAAAGGGGGTGGGGAAGGGATGGTCAACTGGATAGGGAATTGGCTAGCTGGGCAGAGTTAGAAGGTTGTGGTCAGGGTGGAGGTGTCATCTTCTAGGATGGTTATCAGGGTGGTCCCACAAGGATTGGTACTGGGTCCACTGCTGTTCAATGCCTACATCTCAGGCATCAGATGTGAGATGAGCCTCTTTGCCAGTGACTCGAAGCTGGGAGCGGTGGTGGATGGGGAGGAGGGTAGAGAAGCCCTACAGAGGGACCTGGAGACTCTAGAGAGGCGGTCATGCACCTGGAAAGTGAGGTTTAATACTAAGACATGCAGGGTTCTACACCTGGGGCTTAGGAACACAGCTCACGAGTACCTCTTGGGAGGGGAGACGCTGCATGCTTCGGATGGGGAGAAGGACCTTGGTGGTAGTGGATGCCAAAATGAACAACTCTGAACAGTGTAGAAGGGCTGCGGCCAAAGCAAATAAAATGCTGGGGTGCATCGCCAGGGGGATAACCTCGAGAAAGCGGGAGGTGCTTCTCCCTCTGTATAACTGCCTGGTTAGACCGCACGTTGCGTACTGCATGCAGTTTTGGCACCCGTACTTAAAAAAGGACATAGTGCTCCTGGAGAGGGCCCAGAGGTGACCAGGATGATGCAGGGTCTGAGGGATAGTTCCTATGAGGAGAGACTTTAAGCTCTCAACTTTCAGTCCCTGGAAGAGAGGAGGGACAGAGGGGATCGAGGTCTTTAAATACATTAAGGGGGTTAAGAGGGTAAGCCTAGATAAGGTGTTCCAGCTGGGGGAGGTGGGAGCCACCAGGGGGTACCCAGTGAAGCTGATTGGCGGAAGACCGGGAGACAAGGTGATGTTACTTCACCGAGAGGGTTGTGGAACACTGGAATGCACTGCCTGTGGAACTGGTGTCGGTTAATGCAATGGAGGGATTCAAGCGAGGCTGGGACAGGTATAGGGGGAAGGTGAAACTGATTACTGCTGCAACTGGAGGAGTTTTCCAAATGTGGGATGGGGTTGGGGGGTACACGGGGGGAGACAGGGAGGGCAGCTATAGTGCCCCAAATGGGTGCCGACCCTGGAGCAGACTCTGACCATAAAGGCCTACTCTGCTGGCATCTTAGTATGTTAATATCCAGTAATCTCAGTGCCTCAGTCACCGTCATTAAGTCAAGTCTCTGTAGCTCCACAAATATAAATTTTATTGAGTGACATAAAGTGCTTAAGTTCATCAGTTAATTGTGCCATGGGTCTTTCCTCCAATAAAGTGTTCCTGGGCATTTCCGCAACTGCTCCCCTTGCTTGTGATACCAAATCCATATTATAACCCCTTTCCAGTAATTTACTTGTTGGAGGAAAGACCCAAGGCAGCCCACACTGACCCACAATTAACATTTGTGAGTACATTTAACTCCCAGTCGCACAAGACAGTGAATATCATAAGGAAAAATTGGCATATAGTCAAATTAGACCCAAAACTTACAGACATTATAGGTGATGCCCCAAAAATGGTGTACAGCAGGGGGAAACAGTAAAGGACTATGTGCTGCACTCCATGCAACCAACAGAGAAACCCCATACGTTGTTATCAGATAAAACGAATGGTACAAATAAGTGTGGGAACTGCAAATACTGCGTAAAGGTAAAATGTATGAAAATATTTAAGAACCCAGCCACAGGCAGGGATACTGAAGCAAAAGGTTTTACAACCTGTAGTACATGTGGCATTGTCTACCTGGCAGAGTGCAGATGTGGGAGTTTCTATATTGAAAAACGAAGCGAGCTTTTAAAGTCAGAACTGGTGAGCACGTAAGAGCAATAGAAAATGGGATGCCACCAATGCCCTGGTAAACCATATGTTTAAATCCAGGGACAGAACCAAACATGGCTTCATTTTTACAGGCATTGAGAAACCCACATGGTCACACAGGGAAGGCAATTTTAACAATTTCCTTATGCAGAGAGAAAAGTACTGGATATTTTAACGCAATGGAAAGTCTGGTTTAAATGGAAGAACAGAAATAAAACCATTTTTAAGGAAAAAGAAATGATTACATGAATACCAAGTTGTGTCTCTTGATATGCGTTACTGGGATTATATTACACTGTGTTTTCCAGATCTGTGCACCAGCAACCTTGCAAAAGACTGCTGTTGAATTTTGTTGCTTTGAACTTAAAATTTTGTGCATATATGGACTTAGAGTGAACAGGTGCTAATATATTTATTGTGTGCACTGTACTCTTTTAAGGACTCTTTTATAATTGTAAATAATATGCAAGACAAAAAAAGTTTTATCTTTTTATATAATTGGTGGACTGTTGGAATTGATGAACTCATTACATGAATGTATAAATTGAGTACTGTCACTGTAAGAAGTATATTACGTAAGTGAATACTGGGAGGTGGTTGTTAGGCTTTGAAAAAGCACGAATCAGTGCGAAACATGTTCACTGACTAACTTCCCAGTTGTTTGGGCGCTACTTGCTGAGGGAGCGTTGTTTCTTGTTTTCATACCTTTTCGTATTTGCACAAGTTTGGAACAAAGACTGAATTTTTGCACCATTTGGATGCCCACAATCATTCCTTGGAAAAAGGCAAACAGGAATTATTTGTGGATTTGGAAGTCCAATTTGCAGGATTCCAGGCCTTTTGTTGGTGCTGGCTGATCAGGTACTGTGATGATCTTATTGATCGTGAAAGTTTATTTTTTTGTATTTTAATATCTTTATTTATTCATGTTTTATTTTATTTTTTATTTTATTTTATTTAAACAGCAGTTTGGAAAACCTTTGAGCCATAGGCTCATTTACAAAGGTACCTTATCACAGTAAGACAAACCAAAATACACAGTATAGCAGTACAACACATAAGTATAACAGTAAATTAAGACACAGATACAAACAAGCTGGTACAGGTAGGATGGATGCAAACAATACCAGAGTTATATACGTCCTTAGCAGCTTAGTAATAAGCTTTATCATAAGTATTGAGTACGGCTTTGACTAGCGGTAGTTACAGCATGGTGTTAATAAGGTGGTTACGTAAGAAGTTTTGAAGCACGAAATAGTTGAGCTCGGAGATGGAGGGGGCAGTGTGTTGAACCAGGAGGGCCCTAAAGCTGAAGGCTCTTTGGCCGTGAGGGTCCCTAACTCTGGGATTAACAAGAGAGGTTTTTCCCAGAGGTCCGAGTATGAACTAGTGGGACAGGCGTATGGTGGTGGTCAATCCTGGTGGGGAAAGCCCAAGAGGGTCTTTTTGTAAGGGTACAGGTAAGATATTTGAGGCGCTCGTCGAGATCAAGTACCAGCGCTTTAGCATACAGTAGACAGGTGTGTGTCATCCTAGGTGCTCCAGTAATTAACCTGCAGGCCTTATTCAGAGTAGTGCGAATTTTATGGAGTGCGGTCTGATCAGCAGCACCATACACCGGCAGTCCATAGTCCACTAGGGACAGGATAGAGGAGGTGACTGCAAGTCGAAGAGCCTCCGGGGGGAGGCAGTGTATGTATGGAGTTATTTAAAATTGGCAACCAGGAGAGACACACTGAGCCAAAGCTCATTTCCAGGTGTGACCCAAGTTGGGGATGGGGAATGGGAGTACAGACCTAAAGTTCATCACAAACAACTGACAACTGTAGTGCAGGAATACAAAATACATGGTAGTCCAACTGAGGTGATTAAGGGAGAAGTACCACTTGAAATTAACAACAGCATGGAATCTGGCATTGAAAAAAATGAGCAGTGTGTGGATTCTTACATAGGTACGAAGAACAGTGCATATTAGTGAATAAATTATACACTGCACTGATTAGAGAGCATAGCCCTGATGTAGGGAGTCAGTGGCAGGCATGGAGGGACAGGAGAACCTGTGAGAAAAAGGTCAGAAGAGTCAACGGGGTAGTGACAGGTACAGGAGGGAGCAGGAATATGCCTTTGCAAGCATCTAAAGGCAAGGACGAAGGAGTAGAGAAAGTACAAAAAAATCCATTTCTAGGAGCATGGATATGGTTCACTAGCCACACTCTGACAGTTGCACTGGAATGGTCTGATTGGCCAGACGTCTTTAAGCTAAGCTTCTCACCACTTTGGCGGTATGTTCCCTTGATTCTGCCCTGTGACATTAGATCTTTCTTTCCGCTGGAAGAGCAGGTCACCTCCTTTGCGACTTCCACTTAGGTTTTGTGCGCCATAGGCAAACTTTGTCTTCTAAGTTGGGACTAAATGGGCAGACTGGGTGGGCCTTAGGTCCTTATCTGCTGACACTGTCTGTGTATGTAAGTTTTTTTGATTTACTTATTCCCTCAGTTTCTTTGACCCCTCTTGTTGATCTACGATAGAACAATGGAAGCCAGGGTTCAAATTCTGCATTCAGTGTCAGTAAAAAATGTTGGTCACTGACCTGCAGGACACGTGCGTGTACTGCTTGGGTGAGCAACATGATGTGGCTGCGTGTGGCCTGGCCTTTGCTTGAGCATGCTTTCAGAATCCCTCAAAGATAGGAAGCTTCAGTTTTTGCTAGGTTGGCATTCGGAATGAGATCTGAAGGACCATTCTAAGGGCCGCAAGAAGGCCTTGTGCTGCCGGGTTGGCCCAACAACTTGCAGTCCTTCAGGCAGAAGTGGCAGTGGCCATGACATGGTATCTCCACAGTCTCACTACTATTCCCCGCTGTGGCCAGTGTCCGAGGATCATTCACCACAGGATTCCGGGACACATGTTTGGCCCAACAAACATGGGGGGGAGAGCCCCGCCCACCATAGTGGTAAGAAGCACAAGCGCTGCCAGTGCCAGTCATGGGACCAGGAGAGATTGCGGTCCTCCTGGTCCCTTGACTCACCCAACTGCTCAGCAGCTGTCAAGTGCCCCTCAGCCAAGGGGCAGGCACTTCGGTTTCCCCATTGAGCCAGTCAACTTTGACTCTGGTTGAGCAGGTCTCTGAGATATTTCTCAAGCCTGTCAATCAGTTGTCGAATGAGGGCAAGGATTCAGCCTTGCAAACCCTGGTGCTCTGGTCCTCACCCAGGAGGACGTGGTCCAATCGGTCTGCCTGTCCAGTCCTCGTTTGGAGCCGTTTCCTCCAGCGGTCGAGCCTTCTATGCACATGTTGCTTAATGTGGGCCAGCATGTGGTTTAACAAGATCAGCCGTGGCTCCCCTTGCCAGCCACCAGATGGTATGTGGTAAAGGTCATGGCTGAGATCTCGATCGTGACATTTCCACTGCCAATCCTGCTCGGCTGGGAGGCATTGCCATTGACACTCCTCAACCTCCTCATCCATGGGTGAGGAGAGGCACAGTTAGAAACTGCAACGGTGCTGTGAGGAGCTTCTCTGGCAACAGTGGGCCATTGTGGGACATGTTAGGGCTCTACCCTCTGGACTTCTGGTCACCTGGCCAATACCAGTGGCACCCCCACTGGTCAACACCACACAGGTGCCCCTGCATCTACTTTTCTACTTCTTCGGGTGGAGCCACCAGCTTGCCAGGCCAGTTTTCATTGTGGATCGCCCTGAGAGAGGATACCTGGGAGGTCCTTGACAAATGACAGTCGAGGGCTGTTTTTGAGGAGTCATCGGATGACTCATCATGAGTCCATGGCCTTCTCTGGAACTCCCCTTCTCAAGCAAGGATCGATCAAGGAGCTGACCACTGATCATGGCCCGGTGTCCTTCAGGGCACTTCTCCAACTCATGTTGGAGTCCATGTCTGTCTCACTTGAACCACTTAAAAAAGGGCCAAGTATCCCCTTACTGACATTTTAGACTGGGACATATCCACAGGGTTGCCCTTCCTGTGGCTGAGGCCATTTTGGGACCAGACCTGTAGCTTTGCCAGCATCCAGTATACTGTCTGGCACCCCTCTGCCCATATGGTCTGCAAGTACTGAGTCCCTGAAGGATCCCTCTCTAGGTTCTCGGACCACCCCTCTGCGGAGGGGTTGGTCATGGATTTGGTGTTCTACAAGTCTGGACACCATGGGGACATGGACAAGCCTCTGGAAAAGGAGTCCTGCAAGATTGACCATGCTGCTAAAAAGGTGTATGCTGTGGCATCCCTGGGTCTCCATCATGGCTAACTTTAGTCACCCCACGAAGAGGGTCTTTCATGCAATCCTCCCTGACCACTCAGCCTGTCCAACTTTATGCTGGCCCACACCTAGGTGCTGGGTTTCTCTTTTTCTTCCCTTCTTCACTCTCTTGGAGTGTCAAGAGGATGATAGCTATGCTCTTAGACTGGTCCAATCTCTTCGACTATTTATTATTGTTTTTTTGCTTAATTCCTTGGTTCTTGTCCTCTTGAGCACAAGATCCTCTTAAATTGGCTTCTGCTATCCAAACCTTATGGAGATTCCCCTGGGTCTCTCCTGGCAAGTCAGAGCTATATGTCGGGACTGCTGCCCGCCCTCCACCTTCCTGTCCGGGTGTCTGAAGTAGACTCTGACTCTTCTACCTGGTACCCCTGTACCATTTAGGTCCATTCCTTAGTTCTTTCAGATGGTAGTCGGGTTTTATTATTTTTATGATTTTGTATCCTATATCCTTTTGGGCCCCATACACAGGCAGACTAGGTGGATCATGCAGTCCCCATCTGCCAACACGATTCCTATGTTCCATACCACCAAATCTTCCAAGAAGCATTCTTCTCCATAGATTCCACTCTTGGTTCTGAACCAGAGGAGCTAGGACCCTGTGGGAGCCATAACTTTTCTGAAGGGCTGGTGTCAATAGTGGGCCCCTTGTGCCTACTTGTATGCAGTGACACCAGCTCCCAACCACCTCAGGTCCTTTTTTCCCTACTGTCAAGTGTGCAATAGTAGCATTGACACTCCTTGTTGGGGCCAGAACTTCACCGTCTATGCAATGGCAGCATTCAGTTCTTCAGTTTTAGATTAAATACACTAGAATTTATTATCTTTATGTCAGTTTAAACACACATAAACTCTTCACTTTCTTCTCAGCCCTACCTTATGCTAACAGTTGACGGTCATGGAAGAAAGTAGGTAGCCTTAAAAGGCCAGTTGATCCGGCAACAGGGCTGTGTCTGGCCACCACCTCTCCCTGGGCAGGTGCTCTGGCAACAGATAGTCAGGTGCCCAGGAGATGCAGTCCTGCCTGAGTCCTAAAATGAAATGGTACAGATCCCACATGTGCTTGGTATCAGGGTCTCTCCACCATTTGGTCTCAGCCTCCTCCCACAAAAAAAGCATAAGGGGAAGAAAAGGCACCAATTGAGGTCATCCTCTGGCTGTTCTGCTGTAAAACTCTTGGCTCCAGAAGACCCAGGTATCCCACCATCGTCTCCAACACTGGAGACTCCTGGGCCTGTGAGGTCAAGGTTTCCATCCTGGAGCCCCTCTTTGTCCAATAGAGGGGTCTACAGTGGCAAGTTGGCCATTGGGCAGCTTTTATGGAGTGGTGGGTTTATTGTATAAATACATGACGCCATTGTTGGTGCTGGTTCCCAACTCTTCCGGGTGGGTTGAGCCAGTGCTGTCTTCGGTGCTGCTGGACTTAGTCATGTGACTGATGTCAACTTTAGCCTCCAGGCTGTGGCTTGTTGGTGCCATCAATGTCTGCCTCACCTGTGGTGTCACTGCCGACCGGATGGGGAAGCCACAATGCCACTGCTGAGTCATTTGGGCCAGCAGAACTGTTGACACTGGTGCCACCTTTGGTGCCATATAGGAGCTTTTATGCTGGGGTCTGTCCTTTGCAATCGACCCTAGGGCCATCCTTGATGCCACCGATGGTGCGTAGCCAAGACCCTACTGAGTCCACTGTCATCTGTATTGCAAGGGCTGCAGCTCCCACCTTTGCTTATTACCGTCCACTTCTTCCCTCCCAGGATAGAAGGAGATGAGTCAAAGTTGGACCTCATTATCACCGATGGGGAGGATAAATAATCATTCTATGGCCCAGATAATCAGAACTGGTTCCTGTCAGCTTAGCTCAGCAGCATCTCTCCTTTGAGACTGCTCTGAAATATGCACACTGCCCTATATTTTGAGCCAGTAGCCAGAGATCTTCACCAAGGACCTCTCCTCCAGTGGGCCACACATTTGGAACTGTAGGCCTTCAGCTTCAGAACCACTCAGAAACATTTGCTAGCCAGGGGCTGCCCACCGTGACGTGCAGCACCTGTGCCTGTATAATGTAGGTGGCCCCATTGTTCCTCAGATCTTCTTCGGGGGGTATCTCAGTCATCAGGTTACACCATAGGAACCTTCGCCATCAGTGAAGGGGAATCCACATGGGGAGATTTTCAGTAGTACAACTAACCACGCCATTAACATCAGCTGACGTCACCAACCCTATGTAGGTGTCCTGCTCCCTCCACAGTTCTTTCCCGCCATTGACTCGCTTGCATAGGTTTCTGCAGAAGCTCCTTTGCAGTATTCATGCCTTTTTTCAGCCTACGGCTTTTTTTTTTTGTATATTTTTATTAGAATTATTCATAGGTGTCATTAACAGTACAATTAATTAGAGGGTACAGGTACAGTTCCAGTAATGTTTCAAGTCATGTCATGTTGCTACATATATGAGTTACATAAGTTTGTTGTTCCAGAAATATGTTCTTTTGTCCCTTAAACACCCATTTCTTGATAAAAGAACTTAAACCTTTAGCTTAGCATCTTAGTAGTTCTATTATGCTAATATAATAACTTCACAACATCTCTTTTGAAACTACTTTCAAGCCTCTTACACTTAATAGGATAAAAATGACTAAAGTTACTTTAAATTGAATTGAACTAAGTAACTACCAAACAGGTTTAAGAATAAAGTGAAACTTAAAACAAAGAGGAAAAGAGAAAAATGGTCATGCTCTTTATGCTTTAAAGACATGTCAAAAATTCCATTTACATCCTGTCTGAGATGAGAGGGTAAAGAAATTACTTGTTGTTTTAAGTGCTGTCTTCTGTGTGGTTATTGTGCTCAAATTAGACTGCCCTCCTGTACTATGGCTATCTCTCCTGGGAGAGTATGCTCAGGACCTCCCCCCCCCTCCACAGGTGTCCAGAAATGCCTCCTCCCTTCCTCTGCGGGCATATGTCAGCCTGTCAATCGAGAGGGTCCTAATAGCTAGGTTTCTCCACTGGTTCATTGTTGGGGTATGATCCGTGATCCACATATTTTGTATGCCCTGTCTAGCTATAACCAGTAAGATTCTAATCCATCTAGAGTATAGTTCTCTTTCCTCCTCTGCTTGGTCGGTAATCCCTAACAACAGAGAGCATGCAGAGAATTTTAGTCCCTTCCCCATTTTAACAAATTCTCCCACTATTTCCTTCCAGTATTTCTGGATTCCTGGGCACTCCCAGTAGTAGTGAATTATTGTTTACGGCTTTTTTAACTTACTTTGTTAAAATCTCTTTTTCCAAGAGATTTTTTGTTTTGTGTTGTTTATGTCAAGAGTTAATCTTTCATCTTCTCTTTTCTGGTGCTGCTGCTGTGGAAAGATGATTGCCTCTACAGATGAACACTCAGTTTGTGTCTGCTGTCTTTGGCCTGACCACGAAATCTCCGACTGTAAGCTCTGCCAGAAGTGTAATCAAACCACCCTTTGGCAATGCAAAAAGGCTCTCAAGAAGTTTTTGATGGAACAACAGGTAGCCAGCTCTGGGCAGGGGTCCTGGTTGGTATCCTGTGACATGTGCTAGTCACAAGTGGATGCCTACTGAAATGAGCCACTTGTGTCGTATGGAGGCAAGGGGAGAGGAAAGTTGATTTGGGGTTTCAATTGCGACAGGATGTCGCTATATGTACACACATGTGTGGGGGGGGTTCCCAAGCATGCTGAGCGAGAGGCAGGAGGGTTTGTGGGGGTGGTGCTGTGGTGAGCTGCCAAGCTGGCTCCGTGGTGGGTGCTGGGCTGTGGTGGCTAGGATGCTGGGTACAGGTCCGGATGCACTTATGTTTTGTTGCGCCTGGCGGAGTAGTTTTTTTTTTTAAGAATGTTGCACACCTTACGCCCTCAACATGCACCCCCTGGAGTTGAGAATCTTATAGTAGGGGTGCGGGGCGCAACATTAAAAGTAGAGTCCTTGCACCATTTTGTTTGTCGCCAGGGTGTACATCGCCGAAATTCAATTTCGGCGATGTACACTCGCCATAATGATGATCACATTTCAACGATCACCGTTATGACATGGAACCATCCCTGCCTCCCAGTCACCGACCAGATCTTTGAGTTCTGTACAAAAAACAGTGCTCCAAAGAAGGACGACACTGGAAACTGCTGCTGTAGTACTTTGAGACAGTACTTTCAAGTTTATTCAAGTGAAATTCACCCAGCATTCTAGTCACCAACAAGCAGAGCCCCTAGCATCTTGGCAACTTGCCTTCCGAAGTGAGCATGTGCAGATTAATTCCAATAGTCACCATTTATAAAAAAAAACAGTGCGACATCATCACTTAATCTAAATTGTAATTGGACTTTTAAATATATAGCCCTTCTACATTTTTATTTTTATAAGATAAAGTAACTTGGTTACACACTCTTACAACTAAAATAAAACAAATGGTAATATTACCAGCATTTAGAAGCAAAAATTAAGGGGAATAAACAATGAATTATTTACACTGTTTAAACTACAGATATAGTATTACCAAAGTCCTATAACTACTGATGTTCTTTAAATATTACTTCTTTTTTTACTTATGGGATCTAGCTCTCATAAAAAGAACTGATCAACCACTATAATGTAAACAGTTTCTAATTATTCTTAGTAATAAAAAAACTTTCAGATTAGGACTATTTTAACAGGGAACAGAGATAGAAACTACATCCATTATCAAATCTCACAGAAAAGACATCACAAGGAAGGACAATATTTATAAAAATATATACAGAATTTGTTGCCTAACTATACACATTAAAGTATATACCTAATATGGCATCTGAAGAAGGCTCCTGCTACATATTATAATATACATATACACATGCAAAATAAGGGCTAAATGCTAATATAATTCGCTCACTAATTTATTAAATACAAATTCAAACATATCGATCTAGTAAGACTTCATATATTCTTCAAAAAAAGTTTTAAAGTTCACACTTTTTAATCCACTGTGGATAGCAGAGTTAATTTTCAATATCCAGACTTTCTTTTTTATTTTATAGATGACAAAAACTGTCTCCCATTTTATAAAACTTTATTCATCCCTCAAAAATGGTTTGAGGTCCCACATTTCATTTAATCCACATGGGCTAACAGTATTTATTCTAAATATCCAATAACTTTCTCTTTTAAGTAACAGATTCTGTCTATTACCTCCCCTTTCTGGTCTCTTAACCCATTCTAAAGCCATAAACTTAACTCTGATGCATGTTTTTCTAAAAAATATATTCCCACCGGGGTATCTATTCTTTGATTGATTATTGATCATACATGTCGTTGTATACGTTCCTTCAACATTCTTACAGTTTTACTAATATAGTACACTTTACACTCACACCAAAGAACATATACTACAAAAGTAGTATTGCAAGTAATAAAATCTCTAATCAAAAATTTCTCTCCATTTGGTGCCAAAAATTCAGATCCTGATTGCATATGTTGACAAATATTACATTTCTTGCACTGAAACAACCCCTTAGGTTTTGCTGGTAACCATGTTTCCTTAACTTGTTGTTTTCTATGAAATCTGCTATTTGCTAACTTATCTTGAAGACTAGTTGTTCTAAAGGTCGCTCTCCGTGAATCACATACTAATTTCTTTAAGGAACTATCAGCTTTCAGAATATCCCAGTTCTGCCAAACTGTGTTCCCTATCCTTCCTGATATTTTATTATACTCTAAAGAGAGTGTAATAGGCTCTCCTTGTTCAGGTTTAGCAATTTGCCTAACATTTTGTATGTTATCTCCTAGCAAATCTTGCTGTGTTTTATTTTTTAACTTTGTCCAAAGTGTCTCTTAAACAACAATCGTTATACCCCCTTTCCTTAAATCTTACAATAAGTTATTCTGCTTGTTTGCTGAATTCACTGTCAGAAGTACAATTCCTCCTCTACATTATAAACTGTCCATATGGAATCAAAACAAAATGGTTATATTAAATGCATGCTGAAAATAGAAAATAGAGTTAAAAATCTTTTTAACTCTATTTTCTATTTTCAGCATGCATTTAATATAACCATTTTGTTTTGCTTTTAGACCACATGCTGACGCAGCGCCTTGTCTTTGTTTTTTTACAGTCCATATGGAATGGAATCTTTTAGTTTAGCTGAGTGGGAGCTATCCTTTCTCAACAATGTGTTTGTTGCCGTTTCTTTTCTGAACCCTCTGGTTGAAATAGATTTTGTTATATAATTTCCAGTCAGCACAATATCTAAAAATTGGACTTCTTTAGGGTCAGAAACATATGTGAATTTCAAATTTCTATTATTTTTGTTTAGCCATTTCACAAACTCATTTACACGCTCACTGGTCCCATTCCAGATGCATAAACAGTCGTTTATAAAATGACCCCATTTTATGATACTTTCAAAGAAGGGATTAGTCTCTGGGTTCAACAACACATCTCTTTCCATAGACCCATAAAAAGATTCTCATAGGATGGGGCCATTGAGGCCCTCATCACTGTACCACACACTTGGCTATAGAACACATTATCAAATTCAAAATAGCTTCCACTCAGCACAAAGTTCAGGGCCTTTACAAGAAATTCCACTGGTGCATTTGTGTGTACCTATCTCTCATTAGGTAATATTCTGCTGCCCTAATCCCATTTTTCTGCCAGATCAACGTATATAGGGATTCAACATCCACATAGATCCATCTATAAGCTGCTTTCCATTCAATATCCTGAAATGTCTTTATAGTATCCCCAGTATCCTATAAATAGGAAGGCAAAGTAAGCATACTATATTGTAAAAATACATCCATAAACTGACTTAAATGTTCTATTAACAACCCTACCCCAGAAGCAATAGGCCTTCCCGGTGGCTCTATAATACTTTTATGCACTTTGGGTAAACAATATAACATTGGCACAACAGGATATTCACAGTGCAAAAATTTAAACTTGGAATCCAAAATATTTCTGTTTTCCTCTGCCTCACTTAGTAATCTAAATAGCTCCTTTTTGTAAGAAAAAGTAGGATCAAGGGACAATGGACAATTTTCTATAATTATTAACATCAAAAAGTAATTTCTCCACCATACCTTTGGAATTGGTGACTTCCATTAGAACTACATTACCCCCCATCCACTTTTTTAATTATTATGTTCTAATTTTCCATAAGCTCTTTCATAGCTTGGATTTCTATCTTTGTGAGATTATTTCTCCCAGGTCCCTGCTGCTGTTGCTGTGCTAATATTTCTTTCAATTTAGATAACACAGTATTCTCAAAAATAGAAATGAAGTTATTGATTACCAAGGGACAAAAATCAGATTTGCACTTAAAGAATGCCTGTCACATTTCTAAAAATTCACTAGCTGAGACCTTTGAACCATTCATGTCCCCAAGAAGGTTAGTCTCCATTAAATCCAGCAATAAGCCCATATTTGTGTTTTCCACTTCAGCACCCTCAATTATCTGATCATTATCTAGCCCCTCTGATGCTTGTATCAAATAATCAATATCTTTAATTTGCAGCACAATCTAATTGTGTTTCATTGAAACCCATTCTCACCTTAGATTGGATAACAGCCTGTTTAGAAAAAAAGTAACAATATAATTTTTCTTGGTGTTGGTACAAAATTTAAACCATGTTTCAGTAAAGAAATCTGGGCTTCTGTTAATTTAGTCTTAGTCAGATTAATTATTTGTAATTGGCCTTCTTGCGTGCTCGGAGTCCTTCTGTTTTTGTTTTCCCCCTCCTCTCTTGTTTGTCCATCTCTTCCTAAGATGTCCACCTGATTGCTCTTTTGTTTGTTTAAAAAAGTCCCTTTTAAATTCAAGATAATATTCCTGGTGAAGTCTATAGTCACATTCTTAGAAACCTGTATACTGTTGTCTTCCTGAACTGCTTTCTCATTAACTGCCTTTGCTGCAGATTTTCTACTGCGTGATCTTCCTCTACTTTTACTTCTCTGCCTTATATTCTTTGGCAGCACATAGGCATTATCTTCATAATCTCTACTATCTCGTAATAATTTTGTTTGTTTTCTTGCTATAGTGTCTCTTTCATGCCTCACGATCTTATTCCTGAGTACTTTATCCAAATGTTCAAAATCTGAATGATTTTTAAACAACACAACTTCTAATTTTACTTTTCTAATTTCTTCCTCAAGGTCTTCATAGTCCTCTGTATTCTCTTCTACTATTTGAGTTCCCAGGCCTCCAAGGCTCAAGACAAGTCTTCTGGGAAAAGTCACAGAAAAGACTGAGATTTGCAACTGCTACCCCCAGCATCTACCTCACTCCCCATCGGCCTCTCTCTCTTCATTGGCTGTGGCCGCTTCAATGAAGAAAACTGCTGTCCAGTTTTTTGTGCCTACCAGACCCATACTGACAGCACCTCCACCCGATTCTCAGGGCGCCCTGCTGTCGACCTCTGGGTTGTCAACCCCTTTGTTGTGGATGACTGGTTCATCGACAACTCTCCTGTCGAAGTCTGCCCCTCCACCAACCAGGGCCACAGACTCGTCGGGCTCTCAGGACATGGCTGGTGGGTTGTTAACACCGGTACCGTTGAACCCCCTTCACTGAAATCTACTATTAATCTAGTGAAGCACTGGTTAAGTTCACAAATGCACTTGTTCAGCAGCTACATGCCTTGAATAGGCCCACTTCACCAAAGCTGTCAACAGCAGCTTCATCGTTGACACCTGTTCGTCTACCCTGGGAGTCCCCCCATGGGCCGCCACTGGTGCACCCAGCGCCAGACCCAGAGGTATAAGAGGTCAATGAGGAGGAGTATCACCCTGACTTCATTCTTCCTGATGATGCAGAAGAAGAAGAGGAAGAGATCCTTCTTTCTGACAAGTCCACTGCCTCTCTGTTAGTAAGGATACTGTGAAGTATACTCCTAGATCCCCCCGCCACGAGGACCCCATATTTTTTAATGTGATAAAGCAGCTGTCCTCCACCATGGGCTTCCACACTGGAGAAGAGGATGTCACTAGGGAAGATATGGTGGACTTCCTGGAGATCCCAGAATCTCACCTAAAGATTATTCCTCCAGTGTTCCCAGCATTGAAGAATACAATCATAACAGCCTGGCACAGATCAGACATGGTTCATCCATGCAACGCAGGGCAGGCAAGCTTTATTATGCCCCTCAGGGTCTTCCTTACTTTGCTGCCCAGGCTGAAACTGATTCAGTGGCCATCAAGGCAGCTCCTGACAGATCTAAGGTGCCTAAACACCTTAGTTCCCTTCCCCCAGACAAGGACTCTCATAGGATTGATCTCTGGGGGGAAAAAGGGTTTATGCCTCCTCCATCTTAGGCCTGAGGATTGCAAATTATCTGTCACATATGGTCAAATACCAGAATACCAACTGGAAGAAGGGCAAGGCTATGGCTCAGGCCCTTCCTGAGGGCATACAAAAGCAGGAATTGCTTCAGTGTTTAAAGGCGGCTAAGAATGTTAGCAAACACCTCCTAAGAGCACTGTATGGCATGGCTGATACCATTGCCAGAACAGCTTCCACTGGCATATGCCTACCGAGGCACTCATCTCAGGGTTTCTGGATTTGCAGCAGACGTGCAGCATAAAGCGTTTAATGCCCCTTTCAATGGCTCTAAGCTGTTCGGCCCTGATGTCTAGGACTTCATAAACGATCTACAGGCCTTGGGCACAACCATCAAACCGGTCCATTCTCTTTATCATACCCAGCCAAGCAGCAGAGGGCAGCCTACTTTTTGTAAACAGACCAGCTGGCCCGGATCAACTTCCCCTACTCAGGGAAAATGTAGAGCCCAGGCTCCCTTGCCCTTCTCCTCCAGTGCTGAAGTGATGTCCAAGTGCCCCAGAAGTGAGGGACTAGCCTCTGTGGCTGGCTCCACCTCAGTCTGACTCCTTGTCAGAACCCCCTCCTCTGGTCCTGGACTAGGAGGTGGTAGTTGGAAGTCGGTTCTGCCTCCATATGAGTCAATGGAGAACCATAACTTCAGATGCTTGGATACTGTAGATCATAGAAAAGGGTCATACTCTAGAGCTCATACAGCAAGCAGCCTCCAGACACCCCTCCTCCACCCTCCAATTACCCCTGACTCACTTGTCTGTTCTCCAGGAGGAAGCACAGTCTCTTCTGCACAAGAAGGCTATAGAACCAGTGCCCAGGTATCAGAGAAACCAGGGATTTTATTCCAAATTCTTCCTGGTCCCCAAAAAGACTGGAGATCTGGGCCAACCCAGTGGCACTGAGGGTTAAGGCTCTGGATGCCACACCTCGCGCCATGCCAGCGACCCATGTTCGGGAATGAGCCCAGGCCACCAGGTGTCGGAAGGAAGGAGAAAGGATTGAGCATCCGGAGGACTGCTCTCCTCTCTTGGGGAGAGGGACTAGTCATCCTGCTCGCTGACTGCCCTTTGGCAGTGGCTGGAGAGCAGTATGAGTTGGAAGGCTTGATCCAATGTCCTTACATCGGAAGGGAGAGGGAACCAGGTGAAAAAGGAAAAACGAGCCTAGCAGGCTTGATAATGGTCCACTGGTCTTGGGAGCAGTTCCCTGATTTTGGATTGAGTCTCCAGTTGGGGAAGAAGCTGGCAACCTCCTCCTGGCCCCACCATGGGGGGCAATCCATGGGGGAACTACCGGGGGCCATCTAGCATGGGTGCAGCAGGACGGGAGAGAGAGCCCCTCTGTTCGGAGGGCCATAGCCACCTGCCAGGGCTCTAGTGGATAAAAGTGCTTACGGAAAGAAAAGAAAAAAAAAGACTGGAGATCTGAGGCCCATCTTAGATCTAAAGGATCTCAATCTGTTAGACCAGTACAAAAAGTTCCAGATAGGGCCGTCCCTGTGACACTGAGGGTTGAGGCGCTGGACACCACCATACTGCATGCCATGCCAGCGACTCAGGTTCAGGAGCGAGCTTGAGCCACTGGGGGTTGGCTAGGTGGGGAGGGTGTGGACTTGGATTGAGCTGCTGACTGGCAGCTCTCCTTTCCTGGGGGAGGGTTGGAGGCCTCGCGCAGCTTTGGCAGCTCCTATTGGTGACTGGGTGTAGTAGTTCGCGGGGCTCATTCAAAGGGGTATGGGAGCTGTGGCAGATGTCCTGCAGGTGGGTGCGGGATACTGCCCAACCATGCTGCATTGCAAGTCAGTGCAGGTCGCACTCCTGGTAACCAAAGAAAACATGGAAAAGCACCCCATCCCCTAGTAGGTGAAGGTGGATCCAGTGGCCTATCTCCACACCCAACGCCGGGTCTTCCAGCCTGCCTCCAATGCTTCCTCATTCCCTGGTCCTCTGTCTGGATTCTCAGAAAAGTTGCCATGAGGATTGGCAGTCCCATCCCAGGGGCTTAGATCTGTAGGGGTCAGAGAGTCAGAGGAGTGAGGAGGAGCCCCAAGTGGGCTGAGATTTCAGGCAGGGTGGGACAAGGTAGAGCCAAGCGACCACACCAGAGAGAGTCTAGGGGTCAGTGAAGGAGGAGGATAAAAAGAGTTTTTGAAGAAAAAAGTTCTGGATGGTAACTTTGCCAGGCCTAATGCCTCTTGTCCAGAACAGGGACTGGACTGTTCACTGGACATGCAGGATACCTACCTGCACATCTCGGTCTTTCCTCCACACAGGAAGTTTTAGTTTTGTCTTTCATGGTGAGCATTATCAGTTCAAAGTGTTGCCCTTTGGCTTATCCTCTGTGCTGCAGGTCTTTACCAAGTGCTTGGAAGCAGCTCTCAGAAAAGAGGGACAGTATGTATTCCCGTACCTGAACAATTGGCTTCTCAAGTCCTCATCCAGGGAGCAGCTTTTGCTGACTCTGGAGCACACTCTCCAGCTCTTTCACTTCCTGGGCATTACAGTCATCCTGCCCAAGTCGGTTCTAGTACCGTCCCAAAGGCTGCAATATATAGGGTCATGTTCTGGACTCTGCACAGGAGAAGGCCTTCCTACCCCAAAACAGGGTGGAGTGTCTCATAGCCCAAGCTCAGAAGGTCACTCAGAGTTAGTACAATCCTGCCAGGGTGTACCTCAGAGTGTTGGGCCTAATAGCAGCAGAAATTCCCACCATTCCGCTCGCCAGCTTCATGTGTATACCCTTCAGTGGGCCCTCAGGGTACAATGGGATCAGCGAACAGACAAGTTAGACCAACTAGTCCTGGTCTCCTCCCCAGTACGCAAGGTACTGCAGTGGTGTATGGACACCTTGACTCTACTTCAAGGTGTTCCCTTCGAGATTTCTTTGCTACATCAGATCTTAACCACAGATACTTCAGGTCTTGGCTGGGAAGCACACCTGGGACCCTTACAAACCCAGGGCACCTGGTCCCAGTGGAAGCCACCCTGCATATCAATGTCCTGGAGATGAGAGCGGTGCTCCATGCCATGCAAGCCTTTCAAGAGCATCTCGCCCCTGGGTAACTGCTGGTGCAGTTGGACAATTTGAGTGTAGTTTACTACATCAACAAGCAGGGCAAGACTCACTCATACCACTTTTGCAGGGAGGCCATGAGAGTGTGGTACTGGGCACTGGAGCACTGTCTGACATGCTCTGCAGTCCATGTGCCAGGCATCCAAAACACCCCGGTGGATAGTCTCAGCAGGACTCAGTCCAGCATGCACAAATGGGAGCTTCTCTCATCCATCGCAGAAGATCTGTTCAACAGATGGGATTGTCCAGAGTTCGACCTTTTTGCATCCCCATTCAACACAAAACTGCCCAGTTTCTGCTCACTAGATCCAGGCCCTGGAGTTTTCTGGCAAGACGCATTGTCCTTCTTTTGGAGCAGGAGGTTTCTGTACACATTTCCTCCATTTCCTCTGATCCAGAGGGTGCTGATCAAGTTACAGATGGAGGGGGCCAGCATGATTTTGGTGGCCACATTCTGGCCTCGCCATATATGGTTTCCTCTGCTTCAGCAGCTGGCAGAGGAACCTCCAGTCCCTCTTCCTCTTTGCAGGAATCTACTGACCCAGGATCAAGGGACTCTGGTCCATCAAACCTCAGGTCCCTTCATCTGCATACCTGGCTCTTGAGAACATAGCCATCACCAGATTCAGGGTCTCTAACAGGGTGGCAGATGTCCTGGTGATTGCCAGAAAGCCTTCCACATGCGCCACATATGCCATGAAGTGAAAGCAGTTTGCCATCTGGGCTGTCAAACATGCCCTGGACCCTTTCACCTGTTCGGTGAACTATATCCTGGACTACCTGATTTCTTTGTCCGACTCACGACTCCAGTATTCCTCACTCAAGTCAAGGTCCACCTTTCATCTGTTTGTCTTTCATGAGCCCATGGGTGACCGCACGATTGTGCAGCTGAATGTCTCCTGTACTTTTCTTAGGGGCATCCTGCACCTGAAATCCCCAATCCGTTCCCCTATCCCGACTTGGGACTTGAATTTCATTTTGGAGAAGTTGACTATCTCTCAATTTGAGCCAATCACGACCTGTGATGTGTATTTTCTCTCTTAGAAAGCATTATCCTTAGTTGCAATTACTTCTGCTCAAAGAATTTCAGAGTTTCAGGTCCTCTAGTGCGAGGAGCCTTATTTGATTTTTCACAAAGACAGGGTATCTTTGCGTACAAATCCTAAGTTTCTACCTAAGGTGGTTTCTGAGTTCACACTAAATCAGTTTATCCACCTTCCTGTTTATTTTCCTGAGTGCGCCAATCCAGGGAAAGCACTGCTCCATATATTAGATGCGTGCAGAACTTTGAAATACTGTCTGTTTCAGACTAAAGAGTCCAGAAAGTCAAAGCAGCTGTTTGTTTCCTTCGCACTGGGTAGAAAGGGCATTTCAGTTTCTAAGCAATGTTTATCCAAATGGTTGGCAAATTGCATTCTGTTCTGCTACAACAAGTACAGCAAAGAATTGCCTGATGCTGTCAAAACTCATTCCTGCAGAGGCATGGCTACCTCAGTGGCTTGTTTCAAAAGGGTCTCATCTGTTAACATTTGTGTGGCTGCCACCTGGAGTACAGTGCACACTTTTACCAAGCATTACAGTCTGGACATTGCCTTTAGAGCCTGTGCAGGATTTGGCATGGCTGTACTGCAAGGACTCCTGTCTTAAAGATCAAATTAACCGTTTGTTTTTTTCATATTTTTAATAAAAGTTTGAATTCAAGGCCCCATGTCATGAATAGTGTTTCTGAAAATTTCATACTGTTTGGTTTAGTGCTTTTCTTTAAATCAGCATCTTTTAATGTGCTCTGCAGTAACTGAAAACAGTGAAGATTTTTCTGTCCCTATCAGTGCGGCCTGCAGAGCGATGACATCATTTTGGTCTAGCCTGCTGCTTTAGCAGTGAAGTCCATGATTGACTGAATAAGCTGTTGCTCTTCCCAGTCACACCAATCTGTAGAGCTAATTGTTTTCACTCCAAGTTTGTTACTAACCCATCTGGTTCTGTTTAGATAGATTAGCTTAAAATCTATCATTCTGTTCTCATAAAAAGTTGATCATTTGAGTTTCAGTGCTGAACTAAAGTGGTATAAGTGTTTATGGGAAATCACATTGTCTGTATCACATGTAAGATGGAAAGCCCCAGTAAGGAAGCTCGGGGGTTCAGGACTAGGTGATGCAAAGGGGCTGCGGGCAGTGTTAAAAAAAAAAACAAGGGTAACTAAGTGGGGAAGAGAGATGGGGGTCTGCACTGGGCTGAGAAGACTGGAGAGGGGGTTAGGTGGAGGACAGTCCTGATCAATACCAGGAGCATGGGCAATAAAATGCCAAACCTCCAGGCAATGCTAGTTGAGGGAGCAGCAGACATGGTGGCAATTACTGAGACATGGACCACCCAGAGGCATGATTGGGACCTATATTTAGAGGGCTACACAATGTTTAAGAAGGATAGGGGGTGGGAGTGGGGTGGTTGTGTTGATAGTCAAAAATGACATAGCAGTTTGTGGAATCAAGGAGGCAGGGGAGGATGTGGAGGCGATTTGGGTAACCTTACAAATGAGGGGAGTAAAACATTAAAAAGAGGGGTGGTGTACAGACTTTCCCGCAATGGAGGCAGAACTGGAGGATGATTTGGCTGAAAACATCAGGGGTCACTGTGGCCTTGGAAAGGGCAGGGTGGTGGTCATGGGTGACCTGAACATGCTGGGGGCAGACTGGGGCACTATGACATCCTCGGTGGCCAGGGAGCAGAGGTTGATGGATGTCTTCCAGGTAGCCTTCTGAGTCCAGCATGTGGGGGAGCCTACTAGGGAGGACCAGATACTGAACATTGTCCTAGCAGACAATAACCAGATAAGGGGCCTGGAGGTGAACAGCCCACTGGCAGGCAGTGACCATGCCACGGACTGGTTTCTTCTGTTCCTAGGGGAGAGGACATTTGCACTAACACAGTAGTAATAGATTTCAGGAGGTGGACTTTGAGGGCTTGGGAAGGATTCTTAGAGGGTGCTTGGATGAGATAAGGCCAGATATAGATGCTGTTAGCTTGTGCGAGACCATTAAGAAGGGGGTGCAGGTGACTACGAGGGCCTGCGCAAAGGTAAGGCACAAGCAATGTAGGGCCAGAAAGCTGTGTTGGTAGACCCGGGAGATGCAGGAGGTGGTGAGGAGTAAAAAGGCAGCCTACGCGTACTTGAAGTGCTCAAGGGGGGTAAGGGAGAGGGGAGAGTATGAGTTACTGGCGAGAAGGGTCACCAGGGGGGACAGGGCCAATGCGAAGAAGGAGATAGACCTGGCCAGGGATATCCACTGGGGGAAAAGGAGTTCTATAGATACATAGGGAAGAAAAGAAAAGCGACGGCACTGATCAGCAAGATTAGGACTGGGGAAGGAATGGGTGCAAGAAGCTGGGGAACTAGCAGAGGTACTAAATGAGTACTTTATCTCAGTCTTTACCATGGGAGGTGGGGGATCCTTCTATCCCAATGGGAAGAAAGGGGAGCCCACTGAACCAGGAGGTCAGTTAGAGACTGAAGGACTGGAAGAGGCTAGGGAAGGGGATGGGTCAAATCTAGAGGGGGAGGGGCGGGTGCATGAGGAGGTGGGATGACAGGAGCAAAATAACAGTGGATAGAGTGAGAGAGGCCCTCCGGTTGCTAAAGACTGAGAAGGTGCCAGGGCCAGCTGGGCTGCATCCAAGGGTAGTGAAGGAACTGGCGGATGTGCTGGCAGCTGCACTGGCCTCACTCTTCAACATCTCTCTGATGACAGGGTGGGTGACTCAAGATTGGAAGGTGGCTCACGTGGTGCCTGTCCACAAAGGGGGTCCAGAGAGGAGATGGAAAATTATAGGCATGTTAGCCGAATGTCTGTGGTAGGCAAGGTTATGGAGGGCATTATCAAGGAGAGGCTGGGGGGGGCAGCTGGAAAGGTTGGGGCACCTGGATGACAGGTAGTATGGTTTTGTTATGGGGAGGTTGTGCCAGACCAACCTGCTGGAGTTTTATGACTGAGTGACGGATGTCCTGGACTGACATAGGCTGGTGGACGTCCTCTATCTGGATTTCAGTAAGGCGTTCGATTTGGTACCACATAATGCCCTGCTAACAAAGCTGTGGGTGGGGATGGGGGTGGAGGGGCAGTTGCTCAGGTGGGTGGAAAATTGGCTTACAGGGTGAATACAGAGAGTGGTGGTTGGAGGGATAGTCTCCTCCCCCAGAAGGGTCATCAGTGGGGTCCCCCAGGGTTTGGTCCTGGGGCCACTCCTGTTCAATTCCTATGTCTCAGACATAGGGAAAGGTGCTAGGAGTAGGCTGAGTCTCTTTGTGGATGACTCAAAACTGGGAGCACTGGCAAATGGGGAGGAGGGGAGAGAGGCCCTCCAGGGGACTCTGGATACCTTGGGCAGTGGTCAATGAAGTGGGGATTGAAGTTCAATGAAGGGAAATGTAGGGTGCTGCATCTAGGGGTCAGAAACCCTGGCCATGCATACACCCTGAGGGGGTCACACTGCAAGCCACATCGGGCGACAGTAAACTAGGGGTAGTGGTTGACAGCAAAATGAACAACACTGAATATTGTTGAAGAGCTGCAGCAAAAGCAAACAGGATTCTGGGCTGCATAACCAGGGGGATTACCTCCAGGAAGAGGGAGGTGATCCTCCCACTGTATAATGCCCTGGTTAGGCCGCATCTTGAGTACTGTGTGCAGTTCTGGAGACCCCACCTTGAGAAAGACTTAGCGCTGCTGGAGAGGGTCCAGAGGAGGGTGATCAGGATGATTCAGGGCATGGAGGGTAGGCCCTATGAGGAGAGACTGGAAGAACTCAAGCTGTAGGCATTGGAAGAGAGGAGGGATGGGGAGACATGATGGAGGTTTTCAGGTATGTAAAGGGGATAAATAAGGGTGGAGCCAAGGAAGTGTTCAGGCTAAAGAAGGGGGAAACTACCACGGGGCATGAGTGAAAGCTGGAAGGGGGGAAGTACAGGGGGGATCACAGGAGACACTTCTTCACTGAGAGGGTGGTGGAACCATTGAACTCACTGCCCAGGGATCTGGTGGAAGAGAACAAAGTGTAAGGATTCAAGAAGGGTTGGGACAGGTACAGGGGGATACTGAAACCGGGGAAGACCATCTCTGGGGTTGGGGGTTGGTGGAGGAGCGAGCTCCCAGTAGGGGCTGACTTCTGAGCAGAAGTGATAGACCATGGGGCCTATTCTGCTGGCTTTTACTATGATACTATGATACGTCTGTCAGTTCTTTCTCATCAAAACTCTGCATTGTTTTCTGGCTATATAACACAGGGTTGTTAAATGGATATAAAATAAATCTAAATTTTATTAATTCATAGAAGTAGTTTGTCTTTGATGTAGCCTACATAAATAGGTTCATGTGAGAACAATTTTATTTTTATGTCAGATTGACAAACAGGTGTCTACCACACTGCTTATTCAGGAACACGTACTGTATGAACTCACAAAATTCAGTTCTTTGAGGGTTTCTGTGCTAAAATACATCATGCATGTGTATAACTAGAAATATTATGGCATCCTGATGCCCCTATCTCCTGCCCGATAGTTGAGGCAGGAGAACTCTGCTGCTCCCTTTCCCCTGCCCCATTTGAGGCTGCTGCACCCCGCTGCCCACGGTCTTCCCCACATAGTTGAGGCTGCTGCACCCTGCTGCCTCCTGCACAAACAGTTAAGGCTGGTGCACCCTGACCCCACCCCCATAGTCAGGGCCAATGCACACTGTTGCCCCCCACCTGTTCCTGCCTCCAAGTTCAGGGCTGCTGTGTTCTGCTAAGCCCAGAGTCCCAGGTCCCCTGTCTTCACAGTTGGGCTGCTGCACCACAAAACCAAACAGCATGACATTTTCAGGAAACTCTAATCATGACACAGGGACTTGAATTCAAGCTTTTATGAAATATATGCATTTAATCTTTAAGTTTATGGAGATTCAGCCTCTCAGACTGTATGTTTACATTTGTCACTGCTTGGTACTTGTTCCTACTGTGTAACCTGATGACTGAGATACCCCCAAAGAAGATGGAACAGTTACGTAAGAATTTACCATAACCGTAGATCTTCTAGGAGATCTCAGTCACCAGGTGTAATTTCCCTCCCACCATCCCCCTTCTTGGGGCTCCTGTATAGGAACTGGCTATCTGGTGTATCCAGTCTTTTTGCATAAGGTCTGGGTACCTCTTTCTCTCCTCGGTTCCCCAGGGTGAGAGCCTTGCTCCCTTTGTCTCCTGGGGAAAGAACTGAGAGGAAGCTGGGCCGCCAATGCCTATATAGGGTTGGTGATGTCAGCTGATGTCGACGGCATGGGCGGCCACAGTTACACTGCTGAAAATCATCCGTGTGAATTCCCCTTCACTGACGGCGAAGGTTCCTACAGTGTAACCTGATGACTGAGATCCCCTCGAAGATCTCTGTTACTGTAAGTTCTTACATAACTGTTCTTTCTTTCTCCTGCCATCTACTGTTGTCAGACCTTCGGAGAAACAGGGTTGTTGTTACTGCAACTTTATTATTTTCTAACTTTAATTTACTGGCTTGTCAGGGTCCTTCTGTGCTGCTGTCAAAAGAACCTTTAAGTTTTGTACCTGCAATGAGGCTCACACTATGTGTGTTTGTTTGTGCCTGTCCCACAATGTAAGGGCTTGCAAGATCTGCCAGGGATTGAACCAGGCCACAAGGACTCGCTGAAAAAGGGGTTTTGAAACCATCATCACCATTGAGGCCATGGAAGCTGCCGCTGAGACCACAGGCTCCAAGGTGGCTTCTCCCTCATGCTTGAAGGCCACCTGTAAGAAGGACACTCCCTGACATTCTATGACATGGCGCCAATGCAGTCGTTGAGATTGAAGGACAAAGACAGCATATACCGAAAGCTCATGCCTCGCCGGTTACATCGAGGTCTCCTTTATAGGAGGGTAAGTCCTTGTCGTTACCTGCTATGGCAGTGATGACTACAGTACCCCCGACCATTGAGACACCAAGGTCATGGTCTGACTCTGGCACTGCCATTCCTACAATAGACAGCATGCAGCCTCTGTCATTGGGTTCTACCCTGTTGACATTGGTAGTCCTGGGCCCATTTCAGGGCACTGTTGACTCCCAGGTCATGCTGGCATCATGCTCTGAACTGTTTTGCTGACTGTTACCATCACTACCACCCTCGATAATGATAGTGGCTGTCCCATTGACAGGGCTGCCCCGTTGACACTGTCAGCATCTACGGAATCTAAAAGCACGCCTGTTATTCCTTCATTGCAGCTGGCTCCAACTTTTACTGCAGTCGTCATTCCAGATGACAAGATGGAATATAATCCTGATCTCGTTAATATGGAAAGGATTTGAGAATGAAGGAAGGGAACATGATCTCTGTGGAGGGGTTGCTTTTCAAGTTCCACCTTCTCTTCGTGCAGTGAGAACTCTGTGGTTTATACCATCTCATCTCCTCCTGAAGATGCCTTCTTTCAGGCTTTGTTTAGACAAATACAGGATGTAATGGGATTTGTTGAGTAGGAAGACTCCACAAAGAGAAATTTGATGGAGTTTTTGGAGGTTCCTGCTACTTCATCCATTGTAATGCCTTCTGTATATCCTCTTCTGGAGGATGCTGCATTTGCTGCTTGGCACAGGCCTAATACCTTGCCTGCAGTGCTGAGAAAGCCAGACAAGCAGTATACTGCCCTGTGTACTAAGCCTTACTATGCCTTGTAGCCTGAAACTGATTCTCTGGCTATAATGGCTGCTCGTGATCATTCTAGGGCCCATAGACACATTTTCTCCCTTGCACCTGATAAAGACTATAGAAGACTGGCTTACGGACAAAAAGACAATGCTACTGCATCCTTAGGCCTCATTGCCAAGTACCAGGCCTGTATCATTATGTATCAAAGTAACACGTGGAAATCAGCTTTGCCTACTATTCAGGCTCTGCCCGATAGTCCTGCCAAGGCTGATTTGCTTAAAACTGCTTCAGCTGCAGTACAGTAGATACTGGTAAGCATCTGTTCCATTTGGCATATAATGCCTCCAGTGCCTTGGCCAGGGCTGCTGCCTCTGGGATATGCCTCTGTAGATATTTCTAACTTCATGTGGCTAGGTTTGCACTGATGCACAACACGCTGTGCTGATTTCCCCTTTTGGAGGCTCCAGGCTGTTTGGTGGTGATGTTGAAAATGCTCTAAGTGAGCTTCAAACATCTAGGAGGGCCCTAAGGTCACTCAAGTCTCTGACCCCTCAGCCTGCCAGTGGGAATGGGAGGGGCTAATTTTTTAAGCCTGCTGCCCATGGTGGCTGTGCCTTCTGTCAGCAGCCACATGCCCTTAGTGAAGGTCCCCTCCTCCCTCATGCCCACCCAAAGGTTTTGGTCAAGGTGGCACCCCTGCTGCCCCCGTACTTTCTGACTACTCCTCTTCTCCTCCTCTACTGCTGTCTCCAGGTGTGCAGGTGGGGGAAAGGATCTCCCTTCATCTTCAAAAGTGGATGGAGATCACAACAGACCCACTCGGTCCTGGAAATAGTCTAAAAGCACATGCTCTCGAGTTGCTGTCTTCTCCTCCAGTACATGTACTGTTTCATTATTATTCTCCAGACCACTTGTTCCTTTTGCTAACGGAGGTCCAGTCACTTATACAAAAGCATTCTAGCAAACCCATTCCCCACAAGAAAGAAAGGGTTCTATTCCAGGTACTTCCTGGTTCCCAAGTGAATTGGAGATCTGCATCATGTACTGGACCTGAAAACTTAAACCCGTTAATTGAATACAAAGTTTTGAAAGGTGTCTCTTAAGGCTGTTATGCCCCTGCTGCAAAAGGGGGGGGATTGGCTCTGTGCCCTGGACATGAAGAACACATACTTTGATATCAAGATTTGCAAATGCCACAGGCAGTACCTCTGCTTCATACTGGAGGGAATCCATTAGCAGTTGAGTCTTGCCCTTTGACTTGTCCTCAGCACTGCAGGTATTTACCAATGCTTAGCAGTTGTGGCAGCCACCCTCCGGAGGGACGGGCTTTATGTATGCCCATAGTTTGACGACTGGCTCCTGAAGGCCCCATCCTGGGAAGCAATTCTGTACTCATCCAGAGTGAGACAATTGTTTGAGGAACTGGGTGTTGCAGTGAACATACCAAAGTCAGTACTTGTTCCTTGTCAGTGCCTTCCATATCTTGTGAGTCTACTAGATACAGTGATGTCCAGTCCCTTCCTGTCTGAAAATAGGGTGGAGGCCCTTGTTGTCCAAGCCCAGCTGATACACAGAAGCCATTATGTGTCAGTTCAGATGATGCTATGTCTGCTGAAGCTGATGGCTGTGGCCATCATTACAGTTCCCTCTGCCTGTCTACACAAACGTATACTGCATTGGATTCCTTCAGTACAAGGGGATCAGCTGACAGATGAGTTGGAATAAATGGTCCTTGTTATCGAAGCACAGGTCAGGAAGCATAGGAAAAAAACAGGACCAGTTGTAGGATTCGAAGAAGGTGTTTATTAGTACTAGCAGTAACATAAAAAAAATTGTTCAGAATAACTGTTTTCAACGGCAGAATAAACAGAGAAGATCCATCTGAGTTTTCTTTCAATCTCTGTGTCTCAAAACATTGCAGACCTCTTACAAGTCTTTGCAACCCCCCTCCTTAACAAGCATCCTGTTTTTTTCAAAAACGTTTTTGTTAATTTCACGCAGGTGCAGCAAGAACACAATGTCCCAGAACTGAGGCCCCTTCTCCACAGCTTCTGAAAAAGATCTTAAATCTGCTCTCAGGTTAACCATTTGAGTTCCCAATAGCTTTTTACAATCATCTCAAACTATCATTATATGCATTTCAAAAGTAACACTACATAATTTCTAAACAAAGGGATCCCAGTATTAGTTACATGTCCACATAATGATTTGCATATATTTTTATACAGCAAATATGCAAGGGAGAAAAAAGACAGAAACAGTAAGGGAAGACTGAGAGACAGTGAGAGGCAGAGAATTGCGAGACTGTCTGGGTGATCAAATCCTAGGTCTCACAGGAAAATTTGGTTCCACAACTAGACAGACAGGAGACAGGAAAGGAAAGAACAGAACAGATCCTTGCATTCAAACTCTCCATAACAACTGGGACAGAGTCCTATTCAACCCTATCACATACCCCCCTCTTAAGAGGGAACCTATTTTACAAAAACAGGTTTCCAAAACTTTCTAGTAATTCTCTACTAACATTAGCATCTGCCGGCCCGTTGGCACAGCAGTTGGATTTCTGTCTGTAACACCGGTGACCCGGGTTCGGGAATGGACTCAGGTTGCTGGAGGGCCGACCGAGGAGAGAAGGATAGAGCGTCTGGGGACAGCTCTCCTTCTCCGGGGGGAGGGCAGGGGATGCACACCCACGTAGGCTGACTCCTGGCAGAGGCTGGGAGTGCAGCAATACAGCCGGGGCTTGGTGTCCAAGGGGGGTGGTGACAGATGTTGGGGTACGCCTAGACGTCAGACGTCACCCCCCACAGGAAAAGCAGAAAAAGGCTGCCTGGTCTGCCGGATGATGGCTGCCAACTCCCCACAGCCTCAGATGCCCAGACACCCCAGAATCTGCCTCAGCAGCACCCAGGGACTGATTAGAGAGTGTGCTGGTACGCCCCCTTCTGGCACCTTCCCTCTCAGAAGAGAGGGACCCATCTGGTGAAGGGTTATGCCAGGCCACCCCTGGGTTGGCTGTGATCTGAGGTGAAGTAGGAAGGGGGTTGGGGGGGTCTTGTGCAGCTAGAAGGAGTGGCAGGCCAGGGGCCAGTAAGGTGGCAAAAATAACATAATGCCAAAAATTAAAACATTAGCTTCGAACTTTCAGAAATTAAGCACATGTGCAGAATTCTTTTTTCTATAACAGTACTGCAAATAGTAACATTTAAACTCATACATTTGTTTTTCAATCTTCAGAACCCTCAATTTCTGATCCATATCTGGACAGAAAATCAGCATTGCTATTCTCGTTACCAGATTTGTGTATCACCTTGAATTTAAGTGGCTGTAGTGCCAGGTACCACCTTGTGATGCTGGAATTTTTATCTTTTATTTGGTTAAGCCAACAGAGAGGATTGTGATCTGTTATAAGTAAACAGTCAGTTCCTAGCAAATAAAACTTAAGGGACTCCATGGCCCACTTTATTGCTAAACATTCCTTTTCAATGGTGGAGTATCTTTTCTCTCTGTCATGCAACTTCCTACTTATGTATAGAATAGGGTGTTGCTTCCCATCTATATTTTGACTCAGGACTGTACCTAGGCCTACCTCTGATGCATCTATTTGTAACAAAAATGGTTTCTCAGAGTCTGGGCTTCTTATAACAGGGGCTGAACATAATGCAGCCTTAATGGCTTGAAAAGCTTCATCACACTCTGGGGATCATTTCACATTATTTGGGTACCATTTTTTCGTGAGTTCAGTGAGTGGAGTAGCTAACTCAGCAAAGTTGGGAACAAATCTCCAATAATAACCAGCCAACCCTAAAAATAACCTGACATGTTTCTTTGTTTTAGGAACAGGGCTGTTAGCTACAGCTTCTATTTTAGAAATTTTTGGCTTGACTTCTCCATTTCCCAACACATTGCACAAATATCTGGTTTCCTGCATGCCCAATGCACATTTGGTAGGATTAATAGTCAGACCTGCATTTTTGATAGCTTGGATAACTGCTCGTAGGTGTTCCAGGTGTCTTTTCCAGTCTGGACTGTACACCATGACATCAACCAGGTACGCAGCACAATAACCAGTGTGAGGTGATAAAATTACATCCATGTAATGCTGGAATGTAGCTGGTGTACCATGTAAACCAAATGGCATGGTGGTGAACTGATAGAATCCAACAGGAATGGCAAATGCAGTTTTATCTCTGGATTCTTTAGCTAAAGGGATTTGCTAGTAACCCTTGGTGAGATCGAGGGCACTGATATACTTTGCACTCCCCAGTCTGTCCACCAAATCATCTATTCTGGGCATAGGACAACTGTCAAATTCTGACACTTGATTAAGTTTCCTAAAATTAAGGCAGATTCTAACACCCCCTTCTTTTTTGTTTGCAGTTACCATTGGTGATGACCAAGCACTCCATGACTCTTCTATGATACCCAATTCTTTCATTTTGTATATTTTGTTATCCATGTTAGCTCTTATCCGCTCTGGTAACCTGTATGTCTTTTGCCTAATAGGGCGAGCATTCCTTGGCACTATTACATGCTCGACCCTTTTTGCTCAGCCTGGTACTGTAGTAAAAGTACTGTTAAATGTCTTTAGCACATTACACATTTCTGCAGTTTATTTTGAGATTAAAAAACATTCACCTTTACAGCATCAGCAATTACAGTTTGTTCCAGTCTATCATAAGCTACATCAATATCTCTATCAGTTTCTGGTAAAACCAGCAAAGCAACTTTTGGCATTTTTCAACTCATTTTTTGAGGAGGTTAACATGGTATATCTTAGTAGGATTTTTCCTGTCAGGGGTCTCAGTCTCATAGTTAACGGTGCCAGTACATCTAAACACACTATAAGACTCTTGCCACTTCATTAACAGTTTATTTTCTGTTGTGGGTAACAGTAGCAAGACCTTTTCACCTGGCTCAAAACCCTTTTCTTTTATCCCATGGTCATAATATAGCTTCTGCTAGTTTGGGGCCTCTTCCTGATTACTATGGGCAAGCATATCTTGTCAGCTTCTTTCTTAGGGCACACATAAAAGACATTACAGATAGTTTCTGAGTGGAGTTATCTTCTCATATTTCTTTTATCACATCCAGTGGCCCGCTTTGCTGCCTACCATACAGCATTTCAAATTATGAAAATCCTGTTGATGCCTGTGGCACTTCTTCTTCTTTTTTTTTTTTTAAACTTTTTATTTATTAAATTTTTCAGTTCAGCTTAGGTAATCCAATACATTACAGTATGTATTCTGAGTTTATACAGTATAATCGACACACAGTAAAATGAGAATAAATGTCCTCAGATGTAAGCTATCAAGCTGCTAATCCACGTAGTACAGAGGAATAGTAAAATTAAAATAATGCAAGAAATGATTTGCTGTGTTAAATACACATGGATTGATCCACCCATCCTTTCGTTGGCTATACTATTTGAGTTAGTCACAAATGTCCCTGAGGATCAACTAAAAATATTTTTTTTTCTCCCCTTGAGCCTCTGGAGGAAAAGGAGGCCACCTAGGTGGGCAGCGAGGGCTCCAAGAGCAAATGTTCATCAGGCCACATCTCAAGTAATTATCTAAATTCTTACTGAGTCCTACAGAAAAATAGAAAAGGTATAAACATAATGTGAGGGAGGGCTGGTAGGTCCAACTGCTCAAACTTCAATATGTTCCACCATTCCCCAGGTCTCTCTGTCTTATGGAATTAAGTCTGGCCTCGACTGAGAGATACTTAAGAACCATGGAATCCAGCAATTCATCAGCTCTGGGACTCTGTTTTGAAGCTTGGCCATGAGAGATTCCATTTTGTAAATGTCATAGATGGTATTTTCCCAGGATTGTACACTAGGGGGTTCTGGTTGAAGCCATAGATGAGTGATGCATTTCTTAGCTGCACCAAGAATGATGTCAAGGAGGTAAGCAAGGGGCCTTTTCTTGTGATATGATTTTGGGAAATGTAGGAGATGGGCCATCTTGGGAGTGAGGGTACTCAGTTCTGAGGATAACTCCCATAGTTTGCTAGTTATCTCAGACTAAAAGAGTTCAAGGAGCGGGCAAAACCAAAATACATGGGAATGTGTTGCCACCTGACATCCACACAACCTCCAGCAAGACAAGTCCCTGGAGTGTTAGTCCTGTGGCACTTCTTTGTAAGCAAAAAAGTAGGGAAGGTGAGTATTGGTCCCAATCTTTCCCTTCCCCTTTTATAAACCTTTTTAACATGTGTTTTAGGGGTTGGTTAAAATGCTCAACAAGACCGTCTGTCTGAGGGTGATAGGGGGAGGTTCTTATGGCAGTGATACCTAGTAGTCTGTACAGCTCCTTAAGTAATGCAGCACCAAAATTACTACCCTGATCAGTAATCATTTCTTTAGGTATGCCCACTCTGCTGAAAAGTTTTGTAAGCTCTGCTGCCACTTTTGAAGCTGTGACAGTACGCATTGGAACTGCTTCTGAGTATTGAGTAGCATAGTCGCATACTACTAGGATAAATCCATTACCCTTTTTTGCTTTTGTCTAAAGGACCAACCACATCCGTTGCAATTCTCTCAAAAGGCAAAGGAGGTAGCAACATCTTCATAAATTCAGGACCAGTAAAATCTACACAGCAATCCGGTAAGGATGCAGTCCCTCCCTGAGTGACCAGCCATAGGACTATCATGTGCTATCTGTAACAATTCTGTTCTGTTCTTCTGTGGTATAACCAATTGTTCTGTCCCTGTGTCAGGTTTAACCCAACCTTAACCTATTACATTTTTTAATCATTGGTTCACCCTGTTTTGGTTTCAGCCCTAGCTGCTCAAAATAACCCTGGAAAGAAACATTGTTAGCTTGCTCTGAAACAAAGTCACAATCAGTTATCAATTTAGCTTCATAATTTTCATATTTTAACCCTTTATGTCCATCTCCATCAGCCTTTTGTTGCCACTGTTGTTTCAGACATCTTCTTTCTTTCTTTCTTGGACTTCCAGATCTTGGAGCTGTTCTCAAACAAGTCTGAACCAAAGTCACTGAAAGGAAGTGTCCCCACCATTTGAGATTTTCTTTGCCTGAGCTCTTGTTACCACTGCTGCTGAAACTGCAGGGTTCAGTTTCTTTGAGATTAACTCAGTAAATCCTGGAAAGTCATTTCCAATAATCACGGCTACAGGTAACTTAGGTACTACCCACACTTTCATTTGGTGTGACACACCCTTAATGGTCATAGTCACTTGGGTAGTGGGATAGTATTGAGTGTCCCCGTGGATGCAGATGACACCAGTACCTGGTCCTTTTGCACAGTGTTTTCCCAGCACTTCAACATGCAGTAGGGTCTGTCTGCTTCCTGAATCAGTGAATCCCTTTACAGTCTTATCCTCCACCTTCATATCTGTTAAGTACTTGCCCCAATTTTCTAAGGACAAATCTGCTCCAGTGCCACTCTCCTTATTATGCCAGTTTCTTGCAATATGACCTGGCTTGTTATAATTATAACAAATAAAGTCTTTGGGCAGATTTGTTACCCCCACCAGAGTTGCTTGGCTGTTACCTCACTGCTGTTAGTCCTTGGCCAAAGAAACAGCCTTTTCCCCACTTTCTGGTCAATGTTCTTTCACCCAAAGCTGCATATCTGTAAGCATGGTGTTGATGAATTGCTCTATTGAAAATTTATCGATGATCTGTGGGACCATTTTGCCCTTTGGTCGGAGCCATTTAATAAGGAGCTCTCTGAGATGGGTGAAGGCTTCTCAAGGATTGTGGAATGCATTGTACTTCAGGGACCAGAATACTTGCCTGTAAGTCTCTCCTGAGATGCCATATCTTTTCAGGATTGCTTTTTTCAACAGGTCATAATTTTCTGACTGTGCAGTGTCCATACTGCTGTAGGCAAGTTGGGCTTTCCCTGTCAGGTAGGGTGCCAGTCTGATTGTCCATTGCTGCTTTGGCCATTGGCAGGCTGTGGCAACTCTTTCAAAAGTTGTCAGGTATGTCTCGATATCATCTGAGGGACACAACATTGTAAGTTTAATGTCTTTTAAGTTGCTTGTACCTTGTTGCTCTGCTGGACCAGTGCCAGATCCTTCTGCTTTGATAGCTTGCAAGGCATCCAGCCAGCACTCCTCCTGTTGCTACATCTCTTCTCTCCTCTCTTTCTCTATCTTTTTTTGTTGTATAGCCCACCATTTGAAAAAGCCCATCAGGCTTTCATGTCCTGTCACTGCCTATTCTTTTTCCATAACTTGTGCTGGCTGTACTATCTCAGTTTGGACTTCTGTCTCTGCTTGTTTAGCTGCCATTCTCCTTGTAACCACTCCTGGACTTGCTGCTGCAGAATCCATACCTTTCCCTATGCTTCCCTGGTGCTAGGTCCAGTACCCATGCACAAAACTCCTGGCTTAGAGTATGCACAGCGTAAATCCCACTTCTCACACCATCTGTCATCAGAGCACAGGTCAGGAAGCATAGAAAAAAACAGAAGCAGTTTAGAATTCATAAAAAGTGTTTGTTAGTACTAGCAGTAACAAAAAAAATAGAATTGTTCAGAATAACTATTTACAAAGACAGACTAGACAGAGAAGATCCATCTGAGTTTTCCTTCAATCTCTGTGTCTCAAAACGTTGCAGCCCTCTTATAAGTCTTTGCAACCCCCCTCCATAACAAGCATCCTGTTTTTTTCTAAAATATTCTTATGAATTTCATGCAGGCGCAGCAAGAACACAATGTCCCAGAACTTGATGCCCCTTCTCCACAGCTTCTGAAAATGGACTTAAAAACTGCTTGCATGTAAACCCTTTGAGTTCCCAATAACTTTTTGTATTCATCTCAAACTATTATATACATTTCAACAGTAACACTACATAATTTCTAAACAAAGGGATCCCAATATTAAGTTACACTTCTACATAATGATTTGTATATATTTTTATACAGCAAATATGCAAGAGAGGAAAAAAGACAGAAACAGCAAGGGAAGACTGAGAAACAGCGAGAAGCAGAGAATTGTGAGACTGGCGGGGTGATCAAATCCTAGGTCTCACTGGAAAATTTGGTTATGCAACCAGACAAACAAGAGACAGAAAAAGAAAAAAATAGAACAGATCCTTGCATTCAAACTCCTCATAACCACTGGTACAGGGTCCTATTCAACCCTGTCACTGTCCTCATCATGTCCCCTGTCTGCTGTGCTTCAGTATGGTGGATGGACCACCTTAATCTTTTAGGAGTTGGGGTCAGCACTATATGGCACTTCATCCTCGTTTTTTTCATTTTGTGGTTTATTGTGCAATAAAAACGTTGGAAACTGTATACAGAGCATTGGATGGTGCTTCCCTCACATGCATTTTTGTTGTCCAGAGATGGACATTCTTGTGTCCCCACAAAACACAAAATTGCCTTGTTTCTTCTCACTCCCTCCCTCCAGAGAATGATTTTTTTGGCAAGACCCATTGTCCCCCTTTTGGAAAGGGAGGATCTTCCTGAGCTAAAAAGTCTTCATCATTCATTCACACTAATAGGGACCATGCTGGAGGTGCTAGGACCCAGCGGGAGCCAAAAATCTTCAGGCGGGCTGGCGCCAAGATAGGACTGCGCATGCACGGCACCACAAGACTGACTCACATCCATATAGGCTATCTCAGTGTCAACCCTCCAACCACCTCAGTTCCTTTTTTCCTACCGTCAAGTGCACTTCAGTAAATGATGTCGCTTACCCATCGGGAGTCAAATCTTCATGTCTGTAAGATAGCAGCTGTAGTTGTTAAGTTTCGATTAGTTTTAGTTATTAACTTTTTTTATTTAAAAAGACACAACAACAATATAGAAAGTAGAATTCTCTCAGCCTGCCTTCAATAGACTAGACCACGGATGGTGATGGTAGGGAGACTTACTTGAAAGCTGTTCTGGCAGCGGGGCTGTATCTGGTCCGCCAGCCTTTGTGGGGGGGTCTGACCATGGGCAGTCTGGGGCTCAGGAGGGAGGGAGGGCAGTCCTCCTGAAAGCACAAAAAGAACTGGGCCAGATTGTGGTAGGGGACCTGGCACCACTCGACTTTGAGCTCTTTTTCCTCCCATTGATCAAAGAAGAAGTGGTACCACTCGAGGTTGCCCTCTGGTAAGTCTGTGAGAGGATTATCAATAGTTGGGGGTGGTAGGCCGACTTCGACCCCTTTGGGATCCCGGTAGTCTCCATCCTTAGCAGTCATGATCCTCTACATTGGAGCCCTTCTCTGCCCTCTGGGGGGGCTTCCAGTGAGCAGTTTCATCATTGGGCTGCTCTTCTGGAGAAGTGGGTGCAGCATCAGTCCTGACTGCCCTTGCTGGTGAACCCAGTACCAGGACATTCGGGTCTAGGAGCCACTGGACCATGGGTGTGTAGGATGGGCATGCGGTGCCTTCCTTGGTGCCAATGCCATCAACGCCAACTCCACGTGCCTTTCCCCCTCACCTTGTTTTCTTGTAGGAGCCAGCACAGGTACAGCTTTCTCCTCCCCCTTCTTTCAGATCTTGCAGGGAGTTACCAGTGATGCCATGGCCTTTAGGTGGCTCGGGGGTGATGTTGGAGGTCTTGGTGCTGTGGCCAGTGCCAGATTCTGCCTTGATGTCGCATACAGTGCCACTGTCGATGCCGGCACTGCTTTTGGTGCTGGGGTCCTTGACGCCAATCACGGGAATGGTATGTTCCATACTCCCTTCCTCTAGACCTGCCTTTCGTGGCCTTTATGGGGTGGAGGTGGAGCTTGATGAGTCTGATCTTGATCTACTTTTGTTGGAAAACATAGATGAGGACTCTTTTTATGGACTGGAAAGTAAGTCTTCTATATCAGCTGAGCCTGTGGTGAAAGACCTTTTGTTCTATTCTTAAGAACATGGGTCCACCTTGGCCCTTCAGACTTCTTCTGTGGACCCGAGCAGACTTTTACGTCTGGAGTATCTGCATGTCTCTGATACTCCTGTAGAACTGACTCCACTGGTGCTCCCCCTCTTTTCAGACTCTTTCTCAGGTGGTGTGGGACAGGCCAGCTCTTATCCCTTCTGTGACCAAGTCCATAGATCAGAAGTATGCCACTCCCAAAGATGGGCCTATCCTAGCAACTCAGCGTTTTGAGGATGCTCTTGTGGTGCTTGCAGAGAATGATAAAGCCATACTTCCTCAGGAATCCACAACATGGTCTGTGAATATGGAGTCTCATAAGATCAATACTTTGGGGAAATGGATTTTCACGGCAGCAGCAACCTTGGGTATGTGTATTGCTAGTTACCAGGGCCATTACTCTCAGTATGAGTACACCTTATGGCACACGCTCATATCAAGAGTTGAGAACCTCCCAGAATCTGACACTAACACATAGCTTCTTCAGGCCATCATCAGAGGCACAGAGTCCAACAATCAGCAACAGAAAGCTGCCATGGACACCTATGACACTGCCTCTAGGGCAACTGCTGCTGGGATTTGTACACGTCGACATTTCTGGCTCAGAACTTCAGGCTTCTCAAACAATGCTCAGCAGAAGATTATGAATGTCCCCTTTGATGGTGTGTATCTGTTTGGCCAACAAGTGTAGCAAGCACTGGAGGCCACCCAGAAAACCAGGACTGACATTAAAACAGCCAGTCTAGCTCCTGGAGCACTTCAGAGGGATGAGAACTGTTAACAATTTCATAACAGGCAGTCCTTTTGGGGTAAGTCACCGAGGAGCCTTTAACAGGAACCAAACCACTCAGATGCAAAAGAAAGTGCAGCAAAAGGCACAGGACCCGAAAGTACCCAGTGCCACCTTCTGAAAATTCACCCCAAGTACCATCTCAATTGCCCAAGGTGGATGCCTCTATGGCAGTAGGGGGGCATCTGAGTCAGTTTTACAACCAGTGGAAGTCCATTACAATGCACAAATGGGTCCTCAGGATTATCCAAGAGGGATACTCTCTCTTTTGTAGAGATTCCCCCAGATCTTCCACCCAAACAACAGCACAGCCTGTCCACTGCTCAGTTAGACCTTCTTACTTCTAAGATACAAGGCCTCCTAAGGAACACAGCAGTAGAAGGTGTTCCACTGGCTGAAAGGAACACAGGTTTCTACTCTCATTACTTTCTGGTTCCAAAGAAAACAAGTGGCATGCACCCAATTCTAGACTTCAGAAAGTAAAACAAGAACTTGTTCAGGGAGAAGTTCAAGATGATCTCCCTAGGAGAGCTACTTCCTCTGATTCATCAGTTCAATTGGCTGGTGTCCCTGGATATGCAGGATGCCTACCAGCATGTCCCAGTGCACCCAAGTCACCATGTGTACCTCTGCTTTATGGCCCTGGGTCAACACTATCAGTTCAGAGTCCTGCCATTTGGGCAATCCTCAGTGCCTCGAGTCTTCACAGAATGCTTTGCAGTACTGATAGTGCATCTCAGAAAACCTGGTGTTCAAGTTTTCCTTACCTGGACGATTGGCTCCTAGCAAGCCCATCTAGGCAGGAGACTCAAGAAGCAGTTGCCACAGCTTCTCAGTTACTCACTTCCATGGGGGTTCTTCTGAATCTGGAAAAGTCCCAACTTCAACCCTCTCAGCAACTTCTCATCATAGGAGCCCTCCTAGATACTTCCAGGGTGAGGTCTTTCCTTCCAAAAGACAGGAGGAATGACATTCTCCAGATGGCTTGCTGCATCAGGGACAGCAGCTCTGTTTGGGCCCTCTCAATGCAGTGGATGCTGGGCCTCATGGCATCATCCATCTTCACGGTGCCTCTGGCATGGCTACACATGAGGATGACTCAGTGGATGCTCAGCACACAGTGGTCACTGACCACACACCCACAGTCCTTCCACATAAAGGTGACAGAGCCTTTGACAAGGTCACTTGCATGTTGGACACAGGAAGAGAAGCTTTTGCAAGGCTGCCCTTCACCCCACTGAAACCTCAGTCCACCAACACCATGGATGCATCTCTGACCGGTTGGAGAGTTCGCTGTCAGGAGCTCCACACTCAGGGAGTGTGGAACCAAGAGGAGTCTTATCTACACATAAATGTCTTGGAGATGAGAGCTGTCCTAAATGCTGCCCGAGCCCTGAAGGATCCTTCAGATGACAACAAGACTGTGATGCACTACATCAACAAGCGGGGGGGGGGTGCACATTCCTACCCTTTGTGCAGAGAGGCCATGAGGGTATGGGAGTGGTGTCTCGAGCATGATGCCTTAATTCAAGCAGTCTACCTGCCAGGAATTCAGAATGAGGGCGGCACTGTGGGACAGCAACATGGTGGCTGACCTTTAAGATAGCTGTGCGTCGACTAATTGAAAAAAAGTAATAAAAGTTAATTCCTCGTCTACTCGAACGAGTCTAAAATCAGGAAGAGTACTATCTGAGGCTTTCTAGTGCATGATGTGGCCAAAAAAGGACTCCAAACACTCATCCCAAAGCCTAGATGTCTTTCCCTCAGCAGCCGGTTCTTCCAAGGGATTGAGACCGAGTAGCTCAGCGGGAATTGTGGCTCACAAGCTGCTGATGGTGCAGATACTCACTATGTTGGCAAAAATTCAAGCTATGGGGGAGGATACCAACAAGCACCTGACTGCCTTAGAGAATAAGCTCCTGGAAAATGGGACCAAAATCCACAAGAATACTGGAGCTATAAAATAACTGACTGAAACTAACTCACGGCAGTCTGCATGCAATGTGGCCTACATCAGGGACCTTACTTTCCTGAAATCCAAGACTGAGGCTTTAGAAAACTCTCAAAGGCAAGCCAATGTATGCATTGTGGGGTTCCCAACCCTAATGGCAGGAAAAGAAGAGATCCTTCCTGCGGTGCGTCAACTGACCTTTAACTAAGTACAACTTCTGCTGCATGATGCAGGTGTCAAGGTGACTAAAATTTTTGTAATCCCCCAAAGGCCCACATCGAGAGGAGATCCAATGCAGAGGTTGCTAACTGCCATTGCTACGCTTTGTCTGGTGGAGGCTCAGATCCCACTGTTTCAGGCCACAAGATCCAAAAGGGAGATTGTCTGGGAGGGAAGTCTGCTGACTCTCTTTCCCGATCTCTCTTCACAGACCCAGACAAGGAAGAAGGAGCTTCAAAAAAATTATAAAGGAACTTTTGCAAAATAGCATCGAAGCACAGTTAACATTTCCAGCACGGCTGCAGATCCATCACAAATCTCAGACTCATCTCTATTGATCCTGTCTCAGCAGCTGCTTTTGCAGATAAACTGGTCAGACAACTGAATCCTCAAGAGGTGAATTCAGATGATGAGAGGTGAATTATCCATTTATTTGGATTTTTTTTCTTGCATTATGCTGTTTAAGGGAGCTAATTTATGGATGAAGGACACTGCATTCTTAATACTGTTTGGCTAGTGCCTGTTGCACCTTTTACTTACTCAATAATGTTGCTGCTCCATATATTAAATGTAGTACATTGGTTTAAATGACCTGTGGCTAGTGTATGAGTTCTCTCATTTATTGGTGAGAAGTTTCACCACTCAGTTGGTGAACGATTAAAACAGATATCTGTTTACATCTTGTTTCCTCACAAGATAGTTATTCTGTCCAGACACTGTGGGGATGCTCAGTAACTTAACTGAGCCCAGACTTTCTTTCATACTATCTGACTTGATACACTGTGCCAATCAGCCCTCCCATATATATGCAGTCATTTAATGGACCTGATATCCTGGATTTTCTGTCTCTTGCAATTGATCAAGGTGAGAGTAATAACTGTCTACAGGATAATCAGTTCAGACTGTACTCCTTGTAGTTAATCACCTGGCAGGGCTGTACGCTGCATGGACCTGAAGCCTGGTATGACTGATTAAGTATTATGTATGCCTGTACATTCAATTTGAGGGTCTGTGCACCCCATCCTTACTTTGATGTATTATAGTATGTGCTGTAATTTCATAAAATCTATAAATGAAAAAGTTAAAAAAGAAAGGAATTCAGAACGACCTAGCAGATCACCTCAGCAGGACGGAGGCGGATCCACTTGAATGGTCGCTTGCACCAGACGTCGTACAGTTGTTATTTGACAAGTGGGGCAGTCCAGACCTGGACCTTTTTGCATCCCCACTCAATGCAAAACTGCCTCTATTCTGCTCCAGAAATCTAGAACCTGGCATTTTCTGTCATCTCTTATGCCCTGTATCTTATCCGTCTATTTGACTGTAGTATCAGTATCTTTTGGAAGTGTATTGTCCTATTTCCCTGCACGCAGAGAAACATTGCCTATTCTGTAATGAACGTGTTTCTATGTTAAACCTCTGTCTTATGAGATGATGTAATGTATCACTATTTCTGATGCCACTGCACTCACTGTACTATATGTTACTCCACTGTATTATAACTTGCACCTGTTTGTCTTGCCATTGTATGGCTCAGGTCACAACTGAAAATGGTCCATTGGATCAGTTTGCTTACCTGGTTACCAAAAACATAAATAAATAAAATAAAGGATGCAATCAGACTGCGGTGGACACGATGCTTTCTGTACTCATTTCCTCCTCTTCCACTAATTCAGAGGGTGCTGCTCAAATTGGAGGCACAAGGGGGCAAGATGATCCTCATTGCTCCATACTGGCCTTAACAGATATGGTTTCCCTCGATTGTCGGAGGTTCCTCCGAGACAACTTCCTCTATGAACGGACCTCCTGACAAAGGGGCCTGTGGTTCATCCCAACCTGCGCTCCCTTCATCTCCATGCCTGGCTCCTGAGAAAATAGAAGTAGGTAGGTTTAAGGTTTCCCCAGAGAATCTCAGAGATCTACCATTTACTAGGAAGACTTACACAGCTAAATGGAAGCATTTCTCTATTTGGTGCGCAAAATCCCTTCTGGACCCATTTTGCCACCTACCAAATAAGGTGTTGGAGTACCTTTTAGACCTGTGAAATGCAGGACTGCAATACTCGACAGTAAAGGTACTTCTCTGTGTGATTTCGGCCTGCCATGAGCCAGTACAGAACATGGCATTGGCTCAGTTACTGTCAGTCAAAAGATTCCTTTAAGGTATCCTGCACACGAGATCCCTGTCAGGAGGCCGTTGGCCACATGGGATATTAACCTTGTACTAGATATGCTCACTCATAAACCGTTTGAGCCTCTAGCCACCTATGACTTGAAGTTTCTGACCTGGAAGATTGCCTTCTTGGTGGCTATTACTTCCACTCGCAGGGTTTCTGAAATCCATGCCTTGGTCACAGACCCTCCATACACCATCTTTCACAAGGATAAGGTGGTACTTCGTACTCACCCTAAATTTCTACCCAAAGTTGTCTTGGAATTTCACCTTAATCATTCCCTGGTTCTGACTACTTACTTTGCCAACTTCCAGAATGAAGGGGAATGCACCCTTCACTCCCTTGATGTCAAAAGGGCTTTTGCGTTTCTACATCGACAGAACGAAAGAGATTCGTAAATCTCAGCAACTGTTCATGTCATTCAGCATGGCCCGGATGGGTCAGCCTGTCACCATCAGATGCATTTCTGCATGGTTAGTGGCATGCCTTCGCCATTGCTACTCAATGGCACAGGTCAAGTTGGAAGGTCAGGTTAATGCCCATTCTACCAGAGCGATTGCAGCATCTCTGGCAGAGATTCGTAATGTGCCCATTGCAGATATTTGCAAGGCGGCTACTTGCAGCTTGGTGCTTACTTTTGTAAAACATTATGCCCTGGATGTCCACACCAGATAGCATACTTCCTTTGGCAGGACAATCCTCAATGGACTGCATCCTGAGTGAGCGCTCTCTTCTACCGCCCTGCTCGGGGGATTGGTTCTTAGCTTGGTACTCTCCCATTAGTGTGAATGAATGGTGTAGACTTTTTAGTCCAGAAAGATATGGAAATTGCATACCTACCATAATTCTTGATCTTCTTGAATGAAGTCTTCACCATTCCTTCACTCGCCCACCCACCATCCCCCCAAGCTCACTCATCCTGTTTCTGGTCTTCACTCCCTCGTTGGTCTGGGCTGTGAAGACATTGTTGAGTTGACTCTTCTTACACAGGTTTTCTGGGCTGTCTTGTGCCCGAATTAGGTTAGGATTTTCCTAGGTTGGTTTACGCTGCACCTCCTTGGTCAAAAAGGTACTGTGTCGGCTGGAGGGTTGACGCCGAGATAGCCTATGTGGGTGCAAGCCAACCTCACGGTGCTGCACATGCACAGTCCTATCTCAGCGCTGGCCCTCCTGAAGATTTTTGGCTCCTGCTGGGCCCTAGCACCTCCAGCATAGTCCCTGCTAGTGTGGATGAATGGTGAAGACTTCATCCAAGAAGATAAAGAATTATGGTAGGTACATAATTTCCATTTCCTTTACACCCTTTTCTCAAATTCCTCTCATTCAGAGAGTTCTGTTCAAACTGTGGGTGAAGCATGCCATTATAATACTGGTAGCTCCCTTCTGGACTCACCAGATTTAGTTCTGACTTCTGCAACATTTGGCAGTGGAGACTCCAGTTTAACTCCCCCTGTGTCGGGGTCTGCTGTTCCAACTCAGGGATCCCTGGTCCATCTGGACCTGCAGTCTCTGCATCTGCATGCCTGGCTCCTCAAGAGATAGCCATTACCCATTTTGGAGTTTCACCCCCAGGTGGCTGATGTCTTACTTGTGGCTAGAAATTTAAACAGGCCTTAAAGACCCATTTATGGTATCAGGCATATCCCAGCTGATGATATTTTATTGAATTTATGAATTCAGTATTTATTGTATTTGTGTTTTATTCCGTTGTTTTTATGTGAAACTTGTTGTTATGGTGCCTTGGTTTTAGAAAGGCATGGTACAAATAAAGAATATTATTATTATTATTATAGAAAGCCGTCTACAAGACACACCTTCTCTTTGAAATGGAAGTGTTTCTACATATGGTGTGCTTCCCGTTCTGTGGACCCATTTACATGTCCTATGAATACTGTACTGAACTACCTTCTGCCTTTATCTGACTAGTCTCCAGTACTCATCCATTAAAATACATTTGACTACTACCATTTAAGCTTTCCATGCTCTATTGATGGGTGTATGGTGACACAACTAGAGGCGTCCCATATGTTCCTGAAAAGTATTCTTCACATATGCCCCCTGATTCATAAACTGGTTCCACCTTGGAACCTGAATTTAATTTCTTGAAAAACTGACCGGCTCCATTTGAACCTGCTGCAACCTGTGAGATGCATTTCCTTTCATGGAAAACACTGTTTTTGGTCTCCATGACTTCTGCTCATAGAATTTCTGCGCTTCAGGCTCTGATGCATGAGCCTCCTTATTTGATTTTCCACAAGGATAGGGTGTTTTTGTGGACCAGTTGGTCTCTGATTTCACACTGACTCAGACCTATTACCTTCCTGTGTATTATCCTGAGCATGCTAACAAGGGTGAGGCATTGCTCCATTCACTTGATGTACACAGAACACAACATTTCTACCTCGATCTCACTAAGGACTGGAGAAAGTCCTCTCAGCTTTTTCTTTCTTTCACCCCTGGAAAAGAAGGTGTATTGTGTATTATTTTTTGTTATAGGAAGCACGGTAAGGAACTTCCTGGTGCTGTGTGTGACCACTATACATGTGATGTGGCCTCTTTGGTTGCTTGTTTTCAGAATGTTTCTGCAGCTGACATACATGTTGCTGCCACATGGAGCACTGTGCATACCTTCAGTAAGCACTACAGTCTGGATATCATCTCTCATAAACATGCTGGCTTTGGTCTTGCTGTACTCCAGACTTTGCCATCCTCCCTGGGTACTTTCATACTGCTTGGGAATCATTCCAAAGGTGTGGACCAATGGAGCAGATATCCAGGATGAAGATAGAACAGTTCCCATAACAGCAGATCTTTGAGAGACTCTCCTCCATTGAGCCACAGAACATACCTTCCTTTCCCTTTCCCTTTCCTGAGGTATAAGCTGGCAGGTTTGTCCGTTGTTTGGAGTGTCCACAAGTGCCTTATGTGTACTATGTTCCAGTCCTGTTCCTCTTGTTGTGTGCCTTGTACTGGTTTGATCTTGTAGTTCCTTACAGTAAGAGGTCCTCCCAGCTCATCTCTGATGGGGAACTGAGGAGCATTAGGGCTGCCCACGTTATGTAGGCGCTGATGTTTGATATCAGCATGGGTGGCACCCAGCTAGCAAAAATTTCTGAGTGGTCCTGATGTTGACAGCTTACAGTTCCAAAGCTATGGCCCAATGGAGGAGATTGTCTTGAAGATCTTCTGTTACAGTGTGTAACTGTTCTTTCCTGAATGTGCCTAATATCCCTGTCTCTTTAGTTACTCCCATTCAGCCAGTTCTGGAGACACTCTCTGAAGCGGCCTGGAGGAAGGCTACCACTAGAACAGCTGTTCCCACATATTTCACTCAGCCAGCAGCAGATGCCATTGCCATTTTGGCTTAGAATGATAAAGTCATAGGGCCCAAGGAGGTCAACACACACCCCACTAACAAGGAGTCACGTAAGGTAGGCACCATGGGTAAGCATGTCTGTGCCTTGGCTGTCCTTGGCATGAGGATAGCTAGCTACTAGGGTCACTTCTTTAAGTACAGATATGCCCTCTGGTGCAAGCTGAAATTCTGTCAGAGGCCATGCCAGACACAGAAGCAAAACAGGAAATGCTGACTGATTGTTAAACAAGGTACTGAATCCAACAGCCATCAGCTTACAGACTCTATGCATGCCTTTGATGCAGTAGCTTGATTGGCAACTGAAGTTTTCTACACCAGATGGCATTCCTGTCTGGAGCCTAGTGACTTCGCCCCAGACATCCAGCAGCTGATCATGAATGTGCCCTTTGATGACACCAGTTTGGACAGCAGGTGGAGTAGTCTCTTAAGGATTCTAATGAAATGAGAATGACTCTTAAGACATCCAGGCCGGCTCCTTACAACTCACAAAAGGCTAGAGAATGCAGCACATTTCACAACAAGAAGTCCTTTCCTGGCAAGGACAGGGGAGTCCAAAACAATAAATCCTGGCCTCCACAGACCCATAAGAAAGCACAGCTGAAGGTAGAGGTGCCAAAGGCACTCAGTGACACCATCTGAAGCTGTGGACCCAGGTACGTTTCAGCTGCCTGAGGCAGACCACTCCTACCCAGTAGGGGATGCTTCATCCAGTTTTACCATCCATGGGACTCCATCTCAATGGACAAGTGGGTTTAAATGTGCATCCTTGGGGGTGCTCTCTGGAGTTGTTGGAACCACCCCCAGACATTCCTTCCAGAAGGCAACTCCCTTTATCAGCTCGCATCAAAGCTTCTAATGCAGAAGACTGTAGGCCTTTTGTGAAACAGGGCAGTGGAAATAGTGCCAGAGTCACAACAGAACATGGTTCTACTCCTACTGCTTTTTGGTACCAAAGAAATTGGGTGGCATACCCTCTATTCTCGACCTCAGAAAACTGAACAAAGACATAGATTGAGAAAAATACAAAATAATTTCTCTGGGCTGCATGCTGTCCTTCCAATGCCTCAGGACTGGTTAGCATCCCCGGATATGAAGGACACATACCAGCACATACTGGTGCACCTTAGCTACCACAGATACCTCCATTTCATTGTGCTGGGATAGCATTACCAGTTCAGCATCCTGCCCTTTGGGCTTTCCTCTGCACCACAAAGTCTGTACAAACTGCTTTGCAGTACTTGCAGTGCACATGAGAAAGTTGGGACTCCATGTCTTTCCTGTACATGAATCATTAGCTCATCTCAAGCCAATCCAAACAAGAAATGAAACAGCCAGTAACTACTGCCTCACAGTTCCTAATCTCCTAACCTCAATGGGAGTCATGCTGAATCTCGAAGAGTCTCAACTCGAGTCTCTTCGGGAGATATTGTTCATAGCAGTGGCTTGGGACAGGATCCAGGCCCAGACCTTTCTTCCAGAAAGCAAACTATGAGCAGTCCTGCAGATGGCATAGTATATCATGAAATGCAAAACTGTGCAAGCCCACCCATGCAATGCATGCTCAGTCTCTAATAGCTTCCTCAGTGTTCCCAGTGCCCCTGGCATTCCTACACATGAGAAAACCCAGTGGCTACTCAGTGCACAATGGTCACAAGCATCGCACTCCCAAAATTACCCTATGGTGACCAAACCTCTGGTAAGGTTCCTCACATGGTAGTTAGTAGAGGAAAACCTCTTCCAGGACTTTCCCTTCTCCCAACCAGAGCTGGAGGGGATTCTCACCATGGATACCTCCCTGCTGGGGTGGGGAGCCCACTGCCAGGGCCTCCAGACACAAGGTATTTGGGACCTGTCAGAAACTCATCTCCACATTAGTGTGCCGGAGATGTGAGCAGTTATGTACAGGCTGAAAGCCCTACAGGACTTGGTCACAAACAGTCCTCCTACAGACAGACAGTAAGTCTGTCATGTATTATATCAATAAAGAAGCACACTCTGTAGGGAAGTGATAAGAGTGTGGGAATGGTACCTGGAACAGGGGATCCTGCTCCAAGCAATGTATCTGCCAGGTGTCCAGAACAATCTGGCAGATGAGCTCAGATAAACAGAGGCCGATCCCCATGAGTTTTCACTGGCTCCAGATGTGAGATTGCTATTTGATGAGTGGGGCACTCCAGATGTGAACCCTTTCGCATCCCCAATCAACACCAAACTTCCTCGATTCTGCTTCAGAAGTCCAGGACATGAAGTTTTACGTCAGGATGCATTCAGACCGCAATAGCAAGATTTATTTATTGAAATGTTTCACCAGGAGGGCACACTGAACAACAAGTTGCTCGTCTCACGGTGCGACCTGGGGGGAAGGGTTACATAAGGTTGTGAAGGATGATCAGTTACAATAGTATGTGGGTAGTACAAACAACACAACATTGTAAGAGTGTGCAACAGTTGAAACACAAGGTATTGTACAATAAACAGTAGAGGAACACTGGGTAAATTACAATACAAAAATCTATTTCTGTATGCACTGTCTCCAATACCTCCCATCCAAAGAGTATACTGCTCATGTTGGAAGCACGTGGGGGTAAGAGGTTTCTAGTGGCCCCCTGCTGGCCTCAACATATATGATTTCCTCTGTTGAAAAGACTTTCAGTCAATGACCTGAGGACTTTATCACTCAGGACAGACTTACTGATGCAGGTTCAGCTGGTCCATCCTAACCTGTGATCCCTCCATATTCAGGCATGGCTCCTGAAGAAATAGAAGTGAACAAGTACGGTATATCTCAGATAGTCTCTGAAATACTCTTGGCTGCCTGTAAGCCTTCAACTAGAAAGACACGCACAGCCAAATTCAAAAGATTTTCCACCTGGTGTTCCAGAACCCACAAGGACCCCCTGTTGATATCCCCCCCTAGCAAGATTCTGGAGTACTTACTGTACCTTTCTAATGCTGGTCTGCAGTACTCCACAGTAAAGGTCCACCTGTGTGCTGTTTCAGCATATCACAATCATGTTGGTTCCCTCTGCCCAGCACAACTGCCACTGTTTAAGGGGTTCATCAAAGGCATTCTACACACAATGCCTCTCATCAGGAAGCCAGTAGCTCCCTGGCAAATCAACCTTGTGTTTGACATGCTCACCCGCTAGCCTTTTGAGCCTATTACAATGTGTGATCTGAAGTTCCTTGCTTGGAAAGCAGCATTCTGGTGGCTGTCACCTCTGCATGCAGAGTATCTGAAATTCATACTTTGGTCACAGATCCTCCATGTACTGTTTTCCATAAAGATAAGGCAGTTCTCCATACACACCCCAAGTTTCTACCGAAAGTGGTGTCAGAGTTCCATCTTAACCTGGCCTTAGCCCTACCTACCTATCTACTTTGCCAAGTTCTAGAATGAGGGAGAAAGGACTCTATTATAATCAAGTGCATTTCTACCTGGATTGTGTATTGCCCTCACCACTGCTATGCCGTGGCTCCGGTTAAATTTGAGGGCAGCATGTGTGTCCACTCCACCAGAGCTGTTGCCATGTCCCTGGCAGAAATACGCTGTGTGGCTATCAGAGAAATTTGCAAAGCTGCAACTTGGAGCACAGTGCTTACTTGTATCAAGCCATACCAGGCAGCATACGGCCTTTGGAAGGACAGTTCTGAATGGAGTACTATCCTGAGTGAGCCTTGAGCTCCAGCCTCTCTAGTCCGAGGGACTTTTTCTGAGCTCGGTACTCTGACCCACTAGTGGTAATCAATGCTAAAGATTGATTACTGGAAGATAATTCAAATGATATACTTACTGTAATTTTTGCTCTTTTAAGAATATCTTCACCACCATCCCCCGGACTCACTTCAGTATTGTTCTGTTATGGTCTTCACCCCCTTGTACTTGGCTTGGGCTATAGAGACACTGTATTACTGGATTTGGTGGCTTTTCTTACAAAGGCCACCAGACCTATATTATGTCCTTAGGTTAGGGCATAAGTTACCTGCTAGATTATGCTGCCATACCTTGATAAAAAAGGCACTGAGGCGGTTGGGGGCTGACACCACTGTAAATCAGTGGCCACATGTGCTGATGTCCAATATCACGCATGTGGCTACCTACTGCAGTGTCATCCCTCTGAAAAGTTTAAGCTCTCACTGCATCCTAGCACCTCTGACTCAAACCCTCTAGTGTAAATCAATGGTGAGGATAGTCTTAGAAGATTAAGACTTACAGTAAGTACATTATTTTAATTTCTTTGTGGTTTGAAAGCTCTAGTGGACTTGGTCAGCCAAAAAACAGTCCTCCCTTAGATGGACAACAAGTCTGTCATACTATGTCAATAGACAAGGGGAGCACCTTACCTTCTCTGCAGGGAGCCGGTGAGAGTGTCTAAATGGTGCCTGGCGCTCTAAGCAATATATATATTTATTTATTTATTGATAGCTAGGATTACAAACACCTTTGAACCAGAGGTTCTTTTACAAAAGTTCTGTGTCAACAAAGGTAAAGACATTATAAAACCCAGCAGGTGATTACATGTGCAGAGAAAAAAAAATAGTTACAATGTACTAAATCACATTTGGATTAATGAACCAGACAAAAAACAATTGCAGTCATAGATGTGACTTTGCCAGGTAAGTGCTATAGGACAAAATAGTTTGGTCAGATGAAGTCTGGCAGGGGAAGGGGACTACTAGAGATTGGATGGGAAAAATGGAAACGCCGAGCAACGGAGGGTTGGTGGCATAAACAGGTGGGGGGGAAGGGAGGAGATAAGAGGGAGGTATGCACTATGCTTTAAGTTGTAGTTTCCAAAACACTCTGGCAGATGAACTAAGTTGGACAGCAGTATATCTTCATGAGTGCTTACTAGCACCAGATGTTATGAGATTGCTATTCAATGGGTGGGGTCCACTCAATGCCAGACTGCCTCAATTCTGCTGCAGAAATCCAGGACATGGCGTTTTCTGTGAGGATGCATTCAGCCTACCATGGCACAGTCTGTTTCTCTTTGCATTCCCTCCAGTCCTTCTCATTTAGAGAGTGTTGTTCAAGCTGGAGGCACACGGAGACAAGGTCATTCTAGTGACCCACTGCTGGCCTTGGCATATATGGTTTCCTCTGTTGAATTATCTGTTAGAAAACTGAGGATCTTACCTGTGTCAATCTTCACCATTCATCACTGCTGGGTGTCTGGCCAGAGACAGGCACCCTGTGGGAGATTTTTTTTTTTTGGGGGGAAGGAGGAACTGGCACCTTTGGCGCCGCCCATGAAGCCAACGCATTGCGTGATGCTTGTGGGTTGGCCAGTAATGGTCATTGGATCCTCCTTCACCTCAGTTCTGCTTCTCCTGCCATTGAGACAACACCTTGCTCGAAAGGTCTCTGTGCTGCCTAGTTGTTGTCGATGCCTCGGAGCCTTTCAATGCCATTTCTTCAAATTCTCCACTGTGACTCTGCCTCAGTTCTGCTTCCTACTCAACACCGTTTCCAGACCAGTAAGATCTTTTCTTTTTATTAAGCGGCATCAAGTCTATTCTGGTTGTTTTTTACATTACCATACGTGTCATACCTGGTCCTTGGGACAAGAAATGGTTGAAGAAAACGGGTCAGCCTCCCGTGCGTCGGTGTCCCTGTGGCCGACAGATCTCCGTTACCAACCAGCATGACATTTACCTTTCCTGCCTTGGACCTCAACATGACATGGATTCCTGTGATGCCTGCTTCTCAATGGACTACTGAGTTCTGGAGCACCACACATTAAAAATCAGTAGAGCGCCGCTGACTTTGGGGTCGCCATTAAGCACTGATCAAGCGCGGGATGTGGCCTTCTTCTGGGTCCCTTTCCAGGCCTACACAGTCTGGTGAAGAGGGGGCCTCCTCTTCTTCATGCCTTGCCATAGAGAAGGTCCCTACCATGGTGCCGGAGGTCCGGTCCGGCTCAGTTCAGGGTCGGGCTGGGAGCACCTCTTTGGAGGTGCAGGCTCCCCCATTTTCGGGGCATTCCTCTGCGCTGCCGAATGGTGCTGTCTCAGATCCCAGGGCCATTTGTGGCTCTGGTGATAGGGGCAGTGCCATAAGGGGTTCAGGGAACAGTGCTGCATGACTACGGGAACCCTCGGGGCCACCAGTCTGGAGTGCTTCTTGATCATCTCCACTTCAGAGCCAGACGATTTGGAGGCTGATCCAGACTGGAGGCCTGATTCTTTGGAGTCAGAGGGCTCCCCATGGCCTAGCACCCATGTGCCTTCCCATGTGCCCCCTCCAGCGGCTCCAGTGACTGTGGCTTGTGCTGACTCTCGAGCCAAAGGTGGCTTAGGGGGTCAGCTGCGGGTTGGTGGTCCCACTGCTGTGGGTGTGGTGATTGGGATCCTGAGTGAGGGGGTAGCTGCCATCCCTGGTGCCATCCTTCCTCTCAGAATTAAGATTGAGACCCCCCCTTCTGTGATCCCCCCCTCAGGGGTTCATCTGAGTTGGGCAACTCTTTGGCAGATGCTGCGAGGAAGAGAGCTTCCTCGGAGTTGACAGGGTTGAGGGAACAGGGTGAATGACATAGGCACACTCCTGTGGCCCTTCGGGGTTGGGAGAGGAGCCATAGTGCTGAGCCCAGTCTCCTCCCTTCATCTTCTTTTAGGGAGGTCTCACTGGGTGGGGCTGGGGACCACCCTTCTTGATCCATGCGGCCAAGGTCCCCTCATAGGGTAGCTCACCCTACAGGGTTAAGTCCTGATTGATTTTTGTTCCTTAACAGGTTGGTGAATTCAAAGAACTGTGGATTCATTCTTATGACAGGTTCTCCTGTAAATTCCTCTAGCCCTGGCAGAGCCACGTCATGTCGGGTGGCAGGTTCGCTCATGCCTGTGCGACCAGCTCCTCTTCTCCCAGGCAACGTGGGTCCTCTGGAACCTTTGGCCTGGGAACAGTTCAGATCTTGGGCTTCGGCTTTCCCATTGTATGTTAGGACCATAGATGAGCAGGTCTTCCAACTGGTTCCCCCTCTGCAGCCAGAATCTGACTCTACAAGTTCCTCAGCCTCCTCATCTTCCTCTACAGGGGAAGAGGAGCCCTCTGTCCATCTGTCCTCAGACACTGTTCAGGCCCATTATCAGCACTTCCTTTCGAGGCTGGTCAGGGACTTGCACATTTCTCATTATGCCTGAGACAATACCGAGTGTGCGATGCATGCCTTTTTAGGCGAATACGGGGCACATCATTTGGTGGTCCCATCCTGGCCAGTTCCATTCTGGGAGGTATCATACAGTGCCTGGCAGCTTCCATACTCCTCAGAACCAGCCCCTGTGGACTGCTGGAGATGGTATTGTGCAACCCAGGGGTCTCCAGGCTCTTTGCCTCATCCATCTTCTGGACTGATGTATCTGAACACCCCATTTGGGCATAGATGCCCAGTCCATGACCAGCCCCCTGATTCTGACTCTCAGGAGTTTGATCAGCTGGGGCAGAGCGTTTTCTTCTCTGCGTGGATGATGCTTGCTATCATTTCACATCAGGTGCACCATGCTGCCTATAACAGGTATCTGTGGGCGATGCTGTGCCAGGCACTAGCATCACTGCCCAACTTAGAGGCTACCCGACAAGCCATAGCCCTCTCTGTAACAGGAGCTGGCAAGGCACCAGTCAAGGGCATCTTACGATGCCAATGAGGTCATTTCATGGCTTGCGGGTACAGCGATCTGCATTAAGCGGACAGCATGGCTTCGCCTTTCGAGGCTGTCACCTTTAGCCCGGTGCAGGTTTCTGGCCTCCTCCTTCCAGGGGAACCATCTCTTCTCCCACAGGGTGAGACGGGAACTTCAGGGGTGTCTTTCTTTCCCTAAGGATCAGGGGACCCTGCCTCATCTGGACCAGTCCCAAGCCTAACTGGTTAGCAGAGGGTCCTACTCCCCCCAATTTTTCCCCTTCAGGGGGCTGAGGGATGTTATTCCTTCAGGGTTTCTTGGGCCCCCTTCAGAGGGCTTGGCACTCACCCTACAGTGATGAATGGTGAAGACTGACACAGGTAAGATATGAAAATTACATACCTACCGTAATTCTTGATCTTCCTGTGTATCTTCACCATTTACCACTGAATCCCTCCCACCTTCCCCTCACAAGGCCTCAGTCCCTGAGCCGTACTGCCTCCCTACTTGCCCCCCCGGATTATTTTCTCTCCTCTCTGGCAGGCCACCAGGAGGCCTCTGGGGGGGTGTTGGAAATGGGTGAGTGGGGGCCCCTATAGGGAGTTTTCATAGGGTCTTCTAGTGGCCCATCCTCTGTCCTGAACTGCTCTGTGGGATGCAGCCATCCTATGAGTTCAAACTGTCAGTCATCTAGGATGAGGCAGTTCTGGGGCTGGCCACAACTCCCTTGCCCCTTGTTGTTTCTGTTCTCTCTTACCTTCTCCTTTGGGGATGGTATTATTTTAGGGGTTCCTTCTCTCCCCTCCCCACTCACCCTCAGTTTCCTCCTTATGGTAACTGTGGGGGGGGAGGGAAGAGCCGGGATATTCCCTTCGGGAGTTGGGATCAGGGCTAGGGAGAGTCTTAGCTATCAGGATTATCCAAATCTTTGGAATCTTCCTTAAGTCCATCTCTTCGTGATCTTCTGATCAGCCATTGTCCTGATGGATCTTGGCCTCCCTCTCTCATCCCGCTGTCCCTCAAACCTCTTCTCTATCCCTCTTTCTCTCTCTCTCTCTTTGTCCCTTCCTACCTTAGGTCATCCAGGGACTGGGGCCTTCTCTGCCCATAACCTACAGGTCCCTGTCCTTCTCTGTCCTCTGGTCGGCTTATTCTTTTTCAGTTCCTCCTTTTCCTTTTTCTTTCTCTTGAGCTGCCTTGCCCCACCCTTATTTTCTCTATACCCTCTTTCCTTCTGCTCTCCGACGTGCAGAACTGAGGTGGAGGTGGCTCTAATGGCCACTACTGGCCAACCCACGAGTGCCATGCAATGCATTGGCCTAGTGGGTAGCGCCAACAGTGCTGGCTTCTCCTTCCAAAAAAAATTAAAAATCTTCTGTGGGGTGCCTATCTACGGCCAGACACCCAATAGTGATGAATGGTGAAGATACACAGGAAGATCAAGAATTATGGTAGGTACGTAATTTTCGTATTCTGCCCCTCCAGATGGACTTTTTGACCCAGGGTGAGCTAGTCCACTCCAACCTGTGCTTCCTTCATCTTTAGGCCTGACTCCTGAAAAGACAGAAGTGAGCAGGTTTAAAGTATCCCAAAGGGTTTCTGAAATACTGTACATTTGGCTGTTTGTAAACCTTCCACCAGGAAGACATACAGTGGTAGTCCTTTAAAAGTTTATTAGTACTGAGGTAATGCTGATGTATGCCATAGCAGAATCATATTACGGCCAATACAAACTGTAATGAGTGCCTTAGCATTACCTCGAGGTAGTCAACTTTTAGATAACTATTAACGCACACAGCCAAGTGAAAAACAATTTTCCAGCTGGTGTTCCAAAAGTCCCATGGAAAAAAGTGTCCATGTGAAAACAGTTTTGAGTATTTGTTGGACTTTCCTGATGCTGGCCTGCACTACACTACAGACAAGTCTGTCTACGTGCTAGATTAGCATACCACAATCCCGTAAGTGATCTTTCTCTGGCACAGCTGCCATTGCTAAAGAGGTTCCTCAGGGGTATCCTGCACACCAGGGCCCCCCCCACCAAATCAGGAAGCGGGAGGCTCCCTGGGCCCTTAATCCTTTGCTAGATATGCTCATTCACAAGCTGTCTGAGCCTATTGTGACTTGTGATAGGGAATTTCTGACATGGAAAGCACCATTTCTGATGGCTATCACCTCTGAACACAGAGTATCTGAAATCCATGCTTTGGTCGCACTCACAGACCCTTCATATAGACAGTGTAGTGCTCCGTATGCATCACAAGTTTCTGCTTAAAGCGGTGTGAGAGTTCCATCTGAATCCATCTATAGTCTTGCCTACCTACTTTGCCAGTTTCCAGAATGAGGCACTCACTTGATGTAAAGAGGGTCCTTAGAGGTTTTACCGGGATACAACTAAGAACAACAGACATTCAGAGCAGCTGTTTGTCTGTTGGGGCAGCCTGTCACAATTAAGTGCATTTCTACCTGGACTGTAAATAGACTTCACCACTGCTGTGCCATGGCTGAGCTGAAACTAGAGGGCAAAGTATACTCCCATGCCACCAGAGTGCTAGCCACTTCCCTGGCAAAAATACACTCTGTGCCAATTGGAGAGATTTGCAGAACTACAACTTGGAGCACAGTGCATACCTTCACTAAGCACTATGCTTTGAATGTCCATGCCAGACAAAATGCCACATTTAGCAGGACAGTTCTGAATGGATTGCTGTCCCAAAATGAACCCTTAGCTCCAACCTCCCTAGTCTGGGGTACTTTCTATGAGTTTGGTACTCTGACCCGTTAGTGGGAATCTGTGGAGATTTATTCTTGGAAGATGGTAACTGTTGGTCTTCCTGAATATTATCTCCATAGGTTACCACACTCGCCCACCATCCTCCACACTCACTTCAGTATTGTTATGTTGGTCTTCACCCCTTTGTACTTGGTTGGAGCTGTGAAGACACTGTGTTACTGGATTTGGTGGTCCATCTTACACAGACCACCAGGGCTATCTTACACCCTTATGTTAAGTGCATAGGTTACTCATTAGGCTCATGCTGTTCACCTCCTTGGTAAAAAAGGTACTGATGCAGTCGGGGGCTGCTGTGGCTGTATACCAGCAGGCGAGTGCAGTGACATGTGCGTGTGCCTACTCATGTCACCAGCACCCTCCAGAAATGTTCTGGTTCATATAGGGTCCTAGTGTCTCCAGCTCAGACCCACTAATGGTAATCTATGGAGAAAATATTCAGAAAGCTACAGGAGGTCCTCATGACAGATGCCTCTGGGCCTTTGGGTGGGGTTGGGGGGGCTCATGTGGTTGCATTCAGGTCCAATGTATGTGATCCCCTTCAGATCATTCTTTCCACATCAACATTCTGGAAATTAGGCCAATTCTTCTTGGCCTGCTCCTTTGTTCCTTACATTCAGGGCCATCCTTTATTGGTACAGATGGACAACCTTTGCATTATGCCCTACCTCAGCAAACAAATAGGTACTCACTCCTACTCTCTCTGCAGAAAGGCTGTGCAAGTGTGGGAGCAGACCCTGGCACACGACAAATACATGGTTACAACATTTCCACCCAGCTCTCTGAATGTCCTGGCAGACTCTCTCAGCAGGTCTGGTGCTCAGTTCCATGAGTGGGAACTTTTGAATGATACGATTAGGGACCTCTTTACCTGTTGGAGACATCCGGACTTGGACCTTTTTGCATTCCCACACAGTTTTGCCACATTTTTGTTTGCTTGGGCCATAGCCTGAAGTTTTTTGGTGAGATGCATTTTCCCTCTCCTGGAAGGGAAGGTTTCTGTACGCCTTTCCCCCAAGCACCTTGATTCTGCAGGTTTTGGTCAAGCTTTGGGCAGACAGGACCACTCTGATACTTGTTGGCCCTCTTCTGGCCCAGACAAATTTGGTTCCCCTAGCTCTAGCAGATTGCAATGGGAACCTCCTGTCCTGCTTCCTCTGCAAGTGGAACTGCTGTCGCAGGACAGTGACAGTCTTCTGTACCTGGTCCTTTGATCCCTGCAGCTTCACACCTGACATCTGAGGATGTAGGACTGTCCCACTTTGGTGTATCCCGGGGACTCTGGATGTTCTACTAACAGCTTGTGATCCATCTACCTAGAACACTTATTTCCTGAAATGGAAATGTTACAGCATTTGGTGTACCTCTCACTCCCTAGACCCTTTTCCATGTCAGGTGCAGCACAGCCTGGACTACCTCCTGTCCATTTAGGACCTGGAACTCTAGTATTCTTCCATGAAGGTACACCTTTCGGCCATTTCAGACTTTCATGCACTCTAAGAGGGCAAGACTGTTGCCCTGTTGAATGTATCCTGCATCTGTGTCCTGCTGTCCTTAGTTCAGTTCTGATGAGGGACCGTAACTTGGTTCTGGAGTCTCTTAGAACAGGCTCCTTTCAAACCCACTGCCACTTGCAACATAGGTTTCCTTTCATGGAAAATGCTTTTTCTGGTGGTGATTACCTCTGCTTGGAGATTTTCCAAGCTGTAGACTTTGGTTGCGGATCTCCTGTACCTTGTATTTCAACAGGATTGGGTTTCATCACATACCCATGCTACGTGGAGGCTAGGAGAAGCAGGGCTGGGAGGATGTGGGGGGAATGGGTACATGTATGGGAAGCAGGAGAGTGTTAAATTGCAATAGTTGTGGGGCAGCAGTCTTTCTGGGGTGATGGGGAGTAAGGGAAATGTCCAGTGTGTAAGAGCCTGGAGCAGCTAAGGGCTGAAATAAGACTACTGAGATGGGAGCTGGGGAGGATGGTGTGGGAAGTCAGAGAAGCAGAGCAGTGGAGGGAAAGGCAGAGGGGAGGTGCCTAAGGGAGCAAGGGCATCAAGCAGGAGATGGGAGTATGGAGGAACACCCAGTATACAGGAGTATCTCTTCCTCAGCTCAGAGGACCAGGAAGCCCAGGGTGAAGGAATGACAAGTAGTAAGGGGAAAGGGTGGGAATGTGAGGATAGCATCAGGGGTGGAAACTTCTGAAGGAGTGCCTTTATTGCAGCACTGTCTAGAAGGAGGGAGGGGGCAGCAGGAGGTGAGGTAGGAGGTCAGATTAAGCTAGAGCAGAGAATAGGAGTACAGGGGAAGGGAGAAGGAACTAGACAGGGTGGGCAGAGAAGAAAAAATACCATAGTAGTCTTGTTTCTTCCAAGGGAATCTTACTGTATCAGTGAGCAAGGGCAAACCTGCCTCAAAGAGGATCATTGCATGCTGGATTGTTGCCTGTATTCAATTATGTTACAGCAAAGTAGGCAAAGAACCCTCTGTGGGCCTTAGGGCCCACTCTGCAAGGGGTACAACTGCTTCTATAGCAGCTGCAAGAGATATTGCTTTGTTGGAAATTTGTAAAGCAGCTACCTAGAAAACTTTACATATTTACCAAACACTATAGCCTGGTTACCCAGGCCAGAAGTGATGCCAGATTTTGTACAGCAGTGCTGCAGAGCTTGTTCCCTAAATAGGTTCTCTGCCCTCCTCCAAAAGTACTGCTTAGGTAGTCTGCATATGTCAGAATATAGTAAGATTTCCTGGAGTTAGAAGAAAAAATTACTTACCATAGTAATCTTTTTTCTTCCGAGTGAATCTTAACTGTATTCTGAGCGCCCTCCCTACCTCCCCTACTTAGAACCTATGGCTACTGCACTACAGCTGTACTTGCTGTTTGAAACTTGTGAGTTTTTCTTGGTTGGGCATCTGTGACCTGAGTCTCAGTGATGCCTACACTCTTAAATGTAAGGGGATTGTTTATTTGTTGGGGGTGTTAGTTACTGATTAGGATAGTTTAGATAAAGGGCCAGGTCAGCTATAAGGAACAACAACTGTTTTTTGAAAACGACTATGCGCCTGAATTAATGGCCAGACGGAAAGCATACATACCCATATTAAAGGCACTGAAAACTGCAGGTCTATGCTTTCGGACCCCCTACCCAGCCAAGCTGAATGTATTCCATCCGGATGGGCAACTTACCTACTCCTCAGCAGAAGAAGCAGCTGAAGGCATACAAAAATATCAAATCGAGATCCAAAAGCCGCCCACGCATACTCCTAAAGGTACCCTAGCTGCAAAACTATCACAACAGGCCTGGCAATCTGGTCGGCGTGAGGCTAGGAGGCGTCAAGGACTTGAGGCAGTGCGCAGCATCATCAGCTCCCTGCAAGAACAGTCCCAAGGGAAAACTTGACTTTCCGACTGGACACATGGAGGAATTGTGTATTTGGCTGTTTAGCCCAGTAGACCACTCTGACTCTAGGCCATGATCGTCTAGAGCAATTCTGAAATGGACTGGCTGGTCATCCTTGCTATAACTATGCTTCTCACCTACTCTCTGCTTGGCTTTACTTTTCTACTCTTCAGATAAGTCAAACTTTTCAATTATCACTCTCAAAACCCTTGCTTTATTTTATCATTAGTTCTTGATTCCCTTATCCAGATTGCTAACAACCCTCCCCCCCTTTTTTATTTTTTTTCTCTCTCTCTCTCTCTCACACACTCTTTGTAACGCCTTTTCTTTCATGGTTATCTTTACAGTTATGCTTTATTTGCTAATATGTTTAGTCTTCTTCTTTTTCCTTTCCTACCTCTTGCTTTTCTTAACAGTCACACCCAGTGAATAACTAACTTTCATCTGAAGTTCTATTAGACACCATTTTGTCTACTTGCCTAGGCACCTGAGGGCTATATGCATGCCTTAGAACAGGAACTACTGGCGCATCAAACTGTATTCCCCTCCCCCTTCCCCCCCCTTTTTTTTTTCTCTTTCGTTCCCCAGACCATTCCTTGGATACCAGCAGCTAGTGTCTCTCTGATTACAACCTATGCAGGCAGTTGCTTATCCTGAAGCTTCTAAGTTTTAAATTTAAGCAACTTGCCCCTCTGGTAAACCTATAAATTCATGTACTTCGACCCACCTCACACTGTTATGTTACTCCCTCCAGGGCATACACTCCACTGTGGTATGTTGATCTCCCTCAGCTTCTCGGTGGTATTACTCCTCCTTCCCCCCCTCACCCTTTGCAGAATTTTATATAGAGTTAGAACCTATAAAAGCGATTGAATTTTTGGAACTGGAGGAAATCTGACCAACAATCCACCGTGTTTATTCCCTTGCTCTCTCCCTATGATGTAATACATCCTCTCATTTGGCTGAGTATTGGGAGTGTGACTAGCCAATACCCCCTTCCCTTCATCCCGTTAAGGCATTAGAAGTGCCTAGGGGTCTCTCTAACGTAGACACCCCCCCTTCTGAAGTGAGGAATTCCTCACTCACGAGAGCTTAGGAAGCTTCCGACATCTGGAAGTTACTGTTAATAACTTCAGTTTTTTTAGTTTATATTTAATTGTTAAGGTTATTGCCAAGTTGGCTGTAGCTTGCTGTAAGTTTATTACTTACTGCTTTAAATTAATCATTATTGTCTTGATTACTCTGATTTTGCTGAATTACCAGTTGAAAGGCAATCAAGTTTGCCTGACATCTATGTAAAACTTTACTGCAATGGCTTTGTATATGCAGATTATCGATTATGTCTATTTAGTTTCTGCTTTCATGTGGTAGATGAGACATGGGGGTGACCCTGGGATCCATTTGGCACACTAATCTTAAACCTTGATCTTATTTCTGCCTTGATATGGCTGAGACCCCCATGAGATTATTATCTTGGAACGTTAATGGGCTCTCCACCTCAATTAAACGTACAAGGGTTCTCTCGCAGATTAGAAAATGTAAGGCTGATATAGTCTACCTGCAAGAGACTCATCTAAGTCACACTGAACATGTTAAGCTGGGGAGGATTGCAAGAGGCGAGCTTTTCGCTTCAACCTCCCTGGGAGGAAGGAGAAGAGGCATGGCAATAATTATCCCACAACATACCCCCTGGCAATTGCAGGCTAAATGGGTTGACCCCTTAGGCTGGTTGGTACTGCTTAGAGGGTAATTGGCACAAACTGAGGTCACCTTAGCAAATGCATACATCCCACCAGACTCATCAGTAACTGAAATTAAGGGATTACTGGATAGAATAGCACAGTTCTCTAGAGGTGTTTTGTTACTTGCGGGAAATTTTAATATATTACCTAACCCTGAGCGTGACTCCTCAAGCCCTAACACCCAAAGGAAAACCCCACAGCAGAGGCTCCTGAACAGATTTCTATTCGAAGTGGGATGGACGGATACTTGGCGATATCTGCACCCTCATTCCAATGATTATATGCACTATTCAGCCGTCCATTGCACCTACTCCAGAATTGATTTATGTTTAACCCAAATTGAACACCTAAACTTATTACTAAATGTCCAGCTGGGAGATATCTCCCTGTCGGATCATGCACACATAACCAGCTCCTGGAAGTTGGGCCTACAGAGAAAGACCACAATGTGGCATTTAAATCCCTTCCATTTTGAGTCTAAACACTTTAAGAAATTTCTAACTGACAAGATCTCAGAGATCTTGGAGGATTATGCAGTTCCTGGAAACCCCCCCCCCGAGGTATTCTTTGGGACACTATAAAAACAGTACTTCGGGGACACCTCATTAAATACACATCATTACAGGCTAAAGCCCGTAGACAACATAAATCTACCTTAGAGAAAACCTTGCACTTCCTACAGATAGCGCATAAACAGGGGGACAACTCTGTCCTTCTACAGCTTAATTAGATTAAACAGGATCTTGATAGGCTGGCATTGCAACAGACAGAAATTGCCTTGACTTTTCTTCGGCAGAAATACCATGAGGTGAGTCCAAGGGCCTCTAGGTTATTAGCTTATCAAATAAGGAAACGAAAGAAACCCACGGTTATAACTACAATCCGACACCCAACTGAGGGTAGACCTCTGAATAAGGTCTCTGATATAACAGAAGCTTTCACGGTGTACTATTCCACACCATACACCCCAGAATATCAAGCAGCCCCAGAAAAAATAAAAGAATTTCTACAGCCCCTGACTCTTCCGAATCTCACTTCGGAGCAAGGGGAACAGCTGCTCAGCCCAATTACAAGACAGGAACTAATCAATGCTATTGCCCGAGCTAAAACAATGAAAGCCCTGGGACCTGATGGCTATGGAGCAGAATTCTATAAAACCACCAAAGAATTGCTCTTGCTGACACTTCTGGGCACCTGTAACTCGATTCTGGATGGAGATCCCCCAACCCCCACCTGGGCCTATGCTACATAGAAACATAGAATTTGACGGCAGATAAGGACCGCTTGGTCCACCCAGTCTTCCCATTTCCCTACCTACTGGATAAGCTGCAGATCCTAGTTAACCAGCAGTCTACTTCTTCCTACCCCCACCCCCTAGAATTGCCTTATGACTGTCCCATGCATGCTTGAATTCCACCACTGATTTTGACTCCACAACCTCCTCCGGAAGGCCGTTCCATGCATCCACAACCCTCTCTGTGAAAAAATACTTCCTTAAATTATCTCTGAGCCACCCCACCATCTTCAAATTGTGCCCCCTTGTTCTTGCACACCTCTTTTTTGAAAGATGCTACCCTGTTGGACTTTGTTGATTCCCTTGAGGTACTTGAACGTTTCTATCATGTCCCCCCTCTCCCTCCTTTCCTCGAGGCTATACATATTAAGCTCCTTTCGTCTCTCTTCATATGTCTTCCAGTGCAGACCCTGCACTATTTTAGTGCCCTTCTCTGGACAGCTTCCATTCTGTCTATGTCTTTGTGGAGATTGGGTCTCCAGAACTGCACGCAGTACTCCAGATGGGGTCTCACCAGCTGTCTGTACAGAGGGATAATAACTTCCTGTTTTCTACTGGTGATGCCTCTCCCTACGCATCCCAGTATCCCCCCAGCCCTCCTTGCTGCCCTCTCACATTGCTTGCCCACCTTTAGGTCATCTGATATGACTACCCCCAGGTCCCTTTCCATTTTTGTTGTTGTTAGTATCTCAACCCCCATTGTGTACTCTTCCCCTGGGTTTTTGTTTCCCAGGTGCATTATCTTGCACTTCTTAGCATTGAATCTAAGCTGCCATACATTTGACCATTCCTCTAACCTTGCCAAGTCCCTTCTCATCCCTTCCACCCCACTCTGTGCATCAACTCTGTTGCAGATCTTTGTGTCATCTGCAAAGAGACATACTTTCCTTCAGTCCTTCTGCAATGTAAGCTATAAAGACATTGAGAGGACAGTCTAATACTGAACCCTCAGGTACCCCATAGTAACCCTCCTTTCTTCTGAGTGGACTCCATTTACTATTACTCTCTGTGTCCTATTCTCCACCCAGTTCTTTACCCAGGCTGTCATCTTGGGACCACTCCCAGGCTGGCTAACTTGTATATTAATCTTTTGTGTGGGACTGTGTCAAATGCCTTGCTAAAGTCTAGGTAGGCCATGTCCACAGCCCCTCCCTGATCTACTACTTTGGTCACCCAGTCAAAGAAATCAATCAGATTCGTCTGGCATGACCTTCCCGCTGTGAATCCATGCTGCCTAGGTCCTGTGCCCCTCTGACCTCTAGATACTCGACAATTCTTTCCTTCAGAAGTGATTCCATCATTTTTCTATCACTGAGGTTAAACTAACAGGTCTATAGTTTCCTGCTTCTGCCTTGCTCCCACTTTTGTGAAGAGGAATCACATCTGCCCTCCTCCAGTCCTCGGGTACCACCCCATCCTCCCATGATTTGTTAAAAAGGGTAGTCAATGGTGTCACTAGTTCTACCCTTAGTTCTTTTAGAATTCTGGGATGAATCCCATCAGGCCCCATTGCTTTGTCCACCTTCAGTTTTAAGAGTTCTTTCAGAACCCTTTCTTCTGTAAATGGGCTGGTATCAACTTCTGTATCCAGAATGTTTCTACTGTTTGTTTTAGGTACCTCCCCCTCTTCATTTGTAAATACTGAGCAAAAATATTTGTTTAGTATCTCTGCCTTTTCACAGTCATCCTCTGCCCACCCTCCCTTCCCTTTATTAAGCCTCACTATCCCTCCTTGGTCTTCCTTTGCTCTCTGATGTACCTATAAAAGGTTTTATCCCCCTTCTTAACTGAGTTGGCTATCTTTTCCTCGGTTTGGGCCTTTGCTGTTCTGACTGCCTTCCCAGCCTCCTTTTGCTTTAACTGATACAGTTCTCTGTCCTGCTCCTTCTGCGATTCTTTGTACTTCCTGAATGCTTTCTTTTTCTCTTGAACCTTCACTGCCACTTCCTTTGAGAACCATAGTGGTTTCTTACATCGTTTTGTTTTGTTTATTTGCTTCACACAAAGGCTTGTTACCTCTGTGATGGCAGTTTTTATTATTCCCCATTGTTCTTCCACCTCCTTCCTGCCCATTTGCTAGTGCATTCCTTAGAGCACGCACCCATTTAGCAAAGTCAGCCTCCTAAAGTCCAGTACTTTTGTCTTTGTATGGCTTGACTCTATTGCTGTGTTTATTGTGAACCATACTGTTCGATGGTCGCTAGCTCCCAGATGGCTACCCACTTCTACATTTGTGATCCTCTCTCCATCTCCATTTGAGAGAAGCAAGTCTAATATTGGTCCCTCTCGAGTGGGCTCCAGTACTAGTTGTCTAAGGCATGCCCCCTGTAGGGCATCTAGAATAACTCCACTCTTCGAAGTGGCAGCTGCAACTGCACTCCAGTTAACATCTGGCATATTCAGATCACCCATCAGCAATATCTCCCCTTTTTCTGCCATTCTAAGTATACTTTCTAACATTTTCTTGTCCATTTCCTCCCCCCCTGAGAAGGGGGTCTGTATACAACCCCTGTGCGGATTGTGGTGCATTGCCTGTCTCCAAATTTACCCACAGTGCTTCTTCTCCTCCCTGTTTACTCTTTTGTTCTGTTGCTTTGATTCCTTCCCTTATGTAAAGAGTTGCTCCTCCTCTTCTTTTACCCTTCCTGTCCCTCCTGTAGATAGTGTATCCTGGCATGTTTACGTCCCAGTCATGGTTTTGTGTGTACCATGTTTCTGTGACTGCCACGATATCCAGATGTTCCTCCTCCATCAAGGCCACTAATTCAGGAAGCTTGTTACCCAGACTACGGGCATTGGTACTCATTGCTCTCCGTTTTTTTGATGGCTTTACCTTCTGTTGCAGCATCCCCCACTAACCGTTCTACCTTGGTCCTTTTCTCATTTAGTACCCTGTTTTGTAGGAAGAGGCTGGGATTTTCCTACTGCTTGTCAGTGCCTCCCCCTTTGACTAGTTTAAAAGCTTGCCAATGAAGCATTTAAACCGATTGCTCAAAAGACTTGTTCCCTTCCTGGACAGATGCAGACCATCCTGCCAGTATAGGCTGGTGTCCCTCCAGGTGGAACCCCAGTCCTCAATGAAGCCAAACCCTTGTGCCCCGCACCATTTTTCAACCATTCATTAAACTGCATGGTGCTAATACCTCGCCTCCCCATGCCTTTGACAGGCAGCACCTCTGAGAAGGATACTGTGTGTGCTACTTGTCTTAGGCCCCTCCCCAACTCTGCAATGTCCTCCTGCACTGCTCTAATCTCATGATGAGCCAAGTCATTTGTCCCTAGGTGGACAATGACGTCCAGCTCAGACTCCCTTGCAGCTGTTCTCGTGATCCTGAGGATGCACTTCCTGTCCCTCCAAGCCATGGCACCAGGCAGGCATCTTACTTCAGTTTTCCCAGCTCCCCCCGCCACAATCTCCGTTATCCCCAAACCTGGTAAAAACCCCCAACTCTGTGAATCTTACCAGCCAATTTCGGTCCTAAATACCGACTACAAGATATTTATGGGAATAATAGCCTGCAGACTGGAAACAGTGCTTCCGCAGATAATACACAGGGATCAGACTGGATTTGTAGGAGGCCGTACAACTACAGATAATATAAAGAGAACCTACCACATAATCCGTAGGATGAATTCCTTGGATCACCCTGTGGCCTTGGTGAGCCTTGACGCAGAAAAGGCCTTCAACAGAGTGCATTGGTCATTTCTATACTCAGTCTTAGAGGTAGTGGGATTCCCCAATTCATTGATCCAAGTAATCGCAAATATATACTCTGCCCCGAGGGCCTTCGTCCGAATCACAGGACATCATTCAAATCCTTTCCCTCTTTACAGGGGTACTAGACAGGGATGCCCTCTGTCCCCCCTTTTGTTCACCTTATTTATGGAGCCCCTGGCACAGCTGGTCAGACAATCGGAAGACATTCAGGAGATTGAGGTGGCTGGGGAAGAGCACCGTATTGCGCTTTACGCAGACGGTGTACTCTTGTACATACAGAACCCAGCGAAATCTCTACCTAAAATCAGCAAAATATTAGAAATCTTCAGACATTTCTCAGGCTACAAAGTTAATATTTCAAAAACAGAGATCCTGACTTTTCAATTTTCCCCAAACCCAGCTGTATGAGAGCAGTTTCCCTGCAAATGGGACTTAGGGAAGATAAAATATTTGGGGATTAACCTAGCCAGGGACCTGAGGGACGTCTATAAATTTAATCATGTCCCCTTTTCCACTCGCCTTAAAGAAGACCTAGCCAGCTGGGTAGTTCTCCTGCTGAGTCTCTCTAGGAAGATAGAACTTATTAGAATGGTCATTCTGCCGAGGGCACTGAATCTCTTTAATAATATCCCCATCACCCTGCCTCGAACGGTGTTTCGGGACTGGGAGAGGGCAATCTCTAACTTCATCTGGGCAGGCCGTAGGCCGAGAGTTGGACTGAAGTTGCTCACTAGCCCAAAAGACCGTGGAGGGTTATCCCTTCCTAATCTCTATCGCTACTATCAAGCAGCGCACCTTACGCATGCAATGGCAAGGCAGCTGTCAAATGACAAATCACACTGGGCGGACATTGAGCGGGCAACAGTCCCAGACTTGGAGTATTTTTCCAAGCTCTATCAAAGGGCAGGATGCCCAGCTGAGTCTCTTGATCTACCCCCGGAGCTGCAACATAGGCTGACAATCTGGAATCAGATTAAGAGACAATTTTCTATCTCCGCCTTTCTGCCGCTAATCTTCCAAATTGCTGTACTCCCAGACTTTTACCCCGGAAGAATGGATCACGTTCTTCGACTGTGGACAAGATTCGGCCTGTATTACCTCTTTCAAATTACAAACTTGGGAATACTCTGGTCTTTTCAGGAAATTCAGGCAAAATTTAACTTACCTAACACCCACCATTATAGGTACTTACAACTAAGACATTATTATGAGTCACTCCCGGCCGGGTGCGTAACCCTGAACACTGGCCTCCTCTGTTCACTAAGTTGTACCACTTACTTAATGCCTCTGGTCAGGGACACCTGATCTCGGCCCTCTACCGTGCCCTGATGGTATCACACCCAGCATCTGTAACTGACCTTCATCAAAAATGGCAGCAAGAGCTGGATTGTCCTATAGAAATTGAACACTGGGAACAGGCTTGCCAACAAGCAGCCTGCACGTCTGGATCTCACCAATGGCGGGACTTTTCCTGGAAATTTCTGGCCCGTTATTTCAATTTGCCGGAGGTTACAAGTCATTACTCCCCTGGATATTCTCCACATGCTGGCGACTGTGGGAGAGGAAAGTCCACCCCACATGTAATGTACTCCTGCCCCAAGTTGGAATCATATATTCACTCGCTTCAAGTGCAGCTTCAGGAAATATTTGATAGGCCAATTCAACTGACCCCACAAGTATTTATCCCATCTATTCTCCCTGCAGCCTTCAGGGATCCAGGATCCCGCTACCTTCTGGCCATACTTTTGGCGGTGGGGAAAAAAGCCATCACAAAAAACTGATTTACCTCTGAATCCCAACTCTGAAGGACTGGTGGACAATCACTAAGCAAATTTATCAGCTGGAAAAAACAACATACAGTTTAAATAACAGACAAGGAAAATTCAGGGACAGATGGAACAGGTGGCTTATATATTACATGCTTAAGGACTTGACGTTTGTCCCATAGCCCTCCCCCCCCAGTCTGTCCCAACAGGTTCTGGGAGAACTGTCTGCATGGATCCAGTGGCACCCCTTCCCACCCCCGCCCTTCCCATGCTCTAATTTTTGATTACATAGAGAGGCTATAGTAGTTGTATATTGTTGTACAAGATATGCATTTAATTTCTTACAGTGCTCTCCAGAATATAATATCTGATTTATCAGTTACAGTGATCCTGAGCCACTACGAACTGGGTCTCCTTGAATTCCCTGACTTACATTGTTAAATGTTTTTAATCAGATTGGTATGAACTCTCCACAAGTTCGATATTGAATATTTAATGTGCGGTTGCTGTGGGATTTCCAGTGAGTACCTTTTCCTGTTTCCTTAATATGTACTGCTTGGACATAATCAAATGTCAAAAGTAAGTAAAATGAAATAAAGATTATAATTAAAACAAAAAAGGATAGTTTAGATAGTTAATTCTTACGCATGCTTCATAAGTATCTGATGATTGCAGGATGTATTTCAGGGACAGTGGTTTGAAAACCAAGATCGAGCCTAGCATTCCATCATTAGCATAAGTTCCATTAACCATTTCGGCTCTGGGGCAGTCCTATGGTGAGACCATACTGCATATGTCAGAATACAGTAAGATTTTCTGGGGTTAGAAGATGAAGCAGACAAAATGGAGTGGAGAATGGGGGGGGGGGAGAAGGAAAGAAAGAGGGGAAGGAAAGGTAAAAGCAGATACAGATAGTCAGAAGGGGAAGGGCAGAGTGGGAGATGGAAAAACAGGGATAAATATTGGATGCGGAGATAAGTTTACTAGAGTGGTGGGAGAGCAGCTAGTACCGAAGGTAAGAAAAGAAGGATGGGGAGCATGGGTGCAGGGGATGGAAGGGTGGCAATCCTAGGGGGCTCCATAATTAAGGGTATTCACTGGGGAAGGAAAGGGGGCCCAAATGCAAGCAGGAAGGTGGTTTGTATGCCAGGGATGACAGCGGGGATGGTGGGCCTAAGAATAAGGGAAATAGTATGGGAGGTTGGAGGAAAACCTAATTTAGTTATACACATGGGAATCAACAACCTAGCTGGGGAGGAGGTTGAGGTAGTGCAAAGTAGGCTCAGGGAGTTAGGGAAGATCTGCAGGGAAGAAGCCAGTTCACTGGCCTTCTCAGAGGTGATACCAGTACCAAGGGCCAGCACAGTCAGGAAAAGAAGAATAGAAGATTTAAATGACTGGCTGAGGAAATGGTGCAGGGAGGAGTTGTTCATCAGTATTGGGGACTGGAAGGAGACCTGGTCAAACAAAGCACTCTTTTCACCAGACGGGCTACACCTTAGTAAGGAGGGTTTGAGGGTACTCAGGGACAAACTGGAGGAATACATAACCACTACACTTAATTTAAACTACTAAGGGGAGAGGCCAGTGGGTGTGCAGGCCTAAGGGCTCAGACAGGAGGAGGAGGAGATCAGTGAACCTTCCCCTCACAGCGATGGGAGAGTTCTGGAAAGAGGAGGTGGAAGGGGTGAGAAAACAGCAAAGGATGCAGCGGTGAGGAACACATAACAAGTGTAGGTGATGGGTGCACACAGAGGGGAGAAATGTGAAGAGAAGAATAGAGAGAAGGGAAGATTCTAGGTGGAGGTGGTGTCTTTGAATGTGCAGTCTTGGGAACAAAATGGATGACCTGCAGGCACTATTAGCAGACAGGAGGGTGGACATAGTGTCAGTAACCGAGATTTGGGCAACACCACACCGCACCATGACTGGGACCTTGCGAGCCCTGGATACAAACTATACAGGAGGGACAAGGTAGTCAGGAAGGGGGGAGCGGTGGCAGTTTACATCAGTGAGGGAATACCTTGCATGAGGGAGGAGTCAGAGGAAGGGAAGGTGGAGGCATTATCGGTTGAGTTACAGTCCAATAGAGGGTGAAAGGTGAAGTTGGAGGTGGTTTACAGACCACACAACCAGGATGAGGAGAGGGACAGGAAACTGAGCTCACATATATTGGAAGTTATGGGGCAAGGAGAGGTGATAATTGTGTGGGAACTTCAGCTTGAGCAAGGTGGACTGGAGCATACCATTCACAACATGTGCTAGGAGTCAGGTGATCCTGGAAGGACTGCAAAATGGGTTCTTGACACAGGGTGTCACAGAACCAACAGGAGCAGAGGTAATTCTGTTTCTTTGTTGTTGACTCTTTTTCTGCACTTCCTACCTCCAGACTCTCTCCAGCATGGACAACTCGGTCTTCGGTTTCTCCCATCCTGCTTGAAGCGCGATGCATTCAGTTATGGTCAGGACTTCCCCCAACATCTGCATGGCATGTCCAAGCCCCCAGTTCTATGTCCTCAGAGGAAGGACCGCCATCACCTCCGATGCCCTATCTAGAGGATTGGAGGGGCAGCTTGCAAGGGTGGGAACAGGAACGTGCATTCTTACACCCGGTGGTGGATATAAATAAGCCACTAGCCCTGCTCTCGCCTACTGAGGGGAGATTTTCAGCTTTTTCCCCAGTGAGGGCAGTGCAATGTCACCCAGCCCGTTACATGTGTGCACACACACACACATCCAGAGGGCAGCTGCCCAACGTTACAACCCATTGTCTGAGTCCCACAGCTGTACTATACCCAGCCATCGCCAGGTGTCGCTACGAGCATGGGACAGTCCCCTGACCCACTCCAGGAGAGGAGAGCAGTCTATGGATGCTCAATCCTCTCCTCCCCTCCCCTGCTGACCCCCGATGATCCAGGCTCATTCCTGAACCCGGGTAGCCACGAGGTATGACGTCCAGTGCCTCAGCCCTTAGCACCACTGGGCCGGCATAGCAGAGGCAATTCTTGATTTAGTGCTCACAAATGGGGAGCATGTACAGGAAATAACAGTCAGAGAGCCCCTGGGCAGGAATGACTATTGCACAGTGTGGTTCCAGTTGAATATGGGCAAGGAAAGCATCCCAACTAAGACCAAAATCTTGGATTTCAGGAGGGCGGACTTCAGAAAGATGGGTGAAGTATTAAGGAGCAACTGGCAGGCATCAGAGCAGATATGGAGGTGGGCAAAAGGTGGTTCATCATTAAAGAAGGAATACTGGTTGCCACAGAAGGTCAGTAGGCCTGGGGGAAGAAATACAAGGCCAACGCGCCCAGGTGGTTATGTTCTGGGGTCTCCCAGGCAGTAAGGGAAAAGAGGTTAGCCTATGAAAAATTCAGGAAGCCCAAGAGACAGGTGAATAGTAAAAATTACCTAAGGTTGGCTAGTGAGGCAAGTAAGAAAGTCTGGCAAGCTAAGCACAGAAGGAGCTGCAGATAGCTAAAGGAATTAAGAAGGGGAGAAGGCCTTCTTTCACTAAATAAGTGAGAAAAGGGACAATAAGGACAGGATTGTTAGGCTTAAGAAAGGGCAGGAGTGGGTGAAGGATAATGGGGAAAAGCAGAGATACTAAATGAATACTTCTGTTCTGTCTTCACCAGGGAGAAGGATGGACCAGTGCCTTCAGGAAGGAGAAGAGACATGTTGGGGGGGGGGGAGACGATGACACAGATGTAGTGATAGAGGAGGATAGAAACATAGAAACATAGAATTTGATGGCAGATAAGGACCACTTGGCCCACCCAGTCTGCCCATTTCCCTACCTAATGGATGAGCTGCAGATCCTAGTTAACCAGCAGCCTACTTCTTTCTACTCCCGAAGTGAGGGAGGGGCTGCTAGCATTGAAGGTGAACAAATCACCAGGCCTGGACAGAGTACATTCAAGGGTACTAAGGGAACTGGCTGAGGAACCATCAGGACCACTGCCAGGCCTAATTAATAGTTCACTTGAGTCATGCGTGGTACCACAGGACTGGAGAACAGCACATGCAGTGCCCCTCCACAAAAGCGGTCCAAAGGATGACCCAGAGAATTACAAAGCAGTCAGTCTGACCTCAATCGTGTGCAAGCTCGTGCAGACCATACTTAAAGAAAGGTTGGTAGAATACCTAGAGAAGCATGGTCTCCAAGATGCAAGGCAGCATGGGCTCAAGGGGGGTAGATCATGTCAAATGAATCTGATTGACTTCTTTGACTGGGCCATGAAGACAGTAGACAGGGGACAAGTGGTAGACATCCTCTAGCAGGATTTCAGCAAGACCTTTGATTCTGTGCCCCACAAAAAGTTGATCAGGAAGTTGGCTGATCTCAGGGTTGAGGATAAAATGTCCAGATGGGTGGAAAACAGGGTGAAGGACAGAGTCCAGAGGGTAGTTGTAGGGGGAAGAGTTATCTAGCACCAGAGAGGTCACCAGTGTGGTTCTGCAGGGCTTGGTGTTGGGACCGGTGTTCAATGTCTTCATCAATGACATTAGAGATGGTATTAAGGGCAAAATGTGCCTATTCACGGACAACACCAAGCTCTGTGGGAGAGTGGACAGAGCTGAAGGGATACAAGACCTACAGAATGATCTGGAAAAGCTGAGGAAGTGGTCCAGGATCTGGCAATTTGGTTTCAATGCCAAGAAATGCAAAGTTACGCATATTGGAGCCAAGAATCCCAGGACAGAGTACTACCTTGGTGGAGTCCAGGTAGCTGCATCAGAGGAGGAGAAGGTCCTGGGAGTGTGATGATCAGTGGTGACCCGAAGCACTCCATGCAGTGCAAGAAAGCAGCAGCAAGTACAAACAAGATGCTGGGATGCATAACTAGGGGGATCAGTAGTAGGAGAGAGGAGGTTACACTACCCTTGTACAGTTCACTGGTGAGGCCACATCTAGCATATGGAGTTCACTACTGGTCCCCACACCTCAAAAAGGACATTAACCTACTGGAGAAGGTCTAGAGGAAGGCTACAAAGATGATAGCGGATCAGCAGGGTAAGGCATACAAGGAGAGTTTGAGGGCACTGAACATGTACTCCTTGGAGGAAAGAAGAGAGAGAGGGGACATGATTGGGACCTTCAAGTACTTGGATAAATAATCTGAGTGGCAACCATAACACAAAGGGGCACAGTCTTAAGCTGGAGGGGGGTTAGGAGGGAGGTCATGAAGCACGTCTTCATGGAGAGGGTGGTAGACACTTGGAATGCACTACCAGAAGAGGTGGTCTCATTGAAGACAGTGGGCAGCTTCAAGAGAGACTGGGTTAAGCAGAGGGGGAAGGTAAGGATCATGGGATCATGGGTAGGGAGGATGGGAGGAGTGGGGGGGGGCAGTGACAGTAACTTAAGCTGTGGACCCTGCAATACGACCAGACTAAATAGATCAAATGGCCTTCTTCTGCTGGCTTCTTTGTATGTTCCTTCCTTAAGTAGTTTCTGAGTTCACATTAAACTATACCTCCTTCCTGTTTTTTCCTACCCCTCAGAATGCTGGATTCCTGCATTATCATGATAGGGCTTTACAATTCTAAGAGGGGATAGGCAACAGAGGGTGTGGTAAACAAAGTTCACACCAAAGAAAGGAGGGTGACCAGTGGGGTGCCTCAGGGATCAGTGTTGGGACTGGTCCTTTTTAATGTCTTTGTAAGTAACATTGCAGAGGAGCTGGAAGTGAAGGTCTGCTTCTTTGCAGATGATACCAGAATCTGCAAAAGGGCAAACACTCCAGGGTGGTCAGTGCAAAAAAGTGCAAATTAATGCACTTGGGGCACAGAAACCCAGGGTCAGAGTACAAAATGGGTGGAGTGATATGGATGACCACCAAACAGGAAAGAGACCTAGGGAGTAATCATATCTGATGATCTAAAGGTGGCCAGGCAGTGCAACAAGGCAGCTGGAAGGGTAGTGGGATGCTGGAGTGCACAGGGAAGGGTATCACTAGCAGAAAGAGGGAGATGGTGTTGCCTATATATATATATATATATATATATATATATCACTGGTAAGACCCCACCTAGAGTACCGTGTCCAGTTCCAGAGACCACATCTCTGGAAGGACATGGAATGGAGGCAGTCCAAAGGAGGGAAACTTAAATGGTGCAGGGTCTGCATTAAAAGCCCAAGGAGGGACTAAAGGACCTCAATATGTACACCCTGGAAGAGAGTGGGGGATAGGATAGGGACCTTTAAATACCTCACAGCGGTGAATAAGGTGCATGAGGGAAGTATTTTTCAGAAAAAAAGGTGCTGAAGAACAAGGGGATATGCAATGAAGTTAGAGGGGTTACATTCAGGAGAGATGTGAGGGAGTACTTCACAGAAAGAGTGGTGGATTCCTGGAACAGCCTTCTAGTGGAGGTGTTGGGGTGAAAACATTAGTGGGGTTCAAGAATGCATAGGATAGGCATAAGGGAATCTTAGTGGAAAGGAGTGGGGAGGGAAAAAGAGAGAGATCAGGTAAGTACTGCCGTATTACTGTAGGTAGGGAAAAATGAGCAGACTGGGTGGGCCAAGTGGTCCTTATCTGCTGTCAAATTCTAAAGGGCTTGCAAAAACGTCCTCAGCTTTCTGTTATGTTTGATTTCCCCATGGGGAGGGCTTCTGCTCTAAGCAGTGCCTTTCCAAATAGTTAGCATCTTGCATTTCTTTATGTTGCCAGAAGTACAGCAAGGAGCTTACTGGTTTTGACTATGGGCATGCCATTCGTGGCATGCCCAAATCTGTGTCTTGTTTTCATTCTGTCTCAGCAGCTGACATGCTGTGCCACCACAAGGATTTCTGTTCACACTTTCACTAAACACTACAGTTTGGATCTGGTGTCCCGTAGACAGTCTGGCTTCAGCCTTGCCATCTTCCAAGGCCTTATGTCTTTTTTTAATATATAGATTTTTTTGTATGCCCCGAGCCCAGCAGGTGGCTCCAGTCCCTCCCTCGGAGGGACTGTGTCTCTGGCCACACCGTTCCCTGACCCAATACCCCCCTAATTCCCCCACGGGTCCCCCCCAAGGCAGGGCCAGGGTGAAAGGGTGCCAGCTTTACCCCCACCCCCCGAGAGAAATCCAGACTTGAGGGGCGGCTGGGGCACTGGTGCAGCCATCATAGAGCCTGCCAGCTCCTTTTTCTCCCCTCCCTCCTCCCCACCAATGTAATGATGCCAGTGTCACAAACCCACTCAGCAGGTCAGCCCTGTACTCCCAAAATGCCAGCCTCTGAGTGCAGTCTTGTGAACAGTTTAACAGAACAAGGTAACCCTCTTGTCTGTTTTTGTGGGTTCGAATCAACCTTTGGTCTCAAGTCTTGGAGGGATTCAAACTGTGAACCTCTTGCTAGTGTACCCAATGCACAGGCTCAGATATTTCTGTCTTTGGGGGCCAGATATCTTTGCCTATGGGCACCTAACCAGGTGTACAAAAATTAACCCTTAAACTTTAATAAAGACCTCAGATTATTCTTTCCTTTTTCCGGTTTGGTATCACCATTCAAGCTTATGCCCAGTGTCTGCTGTAACCATATATACTCTACTTGTAAAGGAAAAGAAATCAAAGACAGACCAAGTAAGCTCTAAAAACAGTTTTACTAAAATAGATAAAAATATGTAAAACACAAAATACAGAACTATTATATCACAAGACATACAAATCTTAGAAAAGAACAAGGTTTTAAACAGTGCAATTCCTACTACATTAATTAGATTTGTCTCTCTAAATACCTACTTAAAGTGCTCACAGATGTTTCTTTGTCAGAGTCTAGCTAGACGTGTCTCTGAAAGTAAACAGAATAATCTTTAAAAGCTGGTTTTCCCCACCTATTTTGCATGAGGTCACCTAGCTCCTAGCTGTCAGAATATATAAAACAAATATATCTATATAAAAACACGATGTCTTTTCCAAGTATTAAATTCTGCAACCTCAGTGTGACTCATGTTCTTCAAATGACATTTTCTTTGATCTATTGATCAGTTTCCCCTCTCACACAGACATCAGCATTTATGATTTTGCACCAGTTTACTAAACCTGGTTTCCTCCTCTTGAAACTTCATAAAATGGATATGCTCAACTGAAGCCTCTTCCAGCCTGTAATTAGCTTCAGGCCTTCCAGATAACACCTTGTATCTAAAACCGGTGTGTGTATATGATCTCACATGCTGTTTCAGCATTTTCTCATGGCTTTCATCTTTCAGCTGAGACCTGGGGGGGGTGAGCGAGGTCACTCCAAGAGCACCAGATTTCTCAACATCTCTCATGACAGACAGTCCATAACCCATTTTTATATTACAAAAAATGATACAGTGATCAGAACCAGCTGTCCAAACGTCACAGCCAGCACATGCCCTCCTGACCTGTACTGCCCTCCAGCCATCGCTAGAGGGCAGTCAACAACCAGGATGGCAAACCTCCCTCTACCGAGAGAGGAGAGCAGTCCTCTGGGTGCTCAATCCTCTCTCGCCCCTGGCAGCCCGGGCTTGTTCCCAAACCCAGGTCTCTGGCATGGTGTAAGGTGTAGTGACCAGCGCCTCAACCTCCAGCACCACCGGGCCAGCTCAAGACCTTCTGTCTTAAGGGTTTATTACTTCACTACTGTCTGGCCTTTCTCCTGCTCTGCTGTTTTGTTCTGCTTTGGAATCATTCCAAAGCAAGCTGTGGCTCTGTTGAGGGAGATGTCCTTGAAGAAGGCAGTTTATTTACATACCAGTAAGAGTAGATTTTTGAGAATATATCCTACAGAGAGCTACAGCTCACCCTACCACTCACTCCCTTCTGTATTTTAGGTGGTATCCTGAAAGACATGCCTATTACTGTGTGCTTGGTCTTTTTTTCTGTGCCATTTCAGATTAACTTTTTCATTCAGGAATCGCAGCCTCTCCTGTCAGACTGGTTGAGGTTCTGGTCTCCAATTCCTGCCAGTACAGTACAACTCTGAGCTTGTCTCTGGCAGGAAACTGATGCGGCATAGGGCCACCCACGTTATATAGGTGGTGCTGACGTACATCAACATGGTCGGCCCCAACTAGGCAGATATTTCCAAGTGATCCTGATGCCGATGGCTTACAGTTCCAAAAGTGTGGTGAATAATCTTCTAAAAAGCTACTGTTACTGTTGCACCCTCCTCTTCCTCCTCATCGGTGTGCTGACTGACCTGTGACTGTGCCCTTGATGGTGAGCATTGTGACATGGACAGCCAGTTCTGAGTGCCATATGATTTTTTTTGCAATATAAAAATGTGTATGGACTGGTTCCCATGAGAAATGCTGAAACAGCATGTGAGATCTCTCACACGCACACACACACAGGTTTTAGATACAAGGTGTTACCTGGAAGGCCTTAATTAGGAATCTCCTGTTTTTCTAAGTTAATTATAGCTTTAACTGCTAAAAGGGAAATCAGTATCCCTTTTTTGACATTTGAAGGGAAACTCAGGTTATTACACATGGGTGTGAAGTTGTAAATGTTCCTTAGAAGTCTGTGTGAGAGAGCATACTGCATAAGATCAAAGAAATGCAATTTGAAGAAGAACATGAGTTGTGCTGAGGATTACAGAATTTAATACTTTGAAAAGACATCCTGTTTTGTATAGATATTTTTTTTATATATATTCTGACAGGGAGGAGCCAGGTGACCTCACACAAAGGGGTTGGCCAAGACAGTTTTTTTTCTTAAACAATATTCTGTTTTCCTTCAGTGACACTTCTATCTAGACTCTGACAAAGAAACATCTTTGGAGCACTTTAAGCAGGTATTTAGAGAGAGAGAGAGAGAGAGAGAGAGAGAGAGAGAGAAATCTAAGTACTGTAGTAGGAATTGCACTGTTTAAACCTTGTTCTTTTAAAAGATTTGTATGTCTTGTGATATAATAGTACTGTATTTTATGTTTTACACATTTTTTTATCTATTTTAGTAAAATTCTAATTTTAGAGCCTACTTGGTCTATCTTTGAATTTCTTTCTTTAGCAAGAAAAGTATATATGGTTATAGCTGACACTAGGCATAAGCTTGAATGGTGATACCAAACTGGAAAAAGGTAAGCGTTTTAAATCTGAGGTCTTTTATTATAGTTTTTAAGGGCTCATTTCTGTACGCCTGGTTAGGTGCCCATAGGCAAAGATATCTGGCCTCCGAAGACAGAAATATCTGAGCCTGTGCATTGGGTATGCTAGCAAGAGGTTCACAGTTTGAATCCCTTCAAGACTTGAGACCAAAGGTTGATCCGAACTCACAAAACAAACAAGAGGGTTACCTTGTTCTGTTAACTGTTCACAAGACTGTGCTCAGAGGCTGGCACTTTGGGAGTACAGAGCTGACCTGCTGAGTGGGTTTGTGACAGATTGGTTGGCAGTAGTGGCATAATTTTGGTAACACAAGCTTTTATTGTTCAGCGTGTCAGCTTGAGACCATTAGCTCACTTGCAAAGAAAGAAAAAGGCAGAGTTTTATTTTAAAAGGAAACAGAACTATATCACTTGGCATACAGTCAAGTTCCTACCCATTTTATTTTTTTTCTAAAGTGCAAGTCAGAGTAACAGTGGTCAGGGAAGATGGCTTCCAACTAAGCAGGCACACTGTAGACTCCTTAAAGCAGTTGTGTGAAGACAGAGGGAGTCCTGTTCATGGTGAAAGCCAGCAAGCAGAACCTCATAGATGCCCTGATGGTAGCAGATACCCAGAGCAGTGAGTCACGGACTGTGACTGAAAAGGACCAGACTTCGAGTGTAGCAGGGCTAGTGTCCAGTGCAGTGTCCAGATACGATAAGGAAGGCAACAGGACTACTGTCAGTGAAGGGCCACAGCAGCAGGGGAAGATCACCAGTATCCTGCATCTAGAGGTACTCAGGCTGCAAACTGAGTTGCGCAGGATGGAGCTGGAGTTCCAGGAAAAGACAGAATGAGAGAGATGAGAGGCAGAGCAGGAACAGCGGGAGATGGACCGTGAGGCAGAGCGAGAATGCTGTGAGGCAGAGCGAGAACAGAGAGATGCTGACCATGCAGAGCAGGAGCGCCAGAGGCAACATGAACTGGAGAAGGTACGACTCTGACCAGCAGCACCAGAGTAGGTAAGTGGCTTGGGTTTAACTGGGACTGCAGGACTGGGTTACAAATTGAACTCCAAATTAATAGCCAAATTTAAAGAGGGGGAGGATATGGATGCCTTTTTAAATTCTTTTGAAAAAGTTTGTATTCAGGCTAAAATTCCTAGAGAGTCCTGGAACTTCCAGCTATCCCCACTACTTACCGGGAAAGCTTGGGATGTATTGGGTCAAATGGACAATGAGGACAGTGATGATTACAGCAAACTTAAAGCTGCACTGTTAAAAAAGTTTGTATTAACTGCTGAATCATACAGAGCTAAATTCCGTAAGCTCAGGAGGAGCCCTGATATGAGCTACGAGGAGCTAGCCATGAAACAACGTCAGTTTTTAAAACACTGGTGGGAAGGAATTGAGGCAAACTCTGTTGATAAAATTGAAAATATGATTTTATTAGAACAGTTTTATTGGGCATGCCCAGCAGAGCTAAAAACCTGGCTAGAGGACTGAGATCCCAAAACAGTGCAAGAGGCTGCTGAACTCTCGGACTGCTATGCCAAGAGCAGACCTGCTCTGAGAGTGAATGGGGAGGGCATGGCAGTGCAGAAAGGGAAAAGCATGCCTTCACGGCAGCTAAAACCCTCACTGCCTCCACCAAAACCAGTTAGCCCGAGGTTTCAGAGAAAAGATTTCTCTGAGAGAAGAAATGAATGTTGGTTGTATAAAGAAACTGGGCATATTGCCATACAGTGTCCCAGAAAAGCAGGCGATACACAGCAGGGTGCCAGAAAGCAAGTAGGTTGTTTGTGTGTCCGTGGAAGCATGCCAGTGAACATGAGGGAACACATGCACTCAGTCATGGTGAATGGTGTACAGACGCAAGGGTTAAGGGACACAGGGGCATCCTTGACCTTGGTAAAGGGGGATCTGGTACAGCCTGGTCAGCTTATACCCAACAAATACGTCACTGTACAGGACTTCACTGGTGAGGTGAAAACATTGCCCCTCGGTATTGTTCTTCTAGACTGGGGTGAAACAGGGGAACTGTACAACAGGTGGCTGTAGCCAAAACCTTAGCAGTGGATGTGATCCTGGGCAACAATCTAAAATGGGATGGTATGTGCAGTTACCCATAGCCAAGTGGCAAGGGAAAATTGTAGTTCCCTGAACCCCACAGAAGCCATTGTGGAAACTACTGAGAGGCTGATTCCCCAGCCTGTGTCTCCTGATATGGAGATTAATGAAGAGGGGGTAGAAATTTCCCCAGTAGCAAGTAACCACACAGCTACAGAGGGATACTCCGAAGAGGGAGGAGTGACCCATTGTCAGAGGGTTGGGATTGACAGTGATCCAGAGTGCCCTGATGTTAGTGCTGGGACCCTAGTTTAGCAACTGAAGGGGACATGTCCCATGCCTTGGGAATGTGTGAGGGGTTTGCAGCTGCTCAGAGAAGTGACCCTAGTTTAAAGAAGCTGAGGGCTTGGGCAGACTCTGATGGAGCACAAGGAGGTGATGGCAGACATAAGGTTTATTGTAAAAATAGACTTAATGTATACTCAGGCAGTACAGACAGAGGGAGAGATGCTAGGCAGGCAGCTTGTTGTTCCCCAGGGGTATCGTGAGCAGTTGCTCAAAATTGCACATGATATTCCCTTGTCTGGTCATCTGGAAATCACACGCATGATGCAGCAGTTGGCCCAGAATTTCTACTGGCCTAACTTCACCCAGCAGGTGAAGGAGTATTGCAGCTCTTGTCACCGGTGCCAAGAAATAGGGAAGGTGGACAAGAAAACTCAAGCCACCCTGATTCCATTGCCCATAGTGGAGGATCCATTCCAGAGGGTGGGAATGGATATTGTGGGGCCTTTAAATACCCCCAGCTCCTCAGGGAAGAGAGTCATCCTGACTGTGGTGTATTATGCCACCCGGTACCCAGAGGAAGTCTCCCTATCCTCACTGAGGATGGACAAAGCGGCAGATGCCTTACTTGGGATTTTCTCCTATGTTGGGTTTCCGCAGGAGGTTATCACCAATTGAGGGGGTTCCTTCATGTCAGACCTGATGAAATGTTTATGGGAGAAGTGTAGGGTGGTGCAGAGATGCATGACACCATATCACCCACAAGCCAATGGGCTTGTGGAACGATTCAATGGTACCCTAAAGTCAATGCTCTGGGCGTTTGCTGAACAGCATGGGAGTGACTGGGAGAAATACCTTCCACACCTGTTTGCGTACAGGGAAGTGTCCCAAGAGTTAACAGGATGTTTCCCCTTCGAACTCTTATATGGACACCAGGTACATGGGCCCCTAGACTTGATCCCCAAGGACTGGGAAGGCAAGCATGCCACCCAGGGAACTCTCATTGTAGATTACGTCCTTAGGTTTAGGGAAAGGCTGAAGGAGCTTATGGGGATCACCCAGAGCAACCTGGCAGCTGCCCAACAGAAAAAAAAAGTGTGGTATGACCACAGAGCCACAGCTCGATCGTACATGGTGGGTCAGGAAGTCATGGTCCTTATTCTGGTCCAGAAAGACAAGCTGCAGGCTGAGTGGGCAGGACCATACAAAGTTGTTAGGAAGGTAAATGGTGTCAACTATATTGTGGAGTTATCTGACCGAAGACAGACAGAAAGGATGTACCATATCGACAGGATGAAGCCATATGCAAATAGAGCTGACATGGTGTTTGCAGTGTGTAGTCATGGGAAGGGGATGGGCGAAGGAGACCCCCTTCTGGACTTGCTGGAAGAAAGCAAGCAGGAGTCCTCTGTGGAGGCAGTAAAATTGTCTCCCCAGCTGGCCTCGGACCAGATCCAGAAAGTAAGGGAGGTTTTAGCAGACTTTGCCCCATTGTTTAGCACCAAGCTTGGACTAACTCCCTTAGCGACACACGTTGTGGAGACAGGGATACAGAAGCCCATATGGTGGACAGCATATTGGGTGTCAGAGGCTGTCCAAAAGGACATTAGGAGGGAAGTGGAGGAGATGCTCAACTTAGGGGTAATCCAGAGATCCCACAGCCCCTGGGCCTCACCCATAGTCTTTGTGCCTAAGCCAGATGGCTCTACTTGTTTCTGTATGGACAATCATGGGCTGAATGCAGTCATGAAGTCAGATGCCCATCCGATGCCCTGGATGGACAAACTCCTGGAAGAGTTTGGAGGGGTGACCTACCTTATGACGAATGACCTGACCAAGAGGTATTGGCAGGTAGAGTTGACATACAGAGCTAGGGAGAGGCTGGCCTTCATCACTCCAATTGGTGTATTTGAGTTTAAAAGTAATGCCTTTCGGAATGAAGAACACCCCAGCCACTTTCCAAAGGTTGGTGAACAAGGTGTTAAATGGTGATGAGGAGTATGCCATGGTGTACCTGGATGACATTGCCATCTTTAGTACCAGCTGGGAGGAACATCTATCCTACCTTAGGGAAGTGCTGGGCAGGATACAGAGGGCCGGGCTCACTGTCAAAACTGAGAAGGGCCAGGTGGCCATGGGAGAAGTGGCATACCTCAGGCATGTAGTAGGCCATGGACAGCTCTGTCCTAACCAAATAAAAATAGAGATAATTCAGGCATGGCCCAGACCAGAAACACAGAAGCAGGTCAGGAGTTTTCTAGGGACAGCAGGGTACTACAGAAAATTTGTACCCATTTACTGCCCTGGCTGCTCCCCTATCTGACCTGACAAAGAAAAGGATGCCCAAGAAAATTACCTGGGGCCCAGCCTGTGAGGAAGCCTTTTTCAAACTAAAGGAGGCACTGTGCAGTGCTCCTGTTTTGACAAGTCCTGACTATAGCAAAACCTTTATAGTTCAGACTGACACCTCAGACGTGGGTATTGGGGCAGTAATGAGTCAGACATCCAGCCAAGGGACAGATCACACAGTAGTGTACCTGAGTAGGAAGTTACTTCCCAGGGAGCAAGCATACTCCATGGTGGAAAAGGAGTGTCTTGCCATAGTGTGGGCCCTCAAGAAGTTGGAGCCATACTTGTATGGGCAGCATTTTGTGGTGCAGACTGACCACAACCCCCTGGTTTGGCTAATGCAGATGGGAAAGATGAATGGTAGATTGCTAAGATGGAGTCTTGCTTTGCAAGGGTATGATATGACAATATTACATAGGGCTGGAGCCAAAAAACAGAACTCAGATGGGCTGTCTAGGGTCTATGAGTAGTGAACTGATTTGGGAAGCTCATCCCATGTAAGGGATAGAGCCCCCAAATCCAGTCTAGGTGGGGAGGATTGTGATGTGGACAGCCAGTTCTGAGTGCTGTATGATCATTTTTTGTAATATAAAAATGTGTATGAACTGCCTCCCATGAGAAATGCTGAAACAGCATGTGAGATCATACACACACACAGGTTTTAGATACAAGGTGTTACCTGGTAGGCCTTAATCAGGTATCTCCTGATTTTCTAAGTTAATTATAGCTTTAACTGCTAAAAGGGAAATCAGTATCCCTTTTATGATGTTTGAAGGGAAACCCAGGTTATTACACATGGGTGCGAAGTTGTAAATGTTCCTTTGAAGTCTGTGTGAGAGAGGATACTGCATAAGATCAAAGACATGTCATTTGAAAAAGAACATGAGTTGAGCTGAGGATTACAGAATTTAATACTTTGAAAAGACCTCCTGTTTTGTATAGATATATTTTTTATATATATATTCTGACAGGGAGGAGCCAGGTGACCTCACACAAAGGGGTTGACCAAGACAGTTTTTTTCTTAAACAATATTCTGTTTTCCTTCAGTGACACTTCTATCTAGACTCTGACAAAGAAACATCTTTGGAGGACTTTAAGCAGGTATTTAGAGAGAGAGAGAGAGACAAATCTAAGTACTGTAGTAGGAATTGCACTGTTTAAACCTTGTTATTTTAAAAGATTTGTATGTCTTGTGATATAATAGTACTGTATTTTATGTTTTACACATTTTTTTATCTAATTCAGTAAAATTCTAATTTTAGAGCCTACTTGGTCTGTCTTTGAATTTCTTTCTTTAGCAAGAACAGTATATATGGTTATAGCTGACACTAGGCATAAGCTTGAATGGTGATACCAAACTGGAAAAAGGTAAGCGTTTTAAATCTGAGGTCTTTTATTACAGTTTTTAAGGGTTCATTTCTGTACACCTGGTTAGGTGCCCATAGGAAAAGATATCTGACCCCCGGAAGACAGAAATATCTGAACCTGTGCATTGGGTACGCTAGCAAGAGGGTCACAGTTTGAATCCCTCCAAGACTTGAGACCAAAGGTTGATCCAAACTCACAAAACAGCCAAGAGGGTTACCTTGTTCTGTTAACTGTTCACAAGACTACACTCAGAGGTTGGCACTTTGGGAGTAGAGGGCTCATCTGCTGAGTGGGTTTGTGACAAGCATAGCCCAGGATACTCATGTGTTGTGAGGGTAACAAAATTAAAATCTGTATTTAAATATAGGCTTTTACAGGGGAAAGTCACATACAGTTTCAGCGCAGTGCCTCTTGCAAAAACTCAGAGTAACTAGATCACCTTTCTCCTTGCAGAGGGGCTGCTAAGACAGAGTAACCTTAGTTGATGAAAGAAAATACTCTGACACAGGGATTTGAAATCACTTGCTCTCTCCTTTACGGAAGCAGGTGGTATTGCAAACAGTACAGTTGATTCGTGTTGGTCACAGGGACCCAAATCTTTTGACTTCTACACAGATAATTTTACTGCCCTCACAGCTCTGTCGGGATGACTTGGTCCCACTACCGAAGCCATGGTGTGGCCTAATACATTGTCCTGCACTGCTCTCCTGGTTCCTGTTCCATCTGGGCATCTCTGAGCCCTAGAAATTCCTATTCCCACCTTTGCCTATCTTTATGGCCTTCTCAAATTGAGCACTCTTAAACACTGAACATAAAGTGGTACACTGGCAGGGCACCCAAATAGTCAGGGTGATCAATTTCGCCTACAAGGCCACCTGTACTGGCATTCCGTCACTATGCTCTGTCACTCACAAACTCCCACTGCCCCCACACAAATGACAGGGCTCACATCAGCCAGAGCTCCACATGCTGCAGCACCTCAGAGCCCCCCCCCCCCAAGACTGCCTGGAGTAACAGCCACAAGTGTCTAACTTACCTTTTGGAGAACCCTCCCCATCATTCCTGGTGATACTGTCCTACCTTTCACTAAGCATATTGCTCTGTTTCTGACTCCTTTCAGCCTCCTGCTTCTAGGATGACCGAACTGTGCAGTTACTTACATTGTCCACTGTAATCTATATTATAAAAGAGGTAGGTGCAGTCCTCAAACCCAATTGGCTAAGGTAGCATTCTAGCCATGTCTTTTTTTTTTTAAAAAAACACAGGTGAAACAAGCATTTGTCAATGTCGAATGTTCGCTGCTTGCATTGCTGTTGTGGTGGGTCTTGCTTGTACATATTTTGACTGTATATTTACCCAGGATAGATCAGATGAGATGCAATATCTCATTTTCAGTGTTGTCCTGCTTTGACACATTGTTAGATTGTAATTATCCAGGATAGGCCAGCTGAGGGGCAATATCAAATTTCAGTGGGCTTCCATATTTTGTTTACTCTGTTCTCCTGGATGAGCAGGGGGATGTACCTCCCTATTTAGCATGCAAACCACTCTCCCAGCATCTTTTTCCTGGCCACCCAGCTGGGTGACCCGTAGCTTGCCCCCTGTGGTGGGTTTCCCCCAGGCTGCTGGAGAGACACCGAGATCAACCAGAGGCCCCAGCCGAAGTTTACACCTGGGGCATCATTCGGGAGGTGGTATGGGGGCTTCACTTAGCTCCCTGACCAGGGGTGTTTCCTTGGTTACCCCCAGGAGTGCAGATGTGCAATGACAGCACAGGATGGGCATGCTCCCGCACCCATCTCATAGATGTCTGCTGACGTCCCACTGAGCCAATTGGCTCTGGCTGCTGGACATCCAGTACCACAGGGTGTCGCTAGTGTGCCAGGAAGTCACAACCTTCTTTCCCGGAGGTGGAGAGCTGTCTCTGGGATGCTCATCCAACCTTCCCCCGGCCAACCCTCTGAGGCGCCATGTTTGCTACCGAAAATGGGTCATCAGAGCCACAAGCAGTAGCACTACCGCTGTGCCAGGAGGCCGTCTGGCTCCCACATTTTGACCACAAATTTCCAACAGTCTTTTTATGACCTGACGTTATGATTAAGACAAATGACATTTTTTAAATCCCATCCAAAAGGTGATTTTGCAGTACAACTACGAAAACAAGTTTCGGAAGGGATTTTTTTTTTTAGCAGTTAATTTCTTTTCTCCTTCCCAGGCAGCACACCATCCAGCCTGATCCCCCAGCCATGTCCCCCACTCGCTACTTTCCTTCTCCTTCCTCCATGGCTTGCCCCCCATGGTGGGGCAGTGGGGATCCCTCAACTGCCAGAATGGATCCGGTGCAGAGGTTACTGCCAATCATGGGAGCAGGGCCTGCAGGGATCAGCTCTCATCCTGCCACACCTGGGACACTTTTCTCCTCTGTTTTCTCCCCATAGAAGAGGAGGCATGCAATGATGCCCTATAGAGAGAGTGTGTACACGTCTGCATGCACTCCTCCAAGCATCTGCCTCCTCTCCTACCCCTTTCTGAAGCTTCGGTGCGTGGTCCCCCAGCTGCCAGGGGGCAGTCAAACACCGACTGCTGGTGACCCCCCTTCCCAGAGAAGGAGAGCAGTCCATCGGACATGCAATCCTTCTCCTCCCCTTCCAACCCCAAATGGCCCGTGCTTGTTCCCAAACATGGGTCACCTGCGTAGTGTGAGGTTAGGCGTCCAGTGCCTCAGCCCTCAGCACCACCAGGCTGGTGTTTTGGAAGGGATTTGAAAAAAGACATCTGTCACGTTCAGGAGGTGGGATAACACAAGGAGGTATGCTGAACATTAGGACCAAAATCTGCAAAAAGTTATGAGTAAACTGAACAATTCAACATTTCTTCATAACTTAGTTGTTTTTTTCACATTTTAACCCACATTTTTCAACCATAGTCTTTTTATGACCACTCCTGAGCATTTTTAAAATAGTGGTAGAAACGTCTTTTTGCACTTCAAATGTGAAAACACATTTTTGTATTTGTATTTTATATTTATTTATTTCACCATGAAAAAGGCTCAGTTGAGCAAACTCATTTACAAGAGGTCTTAGGTAGGACAGCGTGCAGTGGTAAAAATGCAACAGTACCAGATTTATTTTTTTTGGTCTTTGGTAACCGGGTAAGGCCCACTGGGCACAAGTGACTGTTTTCAGGGGTGACCTGGGAGCGCTGAGTGGTTAAGTGACATGCTCAGAGTCACACAGTGTGCAAGTGGAGGTTGTGAGAATCAAACCAAGGTCCAGTCTGCTGGATGTACCAAGCTCGTTCACAGCTTGTTGCTCTAACCTCTAGGCTATACTGCCAGCCGAACATATATAAGTATACAAGGCATAGAGTAATGTACACAAGAGGTGGATCACAAGGATTTACATCTTTGACAGATACAAGGGTAAAAAGGTAATAATACAAGGCACTGAGTAATATACACAAGAAAATAAAACTCTGACAGGTATATATAGGTAAGTTGTATAGAAGAAAATAGTAAGGAAAACAAATAGTTCTGGACTCTTTTGTTCTGAACTGAACAATTTTCTGTGAGCCTGCCCAGCTGTTATTAATAGTCAGATAAGTGGCAGCATCATTGTGTGTAGTTTAACCACAACAGCAGACTTCAGTATATAATGGTTCGATGAGTGCCTTAAATGTATTAGGTCTGACTAGTGAAGTGAGTTTTATCGAGGTTTGCACTGAATTCCACACTGAATGAATAAAGCAACTAATTGCATTTTTTCCCAATCGAGTAGCATGTTTAGGAGTGTCCAGTAGAATATAATTATGTTTTCTGAGGGAATAGATACTGTGTGATATATTGAATAGGCTGGTGATGTACTCTGGGAGGTCTTTTATGAGTATTTTGTAATCCCAGGTACACGGATTCCATAGTTTTCTGGTAGCTAAAGAGGGCCAGCCAACTTAAGCATACAAAATGCAATGGTGAGTCCTGGGTTCAAATTCAGTTATGAACCTAAGGGCTCTGTGATAGAATACATCCAATGGGGCCTATGCACGAATATGTGGAGTGGCTACGCACTGCAGATCCGCGGCACATAGCCACTCTGCACCCATTGCACCCCACCATGCAGGATGCATGACCCAGGGTGTGCAGCTCCTATGCACCTAATCCTCTAGCTGCGCAGACAGCAACATGCCAGGGGCGGTCGGGCCAGCCCAGCCCTATGCGCCATACATGAAGGTGCATAGTACTGCCAGCAGGGGTGTGGAGGAGGGCATAGGTTATGGCATGGGGGACCCTGCCATAACTCCTGCATGTGCCCCATGCACACAATAGTCTGCCACCCAGACCAGGTGGATAGCTCACGTCCCCCACCTACAAGACCTCTGCAGCCATCCCCAATGGCTGCCCAGCACCACTTGCCCCAGCACACAGCTGTGCCCATTCCCCGTGTAGGCTGGCCCCACCACACATGCACACCACACATGGGGATGCACCGGGTGATGGGGTCTGGCTGCATTGGTCCGGGTGTGCATGTGGTTTTTCACACACCCAGGCCCATGCCCTGCCACATAAGGGATCTACTGTGGGACCCAGGACTGGGAATCCAACTGGATTCCTGCCTGAGTCCACTGCTTCACCCCGTCCACCTTGTGGGTGTTCACAGTTGTGAATGTGGGCACCCTGCACCTGTCCGAGGCCACAGAGCTACGTGGGTGGGATACGCACCTCTGGCATGTACTTCCTACCCGTTTGTGCATAGGCCCCAATATGGCTGGGCAATGGTAGTAGATTAGGTCAGCATAGTTTATGATTGGGAGGAAGGTGGACTGTATTAGTCTGATACGGGTATCACTTGGAAAGCAGCATTTATTTCTAAAGTAAAAACTGAGTCTGATCCTTAATTTTTTCCATAGTGCTTCTATGCAGTGTGTGAAAGAGAACTTACTGTCTAACCACACTCCTAGGTATTTGTATTTTTCTACAGCTTCAATGGTGTTTCCTAAGAGAGTAGTGATGGTTGGTGCTGAACAACATTGTGATAGTGCACTGTGTGATGTAAAAAACATGATTTTTGTTTTGGTTGCATTCAATAGCAGTTTGGATTGGAAGAGGTTAAGCTGTAGTTCACTGAATGCAAGTTGGAGATCACAGCGTACCAAGCTAATGTTTGGCTTGGATATGTACACTGCCGTGTCATCTGCATAGAGGTGTAATTTTGCGCTTGCAGTGGTCACATCCAAATCATTAATGTATAGCATGAAAATTAACGGATCCAAAGCTGAACCTTGAGGGACACCTTTCGGGGGCCGGGGGTACAAGTGGAATGAAGACCCTCTGCTTTTACCTGCTGTACCCAATCAGTTACGTAATTACTGAATAACTGCAATGATGCTGGGCCTATTCCCATGCTAGCCAACTTTTTTTTATCAATATGTTGTGGTCCACTGTGTTAAAAGCTTTACTGAAGTCAAGGAAAGTGGCCCAGAAAAACCTACTCTGTGGTTGATGGCTTGTAACCAATCATTGGTAACTTCTTCCAAAATAGTGACGGTGCTGTGCTTGGGTCCGAAGCCTGATTGTAGAGGGGTTATACTGTTAGACTGCTCCAGAAAATCTCTTAATTTTCTCCAAAAGTTTTGCCAGTACTGGCATAATAGATATAGATCTGTAGTTATTGTGTATACTGGCATTGCTAGATTTCAGGAGGGAGATGATATGGGCTGTTTTCCAAATAAAAGGTGTCTCATGACTGGAAAGTGATAGGTTGAAGAGGTAGGTTATTGGGGCTGTGAGATGCCTGAAGCCAGTTTTGAGAAACAGTGGGTCAAGAACATCAGCACCTGCACTTTTCTTTATATCCAATCCCAGTAGGAGCTTGCCACTTGTCTATATGTAACAGATTTGAAAACAAATGGGTTGTTAGTGGGGTTACTGGGTCTATTTGTATATGGGGGGGGTGACTGATGATTTGCAGCCAGGGACCTATTGAATGCTAAGCCAGCTGAAGCGAAGTAGGTGTTTTAGTTCTTTCTGAATGGTTTGTTTGTCCGTAATAGGATTGTCATTGACTACAATTTTCTGGGGAAGGTTGGGGGCAAGTGAGGAGGCCGCAGCTGATTTGATAACTTTCAAGAATGTCACTATTTTGTGTTTCTTAGAGTCCAGGGTATTTAGATAGTATTTAGCCTTTGCAGCCCTAATTAACGTAGTGCAGAAGTTTCTAGCATGTTTAAAATTTGTCCAGTCCGTGTCTAACTTTGTATGCCTGGCGGTTGCCCAAAGTAGGTCCCTGTTCCTTAGGGCTTTTTCAGCTCCCTACTAAACCAGGGACAGGATCCCTTTTTTACACTATGCTTGAGCAAGGGAGCGTGTTTATTTATGACATCTAACAGCAGCCTATTAAATGTTATGGCTGCTTCATGCACTGTTGGGGCAAGGTTGAATGACTGCCAGTTTATGCGTCTTAGCTCATTTAAGTGTCCTGAGACACTGATGTTAGAGATGTGTCTTTTTAATATGAATCTGGATTTGAAAAATGACAGCTGTTAACATTCACGGGGCAGTGTGAAAAATGACTATGTTAAAATTGTGGGGTCAAAATATTGAAAATACAGTAAATATACCACCAACAGCTTAATCTGGTTCAAGGTCAGTTGGCATTCATCTGTATCCCCCTCCCCCGGGTCGTGCCTGAAAATAGGCAGGATTTGTCTAGTGCACTTACCTGGTTAACAAAAGCTAAATAAAAAAAATTAAAAAATAAAAAAATGACCAGTTATGAGTGTGCATTGAAAAATTTCAACATACGCTTGTAACTTTGTTGTTTTTTAATATTTTTACCCCAAAGTTTCGACATAGTCTTCTTATGGCCCCACCTTTTATGGTCCCACCTCATGAATGAGAACGGAGAACAGTTTTAAATTCTGCCTGAAAGCTGATATTGTGCCACAAATGTGAAAACACATTTTGGCCAGGATTTGAAAAATGGCAGCTGTCATGTTTGTGAGGTGGTGTGAAACAATGGCTGTGCTGAACATTTGTGATCAAAATATTGAAAATCACTAAAGTTACAAGCTTGCATTGAAAAATTGTAACATATGCTTATAACTTTGCCTTTTTTTCATATGTTTACCCCAAATTTTCAACATACTCATCTTATGACCCCACCTTATGAACAAGGGTGTAGAAAATGTTAAAATCCTGCCCGAGAGGTGATTTCACACAGCAAACGCAACATCACCTTTCAGGATATATTTGCATAATTTCACTGCCCTTGTTCATGGGGTGGGGTTCCAAAAGGGCCATGCTGAATATTTGGGGAAGAAATATTCAAAAATGACCAAGTTATGAGGACAAGTTCAAAACCCATTGAAATATATCAAACCGCATGCTGGATTTCCTCAGTTCCTGGTCCGGCATCGAAGAGTTAAGATGTAGCTCTGATCCAGAGAGGATTACGGCATTGGATCCCCAGTAGTAAAAAAGGGGGTGAGAGTGCTAGCAGCAGTGGGCCAGCAGTGGCGACAGATATGAATAGACTGTTTTCTTTTTTATAGGGTGTATGAAAAGTAAAAAAAAAAAACTACAAGAGGTGGTTTTCTTTATTTCAGGTACTGACACGGGGGACCGGGCACCCAGGTGTCAGTTTAACCTCTAGGGGCATAGGCCCAGGCATGAGAACCAATGGGGAGGTGGGAAGGATACTTGGCAGAGGGTGGGATTACAAGAAGTAAAAAAAAAAAAATAATAATAAAAAATACAAGGAGCGGGTTCCTTTATTTCAGGTACTGATGCTGGCACAGTGAAAACAAGCAGTGTGGGGGGTAATAGCTGGCACTGGGGACTGGACACCTTGGTGTCAAAACATTAAGAGGGAAGGAGGAAGCAGTGCAGGTGGGAGGGATTGTTTTGACATTGGGGGAAGGATTGCAGCAGGTGGATTATAGTGCTAATCAGCTCTGTTTGCTGGATGGTGTTACGCTGATCAAAGGAAAGAGCTGCCCCAAACCCTGGGATTCAGGCAGCTCTTTTCTTTAGACTACATGAAGTTTCTACCCAGTGAGCCCAGAAAAGCATCATGATCAGCTTGGCTGATGGTTGGTCCTACACTGTCGAGCCCATTGCAGGCTGCTCTGCATTGAACAGACAATGGCACACTTCTCAAAATCCACTATCATACCAATATGTTCAGAGTGAACATACAAAGTCCCAGTACCTGTGTCCCCATTACAGCAAAAATCCATGTCCTAGTGAACGATTTAAAAAAAACTGTGGCAGTAATTTCTTTCTCCACTACCACTATCACTCTTCTCCCACTCTGGAATATTAACTGAACACAACTGCACCATGCTGGTGAAAAACAGGTCAGAACACGATACTTTTTTATTTATTTAAAATGCAGCAGTTTTTTTCCCCAATAGCGCTTCTGTATGACCCAACTGCACTCTCTTGCCAAATCTGCAGAGAGACAGACCATAGGTAGTTTGATAAAACTCACTACCACAGATGGTAGCTTGCTGCCAGCATGATCATAAGAAAATCTCTGTCTTGCCAGCTGCCTTTTGACCCACCATGGTTACTCTTTTTTTTCTGTTATTTGTTGAGCCATTTTTTCCCCATTTTCACCCACCTTCACATCCTTGGTGTGAGCGCATGCGTGTGGAGGCATGCATGCATCACACACTGTGGGATGTCCCACCTCACTGGTCGCCCATTGCCCACCTGTGCCACCACCAGACCTCCACCCCGGAGGTGGTGGGACTGTGGGAGGGTGACCCCCCCTCTCCAGGAGAGGATAGCTGCCATTAGGTAGCTCGATCCTGCTCCCACCCTCCACCCCATGCTGGCTCCCTAACGACCCAAGTCTGTTCCCGAACCTGGGTCACTGACATAGCATGAGGTGTGGCATTCAGCACCTCAGCCCTCAGCGCCACCAGGCAGACTCACCATGTTCACTCCTAACAGCACTCACTTTTGCTCCTTCCTGGTCCCATAGCAATAGTTTGTTGCCATTTCGCTCCCTCCTGCCCCTGAACTCATACTCTGATCACCATAGCTGCACAGCACCCCTAGTAACAACACTGAAGCAGAGGGAGTTTGCAGAAAAAGAGAAGTTATTTTAATATTTTACAATCTTTGAAATGCTTAAGAATATTTCTCAACATATACCCATTTTATAAGTGCTGTAACACACTTCAGGGTGTTGGTTTGTCTGTGATAAATGCACTTCTAGGGACCGTAAAGCACTTAGCCTTTGGTCTCGTGCCTCACTAAGCCCCTAGGCATGCATTTATCACAGACTAACCAAAACCCCATCACGTGTTGTTTCTTACTTTCCCAACAGGTCATTTGGGGGATCCTTAGGCCCAAAGGCTGTCAGGCAGCACCTCACCTGGGATTCTCTAACCTTCCCTATTATCCCTCTAAACTCTCCCCACTATACAGAGCCACTAAGGTTCAAATTCCGACCTGTACTATCAAGATCAATGAATGTCCCAAATGCCAAAGGTCTGACTTGGTCGTGCCTGGCCTGCAAATGTACCGTACCACTCCCTCACCGTGCAAGATGTCTAGACCTCATGCCATCCTCAGTCACTGAAGATGGCAAGGCACCCATATTCCCAGGTGGAAGCTCACAGTGGGAAAACTGTGCACCCCTGGTCCATCTCCTGAGCCAGCCACATGGAGATCTACATTATGCGACCGCACCTCTGGGCACAAGCCAGAATCCCTGGCACCCAGCCATGAAGCAGGTGGTGCCTGCATGCTTTCCCCATCCAGCACCCTGGCATAGGGCACTAAACAGGCCCTTTGCCACTACCCAATGGGCACCTGCTAGGTGAGGGCACCTGGGACGTGACTCCCAATACTACTCTGACTTTGGGATGCTTAGGCCTTTTTCTCATTCACCCCAGTTTCCCACCTTCTCCTTCATCCAGGCCACAAGGGCTCCTAGTTATCTGAATTGTAAGATGACACTAGAACATCAGGGGCCCAATATTCAAAAGTCTGCGCAGTCGCTAACGGGTCTTTACCCGCACAAACCAGGATTTCGCTGGAGCCCCATATTCAAAGGGAGCTGTTGTGCAGGCAAAGAAAGGTTAGTACCAAAAGCTTATAATGTATGCATGCGGGCAAGGGAGGCATGGGCATGGATATGTGCCCTGTCCCACATTCAGCAGCAGTGCGCTGTGCAAAAGGATTTAGTGTGGTCCTTCCGCGCAGCTCAAATACTGCCAAACAAAACCCCGACTTAACTCCAGGGGACCCTAGTGACTGCTGGAGGTAATGTGCTTAGATTCTATTTCCCTCTGCCTGGTCCTCTCCAGCACTCGCTCGCTCGCACAACCCCCCCCCTTTTTGGTCCTGCCTGTCTTTGTTCTGCTCATTTTTTCCCTGCTTCCCCTCTCTGAATAATCTCATTGTGTGTAATCAAAGTGGTGTCAGCAGTCTAGCACACTGTTTTCTCGGCAGGTGACCTCTGGCCTTCTCTCCCTCCCACCTCCTCCTAATCCTTTTGTTCCCACTCTCTCTCCCCATCCCACTGCCTATATTTACCTAACCTTCCCCTTTCTTCCCCCCCAGGTCTGCAGCCCGTAACTTGGCTGTGCCCCTGTGGCTGGGGCCGCTTCAAATCCATTTTTGACCTACTCATCCTGCAAGCCCTGCCCGCCTCTGGGGCTGTCCTGCTCAGCGGCTTCTCAAGGTATGCCTCTGTCTCCTTGGAACTTATGGCTCTGAACCTGATTGGCCATTTTGGCTCATCCTGCCTAGTGCTGATTGGACCCTGGAGCCTCTGGCTATAGCGCTATTGGATGCCTACTAGCCTGCTTTTCCTGAAGCTTGGGTGGGCTCCTGTGTGCAGAATCTTATTTTTCTTACTCTATAAAAGTGTCCCGCCCACCCACCCCAACCTCGACTGCTATTAAATACAGTTAGGCTCCGCCTCATTTTGCTCAATTGGCTGTCCTGCCCCTATCTCCTCCCCCTGCCACTGCAGCTGTCTTTTGCTCTCAAGTCTATCCCATTCATTATGTCTGTGGGCATGGTCGCAATGTTCTCTTTCGTAAAATTACCTCTTCCACTTGTTATCCTGCTCTCTTCACTTTTTGGAAATACAGAATACCTGCCTCCAAATTATACCACTCCTCAAAGCGTGACTGTAGTTGAAACCCTTCACTACCCCCTGGCTGTGTCACAGGAAATTTATTTCACATCATTAGATGTCTATGGTCACAGCCTCTCGCACGCCCATGGCCCAACTCCTGTCATACCTACTGGGATGCTGGCCTCACTTTCTCCCTCTGGGGGATCATCCTGACCTGCGCTATGAATAGAAGAAAGTCTAAACGTAATTGCTTCAAAGGAAAAGTTTGGCGTCTTACCAAACTACAATGCCTACACCTTCTGAAATTAACCCTATTGTTGCTGATACTGTCAGACAATATCCACCCTAACCCGGGCCCAAGTGGAACTACCCCTAGGAACCTACCAACAAAGCTGGGGTCCATCACACTAGCCACAATAAATATTTGTAGCCTACTAAATGAAATTTACCTCCTTAACTTCTGGGTAGCCACACACAATCCTGACATACTCTCTATCGTGGAAACATGGCTGTCTCCTAAAATCCCAGGTAATGTAATTGCCCTACCAGGCTATTCCATTTTTAGGCTAGACCGCATAACTAAGGTGGGTGGTGGTTGTATAATTTTCCTAAAAAATTCCTTTCATGGCTGGTTATGCTTCTAATTGATCTCAGTTGTTCTGCTCAGGCTATAGGGGTTAAAGTACTCCTGGGGGCACAAAACAAAGCCCTCATTATAATCACAACCTACATACCTCCTAAGGATCCGGCCACTGGTCTACATAGTATGCTGGATTACATGTGTGCTCAAAAACACCTCCGTGAGTTGATTTTAATCGGGGATTTCAACTTAAACTGGCCGTCAGGGACTAATGGTATCATAAAGGATACAATGGTATCTCTACACCTTACGCAAATCATAAACTCACCGACCAAGATAAACTACAAAACAGGGACCAGTACCACCATAGACTGGATTGTCTCAAACTGCCCTGATTGTATATCAGATGTTACGGTTCACCCTGATTCTATCAGTGACCACCCCCTACCACCTGCAGCTGGTCAAATAAATGTAATACCCCCCCAACTCGTATAATCTACAACTGCATATTGAGACGCAGACATTTGGATCTCCTAAAACACCAACTTTGCTCCCAAGACTGGTACTTCCTGGATATAGCGGATGGTATCAACACCGCTTCTCAACACTTCATCAGTGTTTTCAACACAGCCTACGACACCCATGCCCCACTTAAGAAAATGAAGGTCCGTGGGATTGTTAATTCATGGATTACTCCCAAAATAGTAAACAGGATGAAGCTAAGGGACCACCTTTGGCAACAGGCTAAGTCTTCATTGAAGCAACAGGATCTGCAGGCTTACAAAGCTGCCAGAAATAGCTGTACCAGGGAAGTTAGACAGGCAAAATGTAGGCTCCACAGAGAGCTACTCTCCAACTCCTAGGGTGACAGTAGGAGTTTCTGGGCCAATATGAAAGACATCACAGGCAAAGAACAAAAGACCACACCAACAATTCTATTGGAGGACGGCCATCCAGTCACTGATCCACTCCAAATCGTTAATTCTTTCAACACAGTTTTCACCAATCTCTCGGGTGTACTCCCCGAAGATTTCTTTGTTGATGCTCCTGTATCATCAGCAGGAGCCACTGATTCAATTCGTTCTGAGCACCCACCTTTTTACTTCTAAAAGGTCTCCTAATCCCTAGTCCGAAAACTCCTGATTAAAGTCCTTGGCAAATCTAGACACAGAGAAGACTCGCTTGATCTCAAACTCCTGGCACTGACTCTTGAAGTACTCTTACCAGTTACCAAGATTCTAAACTTAGCACTTTCCCTTTCACAATTCCCAGAAGTCTGGAAATCTGCATTGGTCACCCCTGTGCATAAATCCGGGGATCCTACACAGTACTCTAACTACAGGCTGATATCAATACTCCCTCCACTATCAAAAGTCCTTGAACGCATAGTTTCCAATCAAATGGTTGATTACCTTGAAAAGTATGGCCTACAATGTCTCCAGCAACATGGTTTCAGGAAAAAACACAGCACTACCACAGCTTTACTTGAATTTACCAGCTACATACATCGTCCTTCGACAATAACAAGATTGTTGGCGCTGCATTCATCGACCTTACGGAAGCTTTCAACACCGTGAATCACAACCTGCTTCTTACTCAACTTGCCTCAGCTAGTGTCTCTCAAAACACACTGAAATGATTTGGAAGCTACCTTGCTGATAGGTCTCAGCGGGTAAAAATATCTAATATTGTCTCCGAACTACAATCTGTCAAATCTGGTGTCCCTCAAGGGTCCATCCTTGGCCCTCTCATGTTTAGTGTCTTCCTAAACAACCTACCCCAATCCTGTCAACTTATGACTCTCCTATATGCTGACGATGCCGTCATCTACACAAACAACACCGATCCCACTTTGCTCAAGCACAATCTTCAAACAGGCTTCCTTGAAGTTGAGAAATGGTTCCGTACGCACAAACTTGTCCTGAACTACAAAAAAACTAAGCTTCTGCTGTTCTTCTCCCCCCGACATAAGCACAGGTCGCATGCTATGCTAATAAAAAACAACCTTGGAGCCCCTCTTGAATAAGTTCAACAATTCAAATATACCGGAATAACCTTAGACTGCTGTCTCTCCTTTGTATCCCCATTGAGACCATTGCTAAGTCTGTGAATGCGAAACTAGGCCTGTTATTTAGGCATAGAAGGAATCTAACCCCGGAAGCACTTAGACTTGCGGTTAACAGTTCAGTGGTATCCACCATTGAATACGGCCTAGCAATATATGGCGCAGCCACCCCCACATCGCTAAAAAGGCTGAACTTAACACTTAACAAAGCTTGTAGGCTCATCATGAACTCGGACCGTTTCACTCACACATGTGATCTTTACGCTGAAACTGGCTGGTTCAATCTACAAGGTCGGATCAAGTATCACTCTTGTATACTAGCAAAGAAAGTGCTCAGTGGAGATCTACCTACCAGGACCTCCTGCCTTCTACCCAGAGCCCACAAGGTTCGCCATACCTGGGCTTCGGACTCTGAGCTTCTACTAGTACCAAGGTTCCGAACTATACAGTGCCAACAATCTTTCCTTTACAGAGCCCCTATCTGGCTAAATGGCCTTGGCCATGATCTAACAAGTCATACTGGGATGTCCAAGTTTAAATGCCATCTGCACAAACACATCCTGTTACAGAGCACTTGTGACTGCTTAAGTTGAGAACTACTTTGCCCTCTTGAACCTAATTCAGTTCCTTTTCAACCCTCTTGCCACTAGCTTGGAATCCCCTCCTCTGGCTCATTCCTCCTCTTATCCTTCCCCACCTTTCCACTCTCCCCCTTCCCCTGCCACCTGCCATCTCTCGACAAAGCCCTGTGGCTGCTACCCCCTACTTCTTCTCACACCCTCCCTAGTTTATCTGCCCCTACTTCCCCTTCTCTCCCTATCTACTGCATCAAATGTGACTTTTAATCTTATCTGTAATTGTATTTACAATTTTTTACCATGCTGTTTTGTTGTTAGCCTTGAATTTGTTTCATTTTTGCCTTCCTGTGTCGGTTTGTTTCCTGTTTTTGTTTTACCCTCCCTAACTATGATGTGGAACCTTTGTAAATGGTAGTTTACTCACTTGGTAAAGGTGATTAGAGGAGCACCTTCTTACAGCACTCCGAGTCTCAACACATGGGTAATAAGCGCTTTCCTCATAGGCTGATGCACAAAGGAATCCCAAAATTCAAAATCCGATCCCTCTCCTTTCCTTGTTGTTCCCAGAGTCCTCAGTATGATATCTTCCAGAGCTTGTTTTCTTCCTGAAATTATAATGCTGAATACCAAAAAACACTACCCTCTGTCGGTCCTGGGAGGGGCCGTTGGGTAAAGGATTACACACACAAGGTGATGTTATGTCAAAAATCATCATTTACTATGTATTGTGATTCATATGCATGCGATAACATAATACATTGATAATGTCTAAGTGGAACAAGTGTCCCGACACCGTATACAAATAGTGATCGAAAATTTCACACAGTCTTTGCTGGATCACTCTAGATGCTTATTCTTAATCTCTAAAAACTATATATATACAGATATGTTCCTCCGTCATGGGTGGGATACAGAGTGCTGTAAGCAGGTGCTCCTATAATCACCTTTACCAGGTGAGTAAACTACCATTATCTATCACACCTTCTTACAGCACTCCGAGTCTCAACACATGGGTGATTGTACAGCAGTATTAGAGTTTATCCTGGCAGGGTAGAGGAACATGAATCAATGCTGTCTGGAGGACCTTTCGACCAAACTCTGAGTTCTCTGTTAGGTCAGTGTCCAACCGGTAGTACCTAAAGAAGGTGTGTGGGGATGCCCAGGTCGCTGCCTGGCAAATCTCTCTGACAGACACGGAGTTGCGTTTCACCCAAGATGTAGCTACTGCTCGAGTGGAGTGTGCTCTGATGTTTTCTGGAGGGGAATAGCCCCCAGACCTGTAAGCCCTTGCTATAGCCTCTCACAGCCATCTAGCAGTCATGGATCTGGATGCTGCTAGACCTTGCTTATCACCCTGGAACAGAGCGAATAGTCTGTCTGTCTGTCCGACAGAAGTTCTCCATTCTGGCCAGGTAGGTCCAGATTGCTTGGACTGGGTCTAGACCGAGTAGGGTTTCCCTGTGAGTGTCCCCTATTTGGTGATCAAGGGTAGGGACTGTGATCTCCTGGGAAGTGTGGAATGCACTGGCCACCTTCGGGATAAAGGATGGAATCGGTCGGAATACGACTCTATCTCGGAAAAAGCCAATAAATGGCTGTCTGCAAGACAGGGCCTGTAATTCACTAGTTCTCTTGGCTGAAGAGATCGCTACTAGGAACATGGTCTTCATTGTGAGTAAGTACAAGGAGATAGAATCAATGGGTTCAAAAGGTGTAGTGGCCAGGGCGTCGAGCACCAAGCTGAGGTGCTATGGGGCCGTTATGGGTCTTGGGGTGTGTGTAATAAGATTTGCAGCCTTCAGAAAGGATTGAACCAATGGGTGGGCTCTGGGTTGGTGACCATCAGTTTCTCCCCTTATGGCCCCTATGGCAGCTGTCTGTACCTGCAGAGATGCGGCCGATAACCCCTTTTCCAACCCCTTTTGTAAAAAGTCAAAAACATTTACAATGCTACATTGAGTTGCCCTCAAGTCCTGGTTCTTGCACCACGAGGCAAAAGCCCACCAGTGTCTGTTGTCAGTTCTGTTGGTGGATTCCCTTCTAGCTTGTACCAAGGTGTCCACCACCTTACCTGATACCCCTAGCCCTAACAATCTAGACCTCTGAGTGGCCAGGCCATTAGTTTCATTGGTAGAGGGTTTTTGTGCCAGATTGGGCCTTGTTTGAGTAGGTCCTGGCAGTGTGGTAACACCATAGGATTGTCTGTCAGCATTTACCTGATGAGGGTGCACCAGGTTCTCCTCGGCCAGTCTGGTGCTGTGAGTACTATACTGCTGCCCGTGTCCCGGATCTTCTGTAGTACTGCTGGTAGCATAGATATTGGGGGGAATACATATGCCTTTTTGAATTTCCATGTTGTTGATATGGCATCCACTCCTACTGCACTCTTGTCTCTGAATCTGAACATGTAGATCTAAAGTTGCGCATTGGTCGCTGAGGTCATGAGGTTGATGTTGAAGGGTTCCCATTTCTTCTGGATGTCATTGAAGATTCCTGGATGGAGTTGCCATTCCTCTTGTTGCAGTGTTTGCTAGCTTAACCAATCTTCCCTTGTGTTTAGACTGCCTGCTAGGTGAACTGCTGTGAGACTGAGTAGATTTTTCTCTGCCCATAGTAATAGGATTTCTGCCTCTCGAGCCATGGCTCTGCTTCTTGTTCCTCCCTGCTCGTTGAGGTAAGCCATTGTTACTCGGCTGTCTGTTCACACTTTTACGTGGTGTCTTTCAAGATGTGGTTTGAAATGTATGAGGGCTAGTCGGACGGCTCTTGTTTCTAGTATACTGATTGGGAGTTTTGACTCCTGGTTTGTCCATTTTCCTTGAATTGACTGCCTGTCCAGTACAGCACCCCAGCCGAGCAGGCTTGCGTCTGTTTTGCGGGTTCTTGTAATATCTCTCTCCAGTTGTGCCCCCAGCATGAAGGTGTGTGGGTCTGCCCACCATATTAGTGATTTCTTTATCGATGTAGAAATTGTTACTCTCTGATTGTAATTCTGTTGGCTGTAGTTCCAGTTGTCCAGGAGTAGACATTGTAAGTGCCTCATGTGTAACCTGGCCCAGTCGTGTAGGTCTATGCATGCTGCCATGAGACCCAATAGCTGCATCAGGTGCCATAGTGTCACTGAGTTCCTCAGCATAAGTGTCCTGCAGTGCGCTATCAATGTGCTGATGCGTTTCTGTGATGGTCTTACTGTGCCTGTCACTGTGTTGAACGTTGCTCCCAAGTGGTCTAATAACATGGTAGGTGCTAGGTGGGTCTTTGTTTTGTTGATGAGCCATCCGTGTTCAATCAGTAGTTGCTGGGCTCTGAGGGTTGCTGTCCTTGACTGGTCCACTGTTCTCGTCCATATTAACCAGTTGTCTAGGAATGGTATCACATGGATGCCCTCCGTGCGTAGTTTTGCCGCTAGGGGTGCCATGACCTTGGTGACCCCTCCTGGTTCTGCCTGGGTACTATCGAAATTTGTTGTTACAAAAGGAGGGGAGGGTAGGGTAGCTTGTCCTCCTTGTCCTCCCCTTTCTTTACTGTGAACTCTATGCCAGGTCCAAAGACCTTGTCTCCTGCAAACGGTAGTTTCATCACCCTTGACACGGATTCTTGGTCTGCATTCCATAGTTTGAGCCATACCTGTCTCCTGGCTCTATTAATGGACACTGCTGACCTGGATGCCATCTTGAAGCTGTTGATTGTGGCATTGGCTACATACTTCATGGCCTGAATTGCATAGTCCATGGTGGGCCCATGGGCACTGGTTTTGGGGATGTCGTGTTGGACCGCCTCCAACCATCTGAGTACGGCCCTCGCTGAGTAGGTGGTGGCCATGGAGGCTCTCATATTCATGAGCATCATATCATGGCCCTTTCTGATGATTTCATCCACCCTTCTGTCCATGGGGTCTTTCAAGGCCAAGGCTGACCCTGATGGCAGGGCGGTCTTGTTGCTCAGGGAGGGAGGCCACCTCCGCATCTACTCTTAGGGCAGTTGCCCAGCGTTTTTCTCTGTCTGCAGGTAGTGAGTACCTTCTTTCAAAGGTTCCCTTCTCCCTTGTCTTAATAGGATCTGGTGCCTCCCATTCCTTGGCTAACATGCTCTCTAGAGCTTTGCATACTGGGAAGAAGACTGAGGATTGCTTTCTCTCCCTAAATAATGGGTCTAGTCTATTGTCTAGTTGTTCCACTGGTTCATCCATTTGAAGTGTCTCACAGATGACTCTTGTGAGTTCAGGGATGGCATCAAATGGGCACAGTCGAGCTGTCATATCCTTTTCTTGCTCCTCCTCCTCTTCCTCAGAGTGCTCGTCCTCTGACACCTCTGATGTGTCATCAGAGATTAGGGTGCCCTTGGGGCGCTTTGGGTGAGGGGTTTTGCCGGGTCACCTTGGTCTTTTGTTTTCTCCCAAGGAATCAATTCTATCCAGGAGCTTTTGCAATAACTGCAGCACCATGCTTTGAGATGCGGTGGACACGTTATCATTTAGGGGGTCCTCGTCTGGAGATCCAGAATTGTTGGTGAAATCCCTCGGCTCGGAATCCACCATGCATAAGGAACAGAGTTCCCCTAGTCTGAGTTGAGCAATATGTTGGAGCATTTTCTGCACAATCTTCTGACTGACGACATTCTGAAAAACATAATTACATGGGGCTTGCTCGGGGATGCATATGTTAAATGTAGTTCATTTGAAAAATATTGACCTTTTTCCCCTTGGCTCGAATAGTAAGAGCGCTGAGGATATGCATCAGGCTCTGATCGGATAACAACCTGCTCCCTCTGCAGTCTGTATTTCCCTACAGGATAAACAGTAGGGAAAAAGAGCACAGCTAGTCATCAAATACAGTGGTTGTGACTGCTGAAAATTTCTCCCTTGGCTATGTTGGGTGTCACTGGTGCTTAAAATTAAAACTCAGTAATGTTGTTCCAAAATGTGTTATTGTAACTTTAAGGAGTATGGCTGGGAGCAGGCGCCATTTTGAAAATGGGCGTACAGCGCCGCCATCTTGGAGAGGTAGCTTCTCCCTTATAGTCTCGTGAGATTTTGGCCGCTCATATCGTGGCGTTTCCAGTCAAAATGGTGATGCCTAGAAGCGTGGGGAAGGAGAGAGGCACCCCATGGAGATGGCGAGGGGGAGAAGCGGAATGCTTGCAGAAGGCAGCAACAGCAGGGGAACATGCTAAGAGAGTGATCCGTGGACTCGCAGTGACTCGTCTGGTGAGTGCTGTACTTCTCTTGATTGGGGCAGGCGTCCTTACAAGCACATGCGGATCAGGAGGAGCTGTAGGGTGATCGCGGCTGAACAAGGTAAACCGCGATCCCCAGGGCATTCAGTGCACTCTCCGGAGCTGCTAACTGCAGCGTTGACCACTTCCCTTGTCGGCTGACTGAGATAAGTCAACAAGGGGGTTCTCAGTTATTGCTAGCTGTGCACAGTTTCGTACCCCTCCTCAGCTGAACGAGGTAAACTGAGGGGGGAGGACTAAACAGATTATGCCACAATTTACCACCAATGTCGCCTTACTGAAGGTTTACTATTAATTCCTGTGCTGAGCCCTGCACAATGGAGACTATCCTGCTCTAAACAATGCTTTTAAAAATACTATCTCAGAGCCATACAACTTTTACTTTTTTGTCCTTTCTATATAAGAATATCCACAGGTAGCTGGCTATTGTTGTAGGCATTCACAAAATCTTTTTTCTGGGATTTAAAAATATTACTTAATAAGGGATATAGTAGCTTACCTTAAAGTTGGCACAGAGCCAGATGTTAACGTGACCAGCCTGGGAAAATGCACAAAGAAAAACTGAGGATTCTGGGAACAACAAGGAAAGGAGAGGGATCGGATTTCGAATTTTGGGATTCCTTTGTGCATCAACCTATGAGGAGAGCGCTTATTACCCATGTGTTGAGACTCGGAGTGCTGTAAGAAGGTACGATAGATAATGAGCTGTACTGTGCTCAAAGGTATTGTCAATCCGGGAATGAATAAATAAATAATGCAGCCACTGAGCCAGTTCGCCACTGGGGGGAACATAACCACCTCCTGTGGTCCTTGGCATCTTCTGCTGATCCCCAGCCCTTCCTGTAAAAATAATATCCCTGGTGCTAGTGGTACCCTCCCCGGCTGATCATCAGCTCCAACTTAAATAACATGATCCCTGGTGCTAGTGGTACCCCCCCCCCATCGCCAGCCCTGGCTTAAATAACATGATCCCTTATGCTAGTGGTACCCCCCCATCGCCAGCCCTGGCTTAAATAATATGATCCCTGGTACTAGTGGTACCCCCCACCGATTGCCAGCCCCAACTTAAATAATGTGATCCCTATCCCTGGTGCTAGGGTAACCTCCCTCCCTATGATTGCCAGCCCCAGATTAAATAATATGATCCCTGGTGCTAGAGTAACCCCCCTCCCTATGATTGCCAGCCCCAGATTAAATAATATGATCCCTGGTGCTAGGGTAACCCCCCTCCCTATGATTGCCAGCCCCAGATTAAATAATATGATCCCTGGTGCTAGGGTAACCCCCCTCCCTATGATTGCCAGCCCCAGATTAAATAATATGATCCCTGGTGCTAGGGTAACCCCCTCCCTATGATTGCCAGCCCCAGATTAAATAATGATCCCTGGTGCTAGGGTAACCCCCCTCCCTATGATTGCCAGCCCCAGATTAAATAATATGATCCCTGGTGCTAGGGTAACCCCCCTCCCTATGATTGCCAGCCCCAGATTAAATAATATGATCCCTGGTGCTAGGGTAACCCCCCTCCCTATGATTGCCAGCCCCAGATTAAATAATATGATCCCTGGTGCTAGGGTAACCCCCCTCCCTATGATTGCCAGCCCCAGATTAAATAATATGATCCCTGGTGCTAAGGTAACCCCCTCCCTATGATTGCCAGCCCCAGATTAAATAATATGATCCCTGGTGCTAGGGTAACCTCCCTCCCTATGATTGCCAGCCCCAGATTAAATAATATGATCCCTGGTGCTAGGGTAACCCCTCCCTATGATTGCCAGCCCCAGATTAAATAATATGATCCCTGGTGCTAGGGTAACCCCCCTCCCTATGATTGCCAGCCCCAGAATAAATAATATGATCCCTGGTGCTGGTGGCAACCCCCCTCCCTATGATTGCCAGCCTCAGTTTAAATAATATAATCCATGGTGCTAGTGGTACACCCACTCTCCATTCGTCAGCATCGGCTTAAATATTATGATCTTCGGTGCTAGTAGTAACCCCCCCCCCGACTGCCAGCCTGGAAGTAAAAAGAAAACCAACAAAAAAAAACTCCCTGTTATCTGGTGGTCCCCCCTCTCTGCAGCACCGGGCATCCCCCCACTCACCTTAGCACTATCCGCACATATGGTGACTGGCACAGCCCTCCTCATACCTCCTTGGACGGCCGCCATGTATACAGGCAGGGAATGCACCTCTTATTTATAGGACAGGGTGCATGTCACCCAGTCCTGCAAGTGAGAGGCATGCTCCCTGCCTGCACATGTGGCGGCTGACTGAGGAGGTGTGAGAGAGCATGTATTGCCGTGCGGCTCCACGTGGCACTATGGATATTGTTAAGGTGAGGTGTGTGTGTGTGGGGAAGTGGTACCTGGTGCTGGGGGAACCACTGGATGCCAGGGAGGGTTTTTTTTGTTTTAGTTCCAGGCTGGCAATCAGAGGAAGGGGGATTACCACTAGCACCAGGGATCATATTATTTAAGCTGGAGCTGGCGATTGGAGGAAGGAGAGGGTACCACTAGCACTAATGATATTATTATTTTACAGAATGGGGCAGCACTCAGTGAGGGAGGGGCACTAACACCAGGGATATCATTTTACAGAACAGGGGGACCACTAGCACTAGGGATTATATTATTTAAGCCTGGGCTGGCAATCAGAGGGAAGGGGGTTACTACTAACACCAGGGATCAAATTATTTAATGAGCCTATGATTATGCAAATGAGCCCATAATGGGCACGCAAAAGGCGCCTTGCATGCCCAATGGGCTTAGTTGCATGGGTCCCTCTGAATACTGCAAATAGCACTCCAGCACTATCCATTCTGGTGACATACTTCAGGAGCCCTGTTGGGACAGTGCAAAGTGGCTTAGTGCTGGGCCGAAATGGCCCTATATTTAGTTGAATAGCACCAGTACACCATTCCACTGAATATACTGCACCTTCGGGCTCCTGGGTAATCGCAAGACACAGTGCAAATTTTGGCACTTTGCTTTGCGTGATTTTGAATATTGGGTTCCAGGTGTTGGTGGTGGTCTGTAGTGGATGAGATTCATTTTAGAATTATCACCTGGAGTAAGCTCTGTTGGAATCCTGATGTCCTAAAGTCACTGGTACATGCCTCCATGACATCTAGACTGGGCTTTTGTAATGCTCTTTACCTCAGGCTGTCTGGAGGTTTACTGTGCCACCTGCAGCTGGTGCAGAAAGCTGCAGCTAGATTGGAGGCCAGAGTTTCTTGCTCCGAGCATATCATTCCAGTACTGCAGATGTTGTACTGGCTGCCAGTGAGGTGGCGCATCTTCTTCAAGATCGGTTTGTTGGTATACAAAGCCCTAGACGATCTAGGCCTGGGCTACCTGAAAGAGCTCCTTTGTACTTATGCTCCTGACTGCCCTCTCCGCTGTTCGGAGTTTGGTCTCCTGAGAGACCCCAAGTCCTGACTTAAACTGTCATGGATGGGACAGGGGCATGGGCGTTCGCAGTAGCAGTGCCCTTACTGTGGAACCAGCTGCCGTGGAGTTTTGGGGAGGACACCTGGGTTCAAATATCATTTCTTCTCACTGGTGTTTCCACCTTATTAATGGGGCTTCCAAACCTATGATATTTACATTTATTGTAAAAATATTTATGACTTTTTATATCATGCTGTTTATACTACTCTGCTGATGTTACATTTTTTGTTGTAAGGCGCCCAGAGCCTGTGGGACTGGACGCCAAACAAATAAACTATTACTACTACTGTTGTACTACCTAGACTCCTCCCACAACCACGGTCTGTCAGAGGGCAGTGCTAGAAACCTGGTCCCTCTGTTAGGTGCAGCTAGTAACAACCCTGCCCCCTGCTGTAGGGAGAGAGTTGTTACACTGGTAAATAAGTAAACTTTTTTGTTCCTTAGACAGCAAGCAATTGAGCATGCTATGCCAGTGTAAGTCGACTGGGGGTATGTGTTCAGGTACTTCCTGATCACAAAGAAGATTGGCTGCTGGCACCCTGTCCTGGATCTGTGTAGCCTGAACCACCACATCATACAGCTAAAGTTCAAAAAAGTTGCACTCTAAGACATGCTGAGGCGATACCCTACCCCTAACAGTGTTCTGTTTGTTTGTTCAATAATATCAGATTTAATTTATGTTGTATGAATTGGATACTTATGTAACGTGCAGCTTGTGTACAGTATGCATTAATGTTGTTAGTCGGTAATAGCTTTGGCAACACTTGTATTATAGTCAAGCCAGTGAAGCAACAGTCAAATGGGAGGACAAGGGAGAAAGTGAAAGGGATAGGGGTCAGAGAGAGAGAGAGAAAGAGGTAGGGGGAGAGAGAGAGAGGTAGGAACGGTGGGAGGGAGAGAGGAGGTTAACCATGGGGAGGTCACGTAACTTCACAGAGTTGCTCATTGTCGCTGCTGGTCAGGGAAGGCTCCCATCAGTTGCACTCCCAGAACTATCCACTCCTCTTGCAGGCACCTGGGCTCACTCTCAAACCCAGGTCCCCTGTGTGGTAGTGCAACAGACTGCCACTGGGCCACCTCCCTCAGTATTGCTTCTAAAGGAGTTTGATTACTTATGTTTCTCTCTTGTTTGCTGTCACTCTCCTGCAGCTCTTTGTTCCCACCGACTCTAAACCTGGTGCACAGAAACAGCTCTATGCGGGGCTGGCTCTGTGGCACGGAACAGTGTGGTGGGCCACTCTGGCTTGCTGTGGACCCAGGTTTGTTTTCTAAACCCATGATGGCAAGAGGGGGGGTCCATCACAGAGGACTTGGAACATTCGCCAGGACCCTCTCCTACGGGGTTGAAGGGAGAGCTATGCACTGCCCTCGCAGTTATTCCTGGAGGAGGTATGCTGGAGATATCCTTGACAGTGTGGGTGACCACCCTTCTTCAGGCACTCTCCAGGCCAGCCATGGCATGCAGGCTCATGCGTGGGAGCCAAAGCAGAAAAGAGGTGCACTCACCCAATGACAAAACATGCAGTCCAGCATACGATTACAAGCATTTTTTATTCTATCCAAGATATGACTGGTAATCTGACAACATTAATGTGCCGTTGTGTGGGAGCAAAGGCAGGAAGAAAACTGTAAAATGGGCTGGCCCAGTTGAGAGGCTCTGGGTGGTGTCATCTGTGTATGCCACCCCTGGCAGCTGACCCTCCATGCCAGCATGCCCATCACTCCATCTTGGTAAAGAAGCAACCACCTGGAGGACAAGAAGGAGTCGAGCACCCGAGGGCTGAGGAGGTAAACAGAATACTATGCATATTCTGCCAGTGATAAAATCAGAGATGAGTAATAATCACGTGGCTTATAATAACAGTCCCTGCAGTCTTCTTGTGTTTGACAACTAGTACAGTAGGGCCTGAACTAGAAAGCCAGCAATCTGATCTCTTGCCTTGAGGGTTTACTTGTCTAGATTCCAAACCAAGAGCTTGAGAGATGTCTTCCCCCACTCTGACAGAGAAGTCTAAATAAGGGCTGCTTGGACTGAAGGGGCCTCATAAACCACAGGGAGTGGGGAGTCAGCAGGTCATGGAATTTGAACCTTACTCAGACTAATGCAGTTCCTCTTCAACTCTTGACTGATAGCAAAAGTGGGCTATTTACTCTGGATGGCTTCACCATTGAAGCGTGTGAGTGTGGGGGGAGGGCAAGCATTTTAGTTAACCTCCAATAGCAGACGCTGTGCTTTAACTCATCATTGACCCTAAAAACAGAGATATACCTGTACAGCACAGTTAACCTTACTAGCAGGTGTTGCACTTTTCTGGCAGGAAACCTGTAGAACAACTCCAGTCTCACTCTGCTGCATGCTGTGAGGGACTGAGAACTGCAGGCAGCGAAGGTAAGGTCCCTACTATTTCATCTGTTTGTGATGGGGAGGGGGTGGTCTCCTGACTGATTATTCCCCTTGACCACAGAGCAGTTTACTACCCACACTGGTGGATCCGGGGTCAGTGTATAGTGAGTATACTTTACTTCAAAAGCTACTGTCTCCTGTGCTAGACCCCTTTAGTATAGCTTTGCTAATCCTTCTACGTGCTTTCATGTATCACCACTGTGGGGGAAATTTAAGGGTACATCAAATGTGTTTATTCATGAGAAGGGACTTTGGATTCAAACCTGTTCTCCTGGTTCACTGTCCCGTACTCAGACCATTAGGCAATACTGGTAGCTGCTTCCTGTGGGGACATGTTTTAACCCTTGCTGTGCCACGGACTGATATATCAGTCCAGAATTCATATACCTTCTAATTCTGTCAGCAGCCTAAGGGTTAAGGTGTGTTACACTTGCTTGCTGCAGTTGGAGTAGTGAATGAAGACTTACCTGCTGCCTCTGTACTTGGTTTTAGGCATCAGAGAATGCTGGGCTGCCCCAGCCAAAGCAAGTGTGCCTTATTAGTTTTAATTCTTTTAATTATTGTCTTATTAAAGTTGCAATAAAGGGTATCACTATGCTGGGCATTCCTTCTGATGGGACATCTTAATCTTATAAAATTACTCCCTGGGGTATGGCACAGAGATTCTGAGGCAGACAAAGAGACATGGATTGAATGGGTATGGTGACCCCTAGGATTATTTATTTATTTATTGAAATGTTTCACCAGGAGGGCACACTGAGCAACAAGTTGCTCATCTCATGGTGCGACCTGGGGGGGAGGGGTTACATAGGGCTGTGAAGGATGATCAGTTACAATAGTTTGTGGGTAGCACAAACAATACTACATTGTCAGATTGTGCAACAGCTGGAACACAAGGTATTGTACAATAAACAGTAGTGGAACATTAGGTAAATTACAATACATGTCCAAAATCATACAAAAGAACATGTAAATGTACAAAACAGTAATAATGCGATAGAACCATTTATAGTGCATGAGTGTACCAAGAGCAGGCTCGAGGTAGTACACAAGAGCTGTTGGAGTAACAAGGATGAGGTTAGGTTGTGCACACTGGTGACCCAGAAGGGCAGGTGGAGAAGAGAGGGGGAGAGGCAAGAACTGAATATGAGGAGAAGGGGTAGCCATTTCCTGATTTCCCCCTTCAGAATGTTGAGAACCCTGCCAGAGGGATTCATGGTAGGAAGACAGAAACTGGGGACAGGTATTAAGGAGGGTTAAAGCAGGAACAGCTGAGGGAAAGGTAATTGTGTAGGGCAGAGGTAAGGGAGTAATTGGAGGAGGAGGAGTGTCATATTTCAGGGGAGGGAGGGAATTCCAGATTTTAGGGATACGATAGGAGAAACCAGTCTGACCGATGAGGGTGGAGCGGCGAGGGACCATCAAGTTGCGGGCATCATTTGATCTGAGAGAGTGGGTGGGTGAGAGTGGATTAACGTTGCTGCCTCCTCTCAAAAAAAAAAACTAAAGATGTCACGAGTTGTGTTGAAAACAGAATATGCTCATGGTACAGAATAAAAGGTGTAACTGAAGCGAATTGAGTTGGGGGCCCCAACGTTGCTATCACCACTTAATAAACTAAAGATGTCAGATGTGTATTAAAAAATAAAGTGTACCTATGGTGCAGACTAACAGATGTAGATGAAGTGAGTTGGGGTCCCCGTGACTTATTGTATCTTCCTATTCGCATTCCAAAACACTACAGCCGGCCCTGGTTGCCACTTCTGAGACTAAAGTCGGCCCTGGTTTATGTATTTATTTATTGAACTGTTTCACCAGGAAGGCACACTGAGCAACAGGTTGCTCATCTCCTGGTGTGACCCTAGGGGGAAGGGGTACAATAGGGATGAGGCATTTTACATTCAAGTTACAAAGATCAACATAGCATTCAATTAATTAAGGAAGTTGTCATGAACAGTGTTGCATACATATGTAATTTGTCAGAACAATTAATAAGTGCAATGGTAACAAGTGAACAAGTGCTATCGTGAAATAAGGGGTGAAGAACAGAGAGGATGAGATGACAGACTGGAGAGCCGTGTCCCAGAGAGACCCATTCAGGATGCGGGGAACCCTGCAAGGGGACAGGGGACTGAAGCAGGGATTAGAGAGGGGGAGAGAGAGGGCAAGAGAGAGGGAGTAAGTGTGATTAACACCTAGGAGGGGAAATAAGACCTGACCCAAAAAGAGAACCCTTCAGGATGTGATTAACCCTGCAAGGGGGCAGGGAAGTTCAGGCGATTGTAAACTCTCCTTTGGTTAGGTGTTGTAGTTATAGAGGGATAGTGAGAGGGAGGGAATGAGAAATGACACCTGGGAGGGGATGAGGCCTGATCCCAGGAATCCTCCAGGATGCTGTGGACCCTGCAAGGGGACCTGGAAGACCAATGATAGGTAGATGGGGGAAGAAAAGGTGGCAAGCCTAAGCACTATAGGACCCCTTCAGGATACTGAGAACCCTGCAAGGGGAGTGTGAAGGCTAGGGAAAAAGGAGGAGAGAGAGAGAGAGAGAGAGTAGGGGAGGGGAGAAAGGTATGAGAACTAGCACCTAGGAGGGGCTAGGATCAGTAGAAGCAGTAGAGTCGATAGAGGCATTGGGTAAATTCCAAAGGGGGTGAACTGTAAGGAGCAAGATGAAGGAAATTAAGGTGGGTCATAACAGGAACAGTTGAGTGCAAGATAGTTGGAGAGGGCAGTGCTGATGGAATAGAGGGAGGGGGAGTGCCGGATTTGGGAAGGTAGAGAGTTCCATATTTTAGGGAAATTTTTGGTTGCCACTTCTGATGGTTGAGCATGTCTGGAATTAGCGTACAGCCCAGCAGTTGATTTTTTGGGGGTTGCTTCTGTGGTAGGGAGCCAAAAACTACAGGCATTTTCCCTCTACTTGTGGATGCTGTTCACCCCCTGCACCATAGCTGGGAATGGTTTAGGGAGTGGGCCAGCAAAGAAAAGAATGAAAGGGAGATAGATCTTTAAAAACTACAACAGTGGACTGGGTTTGGCTGGGGAGTGTTAAAAAGATAAACAGACGCACTGGGAGTGTGACTTTTTTTTTAAAAACAACAAATGGACTGCATTTGGAGGGAGGTGGGAACAGATGCACTGGCACTGGTTTAGGGGAGAATTTCAGGCCACCTGCAATGCTACCCTTCTCTCATATGTGGGCATACCTGCATCAGCTGCAATGCTACGCATTGCACACTGAAGAAGTGCTGTGGCAACGAGCCTTTAGACACATCTCTGCTCACAGTTCACTGACCACGGATCAGTGCTCACAGTATGCTAACACAGATTGATGTTCATAGTACACTGAAACCTGGATCACTGCTCACAGTGTTCCAACCATGGATTAGTACTCAAAGCACACTGACCAGGCATCATTCTTCACAGTACGCCGACTATGGGTCATTGCTCGCAGTACAATAACCACTGATCATATGTCAGTGCTCACAGTACACTGAAACCTGGATCAGTGCTCACAGTACACCAACTGTGGATTACTGCTCAAAGCACACTGATCATGCATCATTCCTCACAGTACACTGACCACAGATTGTTGCTCACAGTACACTGACCACGGATCAATACTCACAGTACATTAATCATGGATCAGTGCTTAGAGTACACTGACCGAGTCACTGCTCACAGTACACTGAAACCTGGATCAGTGCTCCAACCATAGATTAGTGCCCACAGCACACTGATCATGTATCAGGCCTTACAGTGCACTGAAACCTGGATCAGTGCTCACAGTACACCAACCATAGATTAGTGATCACAGCACACTGATCATGCATCAGTCCTTACAGTACATCGAGCATGGATTAGTGCTCACAGTATACTGACCACGGATGAATGCTCACAATACACTGAAACTTCCTTGTGCTCCCAGGTCACACCTGCAACAAGCTTTCAGCTTAGTGTCTCTCCTGGTTAAAAAAAAAAAACCTGGATCAGTGCCCACAGTATACCAACTCTGGATTAGTGCTCACAGCATGCTGATCATGCATCTGTCATCACAGTACACTGCGCACGGATCAGTGCTCACAGTACACTGACCACGGATGAATGCTCAGAGTACATTAACCACAGATGAATGCTCACAGTACATTGACCACAGATGAATGCTCACAGTACATTAACCACGGATCAGTGCTCACAGTACACTGAACATGGATAAATGCTCACAGTACATTAACCATGGATCAGTGCTCACAGTACACTGACCATGGATGAATGCTCAGAGTACATTAACCACAGATGAATGCTCACAGTACATTGACCACAGATGAATGCTCACAGTACATTAACCACGGATCAGTGCTCACAGTACACTGACCATGGATGAATGCTCAGAGTACATTAACCACAGATGAATGCTCACAGTACATTGACCACAGATGAATGCTCACAGTACATTAACCACGGATCAGTGCTCACAGTACACTGACCACGGAAGAATGCTCAGAGTACATTAACCACAGATGAATGCTCACAGTACATTGACCACAGATGAATGCTCACAGTACATTAACCACAGATCAGTGCTCACAGTACACTGAACATGGATAAATGCTCACAGTACATTAACCATGGATCAGTGCTCACAGTACACTGACCACGGATGAATGCTCAGAGTACATTAACCACAGATGAATGCTCACAGTACATTGACCACAGATGAATGCTCACAGTACATTAACCACGGATCAGTGCTCATAGCACACTAAAACCTGGAACAGTGCTCACAGTATACTGAGCACGGATCAGTGCTCACAATACACCTACCACGGATCAATGCTCACAGTATACTGACCACGGATCAGTGCTCACAGTACACCAACCATGAATTTGTGTCCACAGCACACTGATCATGCATCAGGCCTCACAGTACACTGAAACCTGGATCAATGCTCACAGTACACCAACCATAGATTAGTGATCACAGCACACTGATCATGGATGAATGCTCATAGTACACTAACCACGGATTTGTGCTCATAGTACACTAAAACCTGGAACAGTGCTCACAGTATACTGAGCACAGATCAGTGCTCACAATACACCTACCATGGATCAATGCTCACAGTATACTCACCACAGATCAGTGCTCACAGGACACCAACCATGAATTTGTGCCCACAGCACACTGATCATGCATCAGGCCTCACAGTACACTGAAACCTGGATCAGTGCTCACAGTACACCAACCATAGATTAGTGCTCACAGCACACTGATCATGCATCAGTCCTCACAGTACATCGAGCACGGATCAGTGCTCACAGTACACTGACCATGGATCAATACTCAAAGAACAATGACCATGGATCAATGCACACAGTACACCAACCATGGATTAGTGCTTACAGCACACTGATCATACATAAGTCCTCACAGTACACTACACACGGATCAGTGCTCACATACACTGACCACGGATCAATACTCACAGAACACTTACCACGGATCAATGCACTCAGTGCACTGATCATACATCAGTCCTCACAGTACACTGCTCATGGATCAGTGCTCAAGTACACTGACCATGTATCAATACTCACAGTACACTGACCACGGATCAATGCACACAGTGCACCAACCATGGATTAGTGCTTAGAGCACACTGATCATATATCAGTCCTCACAGTACACTGCACATGGATCAGTGCTCACAGTACACTGACCATGCATCAATGCTTATGCTCATAGTAGATTGACCACAGATCAGTGCTGAATGTAAACTGATCCTAGGACAGTGGTTTGAAAAACAATCTCTACATCACTGTGCTGTGTTTAACATAACAGATACAATTAATTCCCTTCATGTAGGTACAGTGGGAGTGGAGAGGCACCTTTCCTGTGTGAACTCCCATCAGGTCTGCATAGTCGGAGAGCCCTGTGGCCTTTCATCAGTCATGTACAGTGGGATAAGGGAAGCATCCTTGCTGTGTGGGCTCCCATCAGTCTTGTGCCGTGGGATAGGAGAGGCATCCTTGCTGTGTGGGCTCCCATCAGTCTTGTGCAGTGGGATAGGAGAGGCATCCTCACTGTGTGGGCTTCCATCAGTCATGTCCAGTGGGATAGGAGAGGCCTCCTCTCTGTGTGCACTATCATCAGTGTTGTGTAATGGGATAGAGGAGGGATTCTCACATGTGGGCTTCCATCAGTCTTGTGCAGTGGGATAGGAGAGGCATCTTTGCTGTGTGGGCTCCCATCAGTCATGGGCAGTGGGATAGGAGAAGCATCCTTCATGTGTGGACTCCCATAAGTCTTGTGCGGTGGGATAAAGGAGGCATCCTCCATGAGTGTGCTCCTGTCAGTCTTATGCGGCAGGAAAGGAGAGGCATCCTTGCTGTGTGGGCTTCCATCAGTCTTGTGCAGTGGGACAGAACAGTCATCTTCGCAGTGTGGGCTCCCATCAGGACAAAGAGCATTTAGGGACAGAGCACCTAGCTTGTTTAACAACCTCCCCACACTTCAATCTACTCCCAAAATTGGTCCATTTAAAAACCATCTTCAACAGCACCTCGCCAACCGCAGCAGCTGTGAGTGCCCCTCTTAACCCTGGTGGCCCTCTGCTTATACCTATCCTGCTATTTTAATGACAACGCCCTCTTGGGCTGCTATTCTGTGTCACCACTGGGTCCACAGTCATCTGCAATGTTTCCCACACCATAACCTGGAAAATCACCACTATTATCCCATCTAAAGTCAACCTCCTCGACTGCTCTTTCTTCTTCTTTTCTTCCTCCACCTATTGGCCTGTTATGCCTCATAACTCATCACTATTCTAGTTTGCTTCTAACTAGCTTTCTCTGCCTGTACACCTGCCCTCCACCAACTTCTGGTTACCTTTTTAACCCTAACACTTAATATCAGTATTATTGTGTATTTTCAACCCTAGCACTTAATACTGTATCTGTATTATATGTACTAGGTTTATTTTCAAATGTCTCCTGGGTTTATTGTACCTCACCCAGCCTGCTTATTTGTACCCAGTGTACTCGTGCCTGTTACTCCCTCCTCTGTATAATTCCTTGTTGATGTGGAGCCTTTGTAAAAGAGCCCCTGGCTCAAAGGTCTTAATTCCAAGATTCAATAAATAAATAAAATAAATCAGTCTTGTGCAGTGGAACAGAACAGGCATTCTCGCAGTGTGGGCTCCCATTAGTCTTGTGCAGTGGGACAGAACAGACATGCTCGTGGTGTGGCCTCCCATCAATCTTGTGCAGTGGGACAGGACAGGCATCTTCGCTGTGTGGGTCCCCATCAGTCTTGTCTACTGGGACAGGAGAGGCATCCTTGCAGTGTGGGCTCCTGACAGTCTTGTGTAGTGGAACAGGAGAGGCATCCTCGCAGTGTGGGCTCCCATCAGTTTGGTGTAGTGGGATAGGAGAGGCATCCTCGTGGTGTGCACTCCCATCAGTCAAGTTTATTGGGATAGAAGAGGCACCCTTGCTGTGTTGACTTCCATTAGTCTTGTGCAGTGGGATGGGACAGACATACTCTCTGTGTAGGCTCCCATCAGTCTTCTGCAGCAGGATAGGAGAGGCATTTTTGCTGTGTGGGCTCCCATCACTCTTGTACAGTGGAATAGAAGAGAAATGCTCACTTTGTGGGCTCCCATCAGTCTTGTGCACTGGGACAGGAGAGGAATCCTTGCTGTGTGGGCTCTCCTCATGCCTGTGAAGTGGGACAGGAGAAGCATCCTTGTTGTGTGGGCTACCATCAGTCGTGAGCAGTGGGATAGGAGAGATATCCTCACTGTGCAAGCTCCCATCACTCTTGTGCAGTGGGATAGGAGAGGCACCCTCGCTGTGTGTGCTCCCATCACTCTTGTACAGTGGGACAGAAGATGAATCCTTGCTGTGTGGACTCCCATTTAGGGAGGCAGTAATAGTGTAATGGTTAAGGGCACTGAGCTAGAAACCTGGAGACCTGGGTTTGAATCCCATCAGCCCACACTTTCCTACTGTGTGACCCTGAGCAAGTCACTTAACTTCCTTGTGCTCCCAGGTCGCACCTGGAAACAAGCTTCGGCTTAGTGTGCCTCTCCTGGTTAAACAATTTCCCCTTCCATTGCTCTTGTGCAGTGGTATAGAAGATGAATCCTCACTGTGTGGGCTCCCATCACTCTTGTGCACAGGGAGGGCTCCCATCACTCTTGTGCAATGGGATAGAAGATGAATCTTCTCTGTGTGGACTCCCATCACTCTTGTGCAGTGGGATAGGAGCGGTATCCTCACTGTATGGGCTCACATCCATGTTATAATGCACGCAGACAATACAGTGCTATATTGTAAAATAGGAGCGGACCCAGAAGAAAAATTACAGCCAGTTTACTGGAGCTTAAAAGACTGGTTTGCAGAACATAAAATTCTGCTAAACGAGAAGAAAAGTAAGACCACGGTTTCTGGAACAAGGCAAAGATTAAAAGAAAGCACAATGAAGATAGTCGGGGGGGGGGAATGATGTAAAATTGGAAGGGGTGTCAACTTTTAATTATTTGGGAGTATTACTAGACAACACATTATCTTTAAATGAACACATTAGTAAAGTGACAAAAAAAGCAGATAGTAAATTGTGTCACCTATACAGAAACATAAACAGCCTGTCTGCACAAGCAAAAAGAACAATAGTAAACCAGGTGTTATTACCAGCTTTAGAGTACAACTCAGTATTATTATTGAATGTATCAGATTTATTGTTACAAAGATATACAGTTACATTTAACAACATTTTAAGATTTGCAACTGGATGTGGGAAACAGAAACATCATTGTAACTTATACCAAAATTGTGGGGGTTATGCCACCTGGCCAGAGAATATTACAGCAATATTGATGTCTATGCACAAAATTATGAGATCAGAAACTCCAGTAGTACTACATGATACATTTAAATGAAATCATAAACAAGGCTACTATGAGCAACATCAACAAAGCATTATCAAGAAAACATGACCAATACAAAGATTTCTGAATGTTCGATGACCAACTATGATCCTAAATATTAAATAACTTAATAACAAGGAGAATACAAGTGGACACAAAGAAAAATATATTCAAAAACAGTGTGAGAAATCATTTGGAGACCCAGTTAGTTTGCTGCTGTTATGATATCGCTTGATGATTGTAGACTAACATTCTAGATTTACATGTAGACCAAATGTGCATACTGTAAATACTGTACGTAAGTGTACTGTGACTATTTGTATACTGTTTATTTTATTATATTTTAAATAGGTTTGTTATGTATTAGAAAGTTTTGTATTCCAATTGTCTTTCGCCTTCCCCAGGCGTGGCAGAAAACGGGTCTTTGACCCAGTCCACTTTCCTGATAAATCAAATCAATAAATAAGAGAAACGTCAGTCATGTGCAGTGGAATAGGAGAGACATACTCACAGTGCTGGCTCCCGTCAGTCTTGTGCAGTGGGACAGGAGAGGCATCCTCACTGTGTGGGCTTCCATCAGTCTTCTGCAGCGGGATAGGAGTGGCATATTGGCTGCGGGAGCTTCCATCAAGCCTGTGCAGTGGGAAAGAAGTGGTACCCTCACTGTCTGGGTGCCCATCTGTCCTTTGCAGTAGGATGGGAGAGGTGCTGTCACTGTATGTTTCTCATCTGTCCTGTACATATGAAGAGGTGCCTTCAGTATTAGGGCCCCATCAGTCCTGAGCAATAGGCAGAAGAGTTGCCCTTTCTGTCTGGGCTCCCATGAGGCCTGCATTGTGGAGAGGAAAGTTGCCCTCACTGTCTAGCCTCCCTTCAGGCCTGCGCAGTGGAGATGAGATTTGCACTTGCTGGCTGGGCTTTCATAAGACTTGTGCAATGGAGAGAAGAGTTGCACTTGCTGTGTGGACTTCCATCAGACCTGCACAGTAGGAGTAGTGGTGCCCTCAGTGTGTGGGCCCCCATCAGGACTGTGCAATGTATAGGAGAGGCACGCTCACTGTGTGGCCTCCCATCAGACTTGGTCAGTGGAGAGAAGGTCAGGAGCCATCACTATCAATGCTTCCTTCCTGCAGTGGAGAGGAAAATTGCCCTCACTGTATGGGTTCCAATCAGGCCTGTGTAGTGGAGAGCAGAGGTGCCTTCACTTTCAGTGCTCCCATGAGGCCAGTGCAGTGTAGAGGAGAGTCACCCTCACTGTGTCTGCTTCCAACAGACCTGCACAGTGGGGAAGAGAGTTGCCCTCACTGTTTTGGCTCCCATTAGACCTGCACACTGGGAAGGAGTTTCCCTTGCTGCCTGGGCTCTCTTCAGCCCTGCAGAGTGGGAGAGCAGAGTCATCCTTGCTGTGTGGGCTCTCATCAGCCCTGCACAATTGGAGAGCAGAATCGCCCTTGCTGTCTGGGCTCTCTTCAGCCCTGCACAGTGGGAGAGCAGAGTCGACCTGCTGCCTGGGTTCTCATCAGCCCTGCACAATGGGACAGCAGAGTCACCCTTGCTGTCTGGGCTGTCATCAGCTCTGCACAGTAGGGGAGCAGACTCATCCTGGCTGTGTGGGTTCTCATCAGCCCTGCACAGTGGAAGAGTACAGGGAGATACAGATGGAAACCAGCTGAATCTGATACAGATGAAACTGTTGGTTGAATTCTTTAGCGAATGGGGAAATTTAGCCAGGACATGGGGAAAGGCCCTGTCTCTTTTCGAGAAGTGCTGTGGGATCTTTACTGTCCACCTGAACAACCACAAGAATAGGCAGACAGGACCGCATCTGAAAGACGGCACATCAGGAGTACAGCACCCCCCATGCTGCACTACAGTATCAATAGTGGGATTTAAATTGAGTTCTTGCTATGGGGCTAGAACACACAACCTTCTGATCTTCCAGACTCAGAGGTGAGTGTGCAACCAGTTGAGCCACTGACAGTTGTACCTAAAGGCAATGCTGTACAATTTTTTGTGTGTTGCACTGTCTTTCTGCCTGTACATCAAGACTGCTCAGCTGTAATGTACTTTACATTTACGGTGATGTCTGTTATTTGTTATTACTATTGCACCTTATGGTATGTTATCTTCAATTGCACATCTTGTATTCTTTACTCCCCCACCCCGTGGAACACATCTGGAAGTGAGCTGTTACCAACTCAGCGTGTCTTTCCTGGCAAAACTTTAAAAATAAATAAATATTCCAGAAGGCAGTTGTTTTTACTGTGCTCTGGGTTGAGGTGTTGCACTGAACCACCTCCTGCCCCCACCCCAACTGTTCAGTATGCTCAACTGCTGCTGTGCACACACTTCCTGCCTCTTTAAGACTGTGGGTCCTGACCTTTGCAGTACATTCCATCTCTGGGTGTTTACATAACCATGCAGAATCAGAATAAACAGGGCTCTCTATAGTTTATCTGTTTGCAATGAACACTGAAGGCAAGTGGGAGTAACCCCCCCCCCCACAAGGCTGAAAATAGGCAGAACTGTCAAGCCTCCTTTCCCAGTCAATGAAAACTAAATAAATAAATATTATTTATTTATTTAAAATTTGGTGACTGGTAGGCCCACTGAGCCCCAGCTTTCAGGGCCACCCGATAATCCATACATATTTTCATACAGAGAAAGACTTGGGTTACAGAGTAGTTTCATGTGTGTGAGCAGATTACAGCCATAGTTATCATCATGCATCAGTCCTTACAAATATGTTGGCAGTAGAATTAACAAAAGGTGCAGAAGAAATGTCATTTTACATGGTAAACTCATTGTTTACTACTGGCATGGTTCAGTGGAAAGTTAGCTGTGGTACTATCCCTAGAGGGAAGCACTGTGGAACCTGATAAGGTGTTTGGAGGATCTGGATAATAGGAGGATAGAAGCAAGCGGGAGGGATCATGAGCCGTGGCAATGACAAGTGCTAGTATCAGACATATAGGCTTTGAGTCTGGTGCGGAAGTTCACCAGTGAGGAGGCTTTCTGCACTAGGGGTGGGAGTTTGTTCCACAGGGAGGGGGCTGAGTAGAGAAACGACCTGCCGCCACCGTTAGTCTGACTCTGGGAACTTCAAGCGAATTAATGCGTCCAGATGTCTGTAGGCTCCTGGGGTTATGTTTGAGTGTGATAGTTCCAGCGATGCTGGGTGAAGCTGAAGGGCTGAGTAGCTTGGAGGTCAAGCAGAGCAGGGGGTAGTGGAGATGAGAGGTCAGTGAGGGCCAGCGTAGCTGACCAAGGGCCACAGTGGTGCCTTCATGAGTGCAACTGGTAGCAAACCGGGCTACCTTGTTATACAGGATTTGCATCTTGGTGACCTCCTGCTTGGCCGTGCCCTGTAAGATTGGGGCAGCTTAAGTTAGGGTGGGGAGGAGGACACTTGTGGCGATTGAGGTCCTGGCCTCAGGGATGAGCTGGTCTTTTAGTCGGTACAGAGTACCAAGTTTGCTGTGTATGGTCTTTTTTGCAGTACAGTACTGGGAGTAAATGCCTGATAAGGAGTAGATTAATACCACCCAGACTGTCTGAAGGTGTGAGAATTATCAATGCCAGAGTAGTAATGTAGGTACAGGAAAAAAAACACATTACTCAAAGTGAAACACTAATTAAGCTTTTTATAATTCAGAATAATCCACACATATTTGTGAATAACCAGTGGTTTATTCACAGAAAAGTAGGCATTGTTCATGATTATAACAGCAGAACAGTGTCAGAATGTACAACGGTTAGGGAATTTTTAGAGGGAAACACATACCCAAATAACTATGTAGCGGACCACCCAGGGCCCTCAGGGTTCCTTTCCAAACCCTCTGAGGAGGCTGGACTTGGTTGCCTAAACATGTGCTACACTAGGTACTCAGGCAAAAAAGTGGTGCGATGCCTACACTGGGGTAACAGTATGGGGTACCTGAATGCTGACACAAGGCTCTTACCCCCCAGGAAACTGTGCATAACCTACCCACACAGTCCTGCCCAGAACAACTGACACTGTAACAGCAATGGCAACCCCCAAACCAAGAACTGCCATTCAAACAAATAATGTATTTAAAAAGGAGGGTAGCCAGCCCATCAGTGCAGCAGTTGGATTTCCACTTGCGACGCCAGGCGACCCAGGTTTGGGAGTGGACCCGAGTTGCTGTAGGGTCAGCCAGGGGAGAAGGCTTGAGCATCCGACAACTGCTCACCTTCTCCAGGGGGGAGTGTGGGGATGTGGTCCGGCATCTGCTGACCCCCGGTGGAGACCAGAGGTATAACAGTGCATTGACCAATTAACTGGGGAGCATGGCGGACGTCACAGCACACCATGCTCCCAAGGAGAAAACGGAAACATTTCTCCTCCGCTCGACTGGATGACGGCCATCTGGTCCCTCCGCTGCCCTGAGTGCCCTGGTCGGGCCCCCAGAAAGATCACCTCAGCAGTACCCAAGGGGCCAAGTAGTTGCGCTGGCCAGCTCATACTGGTGCCTTTCTCCTCGGAGGAGGAGAACCCATCCGGTGAAGGGATACACCAGGTTACCCCTAGGGTGGCTGTCATCTAAGGTGGTGGTGGCTGGTGGCAATAGGTGGGGATATGAGCGAGCGGTTGGAGAAACAGACCATTGATGTCCCAAAGGAGAGGCTGACGGGGGAGATATGGGGAAGGAGTAAAATAGTGAACACAAAAAAAAAAGGAGGGTATGGAAAAAACAAGAGGACAGTAGAAAAGAATGGGAGCAATGAGGCAGCAGTGAAATCTTTATACTCTGTGTAAAACAACAATTACCGGATACAATCTACCCACCTTCTGGCAGTGCTGTAATCCCCAAATAGATGTACCTGACTTAACCCCCCCCCCCTCCATACCATGAGCAAGAGCTCTCTTTTTTTTTTGCAGTTGGCACCTCACAGGAGATGCAGTCGCTGCTAGCAGGGTGGAGCTTGGTGATGCGCTTTAACTTGCAGGCAAAACACACTTTAGAACACAAATTGTTGCTGTAGGAGGGGTGTTACCAGTAGGAAGAAGGAGGTAATATTACCCCTGTACAAATCACTGGCAAGACCCCCACCTCAAGTACTGTGTCCAGTTCTGGAGGACTCACCTCTGGAAGGACATTGATAAGGTTGAGGTGGTACAAAAGCAGGCTACCAAAATGGTGCAGGGCCTGTATCAAAAGCTCTACGAGGAGAAACTCAAGGAACTGAATATGTATTCCCTGGAGGAGAGGAGGGAAAGGGGGATATGGTAGAAACATTCAAATACCTAACAGGTATTAATAAGGTACAGGAAGGTAGCATTTTCCATAGAGAAAGAAGCTCAAGGACAAGGGGTCATGCTATGAAGTTGGGGGGGGAGGCTCAGAGGAAATGTGAGGAGATACTTATTCACAGAAAGGGTGATGGATGCCTGGAACAGCCTTCCAGCAGAGGTGGTAGCTGCCAAAATGATGACGGGAGTCAAGCATGCATGGGACAGATACAGCGGGACCTTGGCAGTAAGGCAAGGGGAGGAGATGACTGGAGATCGAGTGGGGTCTGTGTTGGCACAGTAGGCAGGAAAAACTGGACAGACTAGGTAGGCCAAGATGTCTTTATCTGCTGACAGCTTCTATGCTTCTGTGTAATGAAACTGTAAACTGCAGAAAATGGGCCCCTTTGTGTAATCCACACACAATTGGGTGACTGGAATGCCTCCACAGGTCTTCTGCCTGGGACGATCAAAGTGGTAAAGTCCCACCCAGGGCTTCTCCCTCAGTGCTAACACAGTCACAACTTTCCCTTGTTGTGAGCCTGAAACCTTGATGTTTACTTATCATTTTTAGCTTCACAGATACCGCTGGTGTCTGTCGATGGAACAGGCGAGGTGGCTGAACGTGCTTCGGGTTGGACAGCAGGCTTCCCCGGGTCATATGCTGTTCACTCACTGGTCTCTGTTCTCTCACGGTCACTCTAGTGTTGCAGGTGCAGGGGGTCCAGGGACCATGAAGCAGGCAGTTGTCTCCTCGGTTGGTTGATCTTCAAAGGAACTCATACCCCAGAGGGGAAAGTCACCAGGAGAACAGGAAAACCCCAGCTCCAATCCTCACCTTCAGACTGGTAATTCTAATAAAAACTGTTGTTTTCTTCATAAAGGAGTCCATCCCTGGGATCTCGGGCTTCTTTAGCCTTCCAGACCTGCAGTGCCTGACAGACAGTAGTTCACTGGTTCACAGCTCCTATCTCCCTCTGTCACAGGCAGAACTGGCCTGAATCCCTGGGAACATCCCCTTTTATAGCAGATGAATCTTGATGCTCTCTTGTTCCTGGGCAGACAGTCTTTAGAATGTTGGCCCAGACATGCTGGGCTTGCATGCAGGCTGAGAAGCAGTGCAGGTACATGACTGGCTGAAATTCATGGTAATTTTAGGTGCTGACCTCTGACCCCTCCTGCAGTCTTTGCAGGAGTCAGAGGGCTGAGGAAATACATGGGCGCCATCATGTTTATGTTTTTAGTCACTCTTTAGCAGCTTGTTGCTCTTTCTTTATTCCCTCTGGGGCTGGCTTAATGTTGCCCTGGCCCCACTGCCGGTCGTCGGGCCAAGGAGGTTGCTTGTTTACTTGGGCCCTTAGCTCGTTCTGCCATCAGAGGCTTCACTGCAGGAGGTGACCTTTGAGCGACTGTCCCAGGTTGATCCACACATATGCATGTGTCTTTTTTCTGTTTTCAGCCTGCTGCCTGCCCTGGGCCAGGAAACACTTTGTTGTGCAGCTGAAGGCACTTTTCATCTGCACTCCCAGACCCACTGCCTCTCCTGAAGCTGGGACCCTTGAGGGCGCACAGCTCAGTTTTCAAACTGAAGCGCTGGCTCTGTTTTGGTGCTGGCACACATGCATGGCAGGACTCTCTGTAGCCACTGCAGCTATCTCTGCTTCCCAACTCGCTGCCTTCCTGGGGCTGGGGAACCATCACTCATGCCCAACGGTGCTGTCTTTATCTGGTCTCTGCCCCATTGGCAGCCTAGGGGCCAAAAGCACGGGCACTGATGGGTGCCTTCTGTCACGAGGATGTTGCATAGAGTCCTGGCTCAGATCCCGCCAGGGCTCCTGACTGCAAACCTGCCAGTTCCCCTATGGCTGCCCTATGGGACCTGAGGGCAAAGAAATGAGGGGGCATGGAGGATAACGGAGGCAAATACAGGTAAGCCCCCAGAAATGCCAGGGTGCTTAAAACTATATACTGCAGTTCTCCCAACAGTAAAGCAAAATGTAATATTAATAGTTTTTCAAATATATACTTTGTTGCTTGGTTTCTGTTTGCACATTAAGTACAAAAACAGTTTAAAAGCAGGCTGCATTTTTCCCTCAATGTCCACCAGCCACAGTACTTGTAAATTAATGCTGCTTCACTGATAGAAATTTGGAGGGGGTGCAAAATGCATTGGCTGCCCCCCTAGATACAAAAGTGAGGAGTCTGTTGACCCCCCTGGCTTCTCCATGTGTGTGTGTGTGTGTGTGTGCGTGTCCTCAATCACTTAGGCATGAGAAATCACACCTCCCTGTATCCGCACTATATTTGTATAAAGTAAAAATTCCACTTATCCATGAAGTACTGCAGACACGCACACAATACCACCAGCTTCAGCAGCACTAGGTGAGTGCACTGATTCTCACATGCCAAAACATATAAGCAGGCAGTTCATTGAAGTTGGGGGACTGGTTACAAATGGCACACCCTGAAAAATGTTTCACTTGACACTTGTATGTCTTCCAAAGATTTATTTTATTTGTACTTGCACACACCAAAAAATGTTTACAGTGGTATTTCACCTCCTTGTCATCTGTACCACTTAGAGGGCACTCATGAACGTGCGCACATTTTTCAGATATGTAGGCGAAAAGAGAAAGACTAGGGGAGTGTCATCGAGGCATAGGTCAGGAAGCATAGGAAAGCCAGGAGCAGTTTCAAAATTCGCAAATATCATTTTATTTTTCTCAATAACAGCAAAATAATAAAAATGTGTTTAATGTAACTATTTACAAAGGCAGTACAGAGAAAACAGCCCTCCTTCTGAGTGGTTCTTCTCAGTTTCAAATCTCAGTCTCTCTCGCGTAAAATATTGCTGCTCTTTTTATAAAAAGTCTGTGCAGGGAGCTCGTTAAGGAGATAGAGTTTTTTCACAGAATGTTCTTGTCAGTTTCCAATGTTGTTGCAGGTGCAACAAAAAGAACATAATGACTCAGAACTGATTTTTTGTTGACAGCTCTGTAAAGTTTGCACACCAGCATCTCAGTTTAACCCCTTGAGTTCCAAATAGTTTTTTTGCAATCATTTCAACAGTATAACTATATACAGTTTTAAACATAGGGATATCAGTTTCACATTCAGTTTTACACAGAGATTCACATATATTTTTTATAACTGCAGATATGCAAGGGGGAAGAAAAGACAGAAATAGCAAGGGAAGGCAGAGAGATAGCGAGAGGCAGAGAATTGCAAAACCATCAGAGTGATTAGTTCCTAGGTCTCACAAGAAAATTTGGTTGCGCAACCAGGCAGAGAAGAGACAAAAAGGAGAGGATAGAACAGACCCTTGCATTTAAACTCTTTCTGCATAACAAATGGGGCAGGGCCTTATTCAACCCTGTCACAGGGAGAGATAGTAAGGCTTAGAAGGAAAGGAGGGGAATGTATGGAAAGGGACTAAGAAAAAGTGGATATCCTGAACAAATACTTTTGTTCCATGTTCACAGAGGAAGGGGAAGATGAGGGACCAAAGATAAGTGCCAAGAAGGAAGGGAGGTAGATACTCATCCATTTAGAGAGGAGAGAGTCTTGAAGGAACTCACAAATCTGAAAGTGGACAAAACAATGGGGCCAGACGGGGTGCATCCAAGGATATTTAGTGAGCTCAGAAAGGTGTTGGCTGCACCTCTGACAACCCTGTTTAACCACTCACTGGAGATGCGAGTGGTTCTGGAAGACTGGAGGAGGGCAGATGTAGTTCTACTTTACAAAAGTGGGAGCAGGGATGAGGCTGGCAATTACAGGCCAGACAGCCTGATTTTGGTAGTGGGGAAGTTAATAGAATCCCTCCTCAAAGAAGGGATGGTGGGATATCTTGAATCCAGTTGCTTACAGAACCCAGAGCAGCATAAATTCTTGGGGGGAGATTATGTCAAACAAATCTGATTGATTGCTTTGACTAGGTGACCAGGGAAGCAGATTGGGGTAGAGTGGTGGATGTGGCCTATCTAGATTTTAATAAGGCCTTCAACACCGTTCCACATAGGAGACTTGTAAACAAGCTGGGCAGCATAGGAGTGGGACCAAAGGTAGTAAATTGGGTACTGAATTGATGAGAGGACAGGAGACAGAGCGTGGTGGTAAATGGAGTTCACTCTGAGGAGGGGAGGGTGACCAGCAGGGTGCCGCAAGGATCAGTACTGGTCCTTGTCCTCTTTAATGTCATTACTGGCAACATTGCAAAGGGGCTAGAAGGGAAGGTATGCCTTTTTGCGGATGACACTAAAATCTGCAATAAGGTAGACACTCCAGGTGTGTGTGTGTGTGTGAGTGAGGTAACAAAAAAGCTAAGACAGCGCCTCTGAGTATTCTACCGCATAAGACACCTACTCACTCTAGAAGCTATAAAGAGGCTGGTTCAAACAACCTTTCTTCCCTTGATTGACTATGCCGACTTCCTATATAGTCACTCCCCTCAGCATGTGCTCCAAAAGCTAGATACACTCTATCACCATGCCTTGAGATTTGTACTTGGCCTGCCTGTGCAGTCTCACCGCTGCTTGCTGTACCAAGGACTAGACTGGCCATCCCTCCCTTTGCAGAGGAGAAGAAATGCCCTCCTGTGGCTCTTCCGGGCTATGACCAACAAACTACCACCTTGTATCTGCAACTTGTTCAAGTGTTCTAAAGGTGCCTATAGCCTAAGGAACTCCTCCCTTGTCCTACTTAAAACACCAAGGTTCAGAACATGTCTTGGCTCAATGGCCATTAGCTCCTATCTACCACTGCTCTGGAATAACATACAAAAAGCTTATAAACTCTCCCTGCTGCCTAGCCCCTACATATTCAGACAACTGCTTTATAGATGCCTGAAAACAGCGTGTGACTGCTTCAGGTAAGCTCTACTCTCCCAAAATGTTAAACCCCCAGCCCCCGGGTATATCCTGGCCTTCTTATTCCCCCTGTTGGCTGACCTCCTAACTAAAGTAACTACTCCCCTTCTTGAGTTTCCTCCCTCTTTCCCCAAATTTTCATTGGGAACCTTCCTCACAGTAGGCTGCTCTCTTCTCTCTCCCTTTGTGTATTGTCTTCCCAGTTCCCCTACCCTCCACTGTGTCCTCATCCTATCCTTCCTATGTGCTACACAGATCTCTACCAGTACACGCTGAAATGACTATGTATGTATGCGTGTAGGTTTGTAATTGACTTTGTAAGTTTGCTCCAACTTCTACTGACAGTGTATTCTTCTACATGCTATAATGATCTCTGGTTTACTATGTTAAGTCGTAGCACTGAAATTGTTTTTGTCCTATGTGTCCAAGACCATCTTGAAAATGAGCTTGCTCAATGATGTAATTGCCTGGTTAAATAAAGTTTAATTGATTGATTGATTGTGTGTGGAAAAATGATTAGAGATCTAAGAAAGTTAGAGGAGTAGTCAAGGGTGTAGCAGCTGAGTTTCAATGTGAAGAAGTGCAAAATCTTGCACTTGGGGTGCAGAAACCCAGGGGTGGAGTACAAAATGGAGGTGTAGTGTTAACGACCACCAAGCAGGAAAGATACCTGGGGGGGGGGAGTCAGTGTATCTGATAGCCCAAAGGTCGTCAGACAGTGTGACAGAGCACTGGGGAGAGCTGGTGGGGTGCTAGGGTGCATAGGGTGCTAGGGTGCATAGGGAGAGGTATTACCAGCAGAAAGAGAGAGGAGGTGTTACTGCTGTATAGATCACTGCTGAGTCCTCACCTGGAGTACTGTGTCCCGTTCTAGAGACCACATCTCTGGAAGGACATAGACAGAGTTGAGGCGGTCCAGAGGAGGGCAACTAAAATGGTACAGGATCTGCATCAAAAGCCCTATGAGGAGAGACTAAAGGGCCTAAATATGTACACCCTGGAGGAAAGAAGAGAAAGGGGGGATAAGATAGAAATCTTCAGATACCTCACGGGTATAAATAAGATTCAAGAGGAAAGTATTTTTCAGAAAAAAGATGCTCAAGAACAGGGGGACATGGAATGAAGCTCGAGGGAGGTAGATTCAGGAGAGATGTGAGAAAGTTCTTCTTCACAGAAAGAGTGGTGGATGCCTGGAATGGCCTCCCAGTGGAGGTGGTGGGGACAAAAGCAGTAACAGGATTCAAGAAGGCATGGGACAGGCATAAGGGAACCTTAGTGGAAAGGCAAGGGGGGGGAGATCAAGTAGGGTCTGCGGTGTTACAGTAGGTAAGGTAAATGAGCAGACTAGGTGGGCCAAGCAGTCTTTACCTGCTGTCAGATTCTGTGCTCTACGTTTCTGTGTTGTGAAGTTTTTCTTAGCCAAAGAAGTTCTGGTGAAGTTACCAACTTTGCCTTCGCAGAGCAATTCACAAAACTTTTTCCATAAGCTTGGAAATGCACCTAGTAACTTCGCTGGTAACTTTGCCATTAAGGCAGTTAGGTGAAGTCTGTTCAGAGTGAGGTTACTGGTGCTAAGTCACATGCAGGGGTGTAGCCAGGAATTTCAGATCTGCACACCAAGTGGACTCACTGCTATCCCCCCCCCCCACCGGGGTGAAGCCAGACAATATACAAATGTACACCGGGACTGTGTTTGTTGCCTCATTTGGCACAATAAATACAACTTTTGTATCTCATGACAGTGGCTGTTGCCATGCATGGGTAAATACAAATGCCATGCATTGTTCCCTAAGACACCCACATACCAGCCCAGAGCCTGTAAAGTTGTATTGTCCTTGGGATGCAAAGACAGTATTAGTGACCAGTCCTTCTAGTTTCAATTCCTATGAATTAAATTACAGAAAGGTTCAGCATTTTCTTTGTTAGCTTTCATGAAAAAAGGAAGCAGTTCAGAGCCTATTTGCTAGCCCCCCTTAAATAAAATTGCACACCATGGAGTACTTGGAGTATGCCTGGCTACACCCATGGTCACATGGAAACAACTCTTGCAGGTCACATGCTACTGCTCTGTGTACTGGCTTATCCTTTTTTCCCTTCTTTTTTAAAACACCACAGAGATTAATAAAACAACACAATGCACACAACAGGGGTAACAGTGGTAAACAAATTATTAACACCACCTCCCCCTAGAGAATTAGGGAACTGAAATGTGATCTGAAAATGTACTACTAAAACCAACCCAAAAAGTTTTTTTCTTTTTTTAAACACCACAGGTATTGAAGTGATGAGTAGTTTAATATTAAGTAGAACAAAATGTGACAGAACACTGTTACGTTAATGGAGAACTGTCATCAACAGGATTTCTTAATGTCTGAAAGCCCATAAAAAGCTAATTTGATTGAGCAATTGTGTTGATCTGTGAATCTTTGCAGTTCAGAGCTGTTCATGTGTAAATCACCCTGTAATTAAGGGCTGGTGGCAGCCAAATGTTTTGGGCTCCTGACAGGAAATGATGTCACCAAGGGTCTAGGTCTTCCTTTGACTGTATTTAATTCAACAGGTTAAGTAGGAAATAAACTGTTTTATTATGTGTGTTTTAAGGTGTTATTATAGCACTTTCTACATCTATAATAATTGTTTTGTATGTGCATTGAAACTAGTGACTTATCACCTTTCCATTTCAAACTGTTAGTAAACATAATCCATCTTCAGAATTGCTTTTATCTCTAGTCTATACTGTCAGTGCCAGCTGATCATCAAAAACTACACATCTCAAGGCTGGCTCTGTGGTGCCAACAGGTATTGAGGCCCCATATCAGGATTTCTAAACCCTGGCTGTGTTCATGTCCGTACAGATTTCTGGGACTGCCACAGCACCAACTTCTGTCTCTTTCCACTCCCTCTCTTGCAGCCTTTTCTCTTACAATTTCAGGTGTGAACTCAGGTCTACAAGATACAAATGTGACTACGTACCTACTGGCCTGGCAAAATGGGTCCAGCCTTGAAATGTGTGGCTTTTGATTATAAGCTGGCAGTACAGTTGTGAACAAACTTTGTTCAGCCATCAGAATAGGTTTTGAGCATGTGTTAAGATTCTAAAATATTATACTCTTTCTATCTCAATTTGACTTGAAAAGACAAAATAGGACACAATTACTTGTTTATTAATGGCAAAAACACATAGATGGACAACATTGTTAAAACATGCATAACCTAAAATGCATTATTAAAATATAGAATAATATATGAGTGGGTGTGTGTAACCAGAATGTTACACAAACCCGAGGTGTGGGATGCAACATAAACCCCGAGGGGTTTGTAAAAACATCACACACCGAGTGTGTGTGTAAAATTCTGGTTTTTACACACACGGGGCGTGCGCACACACACACATACATTATTCTATTTAGCTAATGGTGATATTTTTTCCCTTTCAGCACAGTTCAGTTAGTGCAGCACTTCTGTCAGAGATACAGACACACACACACACACACACACACACACACACACACAGCCTGTCTCTCCCTTTTGTTTTTTTCTTTTCTTTTTATTACAGCGGTAATGATGTTCTGGAAAGTCGCAGTCCATCAGCACTGCTGCATAGTGTAAGACACGCTCTAAGGGTATGAGCAGCAGGATCAACCAGATTGATTTTTTTAATTTTCAAGGCAGGATCAACTAGGTAGATATTTAAAAATATTTAAAATCTTACTTGTCTTAATGGTGTGTGGCAAAGCTTAAGTGCTGGTACCGGTGCTTGGTAATGGAGCCACCATGGCAAGATGTTGAGCCTGCCCACAGTGAAATTACACACCAGTTAGATTTCTGTGGTGATGCATGATTGACAGGTGTTGATTACAACTGCCTGGTTGTAGCCACAAATATCAACCGGGAGGTTGTAACTGGAGGTAAATGTGTCTTTATCTATATGTAAAAAATGATCACCATTAATTAGAGAGTATTTTTTTTTCATTTGTAATTATGGTATTTTCAATTTTTTTCTTCCACCCCGGGTCGGCATACACATGTGTGTATGCATGCACCAGGATCCGGTGGCCCCAGTCAGCCCCTCCTCAGACTTGCTTCACCAGTCCAACAGCCTCTGCTGCCCAGCAGACTGCCACCCAGTGGGAGGGGGACTTCGGCGGAGTGGGCATCCACCCCTTTGAAGGGAAGAGCCACAGCTAGATCCCGCTCCAACCCTACCCCATGAAGCCGGCTCCTCGGTGACCCAAGTTCATTCCCAAACCCAGGTCGCCAGGGTAGGGCGAGATAAGGCGCCAGTAACTCAGCCCTCTGCGCCACCAGGCTGGCCGCTATTAAAGAGTATTTTACTTCTTTTGATAAAGTTAAAATTATAGCAGTTTCTTACTGAAATACTTTGGATGGAATGGGATTTTCTACCGTGACAATGCCAGCATTCTATTGCATTATTAGGAGGCAGTATAGCATAGCGGTTAAGGGCACTGCGCTACAATCCTGTACTGACATGAACACAGCCAAGGCTTAGAAATCCTGATATGGAGCCCCAATACCTCTTGGCACCACAGAGCCAGCCTTGAGCTGTGTTGTTTTTGATGATCAGCTGACACTGGCAGTATAGCCTAGAGATTAAAGCAATTCTGAAGATGGATTATTTTTACTAACAGTTTGAAATGTAAAGGTGATAACTCACTAGTTTCAATGCACATACAAAACAATTATTATAGACACTTAATAAAACAGTCTATTTCCTATTTAACCTGTTGGATTAAATACAGTCAAAGGAGAACCTAGACCCCTCCACCCCCAGGACACATCTGGAATCGAGCAGTAGTCTGCACAGCATGCCTTCCTGGTAAAACCTTTCAATAAATAAATAAAAAAATAAGCTTGAAGAAGCTAAATGCGTGCGCACATGGACAGTTTAGGTGGGCGTAGGCCCTTACCTGCTCTCAACATCTATGTACTGTTATGTGTATATATATATATATATATATATATATATATATGTAACAAGACATCGTGGGTACACAGCATAGCTGATTTTTCTGTCTCCCTTATTAAAGTGCAGTCTCCTATGTTGGTAGTGTTTACAGCAGTGCAGTCTAGAAAGATTTCTGGAAAACTGTTTTTGTGATGCAGATAGACCAACAAGATAATTTGCCAGTCTGTGTAGTAGATGTTGTTTGACTTTTACTGCCTGCAGGTGAAGTGACAGGTCTGAAGTGGCAGCTCCTGTCAGAATGTGGGAGCGTGATGATACTTTTCTATGTTTAGGTTATAGGGACTGAATGACTATAAGTAGTTCAGGAGTGTAATTGTGGGTCAGACTACTTTTCTTTTTCTTTGGTGTCCAGCTTCTGCTATGAGCTCAAAACTGTGAAAGAAGGATGTCTGCAATACCAAGACTGACCAACAGAGGTCTCTGTTTAAACATAGTACTTAAAAACTTTTGTTTCCCTTGCATGGTGTCACGGTTGGGGGTGCAGCACTGAGAAAACAAGCATTTGTCAATGATGAATGTTGGCTTGCTGGCACTGGCATTGGTAGTGCAGGAGTTAGAGAGATGCACAATAGGATTGGCAGTGAAGTGGTGAACTGACGTCGACCCCAGCACCACTATGCGGAGAGTGACAGGCACTGAAGTCTGCCTTTGGGTCGTTGGCCATAACACTCATGCCATTTCACCTCACCCTACCCTGCAGAGACCGACAAGTGCCAAAATGTGCCTTGGGGTCTTCAGGCCTTACACTCACCCAATTCCATAAGGAAATATACTGACATGGGTGCAGTGTAGGAGAATGGGGTGAATATTGGGGCCGAAGAGTCCAAGGCACACCTCAACGCCTGTCACTGGCTGTAGGTTGGGGGTAGAATGGAGTGAGCATTACAGCCGACGATGCCAAGTCACACCCCTGACGCCTGTTAGTCTGTACAGGGTGGGGCATTATGGTTGGAAACCCTAATGCCCAGGGCATTTGCTGGTATTTTCACTCCAAATTTTCAACACATTTGGGGCAGGATGTGAAAAATGACAGCTGCACTGTTCATAAGGAGGTGTTAAAAAATGGCAATGTTGAAAATCTGGAGTGAAAATATGAAAAATTGGTGACATCACGAACGTGCGTAGAAACTGCGCAACACACACCCATAACGCAATTATTTTGGGGATTTGTTTAACCAAATTTTCAACATAGGCATTTTGGGAACTCCGGTCATGAACAGTATCACTGTGATTTTGTTAATCTGGCTCGAACATTGATTTCCCATAGCGACTGCGCCATTATGTGACACGTGCGAAAACACATGTTGGGCAGGATGTGAGAAATGACAGCTGTACTGTTCATAAGGAGGTGTACAAAAATGACAATGGTGAAAATCTGGAGTGAAAATATGAAAAATTGGTGATGTAATGAGTGTGTGTATAGAAACTGCACAATGCATGCCCATAATGCAATTATTTGGGGTATTTTTTTTACCAAATTTTCAACATAGGCATTTTAGGACCTCCACTCATGAACAGTGTCACTGTGATTTTGTTAATGTGTCCTGAACATTGATTTTGCACAGCAACTGAGCCATTGTGCGCCACATGTGTGAAAACATTTCAGGCAGGATGTGAAAAATGACAGCTGTACTGTTCATAAGGAAGTATGAAAAAGGGCAATGTTGAAAATCTGGAGTGAAAATATTAAAAATTGTCAAAGTTACGAGCGTGCGTTGAAGTGCAACGCACGTGTGTAACATGGTCATTTTTTATAATTTTTCCACCAGATTTGCAAGATAGGGTTTTTGGGACCCCACCTCATGAACAGTGGCATTGTCATTTCGTTAATCAGTCCTGAAATGTGATTTTGGCAGTGACAGCAAAATGACCTTTTGGGGCCGAGTAACTTGATAACAGTGCATGTGTTCATGAGGTGGGGCCCCAAGCACCCCATGTTGAAAATTTGGAGGCAAAATTCAAAAAAATGGCTGAGATACCCACCTAAGTTGCTCCTCCCCTCCCAACTTCCAACTTGACTTCACCCACCACCTCCCTGGCACCCTCTCCTCTCTTCCCCCCACCACACCACTACCCCCCACTCCTGCTATGAAGAGGAACTCGCTGGATCATCCATCCAAGGTTACTGGGCCCTTCCTCCTCCAATCCCCCCAATACAATTTATGACACCCCTCTGGGAGCAACACCTGCACCCCCAGCGTTCAAGCAACGCCGTGCGCTCTCGTAAACTCTCCCTCAGAGCCTTACGACTCTCCACACTGAAGCTCCTACTCCTTCTACTACTACTATCAGGGAATGTACACCCAAATCCTGGCCCAAAATCTGCTGTGACAGCTATGAAGTTTAAACACACTGGTGTTCTCTCCCTCGCAACCATCAACATCTACAGCCTCATTCCTAAGCTAGATGCCCTACAAGTTTTCTCCAGACAGCACACACCCGACGTTATCTCAGTTGTTGAAACCTGGCTATCACCCAAGACACCCGACTCTGCAATTTCCCTGCCTGGCTATACAGTCTTCAGGCTGGATCGGCAGACCAAAAAAGGAGGGGGCTGTGCACTATACCTCAAAGACTCTCTGCTGGGTCACCCCCTAACTACCACAACCTCAGACTCACTATCACAGATCCTCCCAGTCCGTATCATCCTCGGAGCCCATGGCAAAACACTCACAGTTGCTGCAGCCTACATCCCACCCAAAGACCAAGTGAAAGGCCTAAATGCTGTCCTGGATTTTGTCAGAATTCAGCCACAGGACTCTGAGCTAATCTTACTTGGGGATTTTAACACAAACTGGCTTGCCCCTGACATTGGAGGTCTCAAGGATGCCATCTCCTCAGTTCAGATCTCTCAGCTGGTTGACTCTCCAACCAGACACAACTACAGAATAGGTACCAGCTCATTAATTGACTGGGTACTATCCAATCACCCCACACGAATATCTAATATCTCCATCCTTCCTGACTCTCTCAGTGACCACTCTCCCATCATCTGTGTATGGTCCAATAAGTTCTGCAAACCACCACCATCAGTCACTACAAACAGAACTCTCCCTCATAGGAACCTGACTCTCCTTAAATCTCATCTCAGGAATCAAGACTGGCTTACTATCTACCTTGCAAATGATGTCAACACAGCTCTGGACTCTTTCATCTCCATCTTCAATGAAGCCTGCGCTATCTATGCCCCCCTCAAAAAATGTAAGGTAAAATCCCTTTGCAATCCCTGGATTACTGCTGACCTAATATCACAGTTAAAAGCTAGGGATCACCTCTGGCTCGTGGCCCATGACTCTGGATCACCAACTGACATCCAGAACTACAAACGTGCGTGCAATGGTTGCACCAAGGCCATAAAAAAATCACAAAAGCTGCTACTATAGGGAAGCCCTCACTACTGCATGGAGTAATGGAAGAGCATTCTGGAACAACATCAAGGAAGTTACTGGAAAACAGCCATTAACATCCCCAAATATGCTCAACATCAACTGATCCATTACTCTTGACCCCGCAACTATCGCTAATACCTTCAATACTGCCTTCACTGACCTCAGCTCCATTCTCCCCTGACTTCTTCATGGACAGTATCACTTCCATGGACCCCACCTTCGCCTCCCACTCTACTACCCACACCCTCTTCTATTTCACAGCAGTCAAGCAGCACAAGCCTGCAAGTACATTGGCAAGGCAATTGCCAACACAAGGTTCAGTGGCGACTCTCTGGACCTAAAATTACTGTCCCTCACACTTGATGAAGTAATCAGACCACTTACCAAGATACTTAACCTCTCTCTCTGCCATAGCCAGTTCCCTAACTTATGGAAATCAGCTATTGTCACCCCATCTATGAAACTGGGGACAAGACGCAGCATGGGAACTATCGTCCAATCTCCATATCTCCATACTACCTCCCCTATCAAAAGCACTCGAACGTATTGTATCCGACCAACTCACCGACTACTTGGACAACCACAACATCTTATGTGCTCAGCAGCATGGCTTCAGGAAAGGACATAGCACCACATCTGCCCTAATGGAGTTTACTGCTGCTATACACAATTCCCTTGACAATGGCCACCTTGCCGGGGCTGTATACATCGACTTAACAAAGGCTTTTGAAAAAGTACACCACAAACTGCTTCTAAACCAACTCTCAGATTTGGGGCTCTCCCCTGCCTCAACAGCCTGGTTCCAAAGCTACTTGTCTAACAGATCACAACGAGTGGAGATTGCAGGTACTCTGTCGAGCACTCTACCAGTCCGCTCGGGTGTTCCCCAGGGCTCCATACTGGGACCACTCCTTTTCTCCCTTTTCCTGAATAACCTCCCTAAAGCCTGCCCTGAACAAATTATTCTTTATGCGGATGATGCAATTATTCTCTCCTCCCACAAGGACCAGCACTCCATGTAACACAATCTCCAACTCAGTTTCGCCTCTGTTGAAAAATGGCTCAGTTCACAGAAACTAATACTCAACTATAAAAAGACCAAGTCCATGCTCTTTTGTAACTCGCACAGCAAACACAAGTGTCCTCCACTGAGCATAACAAACCAGCATGGGTCAACTATCGAACAGGTCCTAACCTTCAAATACTTAGGGATCACTCTTGACTGTAACTTGTCCTACACGTCCCACATTGACAATATCGCCAAAGCTGCCAACATGTGTATTGGCCTTCTCTACAGACATAGGTCTTGCTAGACTCCCACTGCCCTGAGTATTGCAGTGCAAAGCTTGATTCTCTCTATCATCGACTATGGCCTAATTATTTATGGAGCGGCCACAACTACGGCCCTTAGATGTATCTCTACCACGCTCAACAAAGCATGTCATCTAGTCACTGGGTCTAACTGCCTAACACACACATGTGGCCTCTACAAACAGTCAGGATGGCACAAACTATCTAATCATATAAAATATCAAACCTGCATAATGGCTAAAAAGATCACAGTGGGCCTGACTCCACCCGGGGTACTATCTCTCCTCAGTCCCAGTAGTAACTCCCATCACACGAGAGGCTCTTACTCCCATCGCCTGAAGATCCCTCACTGCAGAACCTCCTTGGGTCAACGCTCTTTCACCTACTGGGCTCCTTATTGGTGGAATAACCTTAACACCGACATCTCCTCCACACCAAAGCTAGGACCTTTTAAATCAAGTCTCCGGCTCCACCTCGCTGCCTCTAGCACCAGCGACTGTCGTACCTAGCAGGAACTCCCATCTCAGCTAAGCAGTCCACGCCTCCTTGCCTCACGTTGTTCGACTCCCTTCCTGCTTCTCCCTTTTCACTACCATCCCCCCCTCTATTCACCCCTCCCTGCTACTCTTCCTCTCCTATATCCTGATTGACAACTGCCCTTGGCAAGCTCTACCCATAATTAAGTTTTGCAACTGTATGTTAAATATGACGATTTGTTTTGCTTTATCACCTGTCTTGTAGTCTACTGCACTATGCCCGATTATGTATCATTGTATTGTATTGTACTGTCTCTGACGTGGACTTTGTAAAAGAGCCTTGGCTCAAAAGTATTTGTAATCCTAGAAGAAATAAATAAATAAAATAAACAACCCATTTATGCCGTTATACAGCTTACCGGCATTTCTTCAGTTCGCAGTCGGCTTTGAAGAGTCCAGACATGTTCCCGGTCCACTGAAGATAGTTGCACTATGCTCCAGAGGTAAGTATGGGGTGAGGGTGTGTGTGGGGAGGTGGAGAGGTGGGGTGCACAGAGGGTGGCTGCGGGTTGGGGGAGGGAACCCCACGGCGAGGGACCATTTTCTTTCTTTCAGGTAGTTAAAAAAAAAAAAAAAACGAACATGGACAGTTTCTTTTTTTTACAGGTGTGTGAAAAACTGTTGTGTATACTAGGGTGGGCTCCAAGTGTGCCCCTTGACTTTGGGGGTGATGTTGGCCACACTGGGGTGGGCTCCCAGTGTGGCACAGAACTGGGGCAGGGACCGGAACATGCCAACGATGGTCAGCTTTTTTTTTCCCTCTCTTTATGCCCCCTTCTCACCGCGGTGCCTCCTTACCTTCAGGAGACTCCTATGGCCTTGTACGTTCCTGCTCATAAGTCCAGTTACTGATGCAGTCTATTCCCCCATGAAGCCTTGGTTTAACCCTCAGGTGGGTACAAGGTGGGGCCCCCTTTCCTTTTCCCCGAGCATCTGTGATTTCATCGGGGATCTGTCGCTGGTACTGGCAGGGGCCATGGGATCGGGGCCTGAAGCACCGTCTACAGGGAGCACCGTGGGGTTTTTCCTGCTTTCTCTGGGCCCTCCCACAGGACATCAGCATGCTAGGGGAGCCATGGGGCAATGCACATCCGGATGTGCGAGTGCTCCGGCCCCCGGCTGATGGCCCCCCCTCCCTTCTACTTGCTGTCCCACTGCATCTCTGCCTGTGGTCACCCAGGTGACGGTAGAGCAGCGGGGACATGCAACCCACCCATCCCACAGGAGGAGAGCAGCCTTGGGTGCTCAATCCTCCTCCCCCTGGCTGGCCCTCCAGCTGCCCGGGTCCGTTCCTGAACCCGGGTCACTGGCACTGGGAGCGGTAGCCCTACTGCTGTGCCGGCGGGCCAGCCCCACGATGGTCAGCTTTGACTACGGGGAGGCACACTGGGGTGGGCTGCCAGTGTGCCACACAATCTTGATGGGGGGTTATTTAGAATGCCGACAGGGGGATTGGGCACCCATGGAGTTGGCTTTGTAGGCATTGTGCGGCAGGTGGTGGTGACAGCCACTGCTGCCATGTTTATTGAAATACTTCACCAGGAAAGGCACATTGGGAGGCGTGTTATTGTGCCGCTGCATGACGAGCTTGTCTCTCATTGCAGCGGCACTTTCTTTACAAGTTTTACCCACTTTACATATTTCTTGTGTGAGCGCCTGCATGCTGGCTTATTGGGGAATGAGGGACGCACCTACTAAAGCGTGCCCTGCATTCACCCACACTGACGCACCTCCGAAATCTGCTACTACCGCAAGATGCGCAAACCAACATAAAAAGGGGCAGGGTTATGCAAATGAAGCAGAGCACAGAAATAAAAGCATTTTTTTCATGGAAAACAGCACTTTTTGGCAGTTTGAATGGTAGGCAATTGATTCACAGCTCCTACAGGTTACTGTTTCCATTTGCTATGGCAAACCTGTCAAAATCACTTTAAACACACCAAACTTAACCACAGAAATAACAAGCATTTGTCAATGCCGAATGTTGTCTCGCTGGCATTGGCATTGGTAGTGCAGGAGGTAGAGATGCATAATAGGAATGGCAGTGAAGTATTGAACTGACGCCAACCTCACCCCCACCCTGAAGAGACACATTTTCAAAATAAGCATTTTGGGACCTCCCCTCATGAGCTGTGGCACTGTGATTGTGTTAATCTGTTACAAAAGTTGATTTCCCACAGCAACCAAGCCATTCTGTGCCACAGGTGTGATAACACATTTTGGGCAGGATGTGAAAAATGACAGCTGTACTGTTCGTAAGGAGATAAGAAAAAATGCCAGTGTTGAAAATCTGGTATGAAAATATTGCAAATTTGTGATGTTACAAGGGTGCGTGGAAACTGTGCAACGCACGCTTGTAACACAGTCATTTTATGGACTTTTGTCACCAAATTTTCAACATAGGCATTTTAGGACCTCTGCTCATGAACAGTGTCACTGTCATTGTCTCAAACTGTCCTGAAAATTGATTTCGCACAGTGACCGTGCTATTCTGCACCTGACGTGCAAAAACACATTTCGGCCAGGATATGTAAAATGACAGCTGTACTGTTCATAAGGAGGTGTGGAAAATGGCAATGTTGAAAATCCGGAGTGCAAATATTACAAATTCACGAAGTTACGAGCATGCGTGGAAACTGCACAACGCATGCTCGTAAAACAGCCATTTTTTGGATTTTTTTCACCAGACTTGCAATATAGGCTTTTTGAGAGCCCACCTCATGAACAGTAGCACTGTTGTTTTGTTAATCAGTCCCAAAAGGTGATTCCGCACAGTGACCGTGAAATCACCTTTTGGGACTGAATAACGCCATGACAGTGACTGAATTCATGAGGAGGGGTCCCAGTAACACCATATTAATAATTTGGTGCCAAAATTCCCGAGATATGCACCAAAGTTGAAAAAAACCTATTTATGCCATTATACAGCTTTACGGCATTTCTTCAGTTCGCAGTTGGCTTTGAAGAGTGCAGATGTGTTCCTGGTCCACCGAAGATCATCGCGCCATGCTCCATAGGTAAGTATGGGGTGAGGGTGTGTGTGGGGAGGCAGGGTGTGCAGAGGGTGGCCATGGGTTGCGGGATGGCCACTGGAGTCAACGAGGGACTGTTTTCTGCTTTGCAAGTTAAAAAAAAAAAAAAAAACATCGCGGGACGGTTTTTCTTTTACAGGGGCATTTGGCACACTGGGGTGGGCTCCCAGCATGCCCCTGAGTGTTGTTTTTTGGGGGTTCTGTAGCTGATGGGGGATTGTACACCCCGTCAGCACCTGACACAAATGAGGGGAGCATTATGCCGACTGGGAGTGGGATCCCCGTCGGCAAATTAAACTAGAAAGAGGGGACATAATGCCGAGGGGATTGGGCACCCCCTCGGCACACATGTTAAATGGGAGGGGGGGTTGCATTATGCCAACGGGGAGTGGGCTCCCCCGTCGGCAAATGAAGTGGGTCGGGGCACTCTGCGGTGGCATGCCACCATGTTTTGTAAACTGGTCGCCAGGAAAGGCACGCCACTGCATGAGATGCTTGGCTCTCATTGCAGTGGACCTTTCCTTAGATCTGGTGTCCAGTTTACGTGTTGAGGGTGTCGGCACCTGCAGTTGCCTTATTGGGGAATGAGGGATCCACCTACTGATGCGTGCCCTGCATTCGCACACAGTGACCGCACCTCCAAATCTACTACTGCTGCAATATGTTGGCTGAGCAAGCGTGAGCCAACATAAAAATGAGAAATTACTGACTACAGATCAAAAATAATGAACAAGAAAGAGTGAGAAAACCAAAATATAGCACAAATCTCCTGCTTAGGCAAAGAAGCTCTGGATTTTTTTGGACTGCTTTTCTTTTCACCTACCCTCCCCCACACCACTGCTTCATAGACAGACAACACAGAAACCACTACTTTAAAGTAAATAATCAGCGAAAAAATAAAACAGAAATCTAGCAACACAAGGCCCTCTAGAAAAAATTGTGAGCGATTTGCACTCAGAAAGCTTGGTTTAAATGGTTTTCAAACTTTTTTTTTCTCTCAGAGTAGACAAGCACACAAGACTTCTCTCCTGCACTGTCTTCAGAAGACTGCACTGAAGACAGCCTAATCATGGCATTTAGCTTGTTTCAGCAACATGGGACTCTCAGCCCCATAGTACATTGCAAACTTTGCCTTTGTACCAAACTTCACTGACGAAGTTCCAACTTCACATTTCACCACACTGTGAACTGGAACTTTGCAAGGCGAATTAACTTTGTAAAATGAGGCCAGCCCAGTGGCCCTGAGGATTTACGTGCTGAACGTCTTACCTTGTGCTACACCGGTGACCTGGGTTCTGGAACAAGCCTGGGTCATTGGAGGTCGGCGGAAGGAGAGGCCGTCAATCGGCTGCCGGCTGGCAGCTCTCCACCTCGGGAGGGAAAAGAAGGTCTCCTAGGAGCTTGGCTGCTCCCTGGTGGAGGCTGGGAAGGCAGCGCCGCATCCAAGGAGCACCAGATGATAGGCTGGGGGTGGGAGGAAGAAGCTGTTGACTGGAGCTGTGCTGTGCATGCGAGCCTCCACGCACATGCGTCCACCACCTCTGGGGCTTCGGGTAATGTGGGGAGATAACAGGGAAAATTATGGGGGTCACTAGGATGAAGCCTCCGGGCTGGCTCCAGGGGTTCTGCCAGGGCACCCATAGTTTCAGAAAGACCCCAAAAGACTCTGGAGTCTGGTAGCCTGGCCGACAGAGGAGATCCAACAAGGAGGAGGTAAAAAAGAGTTAACAAAAAAACAAACTTCGTAAAATGAGGCGAATTTGTGAATTAATTTGGGAAGTGAAGTTTTCCAACTTTGCGCATCACTAGTCCCACTAATGATAATGCTATGGTGTCTGTACAGGGCACCAAGTCGAGGGTGCAATTTATTGTGAATGGCAATGATATGCACCCCGAAGTCAAGGTTCCTGTCAAGCCATAAACCGGGTACTTAAAGAGGCTACATCACCGAGCATAGAGCCAGCGAGGGTGTGGAATGTGGGACTGGAATCAAGCCTGGACAGTTATTGTCTGGAACCGAAGGTCATAGATACTGTTTTTTTGACGTTCATAGAGAGTTGGTTTGCAATAAACCAACATTGGACCTTGGTAAAACCCATCTGAAGTCTTGTTGCCACCTCAGAGGGGGAGTTCCCGGAGGAGAATAATACAGTATCGTCTGCGTACGTGTGTATACTTGCAGATGTGAAGATGTTTGGGATGTCATTTAGGAATACAGAAAATAATATGGGACCAAGTAGTGAGCCTTGGGGGACACCAGTGTTGAGTGGGAGGGGAGGGGAGAGGGAGGGTGAGGGAGTTACTCACTCTGACTGACTGAGACCGGCCTGTGAGGTAGGACCGGAACCAGCTGGTGGCAGAGTCAGAGAGGCCAGCTACAGATAGCTTGTTGAGGAGGAGGGAGTGGAAGATAGTGTTGAAGACTTTGGCCAAGTCGACAAAGATAGAAGAGGTGATGTGTCCCTGACCCATGCCTGACAGAATGGAGTCAGTGAGCTGAAGGAGGCAGGTGGTGGTGGAGTGGTCTTTGCGAAACCAGACTGGAAAGGAGTGAAAAAGGAGGAAGAGTCGAGAAAGGAGGAGCGTTGTTCCAGGACCAGATGCTCCTGGAGTTTAGCCAGTGTGGGGAGGAGAGAGATAGGGTGGAAGTTGCAAGGGTTGGAGGCATCCCCACCTTTAGGGAGTGGGATCACAGTAGCAGACTTCCAGGCATTTGGCACTGTACCATAGAGAAAGGAAAGGTTCAGAAGATTAGTCAAAGGGGAGGCAATAGAGTAGGCAGACAAGTGGAGTAACTTTGGGTCAAGGCCATCAGGGCTTTTGCCCTGAGAGGGTTCAGGGCAAGTAATACATGTAAGGTGTCATCCGGGAGAATGCATCTGAAGGAGAAGCATGGTGTTGACATGGGGGGGGCACAGAAGGGAATTGTAGAAGCCTCAGAATCAATACTGGGGAGGGATGCAAGTAGGGAGGAGGCACAACTGGTGAGGTACTGGTTGAATTCGGCAGCTACTGAGGGGAGGTCACCAACTGTGCGGGTACCAATTTTTAGGACCGGAGACGAGGAGTGGACAGGGAGGGGGGAGAATAGAGAATGGTCAACTTTCCAGAATTTGGAAGGATTGTTGATGTTTGCCTGGAAAGATGAATGGAGATACTTAGTTTTGGCAAGGCGTATGGCCTTGGTACATGCGTTGTGGAGTGAGCGATAGCGCTGTAGGTCAAGGGGGGGAGCTAGATGTTTCATACCTAGCCCAAGCTTGTTCTCTTGCATGCTGGCAAGCTAAGAGTTCAGCAGTAACCCAGGGGAGGTGGCTACCGCAGACCCTAGCCTTTCTAAAAGGTGCATAATAGTCCCAGACATTTAGGAACTGTGTGCTAAAAAAGGAGAGGGCAGAGTTTATGGAGGGGGCAGAAGTAACTGGTGACCAATCGATACTGGACAGGTTGTTGTGAAGCGAAGATAAACCAAGGGACCAGAACGGAATTTAAGAATGACAGGAGTAGACTTTGCGTGGTTGGATTTTTCGCACACAGTAGATCATATGGTGGCCACTGAGGGCGTTGGGAAGGATACCAGATGATATGACATGGTGGGGATGAGAGGTCAGCACCCAGTCAATTATGGTATGCTTCCCTGATTTGTGGTTGACACGTGTTGGATCGTAAATAAGTTGCGTTAGGTTAAGGGACGAGACATGGTTGCGGATTTTTGATTGTGAGCTGTAATTTGTACTGCAAACGAGAGAAGGTTCCAAATCAAAGAATGACACTTTTTCACACAGTCACACAATCAGAGTCAGTCAGAAACTCAGCATTTTTGCCTTGCAGCCTGCTCAGTATGAAGAAAACACGTCAGACATGCCAGCCCAGCCCCACAACAAGGCCCAGACATCCATTCCACTCCCCCTGCCCCTGTACTTTATTAAGCACTTTATGATCCCATTTCCTGAGACACGCAGACCCTCCCCAAGTCCCCAACAATGCTTTGAGGTGGGGTGTGTCAACCAGGGCTGTGCAGAACACCAGCCAGCCGCCATTATTCAATTGTTATTTTCGGCTCGGTATGTGCTGTTGACAAAGCACTGGGCTGAGCTGAAACTACACACAAAAGATTCAAGTTCAACCTTCGTCGGTCCACCATAGAGAGGCGCCACGCGACACATACTGGCTGCACACAAATCGGTTATTTCAGTTCCGTCTAAGAAGTGCTGCAGAAGTTGAATACTGTGCCAATACTGAGACAAGCATTTTTTTAAAATGTGTTCAGTTCAATTGCCTTACCTGAGCTGCCGTTTTGCGCTTTATTGGACCCAGCTCCTGCCGATATCCAACCTGAGTCCGGCTCTCAGCTCCCAATAATTCAACCCACTCTCTGACTCAGTCTTCTAGGCAAATACAGGAGAGACTAGAGTGTAGACTGCCGTACCACCATGCCGCTGCTGAATCTTGGCAACCACCAGAACCAACGAAACCACCAAACTTCCGATCACCCCTCACATGCAAAACAGTCCTTCCTATAGCTTTAAAGCACCACAGCCAGCATCCAGAAAATCAAATCCTCTGCACAGTTTACGGGAAAACCAGGGGTTTAAAGCTTCCCTTCAGCACTATGAAGCCCTGCCCCCTCAGTGCTCACTGCCAATCGCTGCTGGCAGTCCGCCTCCTTACATGCCCAGCTATAGGCTTTGGGCCAATCCTGGAGAATCAGCTTGGTGTAAACTCTTGCTGGTGACATCAGCGCACCCTGGCTGTTCCCACCTCCTGCCAACCCCCAACCCCGCCAACTTTTGCTGGCCAATCTTAGCAAGGCAAATGGTGAGTGACAGGCTGACAGCCCATAAGCCTGTCCTCTAGGGCAGAAGCTGGTAGCAGTAGCGCTTGTTTGGGTCACCACTGCTAGGTCGGCTGATTTGCAGCTGCTCCGTGGTTCCAGGGGCTCGGTGTGATTTGCTGCTTTCAGTGCTATGGACGACTGGAAGCACTGCCGAATCGATGAACTGCACTTGCCAACTCGGACAGGTAGGGCGGTATCTGCACTAGCCCAAGGCAATCTGCACCATGCCCCGGGCTAGTAAATGTATGTTAAGGTCGAACCCTGAAAAAGAACACAATATAACTGGTTTATGGGATGAAGTTACATGCAGCAAATAGCAATTGTATAAAGTATAACAATAGTAGAAGTCACAACCCTGGTCATACTGGGAAATATCAAGGGAAGGGTGGGGGAAACAGGGGTGAGGAAGAGAAAAAAAAAAAAGGAGGGGGAAGCAGTCCAGCAGACATTGTCAAGGCTATGGGCAAGAAACGGGGAAGGACCCCAACATTAGGTGAAATGGGAAGCCAGTTTACATTTAGGTCCCCTAAAATGAATAGTTTGCCAGGAGTGGCAGTGGCGGAACAGGTGGAGAGTAGGTCTGTGAGGGAGGAGAGAGAGGAAGAGGGGAGGTGTGGGCAGCAGTATATTCCACCCACAAAGATGGGAAGGGAGAAGGGGAGGGATAACATTACAAGTAACATTTTGAAGACAGAGGGAGAAGACTCCGAAAGGCAGACAGAGTATTTGATAGCTGTGGATATGCACATGGTGACTCCACCTCTTCTAGACTTATGGTCCTGGTGGATGAGTGGGTACCCTAGGATGGAGATGGCTGAGTCAGGGGTTTTGGACCTGAGCCATGACTCTTTTATAGTGAGTATAGCAGGTTTTAGCTGAGTCATGAGTGGCTGCAAAAGGTCAGTTTTGGGGAGTAGGCTTTGAATATTTAGGTGCAGAAGTCTTAGCCCTTTTGGTAGTTCAGGTGGTGAGATAAGTGGAGGGCTGGGGTTAGGTTCAATATCACCAGAAGTCAGTAGCAGTAGCAAGATGAGTAGTCTTGTGAGGATAGCTAGCCATCGTTTTGAAGGAGCGAGAGGACGGCTTTGGATTGAAGAGGTCATAGCATCTGTGTTTCCGTTTTGGAATGAGAAGAGGGCATGCAGGGAGGGCAACAGAGATTCAGATCTAACGTGGATCCCAGCTGTGGTGGGGTAGTGACGTAGTAGAGGCTGACAGGAGGAGGAGAGGGGAGGTGGAGGGGCAGAGAGGGGGGATGGGGAAAGGATGGAAGAGAAGATGGGGAAGAGAGGTCAAGGAGAAAAGGAGGGGGAGACATATCACGTGGAGGAGGAGCATGGTGAATAAAATGATAGTAGAAAGAACAAAAGGTAGGGATTTGGGAAGGGGAGAGTAGCAGAAAATAGTACGTTGTAGTAAGTAACAAGAAGAAATAGACAAGGTGCAGAGAATAATAGCAGAAGGGGACAGAGGGTGGGATAGGAATTCAGAAGGGAGGGAGTGAAATGCAGAAGGGGGGAGGTGGACAAAGTACGTCAGTTGTAGATAAGTGAGAGAAAATGGGAGCAGCCAAATGAGGACTGTGTAGCTGTGAGATATATTAGTTACACTCTGTGCGGCAGTGGCAGTGAGATAAATTATTTTGCACCCTGTAGGCTCAGCCAGGGTAACAGGCAGATAGGGAGAGGGGGTAGTGCAAACAGGTGATAATTGGAGCCAGTTAGAAGAGACTATAGTATGAGCCAATGAGAGGGAGAGGAGGAGCTCAACTGTATTTAATAGAAGCCAGAGTTGGGGCAGGAGGGTGGGAAAAAAAGTATTCTATTTAAAATTAATTGCAACTAGAAGTAACATAGGGCAAAGCTGTAAGGAGAGGGCAGACAATAGAAGAACTGGAGCAACCAGATCCCCACCAATGACGCACTGCAGAGAACTGCAGGGACCAGTAGTAGAGAAGCTAATTCTGGGTCCAGGGCTTCGGTGTACCTGTTGCGGGCAGGCGGGCAGATGGTGTGGCATAGCTGGCTCTGGTGGGCCGAGACACTGCCGCTTCCTGGAGGTTCGCCCAGGTCAGAGGCACAGCTAAAAGTGGGAGAGAGGAAGGGTTAGCTGAAATAAAAAGCCAGGGGAAACAGCTAAATTGGGGGGCGAGACAAGACAGGGCTAGAAACAATAGTGAAGATTGCAGGAAGGGAGAGGGAAAAGAAGGCTATCTAAGGTGTCCGAGCTTTGGCGCCAATGGAAAAAGGGACTTCAGTAAAATAGGTTAAGGTAAGAAGAGGCAGGGGGAAGAGAAAAACAAATTAGCAGAGTAGCAGCAAATAGAAGGAATCAAATTAAATAAATTGATCAGGTTGCAGAGAAATGAACAGAGTCACAATAGATTCAGCATAAAATCACACTGCATATTAGCTGGAGGGTTAAGCTGTAAGGTCACACTGTAATCATACAATAAAATCCATTCTCTATATTACTATATTATATTCTTAAGACATAATTCTTTATGTTCAATGGGTTTCTGCATTGAATAAAGGTTTTTAGCCAGCCCATCAGCGCAGCAGTTGGATTTCCACTTGCGATGCTGGTGACCCAGGTTCAGGAACGAACCCCGGTCACTGGAGGGCTAGGCAGCGAGAGAAGGATGGAGCATCCGAGGACTGCTCTCCTCTGGGGAGGGTGGGGAGTGTGTCTGGTGCTCAATGGATCCTGGCGGGCGAGGTTGCCCAGCGACCGAGCGTCTGCTGCGTCAGGGGGGTGGAGGCGGACACAGGAGCGTCGTTGCATGTCCCCACCCCCAGAAAACTAAGAAAAAGAGCAGCGTTGCTGCCGAGATGAAGCCTGGCTACAGCTTCAATTAGCCCCCCAAGCCGGCCCTCTGACCTACCCCATTGTCTGTGGCGCTGGGCCCGGCACTGCAAACCCACTCTGGGGGGTAATCCAAGGGGTATCGAAAGGTTCCAGTTTTGTGGGGGGTGGAAGCCTGTGGTCCATGACTGGGCAGAGGTACCGGGAGGCTGGTGGCAGGGGGGTAAAAGAAAGAATATATATATAAAAAAAAAAATGTAACCCCCTACAAATGGGGGTTCCAAAAAGTGTTCCTTGAGCTTGCCTAAATGCTCACTGCCAGGCTGGTGTCCTGCGTTTTAGCAGTTTAAATGTATTGCCAGAGAGTGCCTGTATAGCCTCTGTGTACTGTCTCTTTAAGAGCTGCCTGGGTTGCAGTCAGAATTAATCTGGGAGGGGGCTGAGTGTTTCTATGCTTGAGTCCCACCCAGGCTGCCAAATAATCACTCTGTTCTGCCATCGCTATTAGCGCAGAGGGAGCTCTGTTAGAAGATGTACTTGTTTATTGATCATTTATTAGAATAGTAATAATATTGCCATTTGTCTAACCTGCCTTCTTTGTAGCATGGACAGTTCTGTTTATCTCCACCATCTTGGTCCTGGACTGCTGAAATGGGCCAATCAGTACCTTTGGGGACTCTAAAATGGTACCTGTCCCCAGGGGCTTTGTGGGAGCAAAATTCTGTAGGAATTGTAGTTTTGGGCTTTTGGCACCTAAATGAACCTGGAGGGGGAGCCCTTGTTGTGAATGACAGAGGAATCAGCCAACCAAACCTTTTGGATCTTGGGGAAAGTCCCATACTGCTTGCAGTTTCGGTTCAGATCTGAGTTGGGAAGTGAAGGAGTAACAGCTCGAGATAGTCAAGCAGTAATCCTGCGTGGATTTGTGCCGGAGAACTATGAAAGGGCTGAGTTTTGGCCTGCCTGTCTGCCTGCTGTCCCTGAGAGGGAAAATAGAGTTGATTCGGACTGAATCCGAGTTGTGAGAATGATTTAAGCCACTGGACTGTGACCAGGCTTTAACCTGAAGACGACCAAAGATTTGTTGAATGCGATCGGCCTGTCAAGATTTCCAGCCACCTCTGAACTCCTGATTTGTGCAGAGACTCTGTAATTGCGACCAGATAGCAATTTGCCTGGTACAGTAGAATTTCTTACATGTAAATGTGCTGTGTGCTGTTAGTGGGTCATGATTTGGTTCCCCACTGTGTGCTGAACTGTGTTCTGCTTGCTGGAGGCTGCATCTAGCTCCCACAGACTGAACCCGTATTCATTTCCATTGGGCACGGGCCTTGCCACACTGGCCCAGCCAGACTACCCGCTGCACAGAGAAATTCATCGACGAGAGACCTGCCTGGGGATCAGCCCCCTGCTCACGTTTTGAACAGGAACGACGCCTCAGTGATTCGTGTAAGCCCTGCTTCTCCTGGCACTCCAGTTCAACAACCTGCTGTCTCAATTTCATCCTACTTGTGTCCTGTATTGGGTATCGTGAGTAAACATCAAGGTAGCTCCCTGCAACAACAGCTAAATCTAAAGTGTTGTCATCTGATTGCTTTGTTGTCTTTTCTGTCATGAACTGAGCCCTCCGGCTCCGGATTACAAATAGTGTGGGTTGTGCATGTTGCTTTTTTCCATCACAGGGCCCCAACCAGCTGCGACGCCTGCCTACCCCGGACAACGTTCCTGGCTAGGTCACTGTTTTCCTACCTGGGTACCCAGAGTGTGTGACTGTGTAGGGACTCTGAAGTGCATGCATAACTGCCTGATTGATATAGCCATTAAGCAAATCAACCTGATTACACCCCTCCTTTGTTCAAGTCCCCTGAATAAATCAAATCTAACTCTTTTTGCATTTAACCTGACTGTGGTTCAGTTTGTGCCAACAGTACTGTACTGTACTGCTGCTATTTGCTGTGCATAACCTTGTTTTACAGGGGGTCTCCAAGGTCGAGCTAGAGTAACCAGCCCTGGTGGTAAGTGCAAACAGTGTGGGTAATTGCATGGTGAATAAGGGTCATTGTGAAAGTGATTATTGTATATTGTTCAGGCCACTAGAAGGGAAAGAGTGGGGTTAAAGTATCCCAGAGAGCTGTGCCCAGGTTAGCTTGATCACTAACAATGCTGACCTCTGGGTGGAGGCACCTGTTTCAGTACCCAGGCCCCTTAACCTGCAACTAGCCACGCAGGCAGGGGTAGTAGCCCTTGGGATAGCACCACCTAGGGGTTACATCTTGGAGACACCAACGCTGGGATTTGTGTCCCCTAGTGGCCAAAATCATGAATTATTGTCAATTATAAAATGGCAAGAAAAAATCTAGAAATCTCATTGGCCAAGAGAGATCAGCTGACCATACATTAAATCTCTATATACGCACAGTCATCCTGGTCCTAAACCACAACACACAATGAGGAAATCAGTCCTCCTACAATCAGAACTATCTTCCATCAATCTCCTTACAACCGGAACTGATCTTCCACCACAAACATGGCTGCTACCTTTACACTGTAGAAACCTTCAACTGGGCCCTAAAAATAAAACTACCGTAAATATAAAATAAAACAAATTAATTAAATGTTGTTTACCAGATCATCAAACTCTCCTTACACAATAAACAAATTAGAAACATTAGGTATTGTTCATAGTTTTCATTACAACTATTTGTTTGCTAACAGTGAAAAATCCCCCTTCTATCTTTACCTGCCCATCAGAGAAATCTCTTCTGTTTGCCCTGACAGTTAGAAAATTGAGTCTCTAGCTCTAAAACAGGCCTTTGTTGTGTGTGTGCAGTATGTTAGTAGAGGAGCATTCTGCTAGTAGAACTAAGCAGAATTTTGAATCCCTGTATTCCATGATAAACATTCCATGATAAACATTCTATTTCTTGAATGTGGGGAAACACAGAGAAAAAAAAAGAATGAAGAAAGTGAGCAATAATACTATATAAACAAAGAGAAAATGTGGTAAATGACTCACCCTGCTGTTTATCTTTTAGGACAGAGTGAGAAGTTCATGATGCTGTCAGTGAGTGTGGCAGTTTTTAACCATGATCATGCTTGCAGCATCGGGGAACTGAGAAGCCACTGTTATGGCTTCTTTTTAGTTTTGTCTACAGAGTGAGGAGAATGAAATAAAGTAAGGGGGCTATGTGTCATACTTAGAATGAGGAACGTAGCATTTGTGAATAGTTGTAGCTGGCAGGGGAGTATGAAGCTTAAGTGGGCAGGGAGGCACACACTACATAACACTACTTTAATCTAGCACCAATAGGCAGGACTATTTTATGTCAAAAGCACAGATTCACTTACATTTTTACTTATTTAAAAATGTGTTTCAAAATAAAAAAAACTGCTTCTACAAATAAAGGGCAATTTTATAAGTGCAATAAGACACTCTGGGGTTGTGCATTACGATGTGATAACAGCACTCCTAGGGAACGACCAGCACTCAGCCTTCGGTCTTGTGCCTAACTACGCCCCTAGAAGTGCGGTTATCACACCGTAATGCACACCCCATTGTGTCTTATTGCTTACATATAAATGGCTACCCCAACAGAAGTGGCTGTGCATCAGTTGGTGGGGTGGTGTACAGGGCAGGAGATTGACCCTCACAATGCCCTGCTTATATTGGATATTCCCTTAAGTATTAGTAAAGACACTGTGGAAGGAGTACTTTCCAAAGTTGAATGTTTAACAAATGCTGTGGTGGTGGGTTGACAGGCTGATTTGACCACCCAAACTTTCATGGCCCTAGTAGAGTATAGTGACCGCATGAATAGCTCCAAAGTGCTGCAGACTATTGCCCCAGAGGGGGTCCCAGCCACCTGGAGGGTAATAACTAAGGACAGTAAAGACCCTGGGGGGGATGAGCCCCCACCCTTATCTGAGACTTTCGAGGGGAAGTTAAGCAAGTTGTTACTGGAGGAGGGGAAGACCATAGAGGACTTCAAGAAGTTATTCCTGCCACCTGGGGGTGTTTCTTCTCCAACACCCCTGCCAGTTCCCGTGTCTGTTCCTTCACCGGCTCCTGTGCTCACCTCCATGCCTGCAATTAGTCATGACTCGTATCGCCAGCTGAGGATGTTTTCAGGCACTCTTCCCACACCCCAGGGGGTGGACAATTGGGAGACTTGGATAGACTATGTTGCCCCTCAAATCCGAGAATGGCAATGCTCTAAACCAGAGATGAGGAGAAGGGTGGTTGAAAGCCTCAGAGGCTCTGCCCAACTTACTATCCATGCTACACAGGCGAGCAATCCAGAAGCAACTGCTCAAGATTTTTTGAATGCATTGGAAAATTTATATGGGAGTCCCAATTCGGATGAGGACCTGTGGGGGTAGGGTCAAAAACACTCAGCAATACCCAGGAGAGCCCTTATCCGTGTATGTGCCTCGACTCAAAGTGGTGCTACAGGAATGCCAAAAGAAAGGTAGCATGGCCCCAGCTAAGTTAGATCAGAATAGGGTAGACCAACTTCTCAAGTCAGCCCCATTCTCTGAATTATTACTGCTCCAACTACGCCTTGCTGCTCGGTTGGATGCGCCTCCTACCTATGATGGACTGATGAAGGAAATTCAGAGGATTGAGAGGAGGCAGCCATGTGTGTGTGTGTGGGGGGCTCCTGTATCTGCTGTTGCTGCTGCCCAGGTGACCGAGGATGCACATGTGAGTAATGCTCAGGGGCGAAATACAGTGCCAGTTGAATATCGGGAGGCTAGCAACGATGCTCTTCCCTGGGGCGAGATACTGTGGGAGGTCTGAGAAATGAGGGCTGCCATTTCCCAACAAGCCCATTCCAGAGATACAATGGGCCCAAACCCCTCTCAAAGCGTGTCCGCTATGGTGGTGGGGGTGCACTCCCAGGCATCCCCTGTTGACAGCAGCTCAAAGATTGATGAATTAATTATGGAAGTGAAGGAATTACTGCGGCATCTCCCCATGCTCACCACATACCAGACAGAGGTTGAATCACGATTTTCTGTTGGTGGTACCCCTGCCTCAGCCCCCAATGTGATGCTTCGGCCATGCCAGACTCTAGAAAGCATACTTTGTCATAATTGTGGGAAGGAGGGGGCATATGAAGAAAGATTGCCGGTCCCCAAAAGACTTAGATAAGGTTGTATACAGACTTCAAGGGGAGCTCCGGAAAGTGAAACCATGGCCGAGGGGTGCTGAAAACGACCACAGTGAAGGCTCAGGAAATCCCAACTCCATCTTCTTTGTGGCTAAGTCATCTGTACTGGCCCCTGCTATTGCCCCCCCAGAATGGTCCGAGGTGTCGGGCCCTTCAATGGAAATTACAGTGATAGTGAACGGTGTATCCGCCCAGGCCATGCTTCACAGTGGATCTCAAGTAACTATAGTGTTCCAAGACTGGTATCAAAAGCATCTGCCTGATGTGCTCCTACAACCCTCGGAAGGCTTACATGTGTGGGGGTTGAGTGAGAAGCCTTATCCGTACTCGGGGTATTTTCGGATCTGGCTGTCTTTCCTACCTCAGTGGCTGGAGTAGATGAACAAGTTGAGACACTTGCCTTAGTGTGTCCCCCCACTAGACTGTATGATGGGGTTCCCCTGTTAATTGGGACAAATGCCCATATGTTTGGGAGACTGGCACAACTCTGCCATGAGAAACAAGGGCAATGGACTGGGCAGGCCCTAAGAATTCTGGCTCTAATCAAAAGGGTCTATGACTTGCAATGGAAACCCGAGGAAATAGAAAAGGATGAACCTGTGGGGATCATGTGGAAGAAGGATCCTGACTCTCTGGTATTGGCAATCAATGCCCAGTGTACCATTCACAGGGAGGTCCACCACCGGAAAGATGTAAAGAACAAAACATTAATGTTGGATGCACCAGGCAATGGCAAGTTACCAGAAGGATTATTGGTTAAGCCCTGCATCTCAGGGGTGTAGCCAGGAATTTCAGATCTGCACACCAGGTGGAGTCACTGCTACCCCCCTCCCCTGTTAGGGTGAGCTACCCCTCCCCCCCATCCATGCCCCCTCACCCAACGCGTCATTGTATTATATACCAGCACACCACCAACAGTTGTTAGAATAACAGACTGGGCTTTTGGTTACAATATTGCACTGTGACCAGCCTATGTACCTCATCATCAAGGTAGCCAGTCCCACAGAGGTCCATTCCCACTGCACCAGACATGCCACCACACCAATAGGTTTCAGACTAACATACTGGCTTTTGGTTACAATATTTTATTGTGACAAGCCTCTGTACCACATCAAGGTAGCCAGTCCCACAGAGGTCCATTCACATGCACTAGCCATACCACACCAGAGGTACCCACACCACACACACACACACACACATACACACACACACATCTCACACACACCACAGCTGAACACCCACCAAAAATAAGTTATGCTGCAGCCCAGGAATAGCCACAACAAGTCAGCAACTCCAACATACCAGGCAGTAGATTACAGTAAAAGAGGGCTGGGGTAACCTCAATGGCATTTGGGTTTTGCTTCTGGTACTGTAACCATCACCTAAACCGTTTGCATGAGAGAGCCCAGACCTCTGGGTTTGGTTCTGGACCAATGTTAAACCGCTATGACCCAAAGAGCCCCATACCACCCAAGCATGGTATGTTCACTCTTCCACTGAAAGCCACACAAGCAGGCAAACACACCAAACAGCCAAGCTCCCACTCCAACCAACAATGCAAGTCATGTACTGCTGCAGCCCAGGAATAGCCACAGCAACAAGTCATCAACTCCAACATACCAGGCAGTAGATTACAGTAAAAGAGGGCTGGGGTAACCTCAGTGGCGCTCGGGTTTTGCTTCCGGTATAGAAAGCTGCCTCTTGTGCATTGCAGCGTAAATCCACAATGCTTGTATGGGACATATTTCTTCCCTCTCGTCTTTCCCTACAGCCTTCCAGACACCACACCAGATGTTCAGTTCTTGATCCACACCACTCCAGATGTTACCCTAGTTCTTGATCCCCATGCATGATTACCAGTTGTTACCTTGGCAATGGTCAATTGCTGAATTCCATTATGTGTTTGAAAACATTCTGTCTTTGCATGGATCAAAGTCTTTGAGCACACGATCTACATCAATTTCAATGTCTTGATGTATATGCAGAAGAACAAGTCCTGTAAGGCATTCTTCACTCATGCTGCTTCTGAGCCAGGTCTTGATCCTCCGCAAGGCACTGAATGATCGTTCTGCGCTCGCCACACTGACTGGCATGGTGGCCAAGACCAACAAGGCGGCATTTATGTTGGGATACAGATCTGGATTCAGTTGTTGCAAGGTTGTCAGAATCGAATCTGGTCTATCTGCCGAAGGTACACCACACAACTTTGTGTTCCATAGTTTCAGCTCCACTTCAAGGTCTTCCAAGCTGCTTAGGTCCGTTTTGTAGACAGCAAGCAAGTATGCTGCCTGTGCCTCCTGCAGAAACCCAAGTTGTTTTGGTACAAGATACTGGGCAAGGAAATGAGGGCGGCAGTCGATTAGCTGCTCCTGCAGTTCAGAAATCACATGGTCTAAAAATGGGATAAACATGTTACGCCTATAATATTCTTCAGGAGTGGCAGCATTGATATTGTTGCATTGTGTTGGCCTTCCGCATGTTCAGGGCACCGATTCTTCAGTACGTGCAGTGTCTGCCAAAGCCATGATATTTCGATACAGCTCCCCAAATGTCTTCTCTGAACTCTCCCTCATGTCCTTCAGTCTTTGAATAAGTGTGGGAGTTTCTTCTGAGGCTTGAATTAGATCAATGCTGACCTGTTACAAGTAAAGATGGAGTGGTTTTGTTTTGGTCAAAACAAAATCTACACTACACAGTGTGACAAGGAAGTCAAATCTCAGTATTGCGGCCAACAATCTGTCCCCTTCACTGTCATATTCAGCTATCTTTTCTAGAGTGCTGGCTACCACCAGAAACTTGTCTTTGAATCTTGACAGAGAATCAGTTTGGCTCATTCATCTGGTGTTTCCAGCTGCAGGAATTGATGATATACGGTCTGCTGGCTCATCATCATAGTCAGATGGGAGATTGTGGAATTCTCTGAGCTCTGGCAAAAAGGCATTATGGCGCTTATACGACGGTTTCAATGTTGAGATTATTTTCTACGTAGTATCAAGCATATTTGCTATTTGTCTTGTGGAACATGAATGGACAATTGCAGTGTTCAGGCTGTGAGCCTTGCAAATAGTGTACATTGCTTCGGGGGCCGCTGCCTTGATCTTTGCTTGCACACTGTTGAATCTACCACTCGTATTGCTGCCTTTGTCATAGTCTTGTCCTCTCATAAGTGTTGGATCCATGCCTCAAGCTGTTAACTGCCGCAGGAACAGTTCTGCGAGGCCATTACCGGTGCTGTCAAAACCTTCCATGAATCCCACAAAATGTTCCCGTATTTCCACGTTCCCGGAAAGGTTATGTTGTACATAGCTCACAGATAATGAGATCTGTTCCTTTGTGGATATGTCCGTAGTACCATCTACTATGAAGCTGTATCACTTTGCTTCCTTTATATTGTGCAAGATTTTTCTCTGCACCTGTTGTCCCATTACCCTTATCAATTCATTCTCAATTTGCGGTGACATGTACGTGGCATTCCTTGGAGCTGCTGTGATGTGCTCTTTTAGCTCCAGATCCATCTCCGCAGTGTACTGTACCATGGCATTAAAGTTGCCAAGCACACTAGATTTCCCTCTTAGTGCAATGTTTTGCCTTCCACAAAAGAGAATAATCAGACTTATGTGACGTAGGACATGCATGGTCCTCTCTGCTGTCTTGTTGGTGCACTCCAGAAGAGATTGGCTTGCAGGTCTTAACTTCCCAGCACAAACTGAGAGAAATGCATCTGCTCTAGCAACAACATTCCCATGGTTCTTTGCTTTGCTGTGCCTTTCCAGAGTCTTCTTCCCATTGGACCAATCCCTCATTGGTGTAGATACCAGAATCATGCAACTGGAACTGAATACAAAGCATGGAGTGCAGAATACACCATCCAACTGCTTTGAATATCTTGCAAATCTGTAATCATGCAAAAGCTGTGCATTAAAATGCCTGAAACGCTGGCTTGGACCTTCAGGACCCATCAGATGCCCTGGAAAGTGAAAGCCTGGCAGTAGAAGCCACTGTGTTTCCAGAATTTGCTTCTTTTCAGCATCTATAAGATGTGCCTGATTAAAACAGCCAAGGTCTTTAGTACTACAAGGATTCTGATCTGTTTCCCGGGGGATGCTCTTAGTGGGGACGTCCTCAGTGACCGCTTCTTCCAGTGGACATCTGGTAGTCTGTAAAGCTTCAATGGTATGTTCTTCCAAGGAACTGCTCAGATTCTGGATAGCTTCCATCAAGATAGGTTCATCCAGGGAATGGCTGTCAAGGGCAAGTTCTTCAGAGGTGTCCAATAAATGACTGGTGACATTAGCTTCCTCAAGAACAGCATGCAAGGTTGAATCTTCAACTTCACTGTCATCTCTCATGGGTGGTGCAGAGTTATCCAATGCATTCTCAGTGGCACTTCTGTGCTGTGGCTCTGGGTTGCCAACCCTGAAACACACAAATGCTCTAACTTTAACATGTACTGTGCCAAACAACTGCCAGTGCTCATAATACAATGCATTGTCAAGTATGCATATCTTACCCAGAGGCTGATGAACCTCGAGTGAGGAAGGACTGCATCACCCTACACATTTTTGCAGTTTCCTCCATTCTGGCACGTTTTGCCTTTCGGTCATGTGCTCCAGATGGCTGCTTGCGTTTTCTGGCCTCCATCTTCTGAATGAAGAGATGAGCCTTAAAAATGCAAGAACAGGACTCCATTGAAAAGACATGTAAATACAGCAGATGCATGAAGGGCAGATTGAAGGACTGTACTGTACCTTGATGTAGTGGACAAATTGTTCAGTGAAGTGTAGCTTCTGACAGACGTGTATTCAACTCTGCTCCTGTGTAACCACAGCTGGCCCCTGCCTTTCATAAGGCAAACAAAAAACTAATTAATAGCCCAACTAGTACAAAGCCAGAATGTCCTCTGACAAGAAATGCAAAAAGGTGAACCAGATGTAGTGGGATTGAGCCGACTGGCTGCTGCCGCTGTGAGTAATGGTAGCTAGCATAATTATAATTTTAGATAACCATTCCTGTAACTGTTAAATTACTCCAAATGGAGTACCATGCCCCAGGTAAGCAGCATGTGTTTTGAAAAGATGGTGGCAAACACAATTACTAGTAGTCAGTTTATAATGTACAGGGAGTCCAAATTTTTGATGATGTTGGTTTATGATGCTTCTTGAATCAGTCAATGGCATACAATCAGGATTCCTTTTCAGAGGTCAGAATTGGCAACAGTCCACTAACCAAATGCTGGTGGATTCTGTATCAGGCTAGTAAGTTTACTTTAGCTTTGTGGGCGTTGTACTGCAGAAAGCAACATTTCAGTAAGTACACCAGCAGTGCCAGTGGAAATGTCTATGGGGCTACTGGGTTTTCCCAGTCAGTAGCCCTGTTGGCTAGTGGCTACAACACTATTTTGACCCGTTTATCTGAGAACGCTTTTTACAAGTCCCTAGAGACTCCTCTGATGACAGTATACGAAATCAAAACAGTTCTGTATGACTGAAATTTGTGTTCTTAGTGTCTACAATAGCTGCTATCTACTGGGCATGCCTGTGCCAACTGAAATGGGAGGTTTAGGTTGGAGGGAGGTCAGGAAGCACTTCAGAGTGGGTGGTGGACACTTAGAATACGCAGTCAGACCCAGAACAGAAGAGGTGATCCTGTTGAAGATAGTGGTCAGCTTTAGGAGAGGCTGGGATAGGCATGGGGGAAGGTAAGAATAATGTTTAGGGAGTATGGGAGGTGTAGTGGTAGTAACAGTAGCTCAAGCTGTGTACCCCGCAATACGAGCAGCCGCGATAAACCAAATGACCTGATGGCCTCTTTGCAGGTTTGTTAGATTAACAAAAAACCTCCACAGCACTAACATCTAACCTTTATTACTGGGTGCTCAAAGAGTCATCAGAGAAACGTCTCACTCTAGCAGTTCATAAAACCACTGTTCAGCAGAAGATAAATAATGTTCCTCTGTTGGCACAGTCTCATCTCCATTGATTTCCAAGTAGTACTACATAATGATTAACTGCACATTGGCTGCCTAATTTTGCAGCAGTCAGCACCTGTAGATGCAATATGCCTTCTGCCTAAGGGCACCTAACCAGGTATCTACTAAGCTTGGTAAAAGGTAACACCATCAAGCCCTTGAACAGTTGTCAGACTTAGAAACACAGGCACTCCATATACAAAAAGAAAAAACTGGGAAGATGCAGGCAGCATCTTGACAAAATGGCTATACCAAAATTTGTAAAATAGGTAATATTAAACACAGAATGTATCACATCTTACAGTCTTATAAAACAAAAAGAAAGTTTCAAAACACTACTACCACAAAAGATGTAATTGCTTTATTACCTTTCTACGTGCGTTTTAAGTTAGATCATCCGACAACTTTAACAGCACCAAAAAAAGATATGTCTCACATTTCAGATACATTTTCAACTCTTATTTCCACACCCACTGGAGTCATCTAGCTCCTCCTTTTTGAATATAAAAGTACAACATGACCTACCTGGAGGTATGTTAAATAATGCGACATCAGAAGAAAAAAAAAGACATTTTCTAAATGACTCCTTAAACCATTTTTTCTTTGAATTTGGCAATCCCAGCATTTGTCATTTAGGTGTCAAACTTGATAGGAACAGCCAAATTACCCTATCTTCCTTGACGTCAAACTTTGATTTTGTTTCAACTTCAAAAGCCTGAGCTTGTCATACAAGGTAATAAAATGCCCACTGGAAGGAAATTAGTTAATTAACTGGTTCCCCTGGTTGGTTTTAATTGCATCCTGTGGCTTCAACTGATCCTGTAATTGAGAGGCCAAATCTCTCAGACCGACATTTCATACACTGACCATTTATTTATAATACCAATATCATACAATAATCATAACCAGCTGGCCAAACGTCACACCCCTTACCTCGAAATCAATAAAGGGCATGCATACAGTCCAGCTGTTATACAACCTTCCATGTCACTTGTCAGCCAGAGTATACAGTCCAGCTGTTATATCACCTTCCATGTCACTTGTCAGCCGGAGTATACAGTCCATCTGTTATACAACCTTCCATGTCACTTGTCAGCCGAAGTATATAGTCCAGCTGTTATAAAACCTTCCATGTCACTTGTCAGCCAGAGTATACAGTCCAGCTGTTATACAACCTTCCATGTCACTTGTCAGCCGGAGTATACAGTCCAGCTGTTATACAACCTTCCATGTCACTTGTCAGCCGAAGTATACAGTCCAGCTGTTATACAACCTTCCATGTCACTTGTCAGCTGGAGTATACAGTCCAGCTGTTATACAGCCTTCCATGTCACTTTGTCAGCTGGAGTATACAGTCCAGCTGTTATACAACCTTCCATGTCACTTGTCAGCTGGAGTATACAGGGCAGATGTTATACAACCTTCCATGTCACTTGTCAGCCAGAGTATACAGGGCAGATGTTCTTTTCACCACCTGGACACCAACCAAGTCCCTTCCCCAGAATAATCTGGGGAAAAAACACACACACTTCTGCAACAGACTTTGGGAGCTTTACACCACTCCCCGGACCCCAATAAGACAAAAATAATTGCAGATCCTGCTCTGGAGCTGACTGAGAAAGCAGACAGACAGTTTGTAAACAAACTGCCACCAGCTAGTCAAGTCCACCTCTCAGTGACAGTGTGAAGGCAGCTTCTATGAATGAGTGGTTGTCAACATTTTTTGGTCCGGGGCCTCTACTTTCTGCGGTGTTGTGTGGAGGGGTACCACGTTGTGTACATATAAAAGCAAAACAGCAAAAAAAAAAAATTAAAACAGCATGTAACTATAAATTAGCATAAAAAAATTATTTTATTTTAACTAATGCTATTTAAAGGTAAATGTCCATCTCCTGGCAGGCCCCACCTCTGTGTGAAGTGGGGCCCGATTAGTAAATGCATAAATTGTATAATCTCCCACTTACTGCTGATTAATTTTATTCATATCTAGTTCATCCTGTGCCCTCCCCACCATCATTTTCTGTACCAACTCCCTACCTGTCACGCCCACAAGCACCCGCAGCTGTCCCCAAGATGATGTGATCGGCAGGGAGCAACCGGGGTGTCTCCATATGCTGGCTATATCGTTTGATTTTTAAACAGCTCTGGTTCGAGCCAGTGTACTGCCATAACATATGGACACCGGTTACAGACAGCTAGCATACTGTTAGTCTGTAACTGGTCTTGGAATTACAAGTACACCGATAGACTCCAAACCGCAGCTATTTGATGTTACCACAATACAGCTATGTATGGAGACACTCCGGCTGCTCTCTGCCTGCCACGTCATCCTGGGAACAGTCGCAGGTGCTTGTGGGCACAGGATCGACCAGATATACATTAAAATTAAATAATCAGCAGTAAGTGGGAGATTATACAATTTATGCATTTGATAATCAGGCCCCACTTCACAGAGGTGGGGCGCGCCGGGACATGGACGTGTACCTTTAAAATTACTGACACCGTCCTAGTTAAAAAACTAATAGAAGCACTGGGCAAATGATGGTGCTATATCTATATCACAAGAGCCAGCAAAATGAAAAAGCACCCATCATGTGGACACAAATGGAGACACTAAATTAAAGTGCCTAATGTTTGATTCGCATCAACCTCGGTGGCACACCAACCAGCGGCAGCCACAGGGTTAACAGAGCTGGAGTTAATGTAGAGAGAAAAACCTTGCATTGTTTCACCCAGCCAACTGCTGGGGCTTCCTCAGAAACTGCAGTGCATTACACTGCCGACCTGCCTTTATGAAGATTAATATTCTTAAACATACTACCATCAGGCATCAGCACTTCAGTTACAGTCTGACCTGCCACCATAGAATCAAACTGCTGACCTGACAATAAGAAACACTAACATGCGGTGCATAAAACTGCTGATCTGCCTTGATAAAAATAAATGACTACCATCAGCATCATTGTACAGCAGTGACAAACCATTCCTTTTAAAATCGGTGTCAGTGGCTCAGGAGGTTACACACTCAACTCTGAGGCTGGAAGATCAGATGGCTGTGGGTTCTAGCCCTACACCTGGCACTTTGGTTAAATTCCAATACTGACACTGTAGTGCAGCATGACGGGGGTGCTGCCCTCCTGAGGTGCCGCCTTTCGGATGAGACATTAAACCAAGGTCCTGTCCGCCTGTTCTGTTGGTGGTTCAGGTGGACGTTAAAGATCCCATGGCACTTCTTGAAAAGAGTAGGGGAATTTTTTATTGAAATCATAACAAATTATATACAATACAGTATTGCATCATACGTAAGCATAACAAAGGAAAAAAATCCAATAACATAAAGAAGTATTAATTCATATAATTGAAAATTCAAAGTTAAAGAAATCCCAACAAAAGTATACAAAATCAACAAAACATCTTACATATTCCTATACAGACCATGAATAAGTATTAAAGCATACCAATCCACCCATCATAGAGGAGAATGTACAACCCCACCATCCCCTCTTCTAGAAAAAAAATCATATATCTAAACCTGGTGCATGCCTAATTTCCCACAAAATCAAGGTTTTTCCACAATTTCTTCCATTGAATAAAAGTAAAATTCTCCCTTTCTTCCAATTTCCATTTATTTAAATCTGCATTAATAATAAGAAACAGCTCCCAAGCCAAAATATTCTGTTGTTGCAAAACCAGTCTACAACGACCTATCCAAATCCAGTAAAGGAAATGAGCATAAATAATCTGAAATGTTCCAGAATGCACTAGGGAAGGTAAAGATGAAATTATACCAAAATACAATTGACTAGATACCAGTGGAACAGAACCTATCCCCTTCCATCTGTTTTTAACTATATCCCAAAACTGAATAATATATGGGCATTGAAAATACAGATGATCCATTGTTTCAATTTTCAAAATGCACATCTCCCTAGGACAATATCGTTCCGCTAAAGCCTTATGCTTGTGGTTACCCTTCACATTAATTTGACCATGTAAAGCTAGCCAAACAGTATCCCAAATACGATCCGGGAGTCTAGGATCCGAAATATATCCTGAAATCTGATTTTGCTCTAACTGAGTAAAGTCTATAAACACTGGTTCATGAAAATACTTCGTAATAATCTGCTCATAAAGTGCTTTCCTAGAAAAATGGAGTGTATCATTCATCTGTATCCCCCATTTCTTAATTGCATCAATGACCCCATCCCATCGTTTTGATAGGCGAGGAGTACGTTTATTTTTATGTAAAAATATATTGTTTTCCCATTCTATAAATACTTTCGCTAATGCTGCTTTCCCCCACTTACTCCATAACTGTGCCGGGCCTTTAACTAAAGGAATAATATTATTATAAAGAAAGATCGTAAAGAAAAACACCACTGGATGTACCATATTTAAACCCCCAGATTTAATAGATTTATATAAAATATTTCGTTTCACCGGATTTAACTTTCTACCCCATACACAGGAAAAAAAACAATCCATCAAGGAAGCTTCTAAAAATGATGGCAAGGAAAAAATGGAACTAATAAACAAAACTTCCGGTATTAAGAACGTTTTTAATAAAAAAATCCTTCTTCTTTTTGATAATTTCCACCTATTCCATAACTTAACTTTCGAGTGACCTTTATCTAAAATTCTCTCCCAATTTATACATGCCATATCTTCTCCGTCAAAGTATATACCTAAAATACGACAAGGTTCTTTTGAAATTGGAATATCACATACAAAATCTTCTAAATCATTAAAACTCATAACATTCAAACAACAGGATTTAGCTACATTCAACCGGGCACCCATAATTTTACCCAATTCTTGCAATAAATCACAAGCCAACTGAACAGAAATATTATCATGAACTAATAAACAAATGTCATCTGCATAAGCCATCACTTTATGTTGTAAGACTGTACCCATAACTAAAGCATGTATATTTGGTGAATTTTGAATTATTCAAAGCAAGGGATCTAACGTAAAAACATATAGAATGGGACCTAGAGGACAACCTTGTCGTACCCCTTTCTGCATCAAAATTTCTGTCCCATCCAACCATTCTCGTATGGTTTAACGTATGCCAAAGCATAACACAATTTAATCCTCTGTATAAATAATTTTGGAAACCCATATGCATCTAAACAATTCCAAAGAAAAGAATGAGAAACACCATCAAAGGCTTTCGCCTGATCCAAACTTACTATAAAACCTGCTCCTACTGACTCATGTATGGAATTTTTACTTTCTAATATTTCCCTTAATAATAATAAAGCCTCTGTCATACAGCGACCAGGAACTGAACAAATTGTGTGGAAATAATAAGTTTTGCCATTACGGATGACATTCTGTTACCTATTAATTTGGCAAATATTTTGAAATCCACATTTAAGAGAGTAATTGGTCTCAATTCCGAATCTCATCCGTACACCAGATTTATACAAAAATCATCAATCCTTCATACATAGAAGAAGGTAAAAATCTCATGCCAAATATAATTAAAGACCTCAAAAATTCCTGTGGAATAAATTGCCAGACCATTTTATATAGTTCTCCAGTCAACCCATCTGAACCAGGTGCTTTGTCCCTTTTAAGGACTTAATAACCGTATCTACCTCCAAATAAGAAAGCGGTAAAAGTAAGTCAACCTGCAAATCTGAAGATAACTAGGGTAGAGCTGCAGAATTCAATATTTGATCTTGAAATCCCACATCTAGGTCTGGAGTCCCAAACACTGATTTTATGTAGTCCTCTAAAGTCAACATAATACCCACATTATCAGTAACATGACTACCAGTTGATGTATTCAAGCCATGAAACAATTTCTTCTCTGTTCTTTTTTGACAATTAATAAAAGGATTCCCTTGTTCCACTTTTCCTTGCGTACCAAAAATTTGTTCCTGCTGTAAAGACAACATTCTATTATACTGATAAAATTCCATCTTAATCTTTACCTTTTGAATGTCTATGGACACATCTTCCTGTCTCAAATGGTGCTTTGTAAGTAATTCACCCAATTGTTTCCTTAGTTGTAAATATTTAGAATATTTCGAAATTTGCAGACCCTGGCCTACTTCCTTAAAATAACTTTGTAAACAGCTTTTCAAATCATCCCACCATTCCCCCAAATTATCATACAAAAACCTAGTCGAAAGTTTATCCTGAAGTATCTCAGGCAAAGTTGACATAACTACAGGGTCCTTTAAAAGTGAGGCATTTAACCTCCAATATCCCAGACCTGCCATTCTCTGAGAAAGAGACTCAACATGTACCTATCAACACATGATCTGAAGATTCAATTGGAATTGAAAACATAGTACCCTGCAATAATGATTTTTAATAAAAATCATATCAATACATGAAGCGAGTAGCCCCTATAGTAAGTGGGTTTACCGACTGCAAATTTCCTTCAGACACTTTTTTCAAACCCGCTTGGTTCACCATATTTCTCAAAAATGCTCTATCACAATAGACTTTCTGTGATGAATCTTCTTTCATTACATTAATATTGAAATCCCCAGCAAAAAAAATAAGTCTGCTAGTATATAAATAGGGTTGTATTTTTTGCAATAATGCTATTCTAAGAGCTTTTGACTGGTAACCGTAAATATTAATTAATCTACAATGAATATCCTTTATTTCTATGTCCAACAAAAAAGCACGTCCAGGTTCAATATCAACCATACGAAAACATCTAACATCAGAAGTGAAACAAAACCCTACTCCACTACAAGTATCTGCACCAGACGACCAAAAGGATAAACCTTCTTTCCATTCTTTTGTGATCTGATTTATATCACTAAGGGAATGTATTCTAGTATCTTGTAAAAAAAATATATCATATGGTAGTTGTTGAAGGATCCCAAAAGTAACAAAACGCTTCTTCCTTGATAACACACTATTCACGTTTAAACTTGCGATCCACAAACCCAATGGATTAGGGAGGAATAGCTGCCAGTTTACCACTAGATCTGGTCACCCTTTTTTGTGTAATTTTAGGTTGGCTTACTTTTTTTTTACGTAGAAGGGCTAGATGTTAGAGGAGGGAAAGGATCCGGATCCATCCCTGCCATAGGCAAGTCCGAATCAACCTGCTCACCCCACAAAAAAACTGAAAATCTATTTGATAAAGGTAAATCTGAAAGAGGAATCACTTCCTTCATCTGTGTTTGGGACCGGGATTTTAGAGGAAGCAAAAATCCATCCTCAGTTGCAGTGATACCCGACTCATCCCTTGCATTCACCAAGGGAGGAGCTGAAGTTCCTGAAAAAGGCAAAACTGGAGTGATTGCTCATTGGGTTGCTAGAAAAGCGTCTAATGTCACCGTTCTACAGGAAAACTTTGTGGAGTGACATAGGAGTCACAGAATCAGTTTGCTTATTTTGTATCTGTCTCTTAGAAGCCTTTGAGAGTATCCTGCCTTATTTAAATCCATACTTGGAACAGAATTGGATTGATGCCACCCCGAACTCAGGTCCCGAGGTGCGCGCGTCCTCTACCACGGGCCGGAAAAGGACCCTCAGGAGTCTGCTCATAAGATTGAGCAAAACGTTGTTTAGCTCTATTTAAAAAATGATCATGATCGGACTCCCCCTCCAAATTGTGGGCAGCTCAGGGGCAATCCTGGAAAGAATGTTCTTCTTCTCCACATAAATTACAAAATGGGCGGGCAGTACACTGGGGAGCAGTACGACCCAACATCCCACAATGGAAACATCTAATCTGCTCGCAATCTACATTGAGATGATCCAGTGCCCCATTTATAACAACTCGTGGGCTGCCCTGCATAAAATAGGACCCCCCGATCTCGACCCAAAAAAAAAGAGCTGGGTAAATGGGAAATCCCAATCTCAGTTTGATTCAGTTGTACCCTAAATAACCAATCACCATTCCAAAATCCATTTTCGTCTATAATAGGTTTTGGTTGTTCCATAACAGTGCATTTCTTCTCTAACCAAAACATAATACCATTAACACAGACCCCCTCATTCCGAAATAATATAGTAACTGTTTTAATAGTTGGTTTAGTCACTGGAATAGCTAAAAAGTCATTCCAAACTCCAAAATCCCGAAGTGTATAATACAATTTCCAAAATTTGTCCAGTGACTGCATGGTGCAAAAACTCAAGTCATATATTCGATCTCCAGGGGCATGTATAAATGCATACACCTCAGAAGGTGCAAAGCCCATAGAGTCTTTTATTAACGTCTTTCCTACCCAAATCCTATCCGGGACTATGGATGCAGTCCCTATATACTTGAGACAAACCAGAAAACGTCTTTTCGACGCTTCTGCAGGTTTACGAAACAGTCCTGCAAATGTTTTAGGCGGCTCCTTATTCGGTGAAGTTCCCTCATGACCCCCGTTATCGTCTAAGACAGAGTTCGAAATAATCCTACCTTGGTTTCCCAAAGAAGCTCCATTGCCATTTTCAACATTGGATTCTGCGCCTTCTAGCACACTAGACCCCTGGAGGCCTTCAAGTCCTTGACCTTGTACCCTATCCCGAGGAACAGGGAATACCTCTGCATCTGCCTCAGGATCCATTACTGCGTCCTGCACAACCAACGGCTGAAAAATTTCGTCGTGAACTTTTGGGGAAAGACTAACTTCGGGGGCTATAGAACCCGGCAATGGAGCACTCGGGTCTGGAATCCATTGATCACCATCCAAAATCCAGCCGGCATTCTGTAAAGCCAGCCCAGGGGTCCATACTGCATCTGGGTTAGGCGTCTCAGACGTAACGTCATCAACCTGATCCTGAGCCTCTGCCGAAGACAACTCCAACAAAAAAGGGGATTGTACCACATCAGACTCCAAAGGCAACCGTTTACTCCCTCCAGGTAACGGACTCATCAGTGACCTTTTCCGTTTCTTTTCATCTAACGATAATTTACTTGCCAGGTATTCCTGTTCTGCCACAGAAATCAAGTCCAACAGTTGCTTTCTTTTTAAATTCAAATCCCTTTGAAGAGTCTCTTCCTCTGAAACTTGCACATCACTAAACTGCTCCGTTGATATAGATGGCTCCCCAGGTTGAAAATCTGCCCCCAAAACCCGGCACTCCACGCCGGTTGTGGCTCGCAATCCGTCCACCTCCTCCAGTTGCTCCACAACACGTCCGTCCCCTTCCATGTCCGAAGGCACACTAGACTCCATTGAACTCTCCTGCAGCGTGACTTCACGATGTACAGCAAGAGTAGGGAATTTCCCCAGTGTTCTGGGCCAAATTTCCATTCACTAAAAATACCACAACAGCTTAATCTGGTTCAATTTCAGTTGGTTACCATCTGTATCCCCGTCACTCCTGAAAAGGGACTTCTAGTCTCAGTGGGCCTACCGGGTCAACAAAATTCAATAATAAATACATAAAATCATTTTAAATAAATTTACCTAGTAGTTACTGCCGTTGTGCCATGGTTACAGAATGCAGGTATCCCAGCAGCAGTGTTCCAGGCTGGTTGATACAGAGTTAAAAACAGAGCAGCAATAATTGAGAACACTCAAAATACAGCACAGTGAAGTTAAAGCAGGGCAGGATTTTAAAAAACCAAATACTTGGGCTATAGCCACTAGTCTTCACGGGCACAGCACATAGTAAAAACGGGGTAACAGCACAATAAGGCGGCTGCAGGGTATTTTTTAAAAACGAGGAGCCAGACAGATTACAATGGAGCCGCCTGCAATACATGGGCTACAGTACAGCCTCTGCAGTCACAGATGCAAGAGGCTAGCTGGTGAGCCACAAATGGAGCAGCAATAACACTTCCAATAAACACGCATTAAATCTGAAAACAGTGCAGCGCACCCCCCTTCCTGGCCCCTGTTAATTAACATTTGTGGTAGCCACTGGTACTCGCATCCCAGTGCACACAGTAACTTTCCCTTGCATCTGACATCAGGATCCACCTCCCATTCCATGTGCTCATATCCAGTATCCCTAGCTTGCAGTGGGCCCCAAAGCTCCACAAACACCTACCCTTGTGGAGGCAACCAGCACGCATCTCCAGTCAGCTGCTGTCTGGCAGATGCTCCATGTTAAAAACATGACCCCAGTTAGATGCAGGCTACTTCCCCATCAAGGCTCTTAGTCACTCCCCAGAACTGCAGACCAGACTGCCTTCTCCACTCCACACACTACAGGAATCCTCATCCCTCTTTTGTGGTAAGACCTGGTCCAAGCACAGATGCAACCAAGGCTAAAAAGCTGGGGAAGGGGGAGATGGATCTACCAAGCCTCTCACGTCGATGCCAGTGTCATTGGCCTTTTTGTAGGGCCTAAAAACTTGAGGGAGACTGGACCCCTTCATACCCCTCATCCCTGGTGGCTGCACCCATGAATGAGAGGCAAGCTTAGTGGGAAGCTGGGAGCATGGTGTTTGTGTGAATGGAGACTGGGGGGGGGTTGGCAACATCAGACTGAGTGATGTTAAGTGGCAGTCATCTGCCATGATGCCATCAATCATCAGTGAAGCTGAGAAGTCTCTCCCCCCCAACAGCCCTCCCACCTCTCAGAGTTGACCGCAGAAGTTAACTCAGACCTCTGGGGGTGGATATGTGGTCACACACAGTCAAGGCCACTCCACAGAGGCACTGACACAGCAGGGCTTACAAAACTCTCCCACTAGGGTCTTGAGCTCACTGCCTCCACAGTGCATCGAAGACCACTTTTGCCCAGGTCTCCCACATGGAAGCAGAGCATGCCTCCCCCCGCACCACCCGACCAGATAGCCAATTTTAGCGAGAGAAATCAATGACATTTTCTCTGTGCCACCACCTGGAGGGGAACAGTGACAGGGAGGCCAATACAGGAGCTGCTAGGGTGGCGAGTAGGAATGGGAGGAACAGGAGAGAGATATACAATAAAATAAAAAGAGGAACTCTGTTGTTACTGCACTGTTCTTTATGCACATGGCTTAGACAAAAGAAGAACAACCAGAAGGTCTCTGTGATAGAAAAAGCATTTATTGGGCCCTTACTGAGAGTGAAAAGCATGAGATGAAACTGGAAATGTCATCCAGGATACAACGTTGCATTGGGCATCTGGCTGCTCTTTATATATCTATATCTATATCTATATCTATATCTATATCTGTATCTATATCTATACACACACACACACACACACACACCCCCACACACACACAACCTGGTCCAATAGGTTTTCAATAAATAACATGAGACAGTATTGTTTGGCTTGCTGTTGATCAGTGAGAGTGCCTGCTACTTTAGCTGATGTGTGTTATGCAGGGACAAGCTGCACATTTAATGCCGTACCAATCAGATACCTATTTCCTTCCCTCTTCCTTGTCCCACTCCCTGCTCTCCTCTCCTGGACTTTCTGCCTGTTGATTCTTTGTCTTGCTTCTTCTAGGTGGCAAGTAGGGCTTTAATCAGTTCAGATTTCTTTGACTGGGTGACCAAAGTAGTAGACCAGGGAGGGGCTGTGGACATGGCCTACCTAGACTTTAGCAAGGCATTTGACACAGTCCTGCACAAAAGATTAATAGTCAAATTAACCAGCCTGGGAGCGGGTCCCAGGGTGGTAGCCTGGGTAAAACATTGGCTGGACAACAGGACACAGAAGGTAATTGTAAATGGAGTCCACTCTGAAGAAAGAGGGGTTACTAGTGGGGTACCACAGGGTTCAGTACTGGGTCCAGTCCTTTTTAATGTCTTTATAAGTGACATTGCAGAGGGACTGGAAGGAAAAGTATGCCTCTTTGCAGATGATACAAAGATCTGCAAGAGGATTGATACACAAGGAGGCGTGGAAAGGATGAGAAGGGACTTGGCAAGGTTGAAGGAATGGTCAGAAGTATGGCAGCTTGGATTCAATGCAAAGAAGTGCAAAATAATGCATCTGGGAAACAACAACCCAGGGGAAGATTACACAATTGGGGGGAGGTAGTAACAACAACAAAAATGGAAAGGGACCTGGGGGTAATCATATCAGATGACCTTAAGGTTAGAATAGCAAGAAATGTGAGAAGGCAGTAGGGAGGGCTGGGGGTATACTGTGATGCACAGGGAGAGGTATCACCTGCACAAACAGGAAGTTGTTATCCCTCTGTACAGACAGTTGGTGACACCCCATCTGGAGTACTGCAACCAGTTCTGGAGACCCCATCTCCGCAAGGACATAGACAGGATGGAGGCAGTCCAGAGGAGAGCAACTAAAATGGTGCAGGGTCTGCACCAGAAGCTATACAAGGAGAAACTAAAGGAGCTTAATATGTATACCCTGAGAGGAGGGGGGGCATGACAGAAACTTATAAGTATGTCAGTGGAATCAAAGTCCAAGAGGGTAGCATCTCTCAGAAAAGAGTGCAAGAACAAGGGGACACAATTTGAACTTGGGGGGATGGCTCAGGGGCAATGTGAGGAAGCATTTTTTCACATAGGTTGGTTGCACCTTACCCGGTCAACAAAAACTAAATAAATAAATAAATGCATCATTAACATGGCTTTAGTCCTAACATAGTATCCTGTAGGTGGTTGCAAGGGGCTGAAGGTATGAGTGGAATCACTGAAGGGGGCATATACGCCCCCTGGTCTAAGATATTATTTTTTTTGTGTTTTTGTGTTTTATCCCTGCTCTAGTATCTAAATACTGTAGAAACCTAATGTAACCCCTAGGTGGCACTATCCCAAGGGCTACTACCCCTGCCTGCTTGGCTAGTAGCAGGTTAAGGGGCTTGAGTTCTGAAACGGGTGCCTCCACCCAGAGGTCAGGGTTGGTAGCGGTCAAGCTAACCTGGGCATAGCCCTCTGGGACACTGTAACCCCCTCTCTCTCTCCTCTCTAGTGGCCTGAACACTGTACAATAATCACTTTCACAATACCCCTGGTACACCACACAAGTACCCACACTGTTTGCACTTACCACCAGGGCTGGTTCCTCTGGCTCAACCCTGGGGACCCCCTGTAAAACAAGGTTATGCACAGCAAATAGCAACAGTACAGTACTTTGAGCACAAACTGGAAACACAGTCAGATTACATGCAGAAAAAGTTAGATCTGATTTATTCAGGGCACTTGAACAAGGAAGGGCAAAATCAGGTTTATTAGCTTAAAGGTTATATCAATCAAGCAGTTATGCATGCAGTTTGAGTTCCCCCACACAGTCCACCTCTGGGTACCCAGGTGGAGAAGAGATGGGCTAGCCAGGACTGTTGCCTGGGGTTGGCCAGCATCGCAGCTGATTGGGGCCCTGTGATGGAAAACAACATACACAGTACACAATATTTGTAATCCAGAGCCAGAGGGCTCAGTTTGTAAAGGAAACGAAACAACAAGACAATCAGATGACACACTCAGATTAAGCTGTTGTTGCAGAGAGCTACCCTGGTATTTACTCATGATACCCAAGACTGGACACAGGCTGGACAAAAATCAAGACTGCAGGTGGTTGATCTGGAATGCCAGGAGAAGCAGGGTCCCCACGAGTTGCAGAGGCGTTGTTCCTGTTCAAGCGTAGAGTAGGGGGCTGATCCCCAGGCAGGTCTCTCGTCGATGGCTTCTCTGTGCAGTGGGTAGTCTGGCTGGGCCAGTCTGGCAAGGCCCAGACCGCATGGAGACAAATTCAGATGCAGTCTGTTTTGGGCTGGATACAGCTTCCAGTAAGCAGAACACAGTTCACACAGTGGGGAACTAACTCACAACCCATTAGCAGCTCATAGCACATTTACATGTATGGGAATTCCACTGTACCAGTATGCAGCCCCGGGTCAGCAATCGCAAAGTCTCTGCACACACTGGGAGCTTAGGGGTAGCTGGAACTCCTGACAGGCCGATCGCATTCAGCAAAATCTTCAGTCTTCTTCAGGTTGAGCCTGGCCCACTTCAGTAGCTTACTTTAGTCACACAAACTTGGATTTAGTCCCAAATAATTCTCTTCTCTTCTCTCCCTCTCAGGAACAGCACACCGACATGCAAATCAAAAACTTAGCCTTTTCAGAGTTCTCCCATGCGAATCCACTCAGGATTGCTGCTCAGAATCACTTCAGCTCCTTCTTGTTCAGCTTCCAGCTTAGATCTAACTGAAAACTGCAAGCAGCACCGGACTTCCCCAAGATCCAAAAGATTTGGTTGGCTGATTTGGCTGTCAGTCAAAGCAAGAGCTCCCTCTTCAGTTGCAAAAAAGGCGCAAAAAGTTCAAACTACAGTTCCTACTGATTTTGAATTCAGATGGCTCCTGTAGTCCGGCTACATTTTAGGTCCCACCAGTACTGATTGGTCCAATTTGCAGTCCAGGACCAAGATAGTGGAGGCAAACAAAACAGTCCTTGCTACAAAGAAAGCAGGTTAGACAAACTACATTATCATTATCACTCTAAATGATTTTCAGTAAATAGTTACATCTTTCAACAGAGCTCTTTCTCAGATTACATAAGCTGCAATCAGGCAGCTCTTAAAGAGACAGTACACAGAGGCTATACAGGCTCTGGTAATCACATTTAAACTGCTAAAATGCATAGGCAAGCTCAAGGAAGACTTTTTGGGAACCCCTATTTGTAAGGGGGTTACACCAATCAGCTGCCTTGAACATATTTTGTACTGTATTTAGTGTTGGATCAGATATTCAGTATGAATGTGCAACAATATGGCATTTGTGTCAGCCTCCTCTACTGACTAGAGAAGAAAAAAACATGAATTATAGTGCCACAAAATCTAAAACCTGTTTAAATTATGAAACATTCCAAAGTCAGCTTTACAGCATACAAAACTAATCAGAAATAACAGGAATGATTAAAATGCATACTTAAACGCAGTTAATACCATAGCAACCCTGCATTGGAGAGGCTTATGTGGATCTTGAAAGCACTAGCAGTAGTGGTATTAAAATTGATTACTCATGCACCAGGGGAAAACAAAATGGGAAAAAAGTCAGATTTGTCAGTCTTTTGCTCTGTATTTTAAACCAAGGTATGGTCTGGTTACCTGTATCCATTTGGGTTAAGGGTTCACTGTCCACTCGGCTAAGCTAACAGTAATAAACGTTAATTCCATGAGATTTATACCCCTGTAGGAAGTTAACCAAGCCTCTCAGCCCACCTGTCACTTTGCTCTCCCCAGCAGTAGCAGTAAAACAGACAGTAGTCGTCAGCAACAAAGAATCCAAATTCCACGGGCAAATCTCAGACTTCAACGGGCTACAACTGACTGTCGGTTCCTTTTTGGCAGAAAAACGAAAATTAGTAGCCCGTTTGTGCGCTTCTCCACTGCGCCACTCACTACTAAAAAAAAACAAACAAAAAACAGGCAGCCTCTGCTCTGATAAATGCACTCCAGCAAAGCCACCCAGACGCAGATTAGTGTCTAGTAGGAGCCGGAGAGCAGGCACTCAGAGCATCAGTCACCACGGCAGACTGAGTCTAGGTCGGAGGGTAGGCAGAAAGACATAGAGCAGACAGACGGAGTAAAGTAAGGACTACTACGGTACGGCACGGTTAGGGAATTACTGAATCAGACACACAGTCACCACCAGGAGGTCACTTACCTGATTGTCTCCCGCCGTAATATCACAAGCACTAGGGTAGCAGTCTAGTGTCGCCTCTCAGTCAGGACTCCTCTGAATCTGGAACGCTGCTGGAAGCTGGGCCTGGGAGGGGGGTTTTCGGTGCTAATAGATACGGCAGCAGGCGGCTGATAAAGTAACTCCAATGTCCTCGTCATCCTTGGCTTGATCTCGTTTTAGGGCACTGTAATCCTGCCCTCTCTGACCGGCTCTGTCTGCGTTTATCCTGACCTGCCGGACTCATCTCTAGGACTCAAGCAAACAGCAACAGACTGAACGCCACTTTTCCTTGGCATTTTAAATAGCCCAGGCCTGACCCCGACCTGCCCCTTACTAACGAATGCCACGCCTTCTTTCTCTGAGACCAGACCTGATTGAGATGGGTAAAATATTTCTCAATCAGATTCGATGGGCCACATCACCGGTTTAGACCCCACCCCCCACTCCTCCTCCCTTAAAACATTAGAAAGGCCTCAGAGACTGGCCAGGAAAGCCCGCGGAAAAAAACCCCCACAAACAAAGGAATACGAGCAGAACAGCTGGTGTCTGCTATCCCCGCTGATCTGCTGCAGCATGCCATGGAATGCCAGATGTATCGGTATCTACGCCCTTGCAGCATCTTGCCTGCCCACGCCCACATCTATGCACGATGAGTGATGGTTCAGATTCAGAATGTGTCCGATCGGGAGGTCCGGGTGAACAGAGGGTGCACTCTAGCTACAGTACACTGTGCAGACACTGCAGTATTACCCAGTAACAAGTGCTCTGGTGAGAAGGAAAGAGTGACCCTGGACTTATTTGACTTTGGTGATTCCTCATTGCCAGCTGAATGGAAGGCTAGAATTAGCAAGAAACTCATCCAGAGAGACCAAGTTTTTTCGTTAAAAGAATGGGACGTGGGGTGTGTCCAGGGTGCAGGGCATCACATGCACCTGCATGATGACCGGTCATTTAGAGAGAGATCCCGACGCCTCGCCCCAGCGGACATAGATGATGTTAGGAGACACCTGCAGGAAATGCTCACTGCTGGCGTGATACAAGAATCAAGGAACCCATACGCCTCTCCCATTGTGGTCGTACATAAGAAGAATGGGTCCATGAGGATGTGTGTTGATTACCGAACCCTGAACCGGTGGACCATCCCAGATCAATACACTATGCCCCGTATACAAGATGCCCTGGATTGCTTGAATGGGAGCAAATGGTTCTCGGTATTGGATCTTTGCAAGCGGATATTACCAGATTCCGATGGCCCTGGAGGACCATGAGAAAACAGCCTTCATCTGTCCTTTGGGGTTCTACAAATTCCTGAGAATGACACAGGGGATTTCAGGTGCCCTGGCCACCTTTCAATGACTGATGAAATGTGTGGTGGGAGATATGAACTTGCTGAATGTCTAGAGTACCTAGATGATGTAATTGTGTTTGGACGCACATTAGAGGAGCATGAGACCCAACTGTTTAAAGTGCTGGACCAATTGGAAGACTTCGGCCTCAAGCTGTCCATCGACAAGTGCCAGTTTTTTCAAACCTCTGTGAAGTATGTGGGACACATAGTATCTGCAGAAGGGATAGAGACTGATCCCAGTAAGATTGAGTCACTGACTACTTGGCCCCAGTCCCATAACTTGAAAGAACTACAATGTTTTCTGGGGCTCTGTGGCTACTACCACAGGTTCATAAAAGACTATTCCAAGGTAATTCGCCCGCTCCTGAGTCTTACCCAGGGTTACCCCCCCACCAACTGTAAATACAAAAAAGGAGCTGTCAAAGAACCAGAAAAAGTGTACTTCCACACAGGTGAACCTTTTGAGCCCTGCTGGGCACCCGAATGTGAAGCAGCCTTCCATGAAGTCATATACCAGCTCACCCATGCCCCCATCCTTGCCTATGCTGACCCTACCAAGCCCTATGTGCTGCATACGGATGCTAGTCTTCAGGGCCTAGGAGCTGTGCTGTATCAAGACCATGAGGATGGTTTGAGACCGGTAGCTTTCACCACCAGGAGTTTGACCCCGTCAGAGCGAAACTATCCTGTGTACAGGCTGGAGTTCCTTGCTCTAAAATGGGCCATCGTTGACCAGTTTCATGAGTACCTCTATGGGGCAAAGATATTGGTGAAGACCGACAATAACTCGTTGACCTATGTACAGACTTCTGCCAAGTTAGACGCCACTGGGCACCGGTGGCTTTCTGCCTTATCAACCTATGATCATGCTGTCTGTGACACTCAGACAGCTGGTTCTGATTAATCTATGATTTTTGTAATATAAAAATGTGTTACTGAGTGTCTCTCATGAGACATGCTGAAACAGCCTGTGGAATGATACCCCCCTCCCAGGTTTTAGCTACAAGGTGTTACCTGGAAGGCCAGGAGATAATTACAGGCTAGAAGAGACTAAATTAAGGATCTCCTATTTATCTAGCTTATTTGTAGCTTGCCAGCTGCTAGGATGGGAAATCATAAACTTTTATAACATTTAGAGGAAGAGAGCAGGTTATGACGCTTTAGTGCAAAGTCATAAAAGATGCTTTGATGTGTCCTGGGAAGAAGAGCTACTTGAGATCAAAGAGGGGATGTTATTTAAAGAGTCATGTGGGGACATGAGTTTTGCTGAGGTCATCTTTATTAATTTACCTCCTGCTGGATAGAAATCCTGATTGTATAATTTTTAATAAACAGAGGAGGAGCTGGGCGACATCATGGAAAAGGCAGGCTCAAGACAGTGTTTTAATTATGCTGTGAGTGACTTGTAAAGACACACATGTTTGGACTCTCTTGACAACAACATCTGTCTATCAGCACTATTAGAAGAGATACATTAGATATATAAGTCTAATTGTCTGGTGGTAGGAATTTTGCACTTTTTTTTAACCCTTGTTCTTTTAAATGATTGTATGTTTTTGTGATATATGGTTCTGTATTTACATTTTACAATTTTTTTATCTATTTTTAAGTAAATCTCTACTTTAGAGACTACTTGGTGTGCCTTTGAAATTCTTTTTCTTGCCAAGTGAAGCATACATGGTTAAAGTTGACACTGTGCAAAGCTTACTGGTTTTACTAAACTGGAAAAAGTTTAGAGTTTATTCTGAGGTCTTTAATAGAGTTTTAAGGGTTCATTTTGTATGCCTGGTTAGGTGCCCATAGGCAAAAGATATCTGCCCCCTCCCCCGGAGAGCAGAATTATCTGATCCTGTACATTGGGTACGCTAGCAAGAGGTTCACAGTTTCAATCCCTCCAGAACTTGAGACCAAAGTTTAATTCGAACCCACAAAACAGACAGGAGGGTTACCCTGTTCTGTTAACTGCTCACAATACTGCACTTGGAGGTTGGCACTGTGGGAGTAGAGGGCCTGACCTGTTGAGTGGGTTTGTGACAGATTGGTTGGCAGCGGTGCAATAATTTTGGTATTGCAAGCTTTTATTGTTCAGTGTGTCAGCTTGAGACTGTCAGCTCACTTGCAAAGAAAGAAAAAGGCAGTGATTTATTTTTAAAAAGGAGACAGAACTATATCACTTGACGTACAGTCAAGTTCCTACCCGTTTTATTTTTTTTTCTAAAGTGCAAGTCAGAGTAGCCATAGTTAGGGAAGAAGATGGCTTCCAACTACAGTAGGCACACTGTAGACTACTTAAAGCAGTTGTGTGCGGGGACAGAGGAGTCCTGTTCGAGGTGAAAGCCAGCAAACAGAACCTCGTGGATGCCCTGATGGTAGCAGATACCCAGAGCATCAAGTCACAGACAGTGACTGAAAAGGACCAAACCTTGAGTGTGGCAGGGCTAGCGGCCAGTGCAGTGTCTATATCTGATGAGGAGGGCAACAGGGCCACTGTCAGTGAAGGGCCACAGCAGCAGGGGAAGGTCACCAGTATCCTGGATCCAGAAGTACTCAGGTTCTTAAATTGAGTTGCGCAGAATGGAGCTGGAGTTCCAGAGGGAGAGGGGACCATGAACAGAGAGATGTGGACCGTAAGGAGCATGAGTGCCAGAGGCAACATGAACTGGAGAAGCTACGACTCCAACCAGTGGCACCAGAGCAGGTAAGTGGCTTGGGTTTAACTGGGACTACAGGACTGGGTTACAAATTGAATTCCAAATTGATAGCCGAATTTAAAGAGGGGGAGGATATGGATGCCTTTTTAAATTCTTTTGGAAAAGTTTGTATTCAGGCTAAAATTCCTAGGGAGTCCTGGAGCTTCCAGCTATCCCTGCTACTTACCGGGAAAGCTTGGGATACATTGGGTCAAATGGACAATGAGGACAGTGATGATTACAGCAAACTTAAAGCTGCACTGTTAAAGAAATTTGAATTAACTGCTGAATCATACAGAGCTAAATTCAGTAGCTCAGGAGAAGCCCTGACATGAGCTATGAGGAGCTAGCCACGAAACAACGTCAGTTTTTAAAATGTTGGTGGGAAGGAATTGGAGCAAACTCTGTTGATAAAATTGAAAATGTGATTCTGTTAGAACAGTTTTTCTGGGCATGCCCAGCAGAGCTGAAAACCTGGCTGGAGGACCGAGATCCCAAAACAGTGCAAGAGGCTGCTGAACTCTCGGACTGCTATGCCAAGAGCAGACCTGCTCTGACAGTGAATGGGGTGGGTGTGGCAGTGCAGAAAGGGAAAAGCACACCTTCAGGGCAGCTAAAACCCCTCACTGCCTCCACTGAAACCAGTTAGTTCCAGGTTTCAGAGAAAAGATTTCTCTAAGAAAAGAAATTAATGTTGGTTGTGTAAAGAAACTGAGCATATTGCCAGACAGTGTCCCAAAAAGGCTAGCCATACACAACAGGGGGCTAGGAAAGAAGTGGGTTGTTTGTGCATCCCTGGAAGCATGCCTGTGAACATGAGGGAACACATGCACCCAGTCATGGTAAATGGTGTAAAGACACAAGGGTTAAGGGGCACAGGGGCATCCCTGACATTGGTAAAAGGGGATCTAGTAGAGCTGGGTCAGCTTTTACCCAATAAATACATCACTGTACAGGACTTTACTGGTGAAGAGAAAACATTGCCCCTCGCTAGTGTTCTCCTAGACTGGGGTGAAACAGGGGGAATTGTGCAACAAGTGGCTGTAGCCCAAACCTTAGCAGTGGATGTGATCCTGGGCAACAATCTCAAACAGGAGATGGTATGTGCAGTTTCCCTTAGCCAAGTGGCAAGGGAAAATTGTAGTTCCCTCAACCCCACAGAAGCCATTGTGGAAACCACTGAGAGGCTGGTTCCTCAGCCTGTGTCTCCAGATGGGGAGATGAATGAAAAGGGGGTAGAAATTTCCACAGTAGCTGTTAACCACACAGCTACAGAGGGTTACTCCAAAGAGGGAGGGGTGACCCATTGTCAGAGGGTTGGAACTGACAGTGATCCTGAGTGCCCTGACGCTAATGCTGGGGACCCTAGTTTAGCAACTGAAGGGGACCTGTCCCATGCCTTGGGAATGTATGAGGGGTTTGCAGGTGCTCAGAGAAGTGACCCTAGTCTAGAGAAGCAGAGGGTTTGGACAGACTCTGACGGGGCACAGGGAGGTGACGGCAGTCATAAGGTTTATTGGGAAAATGGACTAATGTATACTCACACTGTGCAGACAGAGGGAGGGGTGCTAGGCAGGCAGCTTGTCATTCCCCCGAGGTATCGTGAGCAGTTTCTCAAGATTACACATGATATTCCCTTGTCTGGTCATCTGGGAATTGTGCGCACTACCCAGTGGTTGGCCCAGAATTTCTATTGGCCTAACTTCACCCAGCAGGTGAAGGAGTATTGCAGGTCTTGTCACCGGTGCCAAGAAATAGGAAAGGCGGGCAAGAAAACCCAAGCAGCCTGATTCCATTGCCCATAGTGGAGGAGCCATTCCAGAGGGTGGTAATGGATATTGTGGGGCCTTTAAATACCCCCAGCTCCTCAGGGAAGAGATTCATCCTGACTGTGGTGGATTATGCCACCCGGTACCCGGAGGCAGTCGCCCTATCCTCACCGAGGACAGACAAAGTGGCAGATGCCTTACTTGGGATTTTCTCCCGTGTTGGGTTTCCACAGGAGGTTATCACCGATCGAGGGGGTTCCTTCATGTTGGACCTGATGAAATGTTTATGGGAGAAGTGTGGGGTGGTGCAGAGATGCACAACATCATATCACCCACAAGCCAATGGGCTTGTGGGAAGATTCAATGGTGCCCTGAAGTCAATGCTCCGGGTGTTTGCTGAACAGCATGGTAGGGACTGGGAGAAATGCCTTCCCCACCTGTTGTTTGCATACAAGGAGGTGCCCCAAGAGTCGACAGGATTTTACCCCTTCGAACTCTTATATGGACACCGGATACGTGGGCCCCTAGACTTGATCAGGGAGGACTGGGAAGGCAAGCATGCCACCCAGGGAACTCCCATAGTGGATTACGTCCTTAGGTTTAGGGAAAGGCTGAAGTAGCTTATGGGGACAGTCCAGAGCAACCTGGTAGCTGCCCAACAGAAACAAAAAGTATGGCATGACCGCAGAGCCAGAGCTCACTCATACATGGTGGGTCAGGAAATCATGGTCCTTATTCCGGTCTGGAAAGACAAGTTGCAGGCTGAGTGGGCACGACCGTACAAAGTGGTTAGGAAGGTAAATGACGTGAACTATATTATAGAGTTACCTGACCGAAGACTTACCTGACCGAAGACAGACAGAAAGGATGTACCATGTCAACATGAAGCCATATGCAAATAGGGCTGACATGGTGTTTGCAGTGTGTGGTCCTGGGGAAGGGACGGACGGAGGAGACCCCCCTTCTGGACTTGCTGGAAGAAAGTAAGCGGGAGTCCTCTGTGGAGGCAATTAAATTGTCTCCCCAGCTGACCCCGGACCAGATCCAGGAAGTAAGGGAGGTTTTAGCAGACTTTGCCCCATTATTTAGTACCAAGCCTGGACTAACCCCCATAGCAACTCATGATGTGGAGACAGGGACACAGATGCCCATATGGAGGACAGCATATCGGGTGTCAGAAGCTGTCCAAAAGGATATTAGGAGGGAAGTGGAGGAGATGCTGGATTTAGGGATAATCCAGAGGTCCCACAGCCCCTGGGCCTCACCCGTAGTCCTTGTGCCCAAGCCAGATGGCTCTATTCATTTCTGTGTGGACTATCATGGACTGAATGCAGTCACGAAGTCAGATGCCCACCCGATGTCCCAGACGGACGAACTCCTGGACAAGTTGGGAGGGGCGACCTACCTTACGACGACTGACCTGACCAAGGGGTATTGGCAGGTAGAGTTAATGGACAGAGCTAGCGAGAGGTCGGCCTTCATCACTCCGATAGGCTTATCTGAATTTAAAGTAGTGCCTTTCGGAATGAAGGACGCCCCTGCCACTTTCCAAAGGTTGGTGAACCAGGTGTTAAATGGTGCTGAGGAGTTCACCGTGGCATACCTGGATGACATTGCCATCTTTAGTACCAGCTGGGAGGAACACCTATCCCACCTTAGGGAAGTGCTGGGCAGGATACAGAGGGCTGGGCTCACTGTCAAAGCCGGGAAGTGCCAGGTGGCCATAGGAGAAGTGGCATACCTTGGGCATGTGGTAGGCCGGGGACAGCTCCGTCCTAACCAAATAAAAATAGAGGTAATCCAGGCATGGCCCAGACCAGAGATGCAGAAGCAGATCAGGAGTTTTCTTGGAACAGCAGGGTACTATAGAAAATTTGTACCCAATTACAGTGCCCTGGCTGCTCCCCTATCTGACCTGATAAAGAAAAGGATGCCAAAGAAAATTACCTGGGGACCAGCCTGTGAAGAAGCCTTTACCAGACTGAAAGAGGCACTGTGCAGTGCTCCTGTTTTGACAAGTCCTGACTATAGCAGACCCTTTATAGTTCAGACTGATGCCTCAGATGTGGGTATTGGGGCAGTACTGAGTCAGACATCCAGCCAAGGGAGGGATCACCCAATAGCATACCTGAGTAAAAAGTTACTTCCCAGGGAGCAGGCATACTCCATGGTGGAAAAGGAGTGTCTTGCCATAGTGTGAACCCTAAAGAAATTAGAGCCATACTTGTATGGGCAGCATTTTGTGGTACAGACTGACCACAGCCCCCTGTTTTGGCTGACGCAGATGGGAAAGAACAATGGTAGATTGCTAAGATGGAGTCTTGCTTTGCAAGGGTATGATATGACAATATTACATAGAGCTGGAGCCAAAAATCAGAACTCAGATGGGCTGTCTAGGGTCTATGAGGAGTGAACTGATTTGGGAAGCTCATCCTATGCAGGGGATAGAGCCCCCAAATTCAGTCTAGGTGGGGAGGAATTGTGACACTAAGTTGGTTTTGATTAGTCTATGATTTTTGTAATATAAAAATGTGTTATTGAGTGTCTCTCGTGAGACATGCTGAAACAGCCTGTGGAATGACACCCCCCTCCCAGGTTTTAGCTACAAGGTGTTACCTGGAAGGCAAGGAGATAATTACAGGCTAGAAGAGACTAAATTAAGGATCTTCTGTTTATCTAACTTATTTGTAGCTTGCCAGCTACTAGGATGGAAAATCATAAACTTTTATAATATTTCGAGGAAGAGAGCAGGTTATGACGCTTTAGTGTGAAGTCATAAAATATTCTTTGATGTGTCCTAGGAAGAAGAGCTACTTGAGATCAAAGAGGGGATGTTAATTAAAGAAAATCATGTGGGGACATGAGTTTTGCTGAGGTCACCTTTATTAATTTACTTCCTGCTGATTAGACATCCTGATTGTATAATTTTTAATAAACAGAGGAGGAGCTGGGTGACATCATGGAAAAGGCAGGCTCAAGACAGTGTTTTAATTATGCTGTGAGTGACCTGTAAAGACACACATGTTTGGACTCTCTTGACAACAACATCTGTCTATCAGCACTATTAGAAGAGATACATTAGATATATAAGTCTAATTTATCTGGTGGTAGGAATTTTGCACTTTTTTTTAACCCTTGTTCTTTTAAATGATTGTATGTTTTTGTGATATATGGTTCTGTATTTACATTTTACATTTTTTATCTATTTTTAAGTAAACCTCTACTTTAGAGACTACTTGGTGTGTCTTTGAAATTCTTTTTCTTGCCAAGTGAAGCATACATGGTTAAAGTTGACACTGTGCAAAGCTTACTGGTTTTACCAAAATGGGAAAAGGTAAGAGTTTATTCTGAGGTCTTTAATAGAGTTTTAATGGTTCATTTTGTATGCCTGGTTAGGTGCCCATAGGCAAAAGATATCTAGCCCCCCCGAAGAGCAGAATTATCTGAGCCTGTACATTGGGTACGCTAGCAAGAGGTTCACAGTTTGACTCCCTCCAGAACTTGAGACCAAAGTTAGATTCAAACCCACAAAACAGGCAGAAGGGTTACCCTGTTCTGTTAACTGTTCACAAGACTGCGCTCGGAGGTTGGCACTGGTGGAGCAGAGGGCTTTACCTGTTGAGTGGGTTTGTGACACTGGCGAATACAGACCGGGACTGAAGCATATTGACACTGATGCCCTGTCATGAAGGCCCGCTTCCAAGAGTGATTGGGTCAGGCTGTCTGAACCTGACATCTGAGCCTTGTGCCAAAAGTTTGACAGAGATGAACAGATGTAAGCGGACACAGTGGACTGTTTAGTAGATTGCTTGTGCCCTCCTGATACCTGCATACCAATTGCCTATTGCCATTTCTCTGCTCTCGATATTAGTAGGAAAAGAAACAAAAACAGCTCCACTGCTGTAGGAGGTTGCATGAATTAAAGAACTGAATACGGTGCAACAAAAGTCAGCACTCCTCCGCTTGGCGTCAAACAAGGCATAAATTTATTTGAATTACAAAGTAGGCGCCACAATCAGCCAAAAGGGATCAGCAACCGTATAGTGCACTACCTCAATTTGCCAATGACAGTATTCAGTGGGCTCAATCCCAAGATCCTATGATTCAGCCAGCACTTGATGCCCTGCGTGAGGGGAAAGATGTGTCTAAGTTGTGTTCCCCTGACTTGCAAACTGCCCTATTGTTTAAAGAAGGCCCCAGGTTGAAGTTACTCAGTCAGTTGTTATACAGAGAGACAGTGGATCATAGTGGTTAAGTAGAGAAGCAACAATTTGTCATGCCCACAGCCTTTAAACCCTTGGTACAGAGGTACTTCCACAATCACATGGGGCACCTCGGTATTGACAGGACTCTTGACTTGGTACGATCTCGATTCTACTGGCCCAAGATGGGGGCCGATATTGAGCACCATGTAAAGCCCTGTAGTCGTTGCCTTCAAAGAAAAGCCCTGCCTCAGAGGACTGCCCCCCTTGTCAATATCACTACCAGCGCCCCTCTGGAACTGGTCTGAATAGATTTTTTGTGCTTAGAACCTGATCAACGGAATATTGGCAAAGTGTTAGTGGTTACGGTTCATTTCACACGGTATGCACAAGCTTTTTCAGCTAAAGATCGAAAGGCTTCTACCATGGCCAAAGTGCTATTGGAAAAATTCTTCGTCCATTATGGTGCCCCCCAGAGGATCCACTCTGACCAAGGCAGAGTCTTTGAAAGTAGGCTAATCAAAGAAATGCTCTCTCTGTGGGGGGTGCGGAAGTCAAGAACCATCCCTTATCAGCCGCAGAGGGACCGTCAACCAGAACATTTTAACTGCACCCTTCTAGACATGCTGGGCACCCTCCATCCAAAGGACAAGCATAAGTGAAGCCAGCAGATTAGCACCTTGGTACACGCGTACAATTGCACCAAAGATGACGCTACTAGGTTCTTCCCCTTCCATCTCATGTTTGGGAGGAAGACCCACCAGACGGGGTCCGAGCCGAAAACTTCCTGCAGTATGTACAGAAACTGAAAGCTCAATTGAACCATGCATATCAACTGGCCCAGACAATGGCCTCTAAAAGAAACCTCGCCAATAAAGACAGGCACGATAAGAAAGTAAAGGCTGAAGAGCTACGCCCCGGAGACCGTGTGTTGTTATGCAATTTGGGACTACATGGCAAGCACAAAATTGCTGATAGGTGGCACCATCTTCCTCATGTAGTAGTTGAAAAGTTGGATGATCTACCATTGTACAAGGTATGCCCAGAGAATAACTCCAAAGCTGTCAAGACCATGCACGGTAACCACTTGCTGCCTATCGGCCAAGTTATCATTGAGGCTGAACCACCAGAAATTGATTTCCCTGGGCTGATGACTCATGCTGCTGCTGCAAGGAGGAGACAGAGTCCATTTGCTTCAGCTGTTAAAGAATCAGAGCCCTCTCCCCGGCAGGCCTCAAATGATAGTGACTGTCAATCCACCTCTGATGAAAGTGATTGTGACAATGCCCAGTACCCCTCCTAAGAATTGAATCAGCTGTTTCGTGGTAACCCTATGACAAACTGTGGAGATAAAGCTGGGCCTTCAGGACTGCATAACCCCCCAGTTTCTTCTTTGGATCCAGTGGCCCCTGAAAGTGAGGTGCAAAGCACCACATCTGAGGTTGTGGACTCTCTCTGTTTTATGGAGCTGTGTGAATTGCCCGAAGAAGGGGCTGATAGTCTGAATCTCCCTGGTGACACACCAGAACCTGAAGAACAATGTGAGAGTGTTAACAGTCCCCCTTCAGTGCTGCAAAGCCTAATTGTACCAGAGCCTCCTCAAAATGAGCAACCTGTGCCTTCAAGAGAAAAATGAGCAAAGTGTTGTGGGAACAGAGCAAAGAGCTGACAGTTCTCCTGGTTGGGACATTCCCATCCATGCAGAGGCACCCCTCATGAATGACGAACGCTCCAAAGTTAATGCTGAAAGTACAGAGACTGTGGCTGCTCCCCCCCAGAAAGACTGGCCAAGCTGTCAAGCCTGTGCTATGCTTTAGTTATGCTTCCCCTGGGAGGCCAGTGGATTTGCCTCTCAATGTGGTTCACAAAGGGGTTTATGTCTCGCCAAGCTCCCTGCCCAAATTGAGCCTGATGGCCAACTCCAGGTTATTTGTTCTTCCCTCTCACCATGGCGCCCCTGCCCTATCCAGCCCCAAGTTAACTGATAGGGAAGGGCCCCCTCTTACACTGTTTAATGTACAAGAAGTTATTACCTGAATTAGTATAGTGATGTTAAAAATATGTTAATCATAGTGAAATCAGTATTACCTGTATGAAACATGCATAATTATTGTCAGTATGGATATAGTATTGTGAAGTATGTTGAAATGTATAGTAATGTGACAAGTTTACTGTATGTTAACTGATGTATCAGTATTTGCATAGCATGCGAATGTCAAATATGTCTCGTTTATATTGCATTTTCAGTAGTGTGATGGTACAGACTTGACGCGGACACCAAGATTTCTCCAGTCAGGGAAGGGTGTAATCCCCCTACAAATGGAGATTCCCAAAAAGTCTTCCTTGAGCTTGCCTAAATGCTCACTGCCAGGCTGGTGTCCTGTGTTTTAGCAGTTTAAATGTATCGCCAGAGAGTGCCTGTATGGGCTCTGTGTAATGTCTCTTTAAGAGCTGTCTGGGTTGCAGTCATAATTAATCTGGGAGGGGGCTGAGTGTTTCTATGCTCGAGCCTCAAGTTCTGCCCGGGCTGCCAAATAATCGCTCCATTCTGACATCGCTATTAGCACAGAGGGAGCTCTGTTAGAAGATGTACTTGTTTGCTGATCATTTATTAGAATAGTAATAATATTGCAGTTTGTCTAACCTGCCTTCTTTGCAGCATGGACAGTTCTGTTTATCTCCACCATCTTGGTCCTGGACTGCTGAAATGGGCCAATCAGTACCTTTGGGGACTTTAAAATGGAGTCTGTCCCCAGGGGCTTTGTGGGAGCAAATTCTGTAGGAATTATAGTTTGGGGCTTTTGGCACCTAAATGAACCTGGAGGGGGAGCCCTTGTTGTGACTGACAGAGAAATCAGCCAACCAAACCTTTTGGATCCCATACTGCTTGCAGTTTCAGTTCAGATTTGAGTTGGGAAGTGAAGGAGTAACAGCTCGAGATAGTCAAGCAGCAATCCTGCATGGCTTTGTGCGGGAGAACTGTGAAAGGGCTGAGTTTTGGCCTGCCTGTCTGCCTGCTGTCCCTGAGAGGGAAAATAGAGTTGATTCAGACTGAATCCGAGATGTGAGAATGATTTAAGCCACTGGACTATGACCAGGCTTTAACCCAAAGAAGACCAAAGATTTGCTGAATGCAATCGGCCTGTCAAGATTTCCAGCCACCTCTGAACCCCTGGATTGTGCAGAGACTCTGTAATTGTGACCAGATAGCAATTTGCCTGGTACAATAGAATTTCTTACATGTAAATGTGCTGTGTGCTGTTACTGGGTCGTGATTTGGTTCCCCACTGTGTGATGAATTGTGTTCTGCTTGCTGGAGGCTGCATCCAGCTCCCACAGACTGAACCCGTATTCATCTCCATTGGGCCTGGGCCTTGCCACACTGGCTCAGCCAGACTACCCACTGCACAGAGAAAGCCATCGACAAGAGACCTGCCTGGGGATCAGCCCCTGCTCATGCTTTGAACAGGAATGACGCCTCGGTGATTCGTGTGGGCCCTGCTTCTCCTGGCACTCTAGTTCAACAACCTGCTGTCTCGATTTCGTCCTGCCTATGTCCTGTATTGGGTATCATGAATAAACATCAGGGTAGCTCTCTGCAACAACAGCTAAATCTAAAGTGTTGTCATCTGATTGCTTTGTTGTCTTTTCTGTCACGAACTGAGCCCTCCGGCTCCGGATTACAAATAGTGTGGGTTGTGCATGTTGCTTTTTTCCATCACAGGGTCCCAACCAGCTGCGATGCCGGCCTACCCCGAGCAACGTTCCTGGCTAGCCCACCATTTTCCTACCTGAGTACCCAGAGTGTGTGACTGTGTAGGGACTCTGAAGTGCATGCATAACTGCCTGATTGATATAGCCGTTAAGCAAATCAACCTGATTACGCCCCTCCCTTGTTCAAGTCCCCTGAATAAATCAGATCTAACTCTTTTTGCATTTAACCTGACTGTGGTTTCAGTTTGTGCCAAAAGTACTGTACTGTTGCTATTTGCTGTGCATAACCTTGTTTTACAGGGGGTCCCCAGGGTCACGCTAGAGGAACCAGCTCTGGTGGTAAGTGCAAACAGTGTGGGTGATTGCCTGGTGAATAAGGGTCATTGTGAAAGTGATTATTGTATATTGTTCAGGCCACTAGAAGGGAAAGAGGGGGGTTACAGTGTCCCGGAGGGCTATGCCCAGGTCAGCTTGACACTAACAACCCTGACCTCCGGGTGGAGGCACCCGTTTCAGTACTCAGGCCCACTTAACCTGCAACTAGCCATGCAGGCAGGGGTAGTAGCCCTTGGGATAGCGCCACCTAGGGGTTACAAAAGAAAACATTTTTTTGATGTTTGAAGAGTTTTTTATGATAATGTTTTTGCAGAAACTGCAACGGTCTGTTCAAGCCCCAGGAAATCTTTACTGTGTTCTGATATATGCAGTTAGCTTTCACCATTCAACTGCCCCAGAGAGAAATGAGTTAATAGAACCTATGCTAATTGTGGAACGTTGATAGGCTTGAGCTCGGTTTTCAAACCACTGTCCGTGATGCATTCTATGCAACCATCAGATTCTGTACCACGCCCGCTTAGTAAGACGCCTCAGAGACTTCTCCTTCAGCTTTCTTGAAGATCATTCTTTTTTCTGAGTTTTCGAAGTTACTGATTAATTTCTTAAAGTTTTCAAAGCACTGTCCTTGATTACAGGTAGACTAGTCTAGATTTAGCATTATTTTGGTAAGTTTCACAGTTCCTTGTCGGTTTCTCGCAATCGGGAAGGAACTGGCCTTTCTTTGCTTTTCTGAGGTAAAGTTTATATATTTTGGTAATCTTGCTTCAGTTCTCTGTGGGCCGGATTTCTCCTGTTAAATTGTGGGGTTTAACAGGGTTTTTCTCGGTTTGTTTTATCAGTCGCTGAATCAACAGCAAAAAAGAGGGCAAAACAAAATATGGAGAACATTTTGGTTATTTAGTGTGTCGCTCTCAGAACCCACATATTTAGTGTTTTGAGAACCCACATATTTAGTGTCTTGGGTTATGTCCCAGAAACCTAAAAAGAGAAGCGGCCCTACTGGTTTCCGACACTGCACTGAGTGTGGTGAGTCATTTGCTAAGGCCAGCCGCCATTTAATTTGTGTAGTCTGTCTGGGGTTTGATCACCTGAAAACAGACTGTGAAATTTGTGAGAATTTTCCTCAGTCCACGCTTGATCGTCGATTAAACCGACAGAAAGAAAAAATGTCTGAAAAAGCTGCTGATTCTGCTTCAGGACATACGGTTCCTTCACAGAGCAAAGATAAACCGAAGGAACCGGAGGGGTAGCCTTCTGACAAGGGTGGAACTCCCCCAAGCACAAAGAGAAGTGCAGAACCGGCTGCTGATCTGGCCACTAATAGGAAAAAGAAAGAAAAGCATACAGCGCAAGAACCGCAACTGAAAGAACCGATGGTTCTGACCACTAAAGAGATTGCAAACACGTTTAGGGTTAATTAGTTGTTGCAATCCAATACTCTGGTTCCAGGTCCTCGGAAGGAACCGCAATCGATTCTAACTTTGGCTATTTCTGCTCCTCCCGGTTCATTTGAAAAGTACCCCTATTTTGAGGAGGAGGAGGAAGAAGAAGAAGACTATGGGGAACCTATTGAACCAGAGGTTTACCCAGAGAGAGAGAGGAGTCTGAATCCCCTCCCAGACATCCTGAGGATTATTTCTCACACTTTTCCTTTATGAAAAAGGTAGCAGAGACTCTGGACCTCCCCACTCGGGAGACCACTGAGGAGGAGGAGCCAGATTACATGGAGATGATGGATGTACCAGCAACTAGGAGACTGCTTCTCCCTATCCACAAATCCCTGGAAAGGCAAGCCACCAAGATTCTGCAGAGTCCCACTTCTATCCCTCCTGTGGACAAGAAGATGGAGAGAAAGTACCTGGTGGCCAGAGGAGGAGCTGAATTTCTCCTAGGCCACCCCAGCCATGAGAGAGTAGTGCAGGCAGCTGGCTGTGATACAGCAGGCATACCCCTGTCCTCCCATCCTCCTGATAAGGATTCCAAAAGGATGGACTCCATGGCCAAAAAAGCCTATTTGGGAACTTCCCTGGGTGTTAGACAAGCTTCCTACATCGCTTATGATTCCAGGTATCAAAAGGACCTATGGAATTCTGTGATGGAGATGGCTAAGGCAGCTCCTTCTCCACTGGCAAATGATCTTATGGTAGCGGCAAAGCATGGCGTTGAAGCTTCCATGTACCAATTCCACATGGCAGCAGATTCTAATGACACTGTGGCCAGAGTAATGGCAATCCTAGTGTCCCTGAGGAGGTTTGCCTGGCTCAGGGCTACTAACCTATCTCAGGACACACAGACTAAGGCCCTGGACTTTCCTTGTGAGCCAACCTCTTTGTTTGGTGGACAGAGGCCTACATGAAGAAGATGGATGAATACAAAGTCGCTTATAACAGTGTGGCTGCTAAAAAGAGGGCATCCATACCCCAGAAACATCAGAGTAGGGGAGGTAGGGGAAGGCCTTATCCCAGGCCTTTCTTCCAGACTCAGGCTTTCCCAGCCTACCAGTAGCAGAGAGGATACTTCAGAGTCAGGAGAAGAAGGGGCCGCAGTTGTGCTGGACCCAGTCCCCAGCCCAGTGCACAAGGAAAACAGAACCCCTGATGCGCTTGTCAGGGTCGCCTCCCCAGTTCCAGTAGGGGTCAGGCTGGCTTACTATTTCCAGGCATGGCAAAACATCACCACAGACAAGTGGGTCCTGGAAGTGGTAAGCCAGGGCCTTGCTCTCAGCTTCAAGGTTATACCAAGGTTGAGGGCAAGGCTATTCAGACCTGCCACCCCAACAGAAAAAGTACTACAGCCGGCTCTCCGGTGCAGTGGTGGGATTTCCACTTGCAACGCCGCCGAACCGGGTTCGGGAATGGATCCGGATTATTGGAGGGCCGGCCGGGTGGAGAAGGATTGAGCATCCCTCGGACTGCTCTCCTTCTCCAAGGGGAAGGGGGTTGTGTGCTCGGCACAGGAGCGACACCTGGCGGAGACTGGATCATCACCCTAGGACCGACGCAAGGTCGAGTAACTCTGGGGCCGGACAGACGCCAGCGTCATTGCACGTCACCGCCCCAGCTTACAGGGGACAAAATCCTTGCGCCTGCTGTCTAAATGAAGCCCTGTCTCTGGGCTTCAATTAGCCTCCTGGCCCCATGCTCTCCCAAACAGATACTGGTATCACAGTACCGGTACCCTCTATGGTGCCGTGACCCCGCCCCCGGAGGGTAAGCCAGGGGTAACCGGAGGAGCAAGAAGGGCTTAATAGGAGGCGAATGCATCAAGGACGCTGTGACTAGGGCAGATAATACTGGCGGTGGGTGAGGGGGCAAAAATAGCAGAATATCAAAAAAAAAAGTACTACTGGAATCAGAAGTAACCAACCTTCTCCTCGAGAAGGCAGTGGAAACTGTCCCCCTAGCTCACAGGGGAAAAGGTCAGTACTCAAGGTACTTCCTGACACTAATGAAAACTGTTAAGTAAGTAAGTAAAATTTATTTTTAAGCGCTTTTCAGAAACCAAAGTGCTGTACAGGTGAACAGACATTTAATTACAGAATATAATAATAACAATAAAATCACAGTAAGAATCACTCTCCATACGCCTTCAAAAATAGATACGTTTTTAACTCAGACTTAAAACTCTCGACGGTCAGGCAGCTTCGTATCCGACGAGGTAGAGAATTCCACAGGGTGGGGGCCGCGTAAGAAAATGCACGTGCCCCAGATGTTTTTAAACGAACCCTGGGAATCTCTAGCAATCCCTCGTCGGCGGATCGGAGTGAACGAGAGGGACAGTAGGGAGTAAGGAGATCTTGTAGGTACTGCGGTCCCTGTTCACGTAGGGCTTTATAGGCCAGTAACCTGACCTTGAAGGTGATCCGCCACTGAACTGGCAGCCAGTGCAGTCCGTGCAGCACAGGCATAATATGACTGTTTCTGGATGTCCCAGTCAAAAGCCTGGCTGCTGCGTTCTGCACCAGCTGCAAGCGGCGGATATCAACCCCCGGTAGCCCTAGGTACAGAGCATTGCAGTAATCAAGGCCGAGAGGTCACAAAGGCATGGACCAATGTAGCAAGGTCATCTGGAGGAACTAGGTGTTTCACCCAGGCGATATTCCTAAGATGGTAAAAAGAGGATTTGACAACGGGTGCCACCTGCAATTTTAGGGTCAAACCATCGTCAATAATAACGCCCAGGTTACGCACCCAGTCTGAGGTTGAGAGCTGGGCACCATCGAGCCATATGCCTGAAGGAAGCCCAGCCCTACAACCCACCTCAAGGCGACCTGGGTCCACCGCCAACACCTCAGTCTTATCCGGGTTTAACCTCAGCCAGCTGGCACTCATCCAATCCTTAATCTCAGACAGACAGCTGTTAAGCATAGAGACTGCATCTTCCTGTCCGGGATTAAAGGACAAATACAGCTGGGTATCATCTGCATAGCAGTGAAAACAGAAGCTGTATTGACTAATAATGTCTCCCAATGGCAGCATATAGATAGCGAACAACATGGGTGCCAGAATGGAACCCTGCGGTACCCCACAGGACAGGAAGATGGCATCAGAGGAATAAATTCCGGTGACAAACCTCTGTCTCCGTCCCATGAGGAAAGATCGAAACCAATGCAGAACTGTACCAGACAGTCCGCAATAAAGCCGCAGGCGATCCATACCAGATCTCAAACACTTGAAGAGACACCTTACAAAGCCAAAGTTCAAGATGGTCACTCTGGCAGCTATTCTCCCCGCACTCAGGCAGGGAGACTGGCTGGCATCTCTAGACCTCAAGGACGCATACTTTCATATTCCTATCCAGCAATTCCACAGAAAGTATCTCAGATTCAGATTGCCATCACGACATTACCAGTTCAGAGCCCTGCCCTTCGACCTAACTTCTGCCCCAAGAGTGTTCACAAAGTGCCTGGCAGTGGTGGTGGCACACTTGAGAAGGCAGGTGGTGACAGTGTTCCCTTATCTAGACAACTGGCTAGTCATGGGGCAGTCTCCTCAGCAGGTCAGAGATGCTCTAACTCTTACACAGGATACCCTGCAGTCTCTGGGGTTCCTGGTAAGCCTGAAAAAGTCAGTCTTGCAGCCAGTTCAGCTCCAGGAGTTCATAGGAGCAGAGATGGACACACTGCAGGGAAAGGCATTCTTTCATCAGGGAAGGGTGGACAGTCTGGTGCAGCTGGCAAGCTCTTTCCAGCTACACCCCCCCCAGGCTAGCAAGACATTTCCTACAGCTGTTGGGCCACATGGCTGCCTCAACAGCAGTGGTGCTAGGAGCTAGGTTCCAAATGAGGGCCATACAGTTTCACCTCAGATCCCACTGGTCCCAGAAAAAGGACTCTGTCAAAGTTAGTGCCAGTCACAGGGACTCTCTTTCAGGCACGCCAATGATGGCTAGAAAGGGGAAACCTCAGAGAAGGTGTGCCATTCCTGGAACAGTCCCCAATGGTAGTGCTGACAACCGATACCTCCCTCCTAGTGTGGGGTGCCCACCGAGGGGAGCACACTGCACATGGTACAGTACATAGCTTCAGCAGGAATCACTGTTGCACATAAACCTGCTGGAGCTCAGGGCAGTTCTTCTGGGCATCCAGTCCTTCACCACAATGCTCCAGGGTAAGGTGGTACAAGTCAAGACAGACAACACAACCATCATGTACTACATAAACAAGCGAGGGGGCACAAGGTCAACCGTGCTGTGCACAGAAGCTATGAAAATCTGGAGTGTGGCTTACTCTTTCAGAATTTCCCTAGCAGCAGTTCATCTTCCAAGAAAGGACAATGCCCTGGCAGATGCCGTCAGCAGGCTCAACTAGAACCACCGAAATAGACAGGTCCTGCAAACTGTTTTCAGAAGGTGGGGCACCCCAGAGGTGGATCTCTGTATCCCCAGGCAATCACCAGTTGGCACAGTACTGTTGCAGGCCCCCCACACTGGAAACAGTGCCACTGGATGCACTTCTGCTGGACTGGGCAGGGAAGTTCCTGTATGCCCTCCATCCATTCCCCCTGCTGCCCAGGGTACTGAACAAACTCAGGACTCAGACAGCAACAATGATCCTCATAGTACCAGACTGGGCCAGGCAGACTCGCTGCTCCTGTCCCTGTCTCAATCTCCAGCCTGATTTACCTCCCCAGGAGGCACAACCTGCTGACATCCTCCAAAGGGAGGATCCTTTACCCCAACCTCAAGTCCCTCAGACTCAGAGCCTGGCTCTTGAGGGCCTAGAGTATGCTAGTTTGCACCTCTCTGAAGGGGTCCTGGAGGTCCTTAGGGTCTCTAGAAAACCCTCTACCAGGAAGACTTACACTTCCAAGTGGAAGAGGTTCTCTATTTGGTGCCAACAAAAGGACATAGGTCCTCATCGGGCTGGTCTATCAGTCTTGCTGGACTACTTGGCACATCTCCATTCCCTTGGTCTGAAACCATCTACCCTCAAAGTACACCTGGCAGCTGTTCCAGCCTATCTTTCAGCAGGGAAGGGCTCTTCCCTGGCCTCCAATCCAATTTTCAGGAAGTTTTTTTAAGGGACTGTTGCATTTGCACCCTCCACACAGGAAACCAACCACATCGTGGGACCTGAACATATGCATTGCACAGCTGATACAGCCCCCTTTGAGTCCATGTCTTCAGCAAAGCTCAAGTATGTGACTTGAAAAAGAGTGCTCTTGGTAGCAGTCACTTCAGCCTGGAGGATCAGTGAGCTGCAGGCCTTGTCCATACAGCCTAACTACATTTCAGTCCACCAGGACAAGATAGTGCTCCAGACCAATAGGAAGTTCCTCTCCAAGGTGGTTTCTGACTGCCATCTTAACCAGTCCATTATCCTGCCTGTCTTCTTTACTGATTATTCCAGTTCAGGGGAACGTAGGCTACATAGCCTTGATGTCTAGAGGGCTATTAGTTACTACTTGGATCACACAAAAACCCATAGGCAGGATACTACTCAGCTTTTCCTGACCTGTGGGGAAGGACAAACCAGCTTCAAAGATGACTACTGCATGCTCTGTTGTTCCCTGTATTCAGTTTTGCTGCAGCAAATTGGGCAAGGAATCCCCTGTGGGCCTCAGAACCCACTCTACTGGGGGTACAGCTGCCTCTATAGCAGCTGCCAGAGATATTCCTTTGTTAGACATCTATAAAGCAGCTACCTGGAAAACTGTTCACACATTTACTAAGCACTATTGCCTGGACACCCAGGCTAGAAGTGATGCCTGATTTGGCACAGCAGCACTGCAGAGCCTGTTTCCTAGGTAGGTTCTCTGCCCGCCTCCAAAGGTAGTGCTTGGGTAGTCTGCATATGTCAGAATACAGAAAAGATTTCCTGGGGCTTGAAGAAAAAATTTCTTACCACAGTAATCTTGTTTCTTCCAAGGGAATATTTACTGTATTCTGAGCTCCCACCCTACCTCCCCTACTAGAACCTACTGGGCACTGCATTCCAGCTGTCCATGTTGCTGATGAAACCTGTTTGAACTGGTTGTTTTAGGCATCTGTGATTTGAGTCTTTAGGATGCCACCTTGTATAAAGGGGGGACTATTTGTTGTGAGTTTATTTTCTATAGGATACAGTAGTATAGTTAGTATTTTTCATATATGCTTCGTAAGAATCTGACGGTTGCATAGAATGCACCAGGGGCAGGGGTTTGAAAACCAAGCTCGAGCCTATTAATGTTCCACTATTAGCATAGGTTCTATTAACTCTTTTTTTCTTCCAGGGCAGTTGAATGGTGAAGGCTAACTGCATGTCACAATAGAGTAAAGATTCCCTTGGGAAAAACAAGGTTACTATGGTAAGTAATTGTTTCTTCTTCGCCATTCACTTCCTCACGTTGTGAGAGTGACATGTTGGGGGGGGGGAGCAGTGCCAATCATTTCACTCTGTAGCTAGTTGTGAAGTGACTTGCGCTTCCAACTGATAGTCCCCTTCCCTGGGTCATGCTTGAAAATAGGCAGAATTTGTCTAGCGCACTTACCCGGTCAACAAAAAATAAATAAATAGTTCCTTTCCCTCACATCGAATGGTGGTGAAAGGCACTGTGAACTATGCACATTGTATAGTCTGTATGGACTCAAAGTTTCAAATGTTACTATTTATTGGTTAAAATGGAAGTATGCATAGCATTTCTGAAACATTGACAGTTTCAAGCTGGAAAAAATATTCGCACTCAGTTCTGGTTATCTATTTATAGTACCACGTATTGAAGTGGTGGAAGTAAAAGAACATTTTCTCTTTTTACTTGTCTGCTACAATTTGTTTTGTATGTTCATGTGTCTGTTTACTGCCCAAATCATTGGTGGTCTATCAGTTAGTGGCAAATTTATCACCTTGTGTGCATTCCAGAATTTTGGCCCTTGCAATATGTTTTGCATGTAACCCTGATGGGCATCGGTAGAAGTCCTAGAAAGCTATACCTGTGCCAGTGCAGTGCAGTACAGTTCTGATTGGGTGATCGGCAGCTACAGTAGTATGTGATATCTTGTATGCACTTCTGGCTCTCAGCGTGTCTAACTGAAAACTGGCCTGAACTGATCTGTGAAGGCAGACAGAATGCAGAGTTGTAAAAGCCAGCATAAAATGTCACACTGGCATACATCATGCAGTTCAAAATCTGGCATTTCCAAAAGGTTTGTACTAAGCCAAAAAGCTGAGGGAAGCTGCCATAATCTGCAGTTGTGATGGGTGTGTGTGTGCAGAGTAGGGTCAGAAACATGCGGAATTGAAACTCCAGTCTCCCACTACAGTATTACACACTTTTTACTTTGTATGCTGTCCTGCTTGTGAGCATGTCCCAATATTCATTATAACTACAGAAAGAAGGCAGTGAGGTAACAAGGGCATTCTACAATTGTAAAGCTGGCATTTCCAAAACAGTCTGACTAAGTCATAAGGGCTACTGCTTACTAGACCTATATAACATAAATAACACAAAATTGTGTTTTTAAGAGGGATGTTAAAACTGTGTGGGCCCGATTCTCAAAGGCTCCGGCATGGTGCAAGGTGCATCTTGTGTCGAAAGGTACGTCTGGGAGTGATTCACAAACAGGGCTTGCACTGTCCCTGCGCCCGGAGATGGGCTGCGACAAGGTGCAAGAGGCACTGTGGCAGATGCAAGCTGCCGCAGCCCGGAAACAGGATTCACAAACTGCACCCTGAAGGCAGATTTCTAAGTACCCTTAGACCAGCTGGGGCTGGTCTAAGGGTACTTAGAAGTAGCACCCCTTGGAGAGCTGTCCTGGCAATAGTGCCGCATGTTCCACCTCCCAAACCCTGATGTGCCCGACACAGGCCACAGTGCACCTGGACCCCCATCCATGTTGTGCCTCTATAGGGCATACAGTGCAGGATCACCCACCTGATCCCTGACATGCCCCCAATGTGCCCTGTCACCTATCTCTACATGGTGCCCCCCACTCAGATCCTGGTGCCTCCACCTGTACCACGAACATGCCTCCAACCCTCCCACCGGTGACCCGTGACCCCCACCCAGACAGGTGGCACCCCTCCACATTCCCTGCCAGTGCAGGGGACTGGCACAACCCTCTGCGCACCTCTGTGGCCAGTCCCCAACTGTACGGACCATGCAGCAGACTGTACAAGGGGCTTGTGGTGAATCCTCCCGTGCGCCATGTGTTTGCTGCATGGGTGGGGTTGCCGCAAGTGTTGGGACTTATGCGCTGGGACCCCTCCTGTACCAGAATCTGGTGCAGGGTCCCTGGTGCATGGGGCTGTGGTGCATGCGGCTGCGGCACAAGCAGCAGTCTGACACAGCTTGTGTCGGATGCAGCCCCCTTTCTGAATAGGGCCCTGTGACTTCATATTTACAAAAGCTGGTTTCTGGTCATTCTGAAAATTGCTGAAAGGTGTGACCAGGATGCCAGCGATCATACATCCTGTACTTTTGGTTGCTACAGGGTTACCCTCTCTGGCCTGTCCGCGGATCAGTATGTAACAGGACTGTATGTGAAGGAAATAGCAGTTGTAATTTTCTACTCCAAGGCAAACATAGGAACAGAATGTTTTAGCAGAACGAGGTTAGCAGAGCAGTATGCAATGTATAATAGATTTTTTGTGGCTGTTGCTGAAGGTGCTGACGTGTTTTATTTATTCTTCTTCAGTTGACGTGCAAAATGTATTTTTTTTCCGTGGTCTACTATCCTGTAGCATTTAAAAAATACTGTACATTATGAAAACAGAGACTTAAAGTTAATTGCAGTCAGTATCAGTATTTTTCCAACATCGATCCTGTCATGGCAAATGAGCATAACACTGTGCTTTACCCCCACCACATCGTTGCTTCCTTTCTACTGGGCAGCACACGTGGCTGCCTGTTCAAGGCAGACTCAGGGCTCAGTTAGAAATGAGCGGTATGTTTGAAGTCTTGGAATACAAACAATGAAACATTTAAGTCATAATTTCTCAAAGACAGTACAAAACATTACTCCAGACATCAGAGGGCCAGAAACAAACACGGTACACTAGCTCTTTAAAATATGAAAGTGCTACACATTCTGGCCATTTACTCTGAATTTTGAAGGCCTAGTGCTATGCATGACTGAGTGGCTTTTTCTCAGCAGCTGAGTTATCACAGTCAGTGAGGTCATAATGTTGATGATGAAATGGCAGAAACTGAGCTAGACAGGTCAGCTGCGTGGCAGGGTGCTGTTCAACACATCACAGCTACTATCAACAGGTAAAGAAATCTTCTAATTAACTCTAGGGAAAAGAGAAGAGTACCTCAGATGCAAAAGGTAATAGCTGACCGCTTTTAAAAACTTACATTTGTTTTAGGAACTACAATAGCTCTTCACAGTAGTCACAAGTCTTCATCGGTTTAAATCTTTTCTGTTCTCAGGTCATACAGCTTACATAGAAACATAGAATTTGTTGGCAGATAGGGACTGCTTGGTCCACTTAGTTGGCCCAGTTTGTCCCTGCTATACTGTTACCACAAAACATACAGTATCTGATCTCTGGCAACGCCCCTACACTCTTTTTCTACTAAGGTTTTCAACTTGCTGCTGGCTCCACAGTTATGAGTACAGTCAGTGGTGTGAGAACAGAAAATATATAAAGCGCCTTAAGGGCATCTGCGTTTCTATGATGTCCTTTTACTTTTTGGCTAGGTTTTCCAGCTGTGTGCTGATTTTCAGGAGCTCTGATTTCAGTTAGTTGAGTATTTAGTTTCTATTAGCGAGGGTCCTCAGGCAGCGTGGATATACCACAGTGTTTTTCTGCCTGTAAATTTCTGTGCTTCTGGTGATCCTTGTGGCTACTGCTACTATGCTCAGATTGCAAGTGTAACCCCTAGGTGGCGCTATCCTAAGGGCTACTACCACTGCCTGCTTGGCTAGGAGCAGGTTAAGGGGCCTGAGTTCTGAAACTGGTGCCTCCACCCGGAGGTCAGGGTTGGTAGTGGTCAAGCTAACCTGGGCACAGCCCTCCGGGACACTGTAACCCCCCCTCTTTCCTTACTAGTGGCCACAACAATACCCAATAATCACTTTCACAATACCCCTGATACACCACACAAGTACCCACACTGTTTGCACTTACCACCAGCGCTTTCCTCTGGCTCGACACTGGGGACCCCGTGTAAAACAAGGTTATGCACAGCAAATAACAGCAGTACAGTACTCTTGCACAAACTGGAACCACAGTCAGGGTAAATGCAAAAAGAGTTAGATCTGATTTATTTAAGGGACTTGAACAAGGGAGGGGTGTAAACAGGTTAATTTGCTTAAAGGCTGTTTCAATCAAACAGTTATGCATGCACTTCAGGGTCCATAAACAGTCACACACTCTGGGTACCCAGGTGAAGAAGAGATGGGCTAGCCAGGATCGTTGCCCGGGGTAGGCCGGCGTCGCAGCTGGTTGGGGCCCTGTGATGGAAGAAAACAACATGCACCACACACACTAATTGTAATCCGGAGCCAGAGGGCTCAGTTTGTGAAAGAAAAGAAACAACAAGACAATCAGATGACACACTTAGATTAAGCTGTTGTTGCAGGGAGCTACCCTGATGGTTACTCATGATACCCAAGAGTGGACACAGGCTGGACGAAAATTGAGACTGCACGTGGTTGATCTGGAGTGCCAGGAGAAGCAGGGCCCACATGATTCGCTGAGGTGTTATTCCTGTTCAAACGTGGGGCAGGGGGCTGATCCCCAGGCAGGTCTCTCATCCATAGCTTTCACTGTGCAGTGGAGTAGTCTGGCAGGGCCAGTGTGGCAAGGCCCAGGCGTATGCAGATGAACGCGGATTCCGCCCGGTCGAGCTGGATACAGCTTCCAGCAAGCAGAACACAATTCACACAGTGGGGAACCAAATCATGACCCACTGTAAACACACAGCACATTTACTTGTAAGGGATTCTACTACACCAGGCAAACCACTCTCCGGTCACAATCACAAAGTCTCTGTACACACTGGGAGTTTAGAGGTAGTTGGAAATCCTGACAGGCCGATGCATTCAGCAAATCTTTGGTCTTCTTCAGGTTGATCCTGGTCACAACTCAATGGCTTACTTCATTCTCACAAACTCAGATTCAGTCCGAACTGATCTGTTTTCCCTCTCAGGGGCAGCAGGCAGGCATGCAGGCCAAAACTCAGGCCTTTTCACAGAGACTGTCTCGAGCTATTGCTTCTTCAGCTCCCAACTTAGATCTGACTCAACTGCCAGCAAGCCTGGGACTTTCCCCAGAATCCAAAAGGTTTGGTTGGCTGATCTGTCCGTAAGTCACAACAAAGGCTCCCCTTCAGGTGCAAAAAGGTGCCAAAAGCCCAAAACTACAATTCCTACAGATTTTGACTCCAGACAGCTCCTGTAGTCCGGCTCCATTTTAAGTCCCACCAGTACAGATTGGTCCAATTTGGCAGTCCAGGACCAAGATAGTGGAGATAAACAAAACAGTTCTGCGAAGAAGGCAGGTTAGACAAACTACATTATCATCATCACTCTAAATGATTTTCAGCAAATAGTTACATCTTTCAACAGAGCTCCCTCTCAGATTACTTATGACTACAATCCAGGCAGCTCTTAAAGAGATAGCACACAGAGGCTATACAGACACTCTCTGGCAATCACATTTAAACTGCTGAAACGCAGGACACCAGCCTGGCAGTGAGCATTTAGGCAAGCTCAAGGAAGACTTTTCGGGAACCCCCATTTGTAGGGGGGTTACACAAGCACACAGGCTACATTGGACTTTCAGATTTATTGGGTTCTTGCTGTACGTAGGTTGAATCCTACATAGAAACATAGATTTTGTCGATAGAAAAACAAAAAAAAGGCACAGCCGCCCTGTCCCTTGTCCCTACTTATTCCATGACCACTGACCCTAGTTGGTCATAGGTGTAACTCCCTTCCCTGTTCCTCTACCAAATATTCCTCTGTGCCTACTCCATGCATGCTTGAAGCTCCCCACAGTTTTTTGTCCCCACTACCTCCTCTGGCAGCCTGTTCCAGTTATCCACCACCCTTTTTGTGAAGAAGTATTTCTGCACATCTCTCCTAAACTCCCTCCCTTAGCTTCATTGCAAGACCCCTTGTTCTAGTGCCTGCCTGCCTTCCTTCCTTCCTTCCTTCCTCTGAAATAGACCTTCCACCTGCACCTTGTTCACTCCTGTGAGGTACTTCTAGGTTTCAGTCACGTCTCCTCTCGCTCTCTTCTCTTCTAGGGAGTACATGTTGGGTTTCTGCAGCTTTCCCTCCTATGGCTTCTCTTGCAACCCCCTCACAACTTTGGTTGCCGTCCTCCATACTGCCTGCACTATTTCAGTGTCCTTGCAGAGGTGTGGCCTCCAGAACTGGACACAGTACTCTTTGTCCCAAGTATTTTTAGACAGAGAATTTTGTTTTTAATTTCTATTTATTGAGGATTTTGCAAGATGACACTTACAATACAAGATAACATCCAACAACACAACACACAGTGGGCATCCAGGTACATAAGTTGAAAAATTTACACCCCATGCTCTTTCTACAATATACCTGTTTAGGTTGTATGCAAAAGTTAAAGCCAATCAAGGTACAACGTCCGATCTATGGTTGAGCATATAATGGACCCAATGAGCCAATATTGTAGCAAACATAGGTACAGCATGATTTAATTTTGCAGTCAGTTTTTCCAGATCGTAAACAGTCCACATAATGTCCTGCCATCTCGTCACAGTAGGTATCTGGTCTGCAAGCCACAGCTTAGTGATAGTTTTTTTTTTTGTCACTACCAGACAAATGTTTAAATGTTTATGGATATTTGGTCCCCGGGACCCTCCCGGAAGATCCAGAAATAAAACAGTGTGGTCATTTAATTGAAATTCCATTCCCAACATATCTCTAAGGACCAACGTGAGCTGGTCCCAGTAGGGCTGGAGGAGGGAGCAACTCAAAAAAAATGTGACCATGAGTTGCAGATATGGTCTTGCACTTCCACCAGCAGGCCATCTCCAATTTAGGTTTACATTTCACCACAGTTTGTGGTGTCCGAAAAAAAACGTACACAGGTGTTCCAGAAGATCTCCTTTCATAAGTAAGAAGAAATCAACAGGCACATTTGCGAGATATCTAGTCCAGTCTGAAGAGATAATCTGCATCTGCAGATCAGTCTCCTATGTGGTTCTAATAAGGTCAGCATTATGCCCCTCTAGTTTCAGCAAGACTTGGTACAATTGGGATATAAGTGAAGTCAGTGTTTCCTCCTTTAAGGCTCTGGTAATGAGTTGGAACAGAAGTGGAATTTCCCGGTTTGGGGGGGGGGGGTCCACCATCGCAGAGAAAGAGAATTTCTGTGAATTGTGTGAATTCTCGAACAGTGTGAATATAGTGCAGAGCAAATAGAAAAACTTCCAGTTAAAAGCTTAGCTGACAAGCATGCTGTTGGTGTTTTCAGTTTGCACACACCTTTACGTAAGTGTTGCTGGTCAGCAAATTTATGTGTGAGCCTAAAAGATGCTCCGGTGGCTGGGACTCATTATGGTGGCCATCTTTTAAGTGCCTTTTTCCAGACTGTGCATTGGGATCATGCAGTGGATGCTGCAAAGCTAGTAGACTCCGGCTTACCATTCATCCCTCGACCACCAGATCAGAGTGTGCACACCTCTCAGAAATGCACTCCTTTAGGTTGGCCCAGTGGCATGAAGAGCTGAGGTGCCATGTGTCTCACCTGTCCACGCCAGTGACCCGAGTTTGGGAACAGACTCAGGTCGCTGTGGGTCAGCCATGGAGGAGAGGTTTGATGGTCCCAGGGACTGCTCTCCTATCCTGTAGGTGGAAGACTTGTTTCTCTGCCATTACCTGCCATCAAGTGAAGGCCTGGTGGCAGTGCAAGTGGGACAGCATGAAGGGAGGTGCCCTGGACTGACACAGAGCATGCATGCCTCCACACAGCATGCACTGCTGTCTGCTGGTCATAGAAGTAGTTGGGCAGAAATGAAGAAAACATCTGACTGACTTGTGAGGGCCTGTCCACTGGCTCCACCCCTCACCACCACTCTGGGATCAGACCTGTGATCTGGACTGTCTCTGGGGGAATGGGAAGATGACCCTCCCCCTCCTGGCCCCACCACGGGAGGGGGATCTGTAGGACTCTGCAGGTCAGTCCTTGGGGGGAGGTGGTGACCGGTTGGGGGCTTGCTGGGACAGGACTGCTAGCCTGCCTGCTCAGACTGGGAAGATAAACAACTATACGGGGGAAAAAGGCTATTCTCTGGTGGCACGAACAGAATCTGCTGGTGGGCATGTTCTTCACACCAGCTCCACACATGACAGTAGTGAGGGCAGATGCATCAAACCTTGGTTGGGGAAATGCATTTCCAGTCTCCAGACACAAGAGGTGGTCAGACTCTGAACAAGTCCTTCATAGCAACGTATTGGCGAGGAGGACAAGTCTACATGAACTCAAAGTCTTCAAGCAGCACCTGGAAGGTCAGTCACTTCTGAGTCAATCAAGTAATCTGTGAGCGACATTTTACCTCAACAAGCAAGGAAGACTCACACCTAGCCGTTATATCAGGAGTCATTCCAAGTGTGTGTAGTTGAGGCACATGTCAGGAAGCATAGGTTAACAAGGAGAAATTATAAAATCCTAAGTAGCATTTTATTATCATCAATAATAATAAAATAAAATAAAATTGTGCAGGATAGCTCTTATACTGGCAGTTCAAACAAAACAAAGTCCTTCATCTGAGGGTATCTTTAATTCAAAATTTTGATTTCTTTCTCTCTCTCCAGCAAAGTTGCTCCCCATATATATATATATATATATATATATATATATGTGTGTGTGTGTATATATATATATATATATATATATATATATGTGTATATATATATATATATATATATATATATATATATATGTATATATATATATACAAATGTTTTTTTTCCTGGAAATTAACTTCTGCATCCTGAGCTCATGAAGATACATGTCTTGGTTTCACACAATGTCCCAAAATGTTGTCAGTTTCTTTCCTTGCAGGTTTCACAAAGTAGAACATTGTGTTTGAGAACTGATCTTCTGTTGATAACTCTGCAAATGAGCTTGTGGAGGTCAAACTGCATCTGAAGGTTAACCCCCTGAGTTCCAAATAGCTTTCTACAATCATTTCAACAATATAACCATATACATTTTCAAACCAGAGAACCCTGTTTCACATAAAGATCCACATATTTTTATAACCAAAGATAAGCAAGGGGGAAGAAAAGATAGAAACTACAAGAAACAGTAAGTGAAGGCAGGGAGACAGCAGGAGAAGGAGAATTGTGAGACTGTCAGAGTGACCAATTCCTAGGTCTCACAAGAAAATTTGATTGCGCAATCAGACAGACAAGAGACAGAAAAGGAGAATATAGAACAGATCCTTGCTTTTAACTCTTTCTGCATAACAAATGGGACAGGATCTTATTCAGCCCTGTCACAGTGTATGATGCAGAACAAAGTTCAGATCTGAAAGACACAGTTACCCTTACTAGTAACTTAAAAGACAAGCTCCCATATGCAAAAGCATTGAAGCAAAGGTTACCATCAAAGGGCACTGATAATAAAGCCAAGTTTGAAAGAAATACACAATTAACACAAACTCCTTAATGCAAAGCATTATGGGTAGTCTTTTTATTTATTTATTTAGTTTTTGTTTACTGGGTAAGTGCACTAGCCATGGCAGTGACTATTTTCAGGCATGACCCAGGAGGGTACTGTGCATCAATACATACAGAACATTTCATTACAAGTATGACATAATTGACAATAGCATACAGAGTAAATAGAGAAAAAAGAAAAGTGGCTTCAGACAAGGTAGAAAGTATTAACAGTGTGAGAAAGGAATATGCAAAAGGAAGTGGCTACAGACAGGGTAGATGCAATAGCAGTGTGATAGGAATAATAAACAGAAACATATTCAAAATACAAGGTTACATAACATTTATGTTTTGAGGAAAAAGCAAGAAAGATTGTGAATGCTATAGTGTTTATTTGGGGTTGACAGTCGGGAAAAACTAGGGGGTATAGGAGTAAGGGAGCTAGAAGAGAAGGCAGGAAGAGGATAGGGGATGAGTCTAAGTGGGAGGTAGGATAGACAGGTGGGGGGAAGTACTATTTATATAGTAGAGTAAAAGAAAAAGTAGGGAGAGACTAGGTAGGAAGGAGGTGAGAGCTAAGGGGGTTTGAAAGAGCAGCACATGCAGGAGGACTCGAGATAGGAACACAATTTTTTCTTAAATGTTGCATGTGATGGTGCTTGGCACACGGCTCGAGGGAAGGAGTTCCAGTATTGGGGAGCATGACAGGCGAAAGCACTTGCGCCTTTGGAGGGCTAGTGTCTAGGTATGAAGACGAGGGCACTGTCAGTGGATATCAGCCCGTAGGAGGGTGTTCTGATTAAGAAATGGCTGCCAAGGGGTTTGGGTGCCGAACAATATTGTCCATAACAGAGCCATAGGCATGAAGCCATAGCTCGAGTGGAGGAAGCCATCCCAGCTGTGAATAAAGGAGACAGAGGTGTTTCAGATTATGAGAGGAGGACACATAGCGACAAATGTTGTTGCATGTCACATCCCACTTCTGAAGACTTGATTTGCAAGCAGAGTTGTATGTAGCAGCCCCATAAGTAAGTTAGGGCAGCAGGATGCCACGTGCAATGGCAAGCCTTGCCGAGGGAGTAAGCACATAACTGGTATGGTATGCTATGCCAGTTTTGGTGTTTACCTGCTTTCAAGTCAGTTGGATGTGTAGGTCAAAATTTATTGATGGTTCAAGTGTGACACCCAGATATCTGAAAGAATCCACCACCTCGATAGTTAAGCCATTTGAGGAGACTTTAAATTTTGGATGGGCATGCTTGAGTTTGGTATTTGATCTGAAGAGCATGGCTTGGGTTTTGGACTCATCTAGGACAAGTTTGTGACTAGATAACCATTGTTGGGTGAGCTGAAAGTCAAAACAGAGTTACATAGATATATAGATACATAGACAGTGTCTGCAGATAAGGGCCTATAGCCCACCCAGTCTGCCCATTTCAGCTTGTAAGTTTACTTTATGTTTTCCTAGAAGTCTGTTGCCCCTTAACCCTGACCTCCAGAATTCCTTTATGTCTATCCCATGCATTCTTAAATCCTGTGATTGTTTCAGCTCCCACCACTTCCTCTGGCTGGGTGTTCCACTTGTCCACCACCCGTTCTGTGAAGAAATTCTTCCTCACGTTTCCTCTGAATCGTCCTCCCTCCAACTTCATTCCATGCCCTCTAGTCCTGGAACATCTTTTTCTCTTAAAAATAGTGTATTCCTGCACCCTGTTCCTCCCTGTAAGATACTTGTACGTCTCTATCATGTCCCCTCTCTCCCTCCTCTCCTCCAGGGAGTACATATTCAATTCCTTTAACCTGCCCTCATAGGACTTGTGTTGCAACCCATGTACCATCTTTGTTGCCCTCCTCTGAACCTTCTCTACCGTGTCTATGTCCTTACGTAAGTAAGGTCTCCAGAACTGTACACTGTACTCCAGATGGGGCCTCACTAGTGTCCTGTTGACTATTTATGTCTTCAATGTTTTTTGCACTGGCATGTAGAACAATGTCATCTGCATATAGCAGGGACTCTGTCCTATGTAGGTTGGTGGTAATGTTATTTATGAAGATAGAGAAATGCAGAGGCCCGAGAATGGATCCTTGTGGCACCCCAATGTTTATAGTGGCCTTGTCCGAGAGGGCAGAGTTGTATTTCACAGTTTGGGTCCTGTCAGATAGGTAGCTACCAAACCACTTTGCAACATTTAGTGAGAAACCTAGTGATCTAAGGGAGGGTAGGAGGATGGAGTGATCAACTAGGTCAAATGCCTTAGTCATGTCGATGAAAATGGCCCCAATGAGAAGACCAGAATCCATAGCCCCTAGGGTATCTGATGTGAATTTGAGAAGTGCAGTGGTGGTGCTATGGCCCTTTGTGAAAGCCATGCTGGGCCGTGGTAAGTAGATCATGTTTCTGGAGGAAATCAATTGTTTGGTCGGCTATCAGTTTCTCGAGAATTTTGTTGAGGACTGACAGGATGGATATGGGTCTGTAATTTGAGGGATCCTTACGATCACCTTTTTTGAAAACGGGTAATCCTAGCTTCCTTCCAAATGTCAGGGACATAGCTCTGGCATAGAGAAAGAATGAAAATCTTGGCCAGTGGAGCAGCAATGTGGGAAGCAACTATCTTTAGTAGCTTGGGTTCTAGATTGTCAGAGCCAGCCACAGTGTAGTCAGAGATATTTTTTAGCAATTTAAGCACGTCGTACCTTGAGACTGCCTTGAAAAAGAAATGAGGGCCATTGACATCTGATGGGGTAGGCATGTTCGACTGGGTAGGGAAAGAGGAGGTGTAATTAGTTAGGTCAGAGAACTTTCTGTTGAAAAAGTTTGCAATGGTTCTAGGATTATTGCAGTGTACGCCATTAAGTGACATGTCATTAGGGATGGATGCTAGATTCTGACCCAGAAAGAATTTAATATAGGACCAGAATTTCTTGAGTCACCGTAGGAGTTGGTTAATAGATCTTTGCAATAACAGCTCTTGGCCATTTTGATGTCCTTTTTGCAGGAATTTCGTAGGGCCCTGTAAGTATTAAGGTCAGAGGATAGCTTTGAGCTTTTGTAGAGGAGCCAGCTTTTGTCTCTGTGCTTTAGCTTAGAGAGAAGGTCAGATTTGAGCCAGCGTGTTTGCCTATTTTACCCTTCGAGTTACAAGTTTGCAGTGTTTATCCTGGAGCGCTAGGAATTGGGTCAGGAATAGATTGAGGGCAGTTTGGGCATCATTTGATGTAAGTAGGGAGGACCAGTCAGTAGTGGCAATGTCATGTAGGAAAAGCTGTGAGTAAAAGTTTGCATAGTTGCGGAAGGTGATGAAATGGGGCTTCGATGGGGTAGGTTTGCTGTTTCCCCAGATACAGTAGGTTGGAGAGTGATCAGTGATGGCATCTGGTAGTATGCCAGAGGCAATTACATTTTCAGGGTGGTTGGCCATTATCCAATCAAGTAGGATGTTCGTGTTGGAGTGAGGGGAGGCTCTTGTACGTTCACATATTAGCTGGTGCAAATTATAGCTCTGCAGTTTGGTCAGTGGGTTGGATTGGTTGGCGTCCAGCCAGTTAATGTTTAGGTCCCCTGGTATAAGGACCTCATTTCTCCCTGCAAGGCTTGAGATTTGTTCTAGTAACTCATCTAGTCCTTTTAGACCATTTGTGGGGGGATTGTAGGCACATACGATATGTAACTTTCTGGTACCGAGGGTGAGCAGGACATGAGGTGCCTCGCAGTGACCTGGGTTAGTTAAATTGACGGCAGTGACATGAAGATGTTCTTTAAAATAGATAGCTGTACCACCCCCCCTTTTGGGTGCAGCTCTGTCAAGTCTCAAGAAATTGTAGGATGGAAGGGAGCAGAGATAGTCAGGTGTGGATGGTTTTAGCCAAGTTTCAGTTAGGCATATGATTTCAGGTTTATATAGTGAGGTCCAGGATTCAAGCTCTTCTAGGTTGTGCATAAGGCTCCTGATAGTGTGGTGAACAATGATAAGACCTTTAGCATGGCTAATAGAGTCAGGAGTAGCATTAGTCGGTCCTGGATTTAGTTGAACATCCCCAGAGAGAAGGATAGCAAGTAGGAGGAGATACCAGAGCTTCCGACACAGGAGGGGACATAGGGCACATTGATGCATGTGACATTTTTTGGGGGCATAGGCAATCATATGGATTCAGGCCTTATTTAGTAATACTGGGGTGAGGTCACAGTGTGGGGTAGGGATCAGTAGTAGATTTGAGTAGTAGTATTCATGAGGCAAGAAACTGGGGAGAGTAGATCCAGCTTGTGGTATTTTATGGATAGATAGGTGTAGCACAGATAGTGTGGCCATAAGAAGGAAAGTATCATGTGTTGGCTCATTTTGACTATCTTAATAGACAGAAAAGTGTACAAGTGAGTAAGTTATCAATTTCAAAGTAGTAGGGATATAGATCGTCCAACAGTGAGAGGAGGCACCTAGGAAGGAGGGTCTATTGTGCATTTAAAGGAGACCTGGGTCTAGGTGGAGGGGCCGGAGAGGCTGGCGGCAGACTGTCAGGAGCTGCAAGTACCTGTACAGTGATCCGGGCTCTGGGACCAGGAGGGCGGCCATGGATTGTAGAGTCTTGGCGGGTGGCAGCTGGTGGGACGGCTGTCTAGTTCCACCTCATGTGGTGTGGCACTGCTTGGGACAGGCAGGTCCTGTATGGTGATCCGGGCTCGGGGACCATGAGGACATCTGTGGATTGTATAGTCTTGGTGGGCGGCAGCCAGCGGGATGGCCATCTAGCTCCACCTCTTGTGGTGTGGCGCCACTCGGGGCGGGCAGGTCCTGTACGGTGATCCGGGCTCAGGGACCAGGAGGGTGGCCGTGGATTGTAAAGTCTTGGCAGGTGGCAGCTGGTGGGATGGCCATCTAGCTCTGCCTTGTGTGGTGTGGCACTGCTCGGGGCCGGCAGGTCCTGTACAGTGATCTGGGCTCGGGGACCAGGGGGGCGGCCGAGGATTATAGAGTCTTGGTGGGCGGCGGCTGGTGGGATGGCCATCTAGCTCTGCCTCGTGTGGTGTGGTGCCGCTCAGGGTGGGCAGGTCCTGTACGGTGATCCAGGCTCAGGGACCAGGAGGGCGGCCATGGATTGCAGAGTCTTAGCGGGCAGTGGCCGGCAGGATGGCCATCTAGCTCTGCCTCGTGTGGTGTGGTGTCGCTCGGGGCAAGCAAATCACCATGAAAGAATTATGACTAGCTTGGCTGAAGCAGCACAGACTGGTGCCAAAAGGCCTCACAAATCATTGGCAGAGGCTGAAACCAGAAGACCACAAATATGTATTTCTTCCTTATTAGGACTTATCAGTGCATCATAGCTATAATGTCAGCCCAGAAGGAGATGGGGAACCAGCCATATGGCGTCAGTCATGAAAGTATTTTAAAAGTCAAGGGTTACCCTGGAAGGGCCTTGTCACTAAAGCCAAGTTTGAAAGAAATATAAAATTACACATACCCCTAATGCAAAGCATCATGGGTAGTATATGAAAATGGTCATGAAGGAACTTAGGTTGGCTGAGCTTTAGGCTTGACTGTATGGCACCAAAAGCTTGAAACAGCAAGCCACAGAGATGTGATGTGTCCCTAATGTTAATCTTCAGTGTCCCGTGGCTGTCCATCAGCCTAGAAGGAAGGGGACCTCGCACTCTTGGCCCATGATAAGCATGATATGTTTGTACATGTTCCACTGTGGTAGGCGATCAACCTTTTAGGGCAGAAATACCCAGTAAGGACTAGTGATCAGGTTCTGGAGTATCTTCTGGATACTTTGAATTCAGCCTGCAGTTTTCATCACTCAAAATCCATCTGTTGGTCATCTTGGCATGTCATGAGTTGGTCAACAGATTTCCATTAGCAGAGCCCTCTCTTCCAAAGGTTCCTTAGAGGAAAAAATCATTTGAGGTCACCAGTCAAAAAGCTAGTGGCTAACTGGGACCTCAGTCTAGTGGTGGAGATGCTGACTCACTGTTCTTCTGAGCCAGCAGCCCTGACTGAGCTGAAACTCCACACATGGAAGACTATCTTTCTAATAGACATCACTTCTGTTGCCAGAGTTACAGAGTGATTTATTCTCCTACACGGTAGTCCACAGCAACAAGGGGATTCTCAATACGCATCCTACGTTCTTACCTAAGGTAGCGTCATATTAATCAGTCTTTGATGCTACCAACATTCGTCTCCAATTCAGGTGACCCTGGTAAAGTACTATTCCATTTTCTTGATGTCCTAAGAACTCTCCGCTTCTAACTCAATAGAACAGAAGAGCACGACCAGTCTCCCAGCTGTTTGTCTTATTCGACCCTACCATTCTTCAAACAATGTCTGCCCGTTTGTTTTTATGTAAGACCCCCTCCTCCTAAATCTGGAGCTTACCTTCTGCCTCCTCGAAGGTGCCTGGGAAGACGCCTTTACCCTCCAGTCCCCCAAGACTGCAGATGTGGGGACAAGCAGGGCACTTGCACAATAGCTAGAAGCCCTGGTAGAATTTTAACTAGGGCTGCACAGTGAGTCTTTGCAGCTGTCGCCATATGTTTCCCCTGTCCTTGGGCCCCTCCTGTGTCCTCTTGGGCTGAGGCAGGGGCCAGAGAGAAGCAGCAGCAGCATTATAGATGCTACCCATGTCCAGGAGTCGAAGAGGGCTGAGGAACAAGAGCAGGCAAAGTTTGGCAGCATCTCAGGCTGCCGTGCATGTGAAGAAGTGCGCAAATAGGAGCAGGAACTGCGATGTCTTGATCAGACAGTGTGCAAAAGGTTTCCCTCCTTCTAGGCTGATGCACAGCCATGGGACACTGATGAGTCCTATCAGGCACAAACTGCATCTCTGTGGCCTGCTGTTCTGAGCCACTGCAGATTGTTTGTGAAGCCTTTTGGTGTCATACAATCCTACTGAGCCAGCCTAAGTACATTCATGATGATTGTCATATACTACCCATGATGCTTTGCATTAGGCAACTGTGTATCTTTATATTTCTTTGAAACCTGGCTTTAATGCCAGTGCCTTTCCAGGGTAACCCTTGACTTTTAAAATACTTTTCTATTTTGGGCTCACCATGTCCCAGATGATTGACACCATATGGTTGGTTCCCCATCTCCTTCTGGGCTGGCTCTACAGCTATGGTGCACTTCTAAGGCCTAACAAAGAAGAAATATGTATTTGTGGCCTGCTGGTTTCAGCCTTTGTTGATTATGTGTGAGGTCTTTTGGCACCAGTCTGTCTTACTGCACCAAGCTAGTTATAATTCCTTCAAGGTGGTTTGCATATACTACCCACAATGCTTTGCATTAGGTAGTGTGAAACTTGGCTTTATTGCCAATGCCCTTCCAGGGTAACCCTTGCTTCAATTGCTTCAATGCTTTTGCATACAGGTGGTTGTCTTTCAAATTACTAGAAAGGGTAACCGTGTCATTGAGATCTGAACTTTGTTCCGCATCACACACTCCCACACTTGGAGTGACTCCTAACATAATGGGTTGGAGTGAGTTCCCCTTGCTTGTTGAGGTAAAACGTTGCACACAGATTGCTTGTTTGACTCAGAAGTGATTAACTTTCCAGGTGCTATTTAAGCTCAATGGAGAAAAGGGGGCATGTGAAGAGGAGAACCCTGTAAAAGCATCTATCCTAAATAGATACTTTTGCTCAGTGTTTACTGAAGAGAAGGTAGGGCAGGACCCACAGCTCAGCACCATGGACACAGGGGGGAGGGAGGTGAGCACTACTCCCTTCCCAAAAGAAAGGGTCCTATAAGAGCTTGCTAAGCTCAGGGTGGATAAGGCAATGGGACCTGATGGCATACATCCCAGGGTACTTAAGGAGCTAAGGGTGGAATTAGCAGAACTGAGTCTCTGAACACAGGAGAGGTCCCGGAAGACTGGAGAAGGGCTCATGTGATCCTGCTCCACAAGAGTGGAGGCAGGGAGGAGGCAGGGAACTACAGACCAGTCAGTCTTACCTCAGTAGTGGGCCAGATTATGGAGGCACTCCTTAAGGAAAGGATAGTGCAACACCTGGAATCCATAGGGGCATAGGATCCAAGACAGCATGGGTTTACAGAAGGAAGGTCCTGTCAAACTAATCTCATAGATTTCTTTGACTGGGCAACCAGAGTGGTGGACCAAGGGGGAGCAGTTGATGTCGCCTACCTTGACTTCAGCAAAGCTTTTGACACTGTTCCACATAGAAGATTGATAAATAAAATGGATAGGCTCAGGGTGGGTCAGAAGTTGGTCATCTGGGTGGCAAACTGGTTGACGGGCAGAAAACAGAGAGTGGTGGTAAATGGTATACAGTCAGAAGAGATGCAAGTCACAAGTGGGGTACCTCAGGGATCAGTCCTGGGGCCAGTCCTCTTCAATATCTTCATTAGTGACCTTGCAGATGGACTAGAGGGTAAGGCTTGTCTGTTTGCAGATGACACCAAGATTTGCAACAGAGTAGATGATCCAGATAGGGTGGGCAGACTGAGAAGAGATCTGGATAAACTAGCAAAATGGTCAGAAGAGTGGCAACTGGGATTTAATGCAAAGAAGTGCAAATCATGCACATAGGGAAGAGAAACCCTGAAGCCTCCTATAGGCTGGGAGGGGAGTTGCTGGCAGTCACAAAGGAAGAAAGAGACTTGGGCATCATCATCACTGATGACCTGAAATCATCCAAGCAGACCTCTAAAGCAGTAGGTAAGGCAACAGGGATGTTAGGGTGTATTAGTAGGGGTATCACAAGTCGTAAGAGGGAGGTAATAATTCCTCTTTACAAGACACTGGTTAGGCCCCTTCTGGAGTACTGTGTGCCTACTGGAGGCCACACACCTTCACAAGGACATTAACCAAATTGAGGCAGTAAGAGAAGGGCAACCAAAATGGTGGACTGCATCAGAAATACATATGGACAGATTAATGTAGCTCAATATGTATACCCTTGAGCAAAGGAGGAGAGAGTGATATGATCGAGACATTCAAACACCTTAAGGGCATTAACAAGGTAAAAAGAGTCTAACATGTTTAAATATAAGAAAAATAGCAGGACAAGAGGACACAGGATGAGATTAGAGAGGCCGATTAAGGGGGAATGTGAGGAAATTCTTTTTCACAGAAAGGGTGGTGGATGCATGGAACGGCCTACCTCAGGAAGTGGTGGCTATGAATACAGGCATGGGATAAGCATAAGGGAGCAATGCAGATGAGTATGAATAGAGAGGCCACTGACAGAGCAAAGGCCGATGGCACATTTATAAGGTAGGAAAAGAAATGGGCAGACTGGATGGGCCTTGCGGTCCTTATCTGCCGTCAACTTTTATGTTTCTATGCTGTTTGAAGACTTTGAGTTCATGTAGACATGCCCTATCTCCAATATGTTACTATAAAGGGCTTGTTCACAGCCTGACCATCCCACCAACCAAGGTCTGATGTAGCCACACTCAATACTGTTGTGTGTGGAGGTGGCATGAAGGACATGCCTACCTGCAGATTCAACTCTTCCTCTCACCAAAGGAGAGTCTTTTTTTCCATGTAGTTGTTTCTCCTCCCAGTCTGAGCAGGCAGACTAGCAGCCCCGTCCCTGCAAGCCCCTGACCGGCACTACCTCCCCCAAGAACCGACCTGCAGAGTCCACCACAATTTCCCCCCATGGCATGGCCAGGACGGGGAGGCCATCTTCCCTCCCTGGAGACACAATCCAGAGTGTGGGTCTGATCCCGAGGCGGTGGTGTGGGGCAGGGCCAGTGGACAGGGCTTCACGAAGTCCGTGCAGTCATTTTCTGTATTTCTGCCCAACTCCTGCTATGGCCAGTGGTTGACACTATGCAATGTGGAGGCACACACGCACTGCATTGGTCCATGGACCCTCCATTTATGCCATCCCACCTGCACTGCCACCAGGCCTGCACCTCATGGCAACTGACAGCGGAGGGACAAGTCCTCCCATCCCCAAGAGAGGAGAGCAGTTCCTTAGATGATTGATCTTCTCCTCCATGGCTGACCTTCAGCAACCCCAGTTTGTTCCTGAACCCGGGTCACTGACGTGGGGACAGATGAGGCACATGGCACCTCAGCCCTTCATGCCACTGGGCTGGCCCAAAGAAGAGCATTTTTGAGAGATGTGCTCACTCTGATCTGGTGGTCTAGGGATGATTGGTGAGCCTAAATCTACTGGCTTTGCAGCATCCACTGCGGGGTCCCAATGCACAGTCTGGAAAAAGGCACTTAAAAGATGGCTAGTGCAATGAGTCCCAGCCACCTAAGCATCTTTTAGGCTCTCACAGAAATTTGCCGACCAGCAGTGCTTACATAAAGGCGTGCACAAACCAAAGCCTGCAAGTGTGCTTGTCAGCTAAGCTTTTGACGGGAAGTTCTTCTATTTGCTCAGCTCTGTATCTACACTGTTCGAGAATTCACAAAATTCACATAAATTCTCTTTCTAAAAATTCTCGGGACAAAGAGTACTGTGTCCAGAGTTGGAGGCTGTACCTCTGCAGGGGCACCGAAATGATAGAGGCAGTACAGATGAGGGCAATCAAAATCATGAGGGGGGGCTGCACAAGAAGCCATGTAAGGAAAGGCTGCGGAACTCAACACGTACTTCCTAGAAGAGAGGAGAGCGAGAGGGGCATGATTGAAACCTACAAGTACCTCATTGGAGTAAGCAAGGTGCACGTGGAGGATCTATTTCAGAGAAAGAAAGGCATTAGAACAAGGGGACATGCAATGAAGCTAAAGGGGGGAAATTTAAGAGAGAGATGAGAGGGTTTGTGGAGTAGGAGGGGCATAAGGGGGAGAAAACCCGCCCTCAGCACAACAAATGTTTTGACTCTTTTTTTTGTTTGTTTGTTTGGTTTCCTTCTTTAAAGAAAAGTATCTGAGGATCAGTGGCAGGATTTTTAGGACAGTAAATTAATAAAAAGGGAACTAGGAGAGCTTCAGTAACAGTCAAGTACTGGAATAGCAGTATAAGTGCAGTATAATGTGGGAAGTGGTGCAATGCAGCGGCTGCGGGGCAGCCATATTCAAGCAGACCTTCTGGACGCTGAGGTGCTGCCCTATCTGTAGGCATCTCTTTGGACTACGGAATGAGATAGTCAGACTCAGAGTGGAAGTAAACTGGGTCAGGAGTACCTTCACCCCTATCCAGAGACCACCCAGTCCAATGCCGCTGCCTCAAAGGATGCCAAAAACGAGGAGTACATGGATGACAATGGGCTCAGGGAGGGTTAGGGCAGTCAGGCAAAGGCACATCCCAGATCCTATTCCATTCCAGAACTCATATGCTGCACTGGCAAATGGGAACAACCAAACAGAGGTACCCAGAGAAGTGGAAGGGATGGATGTGGAGGTCAACCAAGGAGATCACCTCAGTGGGGAGAGCAGTGGACCCCAGAGGAGGAGGAGGAGGAAGTGAATCCTGGTGGGGGATTCTATCATAAGAGGGATCCAGCTAGGAACACAGGAGGGGGAGAACAGGGAGGTGAGGTGTCTACCAGGTGCCACAGCATGGAGGGATGGCAGGAAGATCCTGGGGATTGCCAGGAAGGCAAGAAGGGAGGGTGAGCAGGATGTCATTATCCACCTAGGTACTAATGACCTGGCCAATGGGGAGCCCAAAAAAGTTCAGGAAGCATTTAGGAAATTGGGGAGGGGTCTCAGGCAAGTAGCTACTTCTGTCACCTTCTCAGAAGTACTACCTGTGAGAGGCATGGGAAAGCGTAAGGGCATACGCACCAGGAACTTTAACTCATGGTTGAAGAACTGGTGCTGTGAGGAAGGGTTTGGATTCATTTGTGACTGGTGACCCACCTGGAGGGATGGAGGCTTGTTCAAGCCTGACGGCCTGCATCCATCCTGGAGGGGAATCCAAACACTCAATGATAAGTTTAAATGCTACACAGACAAGCATTTAAACTAGCCAAGGGGGTGACAGGCCAGCAAGGAGGGTGCCTAATTGCCCACCCCCCACAGCTAGCAGTGGAACCCATGAACAGGAGGAGTGGATATCTCTACAAAGCAGTGTGTGAAAGATCGAAATAAGCATCCAAGTGGTGGATAGGCAGAAAGGTGGTAAAATTCAACAGAAGGCAGACAGCAGGGAGTACCAGGGATAAAGAACAACCAGGGAGGGGGCTGGAGTAGAACAGCTAAACAGTCCAGGGAGTTCAAATCATGGAAAACCATGTGTGCCAATGCCAGAAGCCTTAGCAAAAAGATGGAGGATCTGGAAGTTGTCATGGTGCAGTCGAACCTGGACATTGTGGCCATCACAAAGACCTGGTGTAATGATAACCACAACTGGGAGATAGCCATACCTGGCTACGGCATTTTTCAGAAGGGACAGGGCAGGTAGGACGGGAGGAGGAGTGACACTTTATGTGAAAGATGGCACAAAGGTCACAGAGATCCAGGAGGAACAAAATCGGGGCGAGATACTGTGGGTTAAGCTGGAAAGGAAAATGGGGCCAGCCATCCACACAGGGGTGGTCTATAGACCACCAGCCCAGGAAGAAGAAACAGATAGGGAGCTGATGCTAGCCATCCAAAGGATGGCAGACAAGAGTGAGATGGTGCTGGCTGGAGATCTCAATATTCCAAACGTGGTCTGGAGCCTCCCAGCAGCAGCATCAACTAGGAATAGATTTATCCTGGACTCCCTTCAAGGTGCCTTTCTCAAGCAACTGGTCATGGAACCAACTCAGCAGAAGGCAATACTGGACCTTGTGTTCACAAACAGGGACAGTGTGATGGGTTAACAGTGGGGGAGCACCTGGGGAACAATGACCACCAGTCGCTGTGGTTTGACATCACAGAAGGAGCAGACCAAAACTGCACAAAAACATGTATCCTGGATTTTAGGGGAGCAGATTTTTGGAAAATGGGGAGATGCATGAAAGAAGCAGTAATGAGAATGGGGCAGAAGTCAGGGGTTGAGAAACAGTGGGCAATATTTAAAACTGGGATTACAAGAGCAACATAATTATGCCTTAAGCAGGTTAGCAAGGGGAAAAGGAAGAGAAGGCCATTATGGTTCTCCAAGGATGTAGCGGAGAAAGTGAAAGCCAAAAAGACTGCATTCAGGCAATACAAAAAGATGCAGGCAGAAGGGGATAGGGAGAAATACCAGGAGAAGCAAAGGGAGGCAGGGAGGTCAGTAAGGGAAGCCAAAGCTCAGACAGAAGAACACATTGCAAAATCAGTGGGTAGAGGGACAAAACCTTTTACAGGTACATAAGTGAAAAAGAAAGGGAAAGGGAGATAGTGAGACTGAAAGGGGAGGATGTGGGCTGCGTGAAGGATGACAACAGTAAAGCTGACATATTGAACAGGTATTTCTGCTCATTCTTTACTGAGGAAGACTAGGGTAATGGGCCTGAAGGGAGTACAAGGGGTGGGAATGGAGCAGAAATGGACACAAGTCCTTTACACGAAAAAGGGTCATGAAGGAACTGGAAGGAATAAGAGTTGACAAAGCAATGGGACCAGATGGGGTCCCCAGGATCTAAAAAGAACTAAGAGAGGTGGTGGCTGAGCCTCGGGCAGTCCTGTTTAGCCAATCACTGGAAACAGGGGAGGTACCCAAAGACTGGAGGACAGCAGATGTAGTTCCCTTATACAAAAGCAGGAACAAAGAGGAAGCAGGAAACTACAGACCAGTCAGCCTCACCTTAGTAGTGGGGAAGATCATGGAAGCACTACTGAAGGAGAGATTGGTGGAACATCTGGTTGCAAATGGACTACAGGACTCAAGGCAGCATGGTTTCACCAGGGGGAGGTCATGTCAGACCAACCTCATTGAATTTTTCGACTGGGTAACAAGGGAGGTGGATCAGGGGAGGGCAGTGGACATGGCCTATCCTGACTTCAGCAAGGCCTTTGACACTGTGCCACACAGAAGGCTATTAAACAAACTAGGGAATATGGGAGTTGGTAGGACAGTAGTGCGGTGGGTAGGTAACTGGCTAGGTGACAGGACACAGAGGGTGGTAGTAAATGGCTGTCACTCCACAGAGGGAAGGGTGACCAGTGGTGTACCACAGGGATCAATGCTGTCTTCATCAGTGACATTGCGCAGGACCTAGAAGACAGAATTTCCCTGTTTGCTGATGACACAAAGCTCTGGAACAGAGTGGACACGCTAGAGGGTGTAGACAGAATGAGGAAGGACCTTCAGAAACTTGAAGAATGGTCAGGGGTTTGGCAGTTAAAATTCAATGCAAAGAAGTGCAAGATAATGCATATGGGGCACAAAAACCGTGGAACAACAACATATCAGTTGGAGGGTGAGGATATAGCATGCATCAAGCAGGAAAGGGATCTTGGGGTTATCATTTCTGATAACCTCAAGGCAGGGAAACAATGCGACAAGGCAGCAGGTAAGGCAAATAGGATGCTGGGATGCATAGGCAGGGGCATCACCAGCAGGAAAATGGAGGTCATAATTCCACTATGCAAGACACTAGTGAGGCCCCACCTGGAGTACAGTGTACAGTTCTGGAGACCTTACCTACGTAAGGACATAGACAGGGTAGAGAAGGTTCAGAGGAGGGCAACAAAGATGGTACATGGATTGCATCACAAGTCCTATGAGGACAGGTTGAAGGACTTGAATATGTACTCCCTGGAGGAGAGGAGGGAGACAGGGGATATGATAGAGACATGCAAGTATCTTACAGGGAAGAACAGAGTGCAGGAATACACTATTTTTCAGTGAAAACGATGTTCCAGGACTAGAGGGCATGGGATGAAGTTGGAGGGAGAGTGATTCAGAGGAAACATGAGGAAGAATTTCTTCACAGAACAGGTGGTGGACAAGTGGAACACCCTGCCAAAGGAAATAGTGGGGGCTGAAACAATCACGGGATTTCAGAATGCATGGGATAGACATAAGGGAATTCTGAAGGTCAGGGGTAAGAGGCAACAGACTTCTAGGAAAACAAAAAGTGAACTTACAAGCTCAAATGGGCAGACTGGGTAGGCAGTAGGCCCTTATCTGCCGACAGTGTCTATGTATCTATGTGCAGAAATACATCTTCATGGAAAGGGCGGTGGATGACTGGAACAGCCTGCCAGAGGAGGCAGTAGGGGCAAAGTCTGTGGGGAGCTTCAAGCATGCTTGTGATAGGCACAATGGGTCCACATTAAGGAGTCCATTATCAGGGTAACCAATCAATGTATGAGGGTGAAGAATAAGGGCAAGAGAAGGAGAAGGCCACTCTGGCTTTCAAAGGTGGTGGCAGATAAAATCAGGGCCAAGAAACTAGCCTTCCAAAAATACAAGGGAACACAAGAGGATGGGGACAGAGGAGAGTACCAAAAATGTTGGAGAGAGGCAGGGACAGCGGCGAGGAGTGCTAAAGCACAGACAGAAGGAAGGCTAGCACAATCAGTGGGGAAAGGAGACAAGACATTCTTTAGGTACATCAGTGAAAGGAGGAAGGCCAGAGGGGGTATAGTCAGACTCAAAGGGGACAATGAAGAGAGGGTTGAAGGGGACCAAGAGAAGGCCACAATCCTTAACAGGTACTTCTGTTCGGTCTTTATTAGAGAGGGGGCGGGGCAGGGACCACAACTAGAAAACAGATGTGCGGAGGGGGAAGAATTGAGCTTCACAACATTTACAGAACAGAGGGTCCTACAGGAACTTACAAAACTAAAGGTGGACAAAGCAATGGGGCCAGATGGAGTACATCCAAGGATTCTAAAGGAACTGAGGATGGAGCTGGCAGCACCTCTGGCAGCCCTGTTCAGTGAGTCACTGAACATGGGGGTGGTCCCGCAGGACTGTAGAAAAGCAAATGTGGTCCCTCTTCACAAGAGTGGTAGCAAGGAGGATGCAGGGAACTACAGGCCAGTGAGTCTCACCTCAATAGTGGGGAAGATCATGGAGACTCTGATTAAGAAATGTGTTGTGGATCACCTGGTATCCATTGGAATGCAGAATCCAAGACAGCATGGGTTCACAGCAGGAAGGTCTTGTCAAACAAATCTGATAGATTTCTTTGACTGGGTGACCACGGTGGTGGACTAGGGAGGGGCGGTGAATATTGCCTACCTTGATTTCAGCAAGGCCTTCGACACAGTCTCGCATAGAAGGCTGGTAAACAAGCTGATGAGTCTGTGGCTGGGATACAGGGTGGTGAACTGGGTCAGAAATTGGTTAATGGACAGAAGGCAGAGGGTGGTGGTAAATGGCACACAGAAGGAATGGGACTCACCAGTGGGGTGCCACAGGGCTCAGTCATGGAACCAGTCCTCTTCAATGTCTTCATAGCAGACATAGCAGAAGGGCTAGAGGGAAAAGTATACCTGTTTGCAGATGAAACCAAGATCTGCAACAGAGTAGATACTGCAGGGGGAGTAGAGAGAATGAAAAGAGACCTGGAAAAGCTGGAGAAATGGTCTGAGGTATGGCAGTTAAGGTTCAACGCGAAGAAGTGCAAAATCATGCACGTGGGGATCAGAAACCCTGGGGAGAGCTACATGTTGGGAGGTGAGTTGTTGACAGTCACCAGAGAAGAGAGGGATTTAGGGGTCATTATATCAGATGACCTGAAATCCACCAAACAGACTGCAAAAGCAGTTGGAAGGGCTAGTGGGATGTTAAGGTGTATAGAGAAGGGTATTACAAGCCGTAGGAGGGAGATGGTGATCCCACTGTATAAGACAATGATTAGGCCTCACCTAGAGTACTGTGTGCAGTTCTGGAGGTCGCATCTGTGTAAGGATATTGACAGGGTGGAAACAGTGCAGAGGAGGGCAACTAAGATGGTGCAGGGTCTACATGACAAGGCATATGGGGATAGACTTAGGGACTTCAATATGTACACATTGGAACAGAGACAGGAGAGGGGGGACATGATTGAGACATTCAAATATCTTTAGGGCATAAATAAGGTGGAAGGGGATAGCATCTTCCAGTATAAAAAGTACAATAGAACTAGAGGGCATGACATGAAATTGGAGGGGAAGGGTCACATAAGGGGTAATGTGAGGAAGTTCTTTTTTAGAGAGAGGGTGGTGGATGCATGGAACACCCTGCCTCAGGAGGCGGTGGAAGCACATACAGTGGAGGGATTCAAGAGGGCATGGGATAGGCACAAGGGAATTATACATATGAGGGGGGCATAGCTGAGGCTGTTGACCTAGTAGAGGCAGCGGGCACAAATTGGTAAAATGGGCAGACTGGATGGGTCTTACGGTCCTTTTCTGCCGTCAACTTCTATGTTTCTATGTGGAGACATTAAGTAGAGGAATGGGGGAGAGAGAGTGACTCCTATGACCAACTAGGATCAGTGGTGACAGAATAGGCAGGTTCAAGGGGCAGACTGGATGGGCCTAGGGGTTCTTTTCTGCCGACAGAATCTATGTGCCAGTTTACAAGATTTGCCAAGAACAAGTTTGAGGTTTAGAAAAGACTAGCCACAGGAACCAGCTCTCACCCACTGGAGAAATTGTACCCAAACCGGCAACTGAATGCCCAGTGGCCTGGAGACCAAAAACTTGGAGTCACATAACTCTACAAAGAACTGAGGTGGCTTGTACTGATGATACCAGTGTTCCTAATGCAACCCCTGTACAAGAACCAGTGTACAAGTTCTGATGACAGTGATGATGCACTGGAGTACCTAACTTACTGCAATGCATGCCATTTCAACCACTTGATTGGAGAAATTCAGAACCATCCACTAGTACAGCCCCAATTGAGGACTTTGTGAATCAGGAACTTCCACACACTGAACCCACATGAAACACCTTTTGTGCCAGAAGATTTGTTGATTCAGCAACTTGAAGATCCTGTTATGGACAATAATGAGGGGTTGGATTTTGAGGTATGAATCCCAGAGACTGATGTAATTCCTGCAATTCCTGACAATGCCATGGTGCTGGATGCAAAGCTAGAAGGGGGTGGTGTGCAACCAACTCCTGAGGAAGAAGTAGTGTTACCCAGAAAGTATGGATGTGAGACCAAGCCCATTGTCAAGCTCACCTATGGCACCTCCTCTAGTACCCCCTTTCATGTGGTTCAGTAGCATATTGCCCTTGTAATAAACCCACACATTTGCTGCAGACAGGTTTGGGTGCAGAAGTGTATTTGTCAGCTAACTGAATGCTATGGCTAGACAGGCACCAGTTGTCTAGTCAAAAATGTACAATGTGTAAATATGTATGTGAGCTTGGACTAGTTAGGCATCAGGTGTTAGGAAGAAATGTACATATTTTTGATATGACTGCTCATGCCATTCCCATTTGTACTGTTCGACAGTATGGACATGGGCTTAGCAAGGGCACCAAGAGTCTGGCAGGGGGAGTGTGTAAGCCCCCCCAAATCTGGGGCTTACCTTCTGACTCCTTGAAAATGCCAGGGAAGATGCCGTCACCCTCAGGTTCACCCAGGACTGCAGATGTGAGGACCAGTAGGGCACTTGTGCAGTAGCCAGGAGCTCTGGTTGGACTTTAACCAGGGCTCCACAGTGAAACTTTGCAGCCATCAATCATGTTCCCTCTGTCTTCAGGCCCCTCCAGTGTCTCCTGGGGCTGAGGCAGGGGACAGAAAGAAGCAGCAACATTATAGGTGTTCCCCATGCCCAGGAAGAAGGCTGGAGAATGAGAGCAGGAGAAGCACAGCAGCATGGCGGGCTGCTGCACATGTACAGAAGTGCACAAATCAGAGCAGGAGTTCTGATGTCTGGATCAGGCAGTGTGCCTGCATCAAGAGAGGATCCCAGCTCCAGAACAGCAAGTGAAGCCGGGATTGGAAGTTAAACATGCTACGGGGCACAGTTCAAATGATTTCCCAGCCCAGCGTAGGCAGCAGGTCAGGAACTGAAAAGAAAGCACGTGCAGCTGGCCCAGTGGCACAGAGGGCCGAGGCACTTAGTGCCTTACCTCTCCCACGCTGGTGACCCGGGTTCAAGAATGAGCTTGGATCACCAGGGGTCGGCTGGGGATGGGGGTCTGAAAGCAGGATCAAGTGGCTGGCAAGCAGCACTCCTCTCTTGGATTGGGGAGGTTGGGCTTTCTGGTGCGTGGCTGCCAATGAGTGGAGGCTCTATGGTAGTGCCACACAGATAGGGGCCAGGCATTAGGCCAGAGAGGGTGGAGTGGGGCCACCAGTTCTGGCATACATATGTGACTGAGTTTGCTGAGGCCCTGGGGAAAGTTAAGGGAGAGAAGTGGAGGAAAAAGGACGGGCAGTGCAAGTGCGTATGACACCACTGGCCACACCTCCTTCTCCCACATTACCACGTGGATTGTGACGAGGAAACTGGATAATGTGCTTTGGGTGGGGGAAGACAAACCTCCCTCCCCTGACCTTGCCATGGTGGGTAGTCTGTGGGGTTGCATTCGCTGCCGGGATCCTGGGAGATGATGGATGGTGGTGTGGTGGTGGTGGGGGGAGGAGGTGAGTGGTAGCCAGCAGAAGGGAGTCTCCCTTGCCATAGCCCCAGGGGGCCAAAACCATAGTATAGAAAAAAAATAAAGCACAACGCAGCTCTGTGCAGTGTGTCTCTGACCACATTCTCAAAGGAGACCACCCTGTCACTGGGACAGCTTTCAGCACTTGCAACAGGGTTGTGGAATCCCCAACTGGCTAAAGGACTGAACTGGATAATTAGGCACCAGTATGCCTACAACACCCGGGGCAATTTAAATAAAGTAATGGCAGGAGCTCTACAAAATGACTTTTATTTAAGACAATGCTCTTTGCCTGTAAGGGAGCCACCATCTTGTCAACCTCTGATCTCGCAAACAGCCACTCAGAGGTCAGAGATCTTGGCAGCTGACACCTGGGGCATTCAGGAAGAATAACTGTGCTGCTTGCTTGTTGCACTCCATCAATGGAGCACTGAGTGAACATTCTGCATACTAATTCAAGTGACTGACAGCTCTCTGTGCCAATCGGATGCTGCCTTTGCTCAGACAAAGGCTGAGGGCAGATGCAGAACAAGGCAGTCAGTAGTGCTCTCACAGTGTGAGGAGGGCTTGTGTTGCTGGCCAGAGCCAACTGAGGGAAGCATACTTTGGGCTTCTACACCCCATGCTACAGCGGGTGACTTCAAGGTGTCTACAACCTACAAAATAAAGAGACTGAACTGTGTGTCTGCTGACTATGTCAGAACAATACCTTTTAGTGAAAGAGGCTGTTCCTGTGAAAGGAGGCAACAGTATGCTGCTCTGGAAAGTGTGACACAGCTGCTAACCTGTGTGTGACACCAGAGACTAAGTAAGTACTGCTGAGTGACAGCCTGCATCGAGACTGCAGTTAGTGAGCTGGCGGTAAGTGGTGCTGCTAGTTACTGGCTAACATACCACATGAGGGTCCAGAAGCCTACATGTGTGTGTGTGTGTGTGTACACACACACGCATGGGGCATGTCATGTGTGACCCCTGCTTCCTAGATTGGTCTGTCCTGTGGAGGAGGAGGAGGAAGAGGAGGAGCGAGGAGCCATAAAGGTCCAGACGACTGTTGAGGCAGAAAGCCTGATGCACATCCTGAGGCAGTGGAGACTTGCACTGTCGAGCTGACCCACCCCCAACCCAGCTGCACAGCTGATCGACTGTTTGAGGGAACCTGCACCTGTAGGAAGGAGGAGGAGGAGGAAGAGGAGTCCAAGTTGTCAGTGAAGCCAGTAACACCAGAACCGTGGGTACTCTCAGGGCTTGCCCTGCAACTGGGCTTTTGTACAAGGCTTTCCACCAAAGCTACAGCTTTGGCCGCTGGTACAGGAGCTACAACTACCTCAGGTGAGGTTTGTGACTGGGTTTAGGTTTAACAAAAGTGTTTTATTCTGCTTTAAAGTGCACCACCGCTGGCCAACCAGCTGCAACTACATCAGATTTGCAGTTTCACCAGCTAGGTAGCTAGTGAAGCACAGGGAGTTCCTAGTAGGTTTAAGAAGGGTTTAAACTGGTACCAGCTGGAAGTGGGTAGTGCCCCCAGTACACGTGGGCAAGTAATTCAAAGGTCACAGCTACTGTATTGCATTGTCTGGTGGGGGTGGGCACTGCTGCATAAGGTTACTGCTGTTTTAGAGTGTTTCATAGGCTGTGCCTAGTCAGGCACCCAGTTCAGCCCTGCCACTTTAAAGTTCATGAGAGTTCGGAAAAGAGTTTTGCCATGCCTTCCCCTATCCCTTGTAAATATCTCCCAATAAATGTTTTGATGGTATTTTACATTTTGTCTCATGAGCATATTATTACTAGTAAGTCATTAATTGCACTTTTGTTGATTTAAGGTTGCACTGTGATTTTTTTCATGTGTAGGGGATACTGCAGGTAGGCGGGTAGGTAGTGTATCCCAGGGGGGTTGTGTCACTCTGACACCAGGCCCACTTAAACATAACTCTGGGTGGAGGCACTGTGCAAAACATAAAATATTGGGAAACAACCCCTCCCCAAATCAGGAAAATAAGAACGTGGGGCCCTCAACATTGTGTGAGCCCACAAGACAGGGGTGGTAACCACAACATCCATGGCATCTCGGTTACATTATTGTCCTCTTATTCTATTTCAGCGGACACAGGTCAAAACAATGGCCCTTGTTTGGGCCAGAACATAGCAGCAGACAGACTTGAGGTACAAACTGATGAAACGGCTATCAGTGGCAATACATGTCTGTTTTAGTAGTATGCTCCTAGAAGGAGCTCAGTAACTAAAAACTGTACGTGTCCTCTATGTTCTATTAATTAATAAATAAAGCTGTATATGTCCTGTCCTCTCTGACCATCAATGCTGACTGCAGCCCAGCGGGGGTCTGGAAAGGGAGAACATCGCCATGGTCCACTCCTCGGAGACAGTAGTAAAAGTGCTGTTTCACTTCCTCCCTGCTTTGCAAACACAGAACAGAGTTGGGCGATGGCAGGCAAGAGTAACTGAGGAAATCCCCACTCAGCTCTGCTCCTTGGAGCTGAAACTAAAAAAACAAACAAACAAAAAAAAAAACACTTTTTTTCTTTCCCCACTTCACCGATGCTGCCAAGAGGTGGGCCATGAGAGTGAGAGACATGGGGAGGAGTCATCACTCAGCTCCGCTCCTCACGCCTGAATTAGTGAAAGTTTTAGTTTTACTTTTGCTATTTCCCAGCCCCGCTGTGCCTAAATGACAGGCAATGGGTCAGACAGCCAGAGGATTCCCGGCTCGGTGCCTGCAGCTGTACTTTTTGGAGCTGCAACTGAAATAATAAGAGATGGATAAAAAAAAAAAGGAAAAACCTTTAAAGGTAAATGTTTTTCTTTCTCCAGTCCACACAAGTGGCAGCAGGTTAGAAAGTGTGAGGGAACAGGGAATTCCATTTAGCTCTGCTGCTTGGAGTTGAAAATAAAAGCGAAAGCTGGTTTCACAGATGAAACTACCATTGCGTAAGTTTAAGCTGCTGGCACACTCTCCTGTGTAACTTGCTTGTTTGCATCAAGGTTTCAGTATAAGAGGGAGAGACGGTATTACCAGTGTTAGTGGCTCAGTAGGTAGTGCACTCATCTCTCTGGTTGGAAGATTGAAAGTAGGGTTTTAAATAATTGATTAGCAGTTTTTTTCTTGGGACAATGCTAACTGTACAGAAAGTATTTATATAGGTTTCCTAGAAGTGTTATGTTTGTTAAACACAGTGAGGCAAGTGGTAAGCATTTTCACAATGTTTTAAAACTTTTATGAGCAAAACGCTAATCAATTTTTGGAGTTAAATGAAACCCTGGAAAGGTCGTGGGTCCTAGCCCCACACCAGGTTCTTGGGGTAATAGCAATAGCTGACACTGTACTGGAGTACAAGGGGCATACTGTACTGTTGAGGTGCTGTCCTGAGATGAGATGTTAAACCAAGGTCCTGCCTGCCCATCTCTGGTCACTGTCCAGGTGGAAGTTAAAGATCTCATAGCACTTACTGATAAAGACCACGGGAGTTTCCCTGGCGTCATGGCCAACATTCCCCCATCAATAAAAAACACAGGTCCGTGCAACCCACCCACCAGGACATACCTGGAAATAACCTAGCCTAGCTAAGTGTGTCGTTCCTGGTCAAAAATTATAAACAAACAAAGAAAGAAATACCAGATGGCTACTGTAGTACAGCAGCAGAGCAACTCCAAATACTGTAAATTCTGGCTACTCTGCTTGCACTCGGCCACTTAAAGCAGCAGTGCAACGAAATTGGGCAAAACATTCGACCCTTCCTTTTTTTCCACTATAAAAGATTCCATCCACCTCCCAGTTTTATTTGGTGCTACAGTTTCCCAATTCCTCCAAATCAGAGCTTTTTATAAATGGTTTAGTTTAGTTTTTCTCAAGAAAAAAAGATGGCTGCCACATTTTACATAGAAATAACATTGTAGACCTGGCAAGGGTTAGGATCGATCGAAAAAATAAAAAAAAATACTGATGGTGCGCAGCAGAGGAGGTACCTAGACAATTACCTCTGACAGGTATGCTAATATTTTTCATAACTGTAGCTGAAACGAGATTTTTTGGGAAAACATTTTTTATTGCATTGCTACTTTAACTTAATGAATCACTGCCTCTGCCTTTCCCTTATGAGTGGCACCAGTTGGCTTACCCTCGCTCAGTCCCCTATCAGAAGTATAACAAAGCACATTTCATGCAAGTTGGAAACAAAGCACCATATACTTACCTGGACAGGACAGGAAAAGAGGGAGCAGTATACAAACGGTGGCCTGTTTTCCCCACACTTTATACTGGACATGTTGGAAATACAGAGAACCTGTAGGAGGGTCATGGCAGGCTCGTGGGAGGAACAATGGCTCATTAGGTGAAAAGGTTCTCTGTCTTTATTTATTTATTAACATTTTGGTGACAGGTGGGCCCACTGAGACCACTGTAATCCCTTTTTCAGGGGCAACCCAGGATTAATTACAAGTAACACAACAGATAGATAGAACATTGCAAATTACAAATTTTCACATTACACCTGTAACAAGCAATAGGTAATCCAACAATACAATTATGGTTAGATAAGTTAATAGACAATTTGGACAGGAGAGGAACATCATACATTACAGGGGATATATTCACACCAGATCAGACAATTAGGTCTTAGGGGTAACACACTAAACCACCTCCACCATTCATCTCTAAATTCTGGTTTGACACTCCCCCCCCCCATCTTTCCTCTCTCTTTACTCCTGCGACTCCCTCTCCCTACAACTCTTGCTCTAGCTGCCATCTCTCCTTCGCCCTCCCATGCATCCGCACCTCGGCAGGGAAACTTGTCTTCTCCTATAGACTCCCATCCATCTGGAATAAGCTCCCCCCAAACCCACCTTACCCCCTATTTTCCAGTTCTAATGAGCCTTCTCAGGCTCCCCCAACTACATCCTGCAACTGCCCACGGCTCTAAGTCTTGCTCTACCGTCCATTTTTAGCATCTATATATTGTACAGTACAACCTCGATTATCCAAACCCTGATTATCCAGATCTCCCTATTATCTGAACTCTGACATTGTCCCCCAACTCTCATTTGCCTAATGTTGTGGACCCCCTATTATCCAAACTCTCGATTACCTGAACAAATCTGATGTCTCCCAGAGCATTCGGATAATCGAGGTTATACTGTGTTGTATTTTATTGTAAAGTTTCTACACAATCATGTATTATATTTGTAAATACTAATAATAATTGGAAGGCTAGGCCTGTAGTTCAATGAACAAGCAGCCAGCCACTCCCACTTCCTGAGCTATATAAGCAGTTCCTCTCAGCCTCATTGTGAATCACTTTTTCTTAGCAGCCGGAGGCTCTATTGGTTTGTCCTCTGAGCTGGCTGGGGCCTACCCCCCCCACCGCTGTTTCTGTGTGTCTCTGCTGGACTTCGGTGTTTGTTTTCCTGCTTCTGGTTTGTATCTTTCCTACGGCTGTGTGCTTCCCTGTCTTTTGTGACTCTTGTTTTTGGGTCTTGTTCCCTGTTTTGGTTTGGGGTTTTTTGGGGGTTTGTTTCTAAGCTTCTAGCATACTGCTACTCAGAGCTCATACTACTACTTTCAGTTACCTACAACTGCAGCCACTGCTACTGTTTACCCCAATTACTATTGTACCCAGTGCTTGTGTTTTTACACTGTTGCTCACCCCGCTCAAACTACTACAATGCAACTGCAATCATTATCTGTGTGTTTCAGCTCAACCATAGCTGCTCCATGTTGCATACTCAATTCTTTTCGCCTGACACAGGTTTACTCTGACCCTAGCTGTGCTGCTCATTCATGCTCTCATTCTACTTGCAGCTTCATCGCACTGCCTGGCTACACCTGTTTTCAGAGCATTGTCTCCATGTTTTATTGCAGTTACAGGTCTGAGGTCAGCCAACTAAGCTCCTGCTGAGGCTGTTAATATAGCTTTATTATTATTAAATCCTGCTTCAACGCCGAAAATCCTCAGAGTATTTGTCACCTTGGTTTGGCTATTCATGTCTGGCTGGCTTGCCCCCATTCAGTGCTGTTTCATTGCTACATGTTATGCAGACCTCAATGCAGGTCCACCTATCACTACTACTGTTTATTGACCTACGTAAAGGTCCACGCTTGCGAATGCTATCATTGCTCATTGCTTACGCAGATCATTACTTCATGCCTACTGCCATCCCCTCGGCTTCAGCCTCTGGGATTCTGCTACACTCAGTTCTGCATTTGACCTTGCAAGGTCTCAGCACTCAATGCTCATTTCGATCTCAGCACGCCGTGTTCATTCAGCTCACCAGCTTTTCAGCTCTCAATCAATTTTGGGGCATGCCAGTCATTCTATTCTGGCGCAGGGCTCCTGCAGCTGGTGGTCTTGCTCTGCATTTTGTCTGCATCTTCAGCGTGTCCAACTTGGGGCAGGATCCTTCTCACCTGGCCCATAGCTGGGAATGTCCTCGCCCAGGGCTTGGCTTTAGCTGCCTGCTATGTGACAGCAGCTCCTGGTGTAGAATTTAAGACTAGTGGTGAAGGGTGGAAAAAGTTACCTCCTTTGGCTCTAGTGTTCCACTATAATGGTTAGCCATTGACTTTAGTGGTTTCCCTAGCAAGGCACCTTCACTGCATTCTCCCTACGACTGCCTCTAGTTCACCTGGTTTGAGTTTAGGGTAGGTAGGTAGGCCAGGTGAGTGCTTCAGCAGTTGTTGCTCTCCTTCTGCACCTTGGATGCACGTATTGTTGCAGAGTTTTCTCGCAACCTTCCACGGTGTTCCCGCTAGAGGGTTGAGTAAGAGCCTTCCTCCAAACTGGAATATTTTCCACCTCCCTTTAATTGGGTTTTCCACATTGCAACTGCAGACCTGTCACTACATAAACTATCCCAAGCCTGGAGGAAAGGTGACCTAGGCCTTGGATCCTCAGAGATTTCCTCCTCATAGGTTTTTTTTTTCTCTCCTCCGTTGCCTCAGGTCATAACTGTTAGTTAGCATAGTAGTGTCCCTTAGTTTCTTTAGGTAGGTTCCGCTGTTGGATGGAGGTGGAGGATGTCCTGCCATGCCCTCTCTCCTTAGAGGATCCCCTAATTCTCAATGCAAACTATTAGTATCATGCTACCCAAACCTGGGCATTTCATTACGTTATCAAACTGAACATCTCATTACGTTATCAAACTGGCTATGCTTCTCTATTGCTATGTCACCGTTACTGCTACTATATCACAGTTACTGCTTGCTCATAAGCTTCGTGTTGCCTCATTCTTTTGGGGTATGTTTGTACTACATTTCTTTTGGGGATTCCTAAGGTACCTTTAGCCACGGGAATCGTCCCATGGCACCTCTAGGGGTGGAACCCTCTCCGAGGGTTCCTTGCCTTTCGTACCCCTACAGGGTGGGAATTCCTCTGGAATAGAGAGTGTGAACAGCCAAAACCAAACTAACACAGTTGCACAAGCATAACACTATACTGACTGTGCAGGACATTGAATTGGAATGCTAGGCCTGTAGTTCAATGAACAAGCAGCCAGCAACTCCCACTTCCTGAGCTATATAAGCAGTTGCTCTCAGCCTCATTGTGAAGCACTTTTTCTTTGCCCCACCATCCTACCCTCCTCCTCCAGCGGCAGCAGTTCTCTCCTTAGGGGGATTCCTAAGGTACCTTTAGCCACAGGAATCATCCCGTGTCACCTCTAGGGATGGAACCCTCTCCAAGGGTTCCTTGCCTTTCATACCCCTACAGGGTGGTAATTCCTCTGGAATAGAGTGTGCGAATGGCCAAAACCAAACTAACACAGTTACAGAAGCATAACACTATACTGGCTGCGCAGGACATTGAATTTCTTTTTTGAATGCTACTCTGTATTACTATGTACCTATTGTATGCTCTCCACATTTTCTGTTTGTATCCCCTGTCCCCGGGTTGCACCTGGAAACAAGCTTCTGCTCTGTGTGCCTTTCCTGGTTATCAAGTGTTAAATAAATAAATGAAAACAGCAGTTCCTTAGTAGTTGGACAATAAGTCCAGAACGACCAAATGGCCACTCACTAGTGTAACCCCCTGCCAAATGGGGGCTTACCTGCCACCTAGCAGCTCTGTTTTCAGCCTCTTTCTAGCACCTCCAGGACTGGCCTGTAATTTTTTTTGTCCCTCAGGTCCTCTTCTTCTCTTTTCTGGTGCCCCATTGCAGCCCGAAGCACAAATTTAGCCCTGTAGGGCATAAAGAATTCAAACCGTGATCTCCCGCTTTAGGAATGTCCTCAGGACAGCAAGGATCATACAGGCATGAGCAGCGCATTTGATCTTCAACCACGCAGATTTGCAGTTGAACCGGAGAGTGTTCTGTTGGTCCCGGGATCCCCATCGACTAAATGGGACCTGGTGACCACGGTCAGGCCTCTGAGCGGCCGCTCTCCTAAAAATTTAAAGAGATCTGTGAGGGAGTTTCAGTCAGGGTTCATTAATTTTTTTTTACGTTTTTTGGTTCATAAGCTAGGAGCCCTGATCATTTGAATATTCATGAGGGCCTGTCTGCCCTTGGGGCAGCTGTATTTCGGCTGTGGCCAAAAGAAACCCAAATGCTTTAAATAGATATTGTAACTAGCAATGTATGTTGTGGGAGAAAATGTTTACAGGGGAAAATAAGTGTTTAAAATAATTAAATGCTCTGTTCTGGCTGCACCAGTAAACGTGGGACTCTGAGAAATGACGGCTTGTTTGCAGCTGTATTCAGGGAGCTAAAATAATGGCAGCAGTGACAGGAAAATGGACTGAGCAAATGTGTTTATCTGTGCAGCGACAACATGTACACACCCAGGGCAAATGAACTGTGGGGCATTGGGGCAAATATTAAATTATTCCTGGCTGCACCAGAACCTTAAATTGGGACTGTACCTGATCTTCTCAAAGGACAGTGGGTTAAGCAGCCATTGCAAGCAGCCACAGCCAATTGGAAAGCCAGGGTAACAAAGCCAGGATTTGTGGGACATTCACCAAAGCTCACGGGTAAATGCCAAGTGCTCACGGGGACTTACAGGGACCTAATTCTAGGCACTAAAACAGCAGACCAACAGTGCATCATGTGAGGTTCATGCATTAGTAATTTTCCTGATGGACAGGTCCTCCAGCCAGTCGGAGGCCTTGCAACCCAAAGCTTCAGCCAATCAGGAGCCTCAGGAGAGCCCTATAAGAGATGGTGTTTTCCAGCATTTTGACAGATTTGAGATTCCAGATCCAGATTCGAGAAGGATATTCGAGCAGGAGCCCCCGGGGTGGGGTCTCAGGCCCCCAGCCATGCTGCCAAGACTGGAGATCCAGTTAATCCTTTCTAGCCTAGAGCGGATGTGCCTTCTTTATTTAGTTAAAGTCTAAGAGTAATGTAGTTTGTTAAACTACTAGCTTGGAGGTTGCCAGAATGTCCTCCAGGTGCTAGCCCTCTCTTCCACATTGGGGAAAGATGTGGACTGAAACCAGATGACGTCAAGCAGCGGTGAAAGCACTAAAAAGGACCTCAGTTGTGAGAGAACTGAAGACCATCAGGGGTCTTCTGTAGTGGGGATCGTCCGTGAGGGACCTGAGTAAGTACTCTTGTACCCCCCCCCCCGGTGCAAGTGACAAAGTAACTATAGGCCATCATGCCCCGGTAACTGTTCAAGTGACAGAAAGCAAGCTAAGTAACTATGGGCCGTCATGCCCCAGTAACTGTTCAAGTGACAGAAAGCAAGCTAAGTAACTATGGGCCGTCATGCCCCAGTAACTGTTCAAGTGACAGAAAGCAAGCTAAGTAACTATGGGCCGTCATGCCCCAGTAACTGTTCAAGTGACAGAAAGCAAGCTTTCTGCATTCTGCATGGGAGACAGAATAGCGCAGTGGTCTAAGGCTCTGAGCTGCAAATCTGGTGACATCCAGCAGACCAGACCTGGGTTTGAATCCCACAGCTTCCACTTGCATACTGTGTGACCCTGAGCAAGTCACTTAACCTCCTTGTGCTCCCAGGTCGCTCCTGTAAAAAAGCTTTCAGCTTAGTGTGCTGTACCTGGTTAAACAGCTAAATAAAAAATAAATAATATAAAATAAGCTAAGTAAAGTACAGTTACGTAGGAACTTACCGTAACAGTAGATCTTCGAGAGAGGTTCCTTCAGTAGGTCATCACATATAGGACTGGCGCCACCTGGCGTCGGGCCCTGCGACGGACTTTTCTAGCAATACCTGTGGGGGAGACAGCCCACCAGCCGTGTACGCGACCCGACGTCAAGCATGACGCTGTATATAGTGGCGGTCCCCACGCGCCTCCAGTTCTCCGCGGAGCCAGGAAGAGACCTGACAGCGGAGCGGGAACAGGATGGAGTCCAGTAGAAACAAAATGAGGGGAGGGAGGGAATAGATTCCACTGAAGGAACCTCTCAAAGATCTACTGTTACGGTAAGTTCCTCCGTAACTGTACTATCTTACTTCGAGAGGGTTCCTTCAGTAGGTCATCACATATAGGAAAGTGTCCTAAGCAGTCCCTCCAAGGAGAGACCGAGAGAAACTAGGGAGGAGGAAAACTAACTCCAGTGGAAAAAACTGATGTCCAGGAAGGACCTAGTCTAGGACAGAAGGCCCTGCAGGATGGCTAGGCCAAAGCCAGCCCTCTGCCTAGAAGCAATGTCCAGACTGTAATGTTTGGTAAAGGTATGGACAGAACTCCAAATAGTGGCAGCGCAGATGTCAGCCGCAGAAACGTTCCGTAGGAAGGCTGTGGAGGCAGCCATGCCCCTAGTAGAATGACCTCTGATGGAACCCGGCAGAGGTTTATCGTAATTCTGGTAACAGAATCGAATGCAGTTGCCTAACCATTTGGAAAGGTCCTGCTTAGAAACCAGTTTGCCCTTGGATCTTGGGGCAAAGGAGACAAACAACTGGTCACAAGAGCAAAACTCTTTGGTCCGGTGGGTGTAACACCGGAGAATCCAATGGACATCCATCATATGAAGGAGTGCCTCACCTCTGTTAGAGGGGGACGGGTAATACACCGGAAGCTCTACTGACTGATTCAGCGTGGCTTCTGACACCACCTTGGGAAGAAACCTCGGATGAGTTCTGAGGACCACCCGGTCCCGATGAAAAATCAAGTATGGCTCCTTGCAGACTAGAGCGTGAAGCTCCGAAATCCTTTGGGCTGACGTGATAGCCACAAGAAAAAGTGCCTTTCAGGATAGGAAGCACAAATCACAGCTCATAGCCGGCTCGAAAGAAGGAAGGGTGAGCTTTTCCAGTATGAAGTTCAAGTCCCAAGGCGGAGTGGGGCTGCGGATGGGGGGTTTCAGATGGAGAATCCCTTTCAGAAAGGTTTTTGAGACATCCAACTGAGCCACGGGTTTACCATCCACTAGCTCATGGTACGCTGAGATAGCTGAGATATGGACCTTTAAGGAAGAGTAGGACAGACCAGAGTCTGACAAGTGAAGGAGGTATTCCATGACTTGTGGGGCCGAGCAAGAGAAGGGGTTCCAGCCCTTAGTGGTCGCCCAAATGGAAAACCACTTCCACTTTATGGTGTAAGTGGAATGGGTAGAAGGTTTTCTGGCCTCAATGAGGACTTGAGCAACCCTGGAGGAAACCCCAAAATGGGATATCGCTATGTCTGCAGGAGCCACGCATAGAGATGCAGAGTCCTGAGCCCCGGGTGCACCAGTTGACCTTGATCCTGGGTCAGGAGGTCATGAGTTACTGGAAGTGGAACCGGTGGTTCCCGGGAAAGCTGCTGTAGCAGCGGGAACCAGATCTGTCTCGGCCAGAGAGGAGCGATGAGGATCATCTTTGCCCTCTCCGCCTGAAGCCTGAGGAGAACCCTCTGCAGAATGGGAAACAGAGGGAAAGCGTACAAAAATGTCCCTGTCCTCTGCTGAGACTGTCCACCATGATGTTTAGAATGCCTGGAATGTGCACAGCCACAAGGACCAGATGGTGCTGGACTGCGCAGTTCCACACCCGCGTCACCTCCCTGCATAGGTGGTACAACTGGGTTCCTTCTTGTTTGTTGACATACCAAATTACCGACATATTGTCCATTTGGATTAGCAGTGATGCCTTTGGAAGGAGGGTCTGAAAGGCCTGTAATGCATATAGGACCACCCTCAACTTCAGAACATTGATGTTGAGTGAAGTCTCCAAGCTGGATCATAGTCCTTGGGCTTGGTGTTCCCTGAGGTGAGCTCTCCACCCCATATTCGAGGCATCCGTGGTGAGGGTGGCTACTGGTGCAGGATTCCAAAAGGGAAGTCCCAAAGAAAGATTGCAAGAATCCATCCACCACTGCAAATCTTTCTGAACTGCTGAGGAGACTAGAACCGGATGGTCCAGGTCATCCAGGAGCTGATCCCACTGCACCCGCAACGACCACTGAGTAATCCTTATGTGAAGTCTTGCTAGGGGAACGGTAATGATGGAGGCTGCCATCAGGCCCAGAAGGCGAAGGACTTCCCAAGCTGTGATGGTCCTGAGGGAAGCCAATTTGGAGGCTTGACAGATAAGGGTCTCCACCCTGTCTGGAGGAAGGAAAGCTCTGCACTGGACCGTATCCAGGACTGCCCCAATAAACTGAATTCTCTGGGCAGGGATAAGGGATGACTTGGGAACACTGACCGTGATCCCTAGTCTGCTGAAAAGGTCCAGGGTAAAGGAAAGAGACTCCAGCAAAGAATCCCTGGATGGGGCTGAAATCAACCAGTCATCCAGGTAAGGGAAGACCATAATGCCCCTGCGGCATAGGAATGCTGCGACCACCGCCAGGCACTTGGTTAAAACCCGTGGTGCCGAAGACAGGCCAAAAGGGAACGCCCGGAACTGGAAGTGTTCCCCTTGGAAATGAAAGCACAGGAACTGGCGGTGGCTGGGGAAAATAGGAATGTGCAGGTAGGCATTCTGCATATCCAGGGCACAGAGCCAGTGGTTCTCCATGAGGAGAGGGAGGAGGCTCTGGAGTGTCAGCATTCGAAATTTTTTGTACTCGACAAACTGATTTAACCGACTTAGGTTGAGTATGGGTCTGAAGTCCCCAGTCTTTTCTGGAACCAGGAAAAAGTGGGAATAAAATCCCTTTCCCCTTTGCCCAAAGGGGACATGCTCGATTGCTTTTTTGAGCAAGAGCAAATTTACCTCCTCACGAATGAGATGGGCCTGGTCCCGAGAGTAGGAGGACTTCTGCGGTGGAGTTTCCGAGGGAATCTCCAGAAGTTCTATGGTGTATCCGACGGACACTAGCTGCAGGACCCACTCATCAGAGGTGACCGCCCTCCACTCCTGCTCATGGCAGGCAAACCTCCCCCCACCTACTCCCCATCGTGAGACTGAGGAGGCAGTGGGGTCGAGGAGCCGAGAAGTTTTGGGATGTTCAGGGGGAGGAGCTCCTGGACGTCTCTGATTTTTGGAGGCAGGAGGGGTGGCTGTACCTGTGGCCTTACGCTTCCCTTGGCGGCTCGCCGGTGCATTCTTTCTCTGCCTCCAGGTCCTTTTCTGAAAGGACTGCTGCTGCTGCTGGGAGCCCGATCAGTACATTGACCTGACAGACCTAAGTGCAATGCCCTTGTCCTTAGGTCTGTGATAATATCCTTGGTGTCCCCACCAAAAAGAACTGAGCCCCTAAAAGGGGCATCCTGAATCACCAACTGGACCTCGTTGGTGAGTCCAGAAAGCAAAGCCAGGAATGCCATCTGAGGGCAATGGCAGTTGCTGAGGTATGGGCCACTAAGTCGAACGGAGTCGTAAGTGGCGCATAAAGCATGCCTACAGGAAACCTTGGAGAGGCAGAGATCCTTGGCAAGTTCGTCCTTGAAAGGCGAGGTATCTATGGACTGGACTCGTGCTTCCAGCCTGGCCAAGGTCGCTTTTTGATGGGACACCATGTGGGCCATGTAACTGAGGGACCGGAGGGCACATGTGGCCGATGAGTATATCTTTTTCCCGAACTGGTCCATCTGCCTTGACTCTTTGTCCAGACAAGTAGTGCTCATGTGCTTAGGCGCTGAAGAGTGATCATGAGCTGCAGAGATGACCACAGAGTCAGCCTTGGGATGAGCCTTTAAGAATGGAGCATCCTTCGGCGCCCGGTAGAGCCTATCTGCCCGCTTGGGGACAGCCGGGATAGAATGAGGCATCTGCCATATGGTAGTGGTGAGGTCTTGGTGAGGTGCCATCCAGGGAGGAATGGGGATGGGAGACAGAGACTCTAAGTCTAGGTGCTCCATGAGCCTCTGTCTCATAGGGTCCTGTTCCTCTGACTCCCAGTCAAAGTAATCCTTCATGGCCCTCAACAGGTCCGAGAAGGCAGGGTCTTCTGGTGGAGACTTTGGCGAGACCTTGCCTTTCGTGTCCTCATGGTCATCCGGGATCTCCTCTGAGGAATCTTCTCTTCCCTCTGAACTGTCATCGTTGTCTGCCTCCTTGACAGGATGGTGTTGGGTATTGGGAAGGGAAATATCCTGATGAGTCTTCCCCGAGACATGGACAGTAGCAATAGATGAACTGCTTGGGGAAGGGGACCTGAGAGACCGCGGTTGTGGGAGTCTAGTCTCCAGGTCCGAGATCAACTCCGACCGAGCCCCCTGCCACCAAGACTGGATTAAAGTCTTGAAATCTGGGGCAACTGGAGGAGGAGGAGAAGGGGGTGGTGGAGTAGGAAGAGGCTGAGGGGGAGGAGGAGGAGGGATAACCGGTGGTGGGTAATAGTCCTGGAATCCCATAAAGTGTGAGTAGGGATTGAATCCATGGTAGAACTGCCCAAAATGACTCCAGTCCGGAGTGGAACCCCCCGGGTAGTGGTCCCCAGGATATCCTAACAGGTAATGTGGGACCGTTTGGGATCTGGTATAAATCCTCATCGTCAGGTCTGACGTCGGGGGAACCCACGTTGGACCTGCCGTTGTATAGATAGGTTGAGAGTCCGGCATTGGGACAGTTCACATCAGGGGAATGGACGTCGGAACTCGCACCACCCGATTTGGTGCCGGAAGGGGATCCGGCGTCGGAGCCGGATGAAGGGGCCCTGGCATCGGGACCGGATCCAGCGTCAGGGCCAAAGGCAGAGGCCGGTCAACCGTTCCCGGCTGTGGGACTGTCATCGGGATAACCGGCATCAGAGGGGGCACCGGAAGTCCGCTGGAAGGCGGAGGAGGGGCCTCCACTGTAAGGCCTGTAGGCCGAGGAAGAGCCTCCTTCTTGACCCCAGAAGGGAAAGGCGGAGTAGACCCCAAAGCATCGACAGAGTTGATGGGCTCTCCGCTACCATTGCTGGACGTACCTGCAGGGGAATTGCAGAGTACAGGCAAGGAAGGAGGAGGAGGGAGAGGGGCTTTCTCCCTCTGGTTCCACCGGACATCAGGTGAGGCGCCGTCAGGCTCCGACAGGGGAACTGAACCCGAGCGGTTGTCAGGGACGGCTGACTTAGTGGGTGGGGTCGGGCGGTCAGGGGAGGAACCCCTGGCCGGCTTATTGACCGGAGCCGAGTGAGTACTCACTGCCTGGGTAGACATCTTACCGGCCGTGTCGCGCGGTCCCTGGAGGAGCCGGGGGCTGACTTATCGGCCGAGGCAGTGCGGTTGTCAGAGGAGCCGATGGCCAACTGATCCACCAGAGTTTTCCCAAACTTTACCATCCGATTTTCTGGCCGGCAGCTGGGCCTTGCTCGTCGAGGGCCTGGCATCGTCTAAGGAGCAGTCCCGCTCCCTAGATTTCTCCTTGTGTTTCTTTGAAGGAGAAGATTTTTCGGACGAATCTCTGAGATGATCCATTTTCTTCTTGAGGGAAGCCAGGCGGGCTTTTAGCAGATGGGCCTCCAAAGCCTGCTGTCTCTTCTTTTTTGTGGCCTGGTTGAAGGTCTGGCACTCAGGGCAGGAGGAGACTGGATGGTCCGGGCCTAACTAGAGGACGCACTTCAGGTGACCGTCTTTGTGCGGGATCTGCGTGCCACAGAATGAGCACTTCTTCTTGGGAGAAGACATCAATGAAGAACATTAATTTTTTGAGAAAAAAGCAGCGAGGGATAATCCGACACAATAAACTTTTACGACAATCGCTATATAGAAGTCTGCAATGCGACTGACAGGAGGCGACGGCAGGAAAGAACTGGAGGGCGGGCGTGGGGACCGCCCACTATATACATTCACGCTGACATCGGTCACGTGACGTCAGGTGGGTGGTCCCCCGTCAGGTATTGCTAGAAAAGTCTGCTGTGCAGCCCAACGTCAGGTGGTGCCAGTCCTATATGTGATGACCTACTGAAGGAACCCTCTCGAAGTGAGATCTATGGGCCGTCATGCCCCAGTAACTGTTCAAGTGACAAAAAGCAAGCTAAGTAAATCTGGGCCGTCAAGCCCCAGTAACTGTTCAAGTGACAGAAAGCAAGCTAAGTAACTATGGGCCGTCATGCCCCAGTAACTGTTCAAGTGACTAAAAGCAAGTTAAGTAAATCTGGGCTGTCAAGTCCCATTAACTGTTCAAGTGACAGAAAGCAAGCTAAGTAACTATGGGCAGTCATGCCCCAGTAACTGTTCAAGTGACAGAAAGCAAGCTAAGTAACTATGGGCCATTATGCACCAGTAACTGCTCAAGTGACCAGAAAGCAAGCTAAGTAAATCAGGGCCATCATGTCCCTGTAACTGTTCAAGTGACAGAAAGCAAGTTTAATAAATCTGGGCCATCATGCCCCTGTAACTGTTCAAGTGACAGAAAGCAAGCTAAGTAAATCTGGGCCGTCATGCCCCAGTAACTGTTCAAGTGACAGAAAGCAAGCTAAGTAACCATGGGCCATTATGCACCAGTAACTGCTCAAGTGACAGAAAGCAAGCTAAGTAACTATGGGCCATTATGCACCAGTAACTGCTCAAGTGACCAGAAAGCAAGCTAAGTAAATCTGGGCCATCATGTCCCTGTAACTGTTCAAGTGACAGAAAGCAAGCTAAGTAAATCTGAGCCGTCATGCCCCAGTAACTGTTCAAGTGACAGAAAGCAAGCTAAGTAAATCTAGGCCATCATGTCCCTATAACTATTCAAGTGGCAGAAAGCAAGCTAAGTACATCTGGGCTGTCATGTCCCTGTAACTGTTCAAGTGACAGAAAGCAAGTTTAACAAATCTGGGCCGTCATGCCCCTGAAACTGTTCAAGTGACCAGAAAGCAAGCTAAGTAAATCTGGGCCATCATGTCCCTGTAACTGTTCAAGTGACAGAAAGCAAGCTAAGTAAATCTGGGCCGTCATGCCCCAGTAACTGTTCAAGTGACAGAAAGCAAGCTAAGTAAATCTGGGCCGTCATGCCCCAGTAACTGTTCAAGTGACAGAAAGCAAGCTAAGTAAATCTGGGCCGTCATGCCCCGTAACTGTTCAAGTGACAGAAAGCAAGCTAAGTAAATCTAGGCCATCATGTCCCTATAACTATTCAAGTGGCAGAAAGCAAGCTAAGTAAATCTGGGCTGTCATGTCCTTGTGTAACCCCTAGGTGGCGCTATCCCAAGGGCTACTACCCATGCCTGCTTGGCTAGTAGCAGGTTAAGGGGCCTGAGTTCTGAAACGGGTGCCTCCACCCGGAGGTCAGGGTTGGTAGTGGTCAAACTAACCTGGGCATAGCCCTCCAGGACACTGTAACACCCCTCTTTCCACTCTAGTGGCCTAAACACTGTACAATAATCACTTTCACAATACCCCTGGTACACCACAAAAGTACTCACACTGTTTGCACTTACCACCAGGGCTGGTTCCTCTGGCTCGATCCTGGGGACCCCCTGTAAAACAAGGTCATGCACAGCAAATAGCAGCAGTACAGTACTTTGAGTACAAACTGGAACCACAGTCAGATTACATGCAGAAAAAAGTTAGATCTGATTTATTCAGGGGACTTGAACAAGGAAGGGGCAAAATCAGGTTTATTAGCTTCAAGGTTATATCAATCAAGCAGTTATACATGCGCTTTGAGTCGCGCCACACAGTCACACCTCTGGGTACCCAGGTGGAGAAGAGATGAGCTAGCCAGGACTGTTGCCCGGGGTTGCAGCTGGTTGGGGCCCTGTGATGGAAAACACAACATGCAGAGTACACAATATTTGTAATCCAGAGCCAGAGGGCTCAGTTCATAAAGGAAATGAAACAACAAGACAATCAGATGACACACTCAGATTTAAGCTGTTGTTGCAGGGGAGCTACCCTGGTATTTACTCACGATACCCAAGACTGGACACAGGCTGGACGAAAATCGAGACTGCAGGTGGTTAATCTGGAATGCCAGGAGAAGCAGGGCCCACACAAGTTGCAGAGGCATCGCTCCTGTCTGCCGTGGAGCAGGGGCTGATCCCCAGGCAGGTCTCCCCGTCGATGGCTTCTCTGTGCAGCGGTAGTCTGGCTGGGCCAGTCTGGCAAAAGCCCAGACCGCGATGGAGACAAATTTGGATGTAGTCTGTTTTGGCTGGATACAGCTTCCAGCAAGCAGAACACAGTTCACACAGTGGGGAACTAACTCACAACCCACTAGCAGCTCATAGCACATTTACATGTATGGGAATTCTACTGTACCAGGCAAAGCGCTCCCCGGTCACAATCGCAAAGTCTCTGCACACCCCGGGAGCTTAGAGGTAGCTGGAACTCCTGACAGGATGCTCGCATTCAGCAAAATCTTCGGTCTCCTTCAGGTTGAGCCTGGCCCACTTCAGTAGCTTACTTTAGTCACACAAACTTGGATTTAGTCCAAAATAATTCTCTTCTCTCTCTCTCAGGAGCAGCAGCAAACATGCAAGCCAAAAACTCAGCCCTTTCACAGTAAATCCACTCAGGACTGCTGCCCAAATTCACTTTAGCTCCTTACTCTTCAGTTTCCAGCTTAGATCTAACTGAAAACTGCAAGCAGACCGGGACTTCCCCAAGATCCAAAAGGTTTGGTTGGCTGATTTGGCTGTCAGTCAAAGCAAGAGCTCCCCCTTCAGTTGCAAAAAAGGCGCAAAAAGTTCAAAACTACAATTTCTACAGATTTTGAATTCAGACAGCTCCTGTAGTCTGGCTACATTTTAGGTCCCATCTAGGGTTGCCACCTGTCAGGTTTTTTACCTGGTGATCAGAGTTTTCAGGGTCCCTATCAGGTAATCCGTTTTGCTATGTGCTGGTCAGGTTTTGGAGTCATTTAAAGTCTCACATACTTTTGAAACAGATTTTGTCATCTCATTAATTGTTTCAGCTACATCATCCAGGTTACAAACAAGTTCTGTTGTCAATATAGCCTTTTGTTTGTGAAAGCAGTCAACCTGGGAGGTGTAAAGTATGACCATTAACACCATTAACACTTACTTAGCCCAGTCTTTCCCATTGCATCTTGGTGGCATAGCAGCAAAGCTGCCCCCACCTTTTGAACAGCAACACAGCCAGTTGTCTTCCACTTTCATTTGCTGGTAAACATTTTCATCTCTAACAGAATTTAGGCATTTTAAATGTTTTAAATTATTTTTTCCTCAAGAAAACAGTATGGTCATCTTTGGCTTTGAAATAGTAGTGTGGACATGAAAAGGAAATGGAGCCAGAAAAATATATAAAGTACACATTATAGGAAACAATTTCTTTATTATGTATTATTATATACCATGTGTACTATTGTATACTATTTACAGTATGTCCCTTGTCTCCCAGATCATATCTGTAAATAGAATTATTTTATCTCTGTATGTTTATCTAGTAAACCAATGTCAATAAATAAATACACACATAAGTAAGTAAGTAAATAAATAAATAACTAGGAAGAACTTAGGAAAGTAATTTTAACAGGTACAGTACAGTATCTTAACATTTGTATTGAACCGCTGCTTTAAGTGTTGTCTTTTATTGATATAATAAATGGCTTTTTAGGAAGAGCAATGCATGATGAGTCATGAAAAGGGGCGGAACTAGGGGCGGGGCTTAGGATCCGGTTTTTGCCTCATCTGAAGGTGGCAACCCTAGTCCCATCAGTACTGTTTGGTCCAATTTGCAGTCCAGGGCTGAGATAGTGGAGACAAACAAAATAGTCCTTGCAACAAAGAAAGCAGGTTAGACAAACTACATTATCATTATCACTCTAAATGATTTTCAATAAATAGTTACATCTTTCAACAGAGCTCCCTCTCAGATTACTTAGGCTGCAATTAGGCAGCTCTTAAAGAGACAGTACACAGAGGCTATGCAGGCTCTGGTAATCACATTTAAACAGCTAAAACGCAGGACACCAGCCTGGCAGTGAGCATTTAGACAAGCTCAAGGAAGACTTTTTGGGAACCCCCATTTGTAGGGGGGTTACAGCTGTAACTGTTCAAGTGACAGAAAACAAGCCAAGTAAATCTGGGCCGTCATGTCCCTGTAACTGTTCAAGTGACAGAAAGCAAGCTAAGTAAATCTGGGCCGTCATGCCCCAGTAACCGTTCAAGTGACAGAAAGCAAGCTAAGCATATATGGGCCGTCATATCCCTGTAACTGTTCAAGTGACAGAAAGCAAACTAAGTAAATCTGGGCCGTCATGCCCCAGTAACTGTTCAAGTGACCAGAAAGCAAGTTTAATAAATCTGGGCCGCCTTGCCCAAAGTGACTGTTCGATATAAGTAGTTCTTCAGTTTGCACCTTGCCCTGCTACCCTGTCTGGCTCAGAGCGGATGGATCTCTGGAACAGTTTTTGCAGATTGTAGCTGTTGCTGGGGGACCCAAAAGAGACCAAACAGGGTCTAACTATTGGGTGATGGTTACGCCCTCTGAATTGTTCAGTCTGCGACAAGCAGGGCAATCCCTGCTCCACTGCCAAATGCAGGGCAACCCCTGCTCTTCTGTCAAAAGCAGGGCAACCCCTGCACCTCTGCTAAAAAAATTGTATGTTGTTGTTAATTTATCTTCCAAGTTAATCCTTTCCTTTCAAAATTAAAGCCAGCCAACTCCTCCTGCTGCTACATCCACCAGGCCTGCAGTCATCCAGGACTTTGATATCTGGGTACCCAGGGTATAATGTGAGACTGCGGGGTTTCAAACGTATCTGGGAACTGGTACCAGTGTGGGAAAATAAATGTTTAACATCTGATTAGTCAGCAGCTTAGATGGCCAGGGCTCTGGATATCATATGGGTTGGTAAAATATGATTCCTCTTTTCTGTTAATCTGGTAGTCACCCAGCTGGAGGGTTTCACCAGCACAAACAAAACATGTGTACATTTGTAAATAGAATCACTGCATAACCTCTATTCCTCCTGTTTCCTCATCCTAACTCCTATGTCCCCCAAATAAATATTATTGTTACTGTTTTTGAAACATGGTTGTCATGAGCATATTATTAGAGAGAGTCTTTAACTACAAAATGGTTGAAATGTGGGGAAATGCTAATGGGTCATGTCTTGGGGTGGCAAATGGTAATTGTGGGTGGTATAACATCTCAGGGAGTTGTACCAGGTAACAGCTAGCCCACGTTAAAAGGTAAGCTCTGAGTGGATGCACTGTGCATTTTAGAGCCTAATGTAAGTTTGAGAACCCAAACCCCTCAGCCTATCTTGTAGGTAGTAGGCAGGGAAGTAACTCTAGGAGTAGCACCACCTAGGGGTTCCACTAGGCATTATGATATTATGCATCTACAGTTACAAGTGCAGCAATGCAGCCCCAGCAGGTGAGTCTTAATTCCCTTCTTAAAAACCCCCAAGAGAGGTGCAGTCCTTAAGATTTATTTATTTATTTAATACATTTTGTTAACCGGGTAGGCCCGCTGAGCCCCGAAGGTCCCTTTTTCAGGGGCGACCTGGAATTAGTTACATATAACAGGCATATACAATTCAAGAAGTACATATCAGGGCATATCATATAGGATTACAGAGTAAGTATACAGTTTTCACATTAAAGAGAAGTTATTTACAGTAAGGTAACACAGCTCAACAATGGCACCTGAATGCAATCACAAGGTTGAGAGAAAAGGGTGAAAAATTAGGGCAATAGCTGTTGCAGGAGTTCACAGAACTGATTGTAGGGTCATAGCTGGGGGGGGGGATGAAGGGATGATGGAGAGGATGTTAAGCTAGTCTTTGAGACAGGAGCAGAGACTGGAGTTTAGTAGGTGCTCATGTAGTCCCTTCCAGAATTCTGCTAGGGTGGTGGCTTCCTGTAAGTGACCAGGGAGCATATTCCGCAGTACAGGGGGCAGCGTGGGCATAGGATTTGCTGCCAGCTATGGAGTTGATCCTAGGCACTTGGAGTTTTTTTTCCTGTGGTGCGGAGGGGTCTGCTTGACAGCTTTGGAACTAGTAGCCCAGCTAGCCCTACAGGAGGGTGGTTGTCAAGAAGCTTATATGTGCTACTTAGTAGGGGGTACTGAAGTCTGTTGCTGAAGGAAGGCCAGTTGAGTGTGCCGAGGACATCGCAATGGTTGGTCCTTGGGTGAGATTTTGTGGCAAAGCGGGCTATTTTGTGATACAGAGTTTGCAGTCTACAATGGTCCTGTTTTGCCATGCTGTTTAGTATAGGGGCAGCATAGGTTAGGATTGGGAGGAGGATACTCTTTGCTATTGCTAATCTAGTCTCTGTTATCATGTAAACGCTTAGGCGGTAGAGCAGGCCAAGCTTTTGGTGTATATTTTTTGTTACTAGGTCCACGTAGGGTTTTAGAGAGAACCCCTGATCTAACCCAAGGCCAAGGTATCTGAAGGACTGGACCACCTCAATTGTGGAGCCCGATGCTGTAACAAGCAAGAGAAGATGAGTCCGGTCAGGACCAAGGGATCTAGATCCAAACAGGAGTGCTTTTGTTTTTTTTTTGGGTTGAGGACCAGACGATTTTCCATTAGCCAAGCTTCAGCCTTGGCAAAGTCAGACTGGAGCTGGGGCCCTAGTTTGTCCATATGAGTCGTAGTTCTGTACAGTACCACGTCGTCAGGGTACTGCACCACCGAGCTGCTCCCACAGTGGTAACCGAGGCCATTTACGAACAGAGAGAACAGAAGTGGATCCAGAATTGAACCTTTCGGAATCCCCTCATTTATGGGGAGTGTTCTGGAGGTTGAACCTCTCCACTTGACCAGTTGGGAGCAGCCAGACAGGTAGTTGCTGATCCAGTTCAGGGAGTGTTGATCAGGCCCAAGCTTTCTTAGCTTTGTTAGCAGAAGGGGGTGATCTACCAGAACAAAGGCCTTTGTCAGGTCAATGAAGACAGCCCCAAGGAGGGAATTCCAGACGGACGTGGTGAAGGTAGCAAATGACCAGAGCCCTTAGGAAGTCCTTACTCTAGGGACATGGAGAGGTTTACAGTCAGAGGATCTTAGTAACCTACTGTTCTGTTTGGCTATTAATAAATCTGTTAGGCTTGGGGGGGTATTGCTTAATCTGAATTTGAAGGCAAGGCACAGTGAGGAATACACTAATTTACCTTCCAGGGATGGCCAGTTTAATGATTGTAACATCTGACAGTGATGTTCCAGAGGCTGGGCAACTGCTGTGAAGTGATCTATCCTGTGATGCAAGGTTCTCAGCCTCTGCATCTCGGTACTTCTAACAGAGTATAGGATCAGGGGTCCGTGAAGCAGGGTGGGTAGGAGGGTACTAGTAGCTACCTTTAGTTTAGATTCCATGTTTAGGAAAGGGTTTAGGCAGTATAGAAGACCTAGCTTCCGATTCATGGACTAGGTCAGCTGATCAATGTGTACCTTAAAGATACTGTCTTGGTCTAAGTAGACCCCCAAATACTTGAAAGACTCCACAACCTCAGCCCTTGAGCCATTTGAGAGAGTGACAGTAAGGGTGACCTTTGGGGTCCCAGACTTTTTGGGTCTGTCGTTATAAAATATGATATCTGACTGGATAGCACATGCAAAAAAATGCAGATTGGAGGACCTCATAGGCCTTGAAGAGTTTAGTACATATACTGTGTGAAACAGTATATATTATATTTTTTGCTAATTTGTAAAAAGGGGTGACTCGCATGGTCTAAGGGAGGAGTGTACATTCTAGAATGCTGACATGGGCTGAGTTAAGTCAGTCCTTGTCCAGCTTCTGTGAGGGAAGGACTTGTGAGCTCTTACGCTTAAGAGTGAACTAAGATTTCCAGCGTTTGCTCCATTCGGGAAAGCTGCCCGGTAATGTAAGGAACCACTTTAGGTTGGAATTGGAGCAAAGTGTAGCATAAACAGTAAACATAAAAGTATGTCTCTTTGCAGATGACGCAAAGATCTGCAACAGAGTAGATGCACAAGGTGGGATGGAAAGGATGAGAAGGGACTTGACAAGGTTAGAGGAATGGTCAAATGTATGGCAGCTTAGATTCAGTGCTAAGAAGTGCAAGGTAATGCACCTGGGAAACAAAAACCCAGGGGAAGAGTACACAATGGGGGTGAGATACTAACAACAACAAAAATGGAAAGGTACCTGGGGTAGTCATATTAGATGACCTAAAGGTGGGCAAGCAAATGGAGAGGGCAGCAAGAAGGGCTGGGGATACTGGGATGCATAGGGAGAGGCATCACAGTAGAAAACAAGAAGTTATTATCCCTCTGTACAGACAGCTGGTGAGACCCCATCTGGAGTACTGCGTGCAGTTCTGGAGACCCAATCTCCGCAAAGACATAGACAGGATGGAAGCTGTCCAGAGGAGGGCAACTAAAATGGTGCAGGGTCTGCACTGAAGACATATGAAGAGAGACTAAAGGAGCTTAATATGTATAGCCTCGAGGAAAGGAGGGAGAGGGGGACATGATAGAAACTTTCAAGTACCTCAAGGGAATCAACAAAGTCCAAGAGGGCAGCATCTTTCAAAAAAAGAGGTGTGCAAGAACAAGGGGGCACAATTTGAAGATGGGGGGGCGCTCAGAGGTAATTTAAGGAAGTATTTTTTCACAGAGAGGTTGTGGATGGTGAACGCCTTCCCGGAGGAGGCTGTGGAGTCAAAAACAGTGGTGGAATTCAAGCATGCATTGGACAGTCATAAGGCTATTCTAGGGGGTTGGGGTAGGAAGAAGTAGGCTGCTGGTTAACTAGGATCTGCAGCTTATCCATTAGGTAGGGAAATGGGCAGACTGGGTGGGCCAAGCGGTCCTTATCTGCCGTCAAATTCTATGTTTCTATGTTAAACAAAGGGACATACTAATGTGCCTCATCTGAGAATAATCCTGTATAAACTCTTTATTTTTGCATCTGTTTGCTTTGAAAATAAAAGCATGTCAGCACCCTGCTGAATAGCACATTGCACTATAGCCTTCTGTGTCAGGCACCCTTGTTATTCCCATGCCCCATGACAAGCGCATTCCAGTTCCAGAACTATTCCTGTTTTTTACAAAATGGTGCAGGGTCTGCAACAAAATCCCTACGAGGAGAGAGTAAAGGACATCACATGTAGACCCTGGAACAGAGGAGGGAGAGGGGGGATATGAGAGAGACCTTTAAATACCTCGTGGTGGTAAACAAGATACAGGAGGGAAGCATTTTTCAGAAACAAAAGTGCTTAAGAACAAGGGAACATGCGATGAAGCTGGAGGGGGTAGATTCAGAAGAGATGTGAGGAAGTGCTTCTTCACAGAAAGAGTGGTGGATTCCTGGAACAGCCTTCCAGTGGATGTGGTGGGGGCAAAAAACGGTGGTGCAGTTCAAGAAAGCATGGGGTAGGCATAAGGGAATCATAGTGGAAAGGAAGGGGGAGGGAGAAAGAGCTGTAAATGAAGCAGGGTCTGTGGTGCTTATGTAGAGAAAAAGGGGCAGACCGGGTGAGCCAAAAGTCTATGTTTCTGCGTTACCAGATCACGCTGTAACGTGTTGCTAATACAGGGGGGGCCCAAGATCAGTTACGTCATGTTGTTTACTCTACCAGCTGCTGAGGACAAGTCAGGGACAACAGAACAAGTCTGTCAGTGCTTAGGACCCAGGGGACATCCTGTGCTCTGCTAACCTTGCAGTTTTCTTCTGAGCTTTACTTGTTTTCTCCCAGCTCCCTGGCATGCTGTCAGGCAGGGGTGTGTGCATTCACCAGCCATCGGATTGCCTCTCCTGCAGTGAGCACTGGGTTTGAAACATCACAGACCTCATCCAATCTCTTCCGAGATTTTTTTTATTCATTTGTTCATCATGCATAGGGTTCCGCCAGTCTGACTAAACAGAGCATAAGCTCAACGAAGTTATTGTCCTAGATCATTAGGTTAAAGGAGCGGCCCTGGGCTGGGGTGACCTTACTTTCAGAGCAGTCTGGTAGTAACATTTTTTTCTGTGTCATTATTTATCACTGTCTGAAGTGGCGGCTTCACAACATCAGGAAGTATGACACTTGACTGGATAGTGGCCCAGATGTCTGAATTAGACACAGGAAAGAGTCTTGTACTTCATTCATTGTTACTCAAGTAGGTGCACTATACAATGCACTGCCTATTTTCAGGCACAGCCCGGGAGAAATACAAACATCAAACACAGTTAGCACAGTAGAGAAAAGGTTACAATATACACAGTTTTACAGACCATAGCCATAGAAGCCAAACACTTCAATAGTGCAAAACAGCTAAGCATAAAAATATAACATGAATACAGCTGAAATGTGATGGATCTAGGCAAATTGTAGTAACAATACAGTGCATCACGTACAGGGGCATCTATCGGAGGGACATTAGAACTCGCAAAGGTCATTCTTGAAATTTAGATGCGATGGAGATATCCTAAGCTTAGGTAGAAGTGAGCTCCAGTACCTCGGGGTGAAGAAGGAAAAAGCCTGCTCACCCGTATTTCTAAAGCACTTGGGAACAGACAAGTGTGACGACAAGTCACTAGATTTCCAGGGTTAAGCCTGACCAGCTTTAGTGAACATGTGGACAAGGGCAGCAGGTCAGGCTGTCCTAATATTCTTGTCCATAGCACAGCTTAGGGTATATAGCTGACGGGAGGTTGGGGATAGCCACCCTAGACTCCAGTAAAGAGAGCAGCAGTGAGTCAGTCTGGACCTCAAGGACAGGATCGAGGGTACGGCCCAGGTAATGGCTGCAAGCAGCTAGTGCTATTCAATTTGTATAAGAAATGCTTTTTGTAACAACTGCCATCACCTGAAGACAGGCCCTGTGTGGTCCGAAAGGCTGTGTACTAGTATTATAGTACAAGATAAATGGCTGGGGTTGGCCCAACAGCAGAGTGTTACACTGCTGTACAGGAAGCCAGAGTTCGGGAGCAGACTCCAGTTGCTGCGTCTGGAGCCAGGCCAGGCCAGGCTGCAGGCAGCGCACTTCAGCCAAGGAGGGCTGGCAGTGGGTTCCGGCATACAGCGACTCCTGTGGGTGAACCTGGGAGCTTGCTCTTTCCATAGGTGGCATGCTGTATGTCCAAGGCAGAAGGGCACGGCTCATCAATCAATCACCTTTATTTAACCAGGCATAGACATCATTGAGCAAGCTCATCTTCAAAGTGGTCCTGGACGTTAATACAATACAGTACAATTCATAATTACAGTTACGATGGTCAGTGGTGCAAAAAACATTGTACAGGTGTCGGTCAGTATGGGCCTATACATACCGGTCAGCATAATTAACATGCAACAATACATCATGATAAGCTTACAGGAGCGAGAAGAGATGACAATCCTAGATAGTTGCCACTAAGTAAAAGTTAGTACCTAAAGTAAGGAGGTAGTAATGGAGTAAGGTAGTGATGGGGTGAAAGAAAAGGCAACCAAGAAGGGGTCAGAATGTACTAGTGGTAGGGAATAGATTGAGACAACCAGGATTAAGGGAGCTAGGCTAGTAAGTGCTGGGTTTCTGTTGCTAGGGATGTGAGGTGGATGAGATACTGAGGCATAGGATTTGGGAGCTCATACCAAGGGAAGGAGGGAGGCACCAAGGGAGAAAATGGGGAGGAGGGGGAGATCTCGTAATCGATTAACAGGATATCCATAGGAAGTGGTGGGGCAGGTATAAAAATGTATATAAAGAAAAAAAAGGATAAATATCTGTTTTCATTGTTATTATTATTCTCCCAGCCCACCTTTGCCTTCATTCCCTTTGTCTCCAGTCACCAAAGTTGCGCCTTTCATTGGTCCGTGAGGGCAAGCAACTACCTTCACAGCCAATGCCTGCACTGCTCCTTGGTTGTCCGACAGGTGGAAGGTGTGTAAATGTCAGGCTGCCTGCCAAGACCCTCCCCTCCACATAGTGTTCATCCTCCCCTCACCTTTAGATGGCCTGAGAGTGTGATCTGGGGCTCAAACCTGGATCCCTGGTCTCCCAAGCAGCAGAGAGGATACACTGCTACTACACAACCCCACTTGGGCTGACCTGTTATCTCATTTATCATGCCTTGGATGCAAGTCGCTGTTGTAAACATCTGTTTCACAGGCGCGCCCTTGGGGAGTGCAGCATTGCATCACCAACAAACACCAAATACAGTTGCGTAAACTATCCATGTGCCGTGATGAGTAAGGCCATAACAAACAATGTTAGCCCCCTCAGAAAAAAGCTACAAGCTGTTTCTGTCATAATAACTAATGCCACCATGTGAAAGGAAACAAACATTAAAACAATGTTGCAACACTGCTGATCCATCCCATCGGAATAGATTTGGGCTGCCAGAGAACCCGCGTGGGTAAGAGGCTTGAGCATCTCATACAATGCTTGCCTTCTTTGGGTGGGGTGGGTGTCTAAGTTCACTGTGCTAGTGCAGCCAGCGGTCTTACATGTGGTGCAACAGCTGGGCTCTGCAGTGAGTGCAAAAATGTCTGGGCATGCTCCCGCAAATGCTTACTGTGCATGTGCTTGTGGGCACATTTCACCACCTTCCTTGGGGAAGTGAGGAAACAGAGAAAATGACAGCTGCTGCAGAATGATCGCAGTCTCCTGCAGGCCCCGCACTGCTGAGTTATGGCACTCTTCTCTTTTGGATTCTGACACTGGAAGGGCTTGATGAACTCTGGCATCCCTGCAATGGTGTGTGGGGTGGGTAATATGGAGCTCTCCAGAAAAGGTAAACCAAAGAAGGCAGTTGATTAAGCGTCAGCATGGATCATAGAAACATAAAAACAGTACTTGTCAGCAGAAAAAGACCTCTTAGCCCAGTCAATCTGCCCAGATGTTCCCTTTCTAGTCTATCTCCACAGACCATAACTGGCTTCTGGTGACCCTCCCTCTTCTCTGCCTATTTACTAATATTCTCCTATGTCTATTCCATGCATTCTTGGAGCCCCCTTACTGCTTTCACCTCCACCACTTCCACAGGCAGTCTGTTCCAGGTGTCCACCACTATTTCAGTAAAATAGTACTTCCTCACATCCTCTTAAATGCCCCCAGCTTCATTGTATGCCCTCTGGTCCTGGTGCTCTTTCTCATTTGAAAGAGATTTCCCTTTTGCACCTTGTTCACAGTACTTGTAGGTCTCTACCATGTCCCCTCTCGTTCTCCTCTCTTCCCGGGTGTACATGTTGAAATCCCTAAGTCTCTCTTCATAGGGGTTTTGATGCAAACCCTGCACCATTTTTTTGCCCTCTTCTGGACTATCTCCACCCTGCCCATGTTCTTTCTGAGGTACAGCCTCCAGAACTGGACACATGACTCCAGGTGGGGTTTCACAGGCATGTTATACAGTGGCAACACCACCTCCCTCCCCCTGCTAGAGATACCTCTCCCTATGCATCCCAGCATCCCATTAGCCTTACCCACTGCTTTGTCACACTGCCCTGCTACTTTGAGGTAATAGATATGATAACCCCAAGGTACCGTTCCGCCTTAGTGACTGGCAGTATCTCCCCCATCCTATACTCATCTCCAGGATTCCTATGCTCTAGGTGCATGATTTTGCACTTTTTGGCATTGAATCCCCAATGACTGTCATGCTCTTGACCACTCCCTCAGTTTGTCAAGGTCCCTACACATTTTTTCACCACTTCCTGAGTGTCCATCCTATTACAGATTTTGGTGTCATCTGCAAAAAGTCATACCTTCCCTTCCAGTTCTTTTGCAATGTCACTTATGAAGACAGTCCCTGTACTGAGCCCTGTGACACCCCGCTGGTCACTCTCCCCTCATCAGAGTGAGTGCCATAACCAATACCCTCATTGGGCTATCCATTAACCAGTTCCTTACCCAATTCACCACTTTGAGTTCCACCATTAGGCTACTCAATTTATTTTTCTCCTGTGCAGCACAGTGTTGAAGTTCAAATAGGCATGTCCACTGCCCTCCCTGATCTAGTTCCCCGCTCACCCAGTCGAAGAAATCAATCAGAGTTGTCTGGCATGACCTCTCCACCCATGAAGCCATGCTGTCTTTATTTTTATTTTATTTTTTTATTTTAAATTTGTTAACCAGGTAGAGACACTGGGCAAAGCCCTTTTTCAGGTCTGACCCAGACATTTAACAAAAACAGAACAAACAATTTACATACAGTCAATTAAAACAATTACATACAGTACTTCAGCAGATAATAAATCATTTTTAAATTTAACCTTGAACCCAGTCAGGGAGCTAGTAGATCTAAGAGACAAAGGTAAATCATTCCACAAATGAGCAGTTAAGGATACAGAAGAAGTCTTGTAGCCAGGCCCACTGGATTCAAGATATTCTACCAACCTTTCCTTTAACAGGATTTCCATTATTTTCCCCACCACTGATGGGAGACTGACCAGTCTGTAGTTGCTAGCTTCCACTCTGTTGCTGCTCTTATGGAGAAGGACCATGTCTACTCTTCAGAAGTCCTCCGGAACAACATCTGTTTCCAGTGAGCTGTTAAATAAGGCCATCAGCGGGGCGGCTAGCACCTCCTTGAGTTCCTTTAGTACCCCTGGGTGTATTCCGTCCAGTCCTATAGACTTGTCCACTTTCAGAACTGCAAGCTCCTACAGGTCTCTTTCCTCTGAAAATGAACTTGCATCCACCTCCCCACCTTTGTTTCTGCTGCTCCCTGGTGGTCCTTCCCCCTTCCTCTACTGTGAAGACTGAGCAGAAGTTCCTGTTCAGGTTGTCTGCTTTTTCTTCATCCTCATCTGTGCAGCCTTCCCATACCACTCTGTTATCCTAACTGTCCCTCCCCTTGCTTTTCTTTTCTACATATTTACCTGAGGAAAGTCTTATCCTGTTTAGCTACCCCCTTTGGCTATCCTTTCCTCTGTCTGTTCTTTGCTCCCCTCACTGCCTTTCCTGCTTCCCTCTGTTTTACTTGGTTTACCTCCCTGTCTTCCTCCCTCTGTGTTTCCTTATACCACATGAATGCCACCCTATTTTCTCTCACCACCTTGGTCACTTCCTTAGAGAATCATAATGGTCTCTTTTTCCTTCTACTTTTACTCACTTCCTTCACACAGAAGTTGGTTGCTTTAATGATGCCTGCCATTATTTTACCCCATTATGTCTCTACCCATCTTTGGCAAATCCCCCTCTGAGGCAGTTTCTGAGGCAGTCTACCATTTCTTTAAAATCTGTTCTTCTTAAGTCCAGGACCCTCGTCCTCATGTGGTTTGCCTTTGTTCCCATCTTAATATTAAACCACACTGTATGGTGATCACTGGTACCTAAGGGACTGCCCATTTTGGTGTCTGCAGTGCTGTTCCAGATTATAAGTTTTGCACTGGGGGTGGAGCTAGTGGCTGACGGGAGCAGATGCTCTTAACACAGCTCCACTTCGATGAACCAACTATCTCCCATTTTATATGTTTTAGCTCTGACATTACAAGTTTACTTAGCCTTAGGAGAAAGAGTATTTCTTCAGCTGTCAGTCAGCGTAAGCTATGCCACAGACTGGAGTGCAGAAAGGGGGAGTGACTTCACTGCTTCCTGCTGGCCTGGAACCCAACATCATCAGCCCGTTAGGGGACTCCACTGCTGACTCTAATGCTAATTTCAGCCCTAACCAACCTCATTCCTCCTCTATCAGCTTCCATACAGTCATGTTTAAACAAGTAGAGGACCTCCTTCTGTCGCTGGATACAAAAAAGAGTGCCGGTGCAGACAATATTGAACCCTACTTCCTAAAACTTGGCCATTTCTACTTGACCGCCCCATCACCCATTTATTCAACACCTCCCTGAAGCAGGGCGAGCTACCTGTGTCATGGAAAACTGCCCACATCATACCCTTGTTCAAGTCTGGGGATCCGAGTGGCCTGAACAATTATCAGCCCATTTCCATACTCTCTACCCTTTCAAAGCTACTTGAAAAAATTGTCAACACCCAAGTTAGAGAGCACTTGGATTCGCAGAAATTGTTAAACCCTGCACAGTCCGGCTTTAGAGCCAAACATAGCACAGTATCTGCCCTTGCAAAAGTAACCACTGATTGGCAAATTGCCTTGAATTCTAAGAAGCACATGTGTTTGCCCTCTTCCTTGATCTTGGTAAGGCTTTCAACACTGTGGATCACAACATTATGCTTACTACACTGAGCAATATCGGTCTCAATAGTTCTGCCATCAAATAGTTCGCCAACTACCTTACTAACAGGTTACAACAAGTCAAAGCTGCAGGTGAATTGTCTCCACTGAAATCACTTCCACGAGGTGTGCCCCAAGGCTCCATCCTGGGCCCAAGCCTATTTGCAATCTATATCAATAACCTTGACTCACATCTGCGTACAGCTAATGTGCACTTATTTGGAGACGATGCTGTACTTTACACCTCAAATTCATCCCTGGACTTAGCCCATGAGGACTTACAGCGAGACTTTATCTCTCTCCAATATAACCTTATCAAACACAAGCTCCTGCTCAACGCCAAAAAGACCAAAGCCATGATCCTCTCACCAAAGGCTGCCTCAGGACCAACACACATTCCCAAGATCCTTATGCTTTTGGGTGAACCCCTTGAAATAGTTGATACCTTTAAATACCTAGGGTTCTGGCTGGATAACAAGCTTAACTTTCTATGCCACCTGAATGAAGTCTCAAAAAAACTAAGGCAGTGGTTAGGCTTATTCTACCGTATTAAGCATCTGCTCACCAAAGAAGCCAGAAAGAGACTAGTACAATCCACATCCATACCTTTATTGAACTATGCTGACTTTCTCTACAATCATTGCCCCTCAACAGTGTACAACAAACTTGACACTTTCTACCACCAGACCTTAAGGTTCATCCTCAACATGCCCTCTCGTACCCACCACTGCCTATTGTTCCAAGAGATGGGATGGACCTTACTTTCAACAACGAGGAAAATAAATGCTCTTCTCTGGTTCTTTAGAGCGCTATCTGATAAACTTCCTGCATACATCTTGAGCTTCTTCGAACGTGCCAAGGGATCCTATGGTTTGAGACGCTTCTCCATGCTTTGTTTCCAGATTCCCAGAGTAAAAACAAATTATGGCTCGACGGCAATCAATTTCTCACTCTCATCCCTATGGAACGCCATGCAAAGCTCACTAAAGCACTCCTCACTTCCAGGTCCCTTCACATTCAAAGAACTAATAGCTGAATACCTGAAGGAAACCTGCAGCTGTTTTAGGTGACTATGTGCCCTTAGCTTATGGTTTCTCCCATGAATCCTATGACTCAGAGTCTCGCTCAACTCACATCCCTAGTGGGGAGTACCCAGCACTTATTAGCCCATCTCCTCCTCTCCCGGTCCTCATCATCCTATCCCCTTCCTCCTATCTCACATACTCTCTCTTCTTTCCCTTCTCTACTTTTTTCACAAAGGTGCTAGTCTTATTTACTGGTGACTGCCTAGGATTGTAGTCTCTTCTCTCTCCTGTGAACGTAATATGAATTGTAACTGCGTTTACCTATGTTAGATCTGTGTGTATAGGCCTAACACATCCTTCACATGTACAAAGTTTTGCTTTTTGTCTACCGCATTTGTGACTGTGTATTGTACTGTATTGTACTGATGTCCAGGACCACTTTGAAAATGATCTTGCTCAATGGTGTTTATGCCTGGTTAAATAAAGTTTGATTGATTGATTGATTTATTGAACATGGCCTTACTAGTGGCAGCCCAGGAGCTCAAGACCAATTTAAAACAACCTATAGTGTTCTTGAATCAGAAACTGGACACTTTCAACATGAGAGTGTTAACTTTGGTGACCCACTTAGACACACTGCAATCGGACATGAAGGCAGTCATGGATACGATGGGGAAATCATCAGTGGTCACTTCTGAACTTGTCTGTGAAAACAAACTACTCTAACTGTGCCCTGAGCATTTAGAAAATGGTGCACGCTCAGCTAATCTATGGCTTCTGGGGGTGAGGGAAGGAGCAGAAGGCATGGATCTCTGGACATATGATCTCTTGGACAAAATCAATAAGATCTACCATATCACCCCCAGAAGGCGATCTGCCATCTACCAATCTGGATCTCCCCTGGACTGTTCTGATCGCCACTTCTAGGGAACATGTTTGGGATACTGTGCTTAACAAGGCAAAGAAAAAAGGGACCGTCCTGCTACCCAATGAAACATCCATGTATCTTTTCCTGGACATTAGTTTTGCTACTTGGCAGAGAAGGAAAACCTTTGACTCAGTTCGGCTGGACTTTTGGGAATTGGGAATCACGCACTCGCTACAGCTCCCGGCCTGCTTTAAGGTTCTTTATTCTGTGAAAACCTATCCTTTTACTGACCCAGCCAAGGCCCAAAAGTATCTTAAAAAAAATGCTTAGGGGGTTGGGTGCTAGTGAGCACACCTGCTGTGTAGTCTCACCTTTTCCCAGTTCTGCAGATTGGAGATAATTTCTTGATTAAAATTAGTGAAATTAGTACTTGGAGAAAGATACATGTGCTCAAACCGGTTTCCTCTTTTCAAACAGCACAGATTGATATATTTTTTGCACCATGGGACATACTCAGAAAGGTGGAGCGAGTGGATCTAAGTCTCAGCCTCCGACGGAGCTACAAGCTGCGGGGTCAGTAGCTGCTGCAGTGGGAGGTGAGCTCCATGGAAATCATTACAACTATCCATGCAAGCTATTGATTTAAAAGTTGAAACTATTTTATTTATTTATTAAGGTAATCCGAATTACAAACCTTTGCGTCATAGACTCATTTGCAAAGGTTCCACGTCAGTAATTACAGACAATTTGTAAATCAGTATTTACATACATTTTACAGACGATTTTTACAGTGAGGTAAATACAGAGGACAATGTATACAGAGTAAACAACAGATCAGATACAAAGTTAAACATCTGAGGGTGGTATAATCTCTGAGTCAAATAACTTCCTGTGGGAGGAGCAATCCCAGAGTCGAGCAACATACAAGAGCATTTAGAGAAATGTATTTATTTTATTTCTTGCAGTTTAGGATTAATACCTTTGAGTCCTGGGACTCGTTTACAAAGGTTCCAGGTCATACACAAAACAATTAGTCAAACATACAGATTACAAACATTACAAAAAAAGTTTGACAAAGTATATCGGTTGCATACATTTGAACGGTATGAGTTAGAATACATTGAAGGAACAGTTTGTCTCAGTCAGGTTACAAGAAAATAGGAGAAACGTGGTTTCAAAGGTATAAATCATTTCAGTGAGGGAACATTCAGGATACAGCTCAAACAAAGGAAACAGTTTGAAAGGAAGTGCTTTCATCTGTCAATTTAGGGTCATCAGGCCCTGGGAGTACTGGCCATACAGATGGGGACCAGCTGTACAGAGGGTGGGTGGGTGGAGGGCAGCCTAGGATGGGGTTGTCGCTCTGTGGGAGGGTGAGTGATGGGGGAGTTGCTGTAGTGATGCCAGCAGCATGGGGGTGCAAGCTGGAGCTCAGTAGGAGGCATGTGGGGGGACAGGCGGGGGAGCAAACTAAGGAGGGTACTGGAGTGGGGAGAGGTGTGAAAGGTTGGGATATAAACAGCAAGAGAAGTAGGTGGTGTGGTGATGGAGGGTTGTGCAGGAGAGGAACTGGGGTGGGAATATTAGGGGCAGGAGAGTGGGGGTTGAGAGGTGGAGGGGTGGTGGTGTAAGAGGGGATGGGGTGGGAAGGAGGGGAGTGGGGGAAGGGTGGGTTATTCCGGCTAAAGTGTCCGTAGTTGGCTAGTTGAAGCATGCACAGGCCAGTTCATGATACAGTAGAGTCCTAAGTCTTGTTTTCAAGAGGCTAATCTTATTGCTTTCAATGAGTGATGCAGGTAGCCCATTATACCATTTTGGTCCTTGGTACGAGATGGATTTCTGTGCCAGGGTGGTGCGTTTAAATGGTGCCAGGAACCCACCTTTCTCTGCACTCCTGGTTGGCTTAGATGATCTAGTCTGCTGGAAGAGTCCACATAAAGATGGAGGCGCTAGTCTCAATTGGGCTTTCTTGACAAGTTGGCAGGTCTGGTACCGGGCTCTAAGATGGAGAGGAAGCTATCCAGTACCTGAGTACAGGGCACAGGTGTGGGTTGAAGAATTGGCTCCTAGGGTCAGCCGGCAAGCCTTGGATTTTTATTCGATTGAGGGCAGTTTTGGTGCCCGCCCCGTATATTGGTAGGCCGTAGTCAATAGATGCAAGGACTGAACTGCTCGTGGTTAGTTTTAGTGCATCAGGTGTCAGAGAGTGCTTGTGGTGATGTAGCACTCTAAGTTTCATAGTGGCGGTTTTGACAACATGGTCAATATGACCGGAGATATTGAGAGTGTCATCAATGTGAATGCCTAGGTATTTATTTTTTTATCACAGCTGCTATTTCTACACCCTCCTCCCGACAGCCCCCTTCTGCCCGACCCCCCCCCAGCTCCATCCCCCAGAATTACAGGGGCTTACCTTATGCCCAGCCCGGGAGCGGTGCCTGTGGGGAGTCGGGCGTCATCCTGCTGCCAGGGATTTTTCCTCCTTGTTTTGCCCCTTTTTGCGTCCATGCACAGTGCAATGAGTGCAGCAGTTGTCTCCACCTCTGCGGAGGTAGCCAAGCACACTGAGCATGGGTGAGTCTTCTAGCTGTGCCATTCACAGCACAGACCCCCCCACCCTGAGGAAGGAGAGCTGTAACACTCAATCCTTACCTCCCCGCCGGCCCCCGAGCGATCCCAGTCCGTTCCTGAACCCGGGTCGCCAGCATGGCATGAGGTGTGGCGTCCAGCACCACCGAGCCATCTATGCCTAGGTATTTAAATGAGTAGAATTTCTCTAGAGCATCTCCATTAAGATTCCGTATCAGCATAGGATGGAACTTCTTTTTTTTCTGTGGGACAGTAAGTAGCATGCTCTTAGTTTTTTTCTGGTTTAGCAACAGTTTTTTGGTGCTGAACCAGGATTCTAGCTTGTGGAAGCTGTTGAGGAGTTGGGAGGTGATGGTCGACTGGTCCCTGCCAGAAGCAGAAATTATGGCATCATCTGCATAGGGTACGATGTGAGCCGGGAAGGCTGAGGGTAGGGTATTGATATACATACTGAAGAGGAGAGGCCCTAGGATTGATCCTTGGGGGACTCCAATGCTTATCTCCCTGGGAGATGATAGTGAGTCTAAACCATGCCATTGTGTCTGGGGATAGTCCTGTTGAGAGCAGGCTGTTAAGAAGAAGGTGATGGTTAATGGAGTCAAAAGCCATCGTGAGGTCTATGAATATTGACCCCACCACCATTCCTTTGTCTAAGGCGTTGTATACTTGGGAGGTGTATTCTATTAGGGCCGTTAGGGTGGAGTGATGTTTCCAGAAGCCATGTTGTTGGGGGGCACAATTTGTTGTACTTCACCAGGTACTCTTTGAGCTGGTCAGAGACCACCCTTTCTAGGGCTTTCAGGGGGGTGGATATCGGCCTGTGGTTGGAGGTGTTGGTTCTATCTCCAGTTTTAAGGACGGGGTGACTAAGGCCATCTTCCATGCATCGGAGAACACACCTGATCTGAATGAGGCACTGAAAACCTTTGTGAGTGGGTCAGCAAGCTCATTTAGGACAAGGGCAACCAGTTTTGTATCGAATTGGTCACTTCCCAGCCTAGTCTTTCCAAAGATACGCTTGACGTACTTGATTGTCTCAGCCCTGGTGATTTGTTTAAAGTAGAACAGTGGAGTCCCAGTTCTTGATGTTGTGGGGTGGGCATGAGTTGGTGACGGAGTAGTAGTCAGATTGAGATAATTGGCCGGTGGTACCCCTGAGAGATCAGTAAAGGCTGAGTTGAACTCGTTGGCTATGTCTACAGGTTCCTGGAGTGTCTCTGTGGAGGTTGTAATCAGGTCTGTGGGGCTCTGGGGGCCCTCTCTGTGAGGGTTTTCATGGAGTTCCAGAAGTCCTTACCTGAGTCCCAGCATTTGATAAAAAGGTCTTTATAGTACATGGCTTTAGCTGATCGGATAAGGCTGGTGCAGTAGTTTCTAGCTGTTCTGTATGCAGTAACATCGGCTTGTTTAATACACTTTAGGTCTAGTAACTACAGTAAGATCATTTTCTGATTCACCTTATCTGAAGGAGGGAGGGAGGGAGAGAGAGAGAGAGAGAGAGAGAGAGAAAGAGAGAGAGAGAGAGTGACTAACAAGGGACAGCAAGTGGGACTTGGAGATTAGTTCCATGATTAAGTTAATTATTCTGTGATTTCTTGTAAGACTATATTCACCCTGTATGTTGGAAGTCTATAATTGTAAACTGTACAGTATGTACCTGTTTTGAGATGGGTTCATTGTTTGTAAACTGTACTCTCCCGGGTCATGCTTGAAAATAGGTAGGATTATTGCCTGATGCACTTACCCGGTTACCAAAAGCTAATAAATAAAGAAGTTGCAGTCACAGGTCAGACCCATGAGTAGGAATTCCCTGAGGCAGGTTTTGTAGCAGCCAGTCTTAGGCTTGGCACAAATAGAGATAGGGAGGCCATTGAACCATTGAGGGGCCCTATGATAGAAGGCTCTTTGACCCAGTGTGGTCCTGCAATGGGGGACAAGGTGGGGAGTCTTGGTAGTACTCCTGGATACCCTGTTTTGGGGGATGGGCTGGATAAGGGGGTGCAGTCTTGGGGGGGGGGGAGTTTGCAGTGGATTTTCTTGGCCAACAGACGGGTGTGATATTTTAGATGACCCTTGAAATATAGCCAGTTAGTACTACTATAAAGATCACATGTGTGGGTCCATCCATCGCAACCCGTCACTAGTTGGTAGGCTTTATTCAGGGCAGTCTTTATTCTGTGCAGGGCGGTATCATCTGAGGAGCCATAGAACATGATTTCATAATCTACAACCGAGAAAATCGAGGATTGCACAGCTAGGCGAAGGGCATGTGGAGGTAGGCAGTGTTTGAGCCAGTGGAGTTGACCAGTTCTGATGTTGATGGTGGAACTCAGTGAATGAATATGAAGGTGGTAGGTGAGGGATGAGTTAAGAGTGATGCCCAAGTATTTGAAGGAGTTTACCTGCTCAATCGGTGAGCCACGAGTATTGCTAATATGGAGGGTGTGATCCTTGACCCTTAGTCACATGGGAGAAGAGGACGTTAAGATTGAAGCAGCGACCAAAACAGTAGCTTTGGCAGAACCTCATGCCCTACAAGCCCTGTCCGCTACAAATAAGCTCCTTCAGGAAAATTCTCAATTCAAATATCATTTGGAGGCTCTGGAAAACATCAATAGAGCCTCCAATGTGCGGATTGTGGGGCTTTTGGAAGGCTCCGATGCGGGCGATCTCTTGGACTTCCTTAAGAACTGTCTCCTGGGGGCCTTGAACTTGGGTCAGGACATTGCTTCTTATTTTTGTAGAGCTTATTATATTTCCCTCCATGTGGCAGTAATGCACACTGACTTAAGAACGATCATGTTGGTGACGAATGGCGTGGGGGCTCGAGATACTATTTTGAAAGCTTCCAGAGCCATGGATAGATATAATTATCAGGGAATCATGCTTCACATTTTTCCTGATCTCTCCTTTGCCACTAGAGCCCAAAGGAAGAAATTTGATGGCGTGCGTGCTAAATTACAGAGCCTTGGGGTCGTGCACTCCTTTCTCATGCCAGCCCGTCTCTGTATCTTTTATGGTGGCCATGCATACCAATTTACTGATCCGATGGAGGCAGGGAAGTGGGCCGAGACTATTGTGAAGGAGTTCGAGGCGGCAAGTGCAATGGCAGCTGATCCTGAAGATATGGATGATGAAGAGACCTGAAGAGTGGGCTCAGGGAGCTAATGCCGTTTTGTTTTTGAGTCATCACTTGGTGCCTGGATTGTATGGCAAGTTTAGCTACTTTCTTGGACAGTGACTTTGTTATAAAAATGCCGATGTCCTTGGCTATCTGTTTAACTTTGCTTTTAACTGTTACCTAATTATAGTTTTTTCTCTACCAGTTTGGACAGTTGTTTAGTCACTAATTTAGTAGTTTTCAGTGTGGTAATTCTCCAGTCGCATGGGGGGTATTTGTGTGCTATCTCTGTTTGAATTATAAATACATGTTTGGATGGGGTCACAACAACACAGGTTGTTGAGTTTCTTTTCTGCATACCATTTTCTTGACTTTGACCACTGCATGCTTGCAGGGTGCAGCCTTTCTGGACTTTTTGTGGATTTCAGGACAATCTCACACTACCCTCAGATTCATACATCAGAATGTTTAGATAACCATTGTCTTTGTACCTGAGGGAATCCGTATGTTTTTCTTTTGTAGATGTCTGACATGAGGTCTCTTGTATGTTTGTTGTTGTAAAACACAATAAAATATAAGTATAAAAAAAATGCTTGGAGCTGGCCTGGTGGCACTGAAGGTTGAGGCGCTGGATGCCACACCTCGCCGGCGACCCATATTCGGAAATAACTTCGGGTTATCGGGGTGCTGGCACAGGGGGGGAGGGATGGAGCAGCCTAACAGCAGCTGTCCTCTCCTGGGGTGGTTGTCTCCCCCCTCGTAGTTCCACTATCACCAGGTAGAGGTCCGGTGGCAGCACAGGCAGGAGGGGCGACAAGTCGGGAGGGCGCATCGTAACGTGGCGCACGCGTGTGCGCACCTGGGGAAAGGGGTAGACGAAAACAGGGAAACACACCAGATAAAAAACATAGTAGAAAAAAATGCTTGGGAAGGATCCAGAGACTGATTCTGAGGAAGCTGGCTGAAAGGGGACGCTAGTCAAATATGTCTTTACACTGGTAACTATTTCCTGGTATTAAATATATGGTATGTCTAGCCTTTTGCTATTCAGTTGATGATATAAGAAGAATCTGCACTGTTTCTAGCTGATAAGTAGGGAGGGGAAAGTTTTGTACTGATTCCCACAGTGCTTTCCCTGTCTATAGATGACACTTTGTGCTTCCTGTAGCATCTCAGAGGAGGACTGGAACAGGCACCTTCAAATACTATTGGAGGGTGCTGGTTAGGTACTTCAGGGCACCTACTATCACAAAGCACTTCAGTGAGCATTATTAGTGATAGCAGGTGTTGGAAGTGTCAGCAGACAGATGCAGGGCTATCTCATATGTTTTGCAGCTGCCCCCTCCTATCTAGTTTTTGGACAGGCATACAGGAGATATGCTGCTCTACCCAGGGGTGCCGGAACATGGGAAAAAGTGGGGGGGACTGTAGTACTAACAAAAGAGGTAAGGACTGCTCCCATGCTGACCTTGCATGCATTAAAGGGGCACTTTGACTGCTCTTGGACAAAAGAAGGGGGGGCTGCTGCCACCCCTCACTTGTAGGTTCTGGCACCTATGGCTCTACCCTATCTACACCACTGCTATATATATTTTATGTATATATCCGACCAACACACCTTTTTCTCATCCGCAGAAGTTATGGCTCTCTGCTAGTGCCCTGGCAGCTAATAGAGTAATTCTTAGATACTGGAAAAATCCACAACTGCCCTCCTTATCTGAATGATTTATGCAACTGAGCTGTACAGCTAACAACGAAAGCACGTAAGCAATTACTGATAGACAGGACAAATTCATGGAGGTCTGGCACCCTTTTCTCCAGATTAACATCTAATTAATAACCTGTACATTAATCTGATGATTTTACAATAACTTTATAGTGATATAATATATCTTATGTTACTCAACAAGATTAAGTTCACTATGCTTGAATGCTACCATTATTCCTTAGCAATTTAAATTCGATAATTAATAGGAGCAGTAGGGAATGTTATTGGTATGCTGTTTGTAATTAATGCTTTTATCTCAAGGAATTAATATTTGTACATGATAATCACTTGTGTAATGTGATGTTATTTTGTTGCTGTTTTTTGTCTTTGTTTAAACAACAGTAACATTTACTATGAAAAAACAAAACAAAAACAAAGCACTTTAATGACACCAACACTTCAGATTGTTGGAGGTCATGTGAGGGGATTGGTTCCCACTGGCACATTTTCTGGGCCTGTCCCAAGCTCAAGGGGTTCTTGACAGGGATTCAGCTTAGTGTTCAGCAAACCTTACAACATGACTGCCCTAACACTTTCATGAGGCTTTGTGGTGGTGTTCATTTTGTCAGCAATAAAGCTGTTTAATTCGAATTTTATTGCGTTGGCTTCATTCTCTGGAGTGCGAATAATTGGATGTTTGCTGCCACTTTCATGGATTGGGAGCTGGGGCTCTGTGCAGTGGTTTGAATGCCCTTGGCCAAATGCCAAATAGCACTTATACTTTTGGCAGCAGCATTGAAATGCATTATGGCCCACAGGTTACAGATCGAATCCCCTTCAGTGACAGAGTGTCATAAACAAATATGTCAGATCTGCAATAAGCAAGCAATAAGACATGACGGGTGGTGTGCATTGAACAAATCTGACCTCACGGTCAGGGGCATAGGCCTTCAGCCTCTGGAAGTGTGTTCAGATCTGTTCAATGCACACACCTGGAGTGTCTTACTGCACTTATAAAATGGGCTACTTTTTTTTCTTTTACTGTTTAGTGTTACTATATATATATATATATATATATAGGCTATTATTAGCAGAATTGCATAAAATGATGTAATTGAGTTTACTAGTGTGCTTTTATTATTTAGTGTCCTTTCACATGTTTGGCAGCCAGAAGCGCTCCCCCCCCCCCCGTGCAGTGTTATCGGGCTGGAGGAAAAACGGGGACAGCAGCTGCTGAGGGTGGTGGAATGTAAAGCTGTGTCTTTTTTTTTTTTTAGGGAATCAGGCCTGATCATAGGACATGTAGACGAGTGAGTGGCCTCTCCTGTTCCCGTGACAGTGTGAGCGCCATTTTAGAGCAAGCAGAAGCACTTTCTCGATGGTGCCTTGTCTATAAGAACTGAGTTACTGCTAAATAAATAAAATAAAATAAATAAATAACATATAGAAATGCGGGACCGTGATTTTCTAGCAGAGACAGCGGGAGTAGGCATGCTGCTGGAGCTGTACCACGATGTCAGCAGTTATTGGCGGGGTCAAAGAACAGGTGCAGTTAGAACACAATTTATGTGTTTATATGTTTGTCTGTGTGTGGTACTTTGTTGGAACAATGGTTGCTGGTGGCTGTTTGCCTGAATGTTTCTCTCGCTAGCATATGAGAGAAAAATGGCGGCATTTCAAAAGTCAGTGTTCTAACGGTACACTGATTTTTTGTCTTTGTACTGTGGTCCTGGTTTTCAGAACTTGTTTTTTTACCTGTGCATTGAATGGATTCAATGAACCGGTAAGAACCAGTCAGAATTCAGGAATTTTCTTGCCCATTTTATAAGGAGACCATCAGCACTAAGCTTAACCTTCAGGAGTATAAATGAGCAGATGGCTCCCCCCTGGCTTCAGTTGGGGGGAGAAGGATCTGGGAACAGAGGGTCTCAACATTCTGGAGGACACTTAAACCTCACGGCCTAGCTGCTGCTGATCCCCTACTCCCCCCCTCCCCCAGTAGTAATTGTGATTCAAGCAAATAGATACTGGATAAACAAAACAGCATACATACCCACTTTAGGACACAGAATGGATAAGTAAAGACAGAAAGGGATGAATACCTGACACACATTACACAGCGCACAGCTTTATAGCGGTAAATGTTCTATTAGTTGCATGTTTATCTTTTTCCTTCTCTACACAGGTTTTCAGTGTAAGCACCCCCCACCACTTCCCTGTTTAGGGGTATTTGAAGATGGTACAGTTCATGGGGAAGGGGGGGGGCACAATACAGTCAGAAAACACAGTCCAGAAATAAAACAGGAAAACACAGTACCTTGATCCCCTTGGGTGGTGCAGGTAATGGAATGCCTACATTGGGGTGCCCTGGGACCTTCAGGATGCAGAGATGGTACACAGGAGGAATGAAGAACACTGACTCTTCACCTGCCCAACCTTTCCAACTCTGCCCCATAGGCTGTCTTCACCAGGCAGGCCTCTCCGCGTCTTCCACGGTGGTTCTCTGGTTCTCCTGGAGCACACCCTGGAACACACTGGAAACATGGCGGTGGACGCAACTTCTTTTAGCAGCAACACAGTTCTCTTTAAACACAAGAGGCAAACACCAAAGTTGCAGGAAACAGGGGATCTCATTTAGTGAACAGTTAATATAACAGGAACTAAAGCACAAACAGGTTGCTCAGGACCAGTGGGTCGCATCAGAAGCTCAAAATGTCACTTTAGACCATGCGGTCATGTTTTGAACAGTACATTAGACTGAGTTGTCACATTAGAAGCTAGCACAGTACTCTGGACTGAGGGGTTCCATTATTCATAAAGTCCAAGGCAGCGGCCCAAAATATGAGGCAGCCCACAGTCAAATACAAGCAATAAACTTGAGGCCAAATAGGACCCTCCACACACAGCAGGTAGCATTAATTATCTGTCTCCCTTCTTCATCCTTTCATCAAGAGCAGACCTCCTTCAGGACTCCCAAAGCACACACTTGTTGAGGGACAGCTGCTCGACCCACAGCTGCCCTCACAGCGTGCTCCTTTTTTTTGTGGGCACAAAGCCCAGAACTGCACAATCCAGGAATTGGGGCATGCTAGGATCTGGGGCTGCCCACTTTCCAAACCCCACACTCCAACCCCCTCACCTCATGTCCCTTTTGTCTGGCAGGCAGCAATATTCTTACAGTCCCTCATGGAAACAACTTTGCACTTGTAGCCCCCAAAGTATGGGGCTCCAAGACATGGCAGCTGCTGCTTCCTCGTCCCTCACTGCTGCACTAAAAATAAACTCGGCCACATGGCCGAGTGGGCGAATGCCCCTCCTCTCTGACCTCCTTCTCCGTGCACTCCCTCTCGAATCTCTTGCTTTTCCCTTGGCACTCTCTTTTATCCCAACGGAACTCCTTGGCACCTAAACTTAAGGTCCAATCACTGACCAATCCTGAGGCACCAAAACACACTATTCCTTCAAGTGCCCTGTGGGACTTGTAGTCCCGATTGTTACTATTTACAGTGCTGTGCCCCACAGTGCTAGCCGGCACCAATACTACTCTAGTCAAAAGGAGCCACGGCTTCTTTAAACATCTGTCAGCTAGTGGGGTGGTATGCAGAGGTGGGTCTGCCATCTTATTTAAAAACTAAATCATTTATTTAAATCTACCTGTGGTCCTGAGCCCAGTCTGCCCAAACCTGGATCTCAGACCACCACTATGCACCCGGGGGCATGGACAACAACCCCGCTGCACAGCCCAAACCTGAAATGGCTGAGACAGCAGGGGAAGAGCGGCCACAGCTGCAAGCCACACCAATGGGGGGGGGTCGCAAGGTGCGACTTCCACCTGGAGCCACCAGAATGGTCAGCACTGTGGGGGGAAGACTGGAATTTGGGGGGCATACATCAGGAATTAACACAGCATGAATGCTATAACTTTAAACAGTTTAATTTGAATGTGCGACAAGTTCAAAAATGTATAACAAGAAAATGGCTTAAAGGTGAGATCCCAGCCATAGGGGACTGGATAGCTACAATTAACACTATTTATGATATTGAAATACTCACCTATAGTACATGTCAGCAAAAGGTGAAGGGGAGAAACAGGTGGATTAGATGGATTATGTATGTCTCAGCTAAAGACCCCGCTTTCATTCCATAATTGCCTTACTCAAAGTATTTAATTCTCAACGCTGTCTGGGGCTATGTGTGGTCTGTCCCCTATACACGCAGTCCTTGGGCCCTCCTCTCTGCACCCTTTGGTTCTGGTTTTTCTGCCTTTGATTAATTTCTCATTTACTTTCTGAGAAAATTGCATTCACAGCATTCTTCTTCTTAAGGCAGTAACATTGTAACTTTATGGATACCTGTCAATCCTGGTATCACGTCAAAACAGCTATGCAATTACAGCGACATCAATTGGGCGACTGTTATAGCGCCAACACACTATGGGCGACTGCCTGTGTTGGGTGAGAAGTAAATGGAGCAACACTTCAATGATAGCACCTCCACAGTACGGGAGATGGTGCGAATTGGGCGAACATTCAGCTATCTAAACAGAGAAAAGAAACATACTCATTTCCAATGACAATAGCTTACCCCCGCGATCCAAGTGCGACATGGTGTGGTAATCCTTAAGAAAGGGGGGGGTTTGGGAGGCACAGCCTGCATGACAGGTACATGATGGATAAGCAGATGGTCCAGGTTGAGGATGAATACAGCTCCCAGCCCTGCCTGGAGTATCTACGAGGTTAGCCTACTACATACATATCAGTGTATAGTATGGTATGTATTTGATCACAGGTATAGTGAGCTGTTACTGGTATTGGTGTTATTGGCATGGTATTGCTGTTATTGGCATTCGTCGGTATCGTTGGTCGCCGTAATGCATTGTGCTATGCAATGTTCGCTCAAATTGTAATTTCTGTGTAATTTGCACTATCTTGACATGGAACCGTTAGTCATAGATTTTACCTTTTTGTCCATCCTGGGTATTGTTCTGTCTGTTTCATGTTGTATTAGAAAACCAATAAAAATTTGATTATATATAAAAAAAGACTGTACCACAAGTTCAGGGTAGCATACGACAGCTCTATCAGAGTTATGGTTTGATGGTACTGGTTGCGTATTGAAGCTGATGTCACCAATTGTAATGTGCTACTTTCATTGAATAAAGCTGAGTTAAAAAAAAATAAAGAATGAGCAGCAGTCCCTGTCAAAGGGGACAGATAAAAAAAAAGATAGAGCGGCACAGCCATCGGAAAAGCTTGGTAAAGATGGTTCATAACGCAGTGTCCAGTGATGGAAAAAGTAAAAGTAAAAGAGCCTCAGAGCAGGCACTGAAAACTGTGTCTGCAACGAAAAAAGCAAAAAGCAAAATGTCTCTGTCACTCCTCCTGAAAAAGGAAGAGAGCAGACAGTGGGCACGAGACAAATGCCCTCAGCAGAAGACATGGCAAGAACGTGGCAATTTTCCAGGCCTTCCAGGCTATGGGAAATTTTATGAATATGCCTGCCCCCCTCCCCAGGCTCCGGTTCCACACCAACTGTCTGTGGTGGAGGAAGCAATATATTATGAAGACGAGGAGGAGGGTGAACCCCTGGGACCAGATGGTTTACCTGAGCAAAAATGTGTCTCTCATCCCAGGCCTTCAGAGGATTACACATCCCACTATTCTTTTGTTAGGAAAATGGTAAACACCCTCAACATCCCCTCCCATGAAGATGAGGAGGATGAAGAAGAGGTTGAATTTATGGATATGAGGAGTCTGGCTCCCACAAAGAGGTTGCTACTTCCCATCCACAAATCTCTCCAAACCGCTGCTGCCAAAATCATGTCAGCATGCCCCACTTTAGCTGCTGGCATTGATAAGAAGATTATCTGGTGGACAGACAGGGGGTTGAATACCTGTACGCCCACCCTGATCGTGAGGGAGTTGTCCAGGCTGCTGCATGTGAGAAGGCTAAAGTGCCTTTCTCTGCACAGCCTCCAGAGAAGGATTCTAGAAAACTGGACACCATGGCAAACAAAAGGGTACACCTCAGCTTCCTTGTTCCTCAGACAGGCAGCTTACGTGACATACACAGCTAAGTATCAGAAGGCACTATGGAATTCAGTCCTGGTACTGAGCGAGAACGTAAACAGTGAAGTGGCACAGGACTTGGCTGACACAGCCAGATCAGCACTGAATGCCCCTAAGTACCAGTTCCACATGGCCATGGACACCACCGACTCTGCTTCAAGGGTCCTGGTACATGCAGTATCTCTAAGGAGGTTTGTCTAGCTTAGGGCTACCTACCATCCTATCCCAGAACACAGAGACTACAGTCATGGATTTCTCTTTTGAGGGAGAATCTCTGTTTGGTGACAAGACGGAGGCATATATGAAAAAAATGGATGAATATAAAACCACTTATATAAAAACAATACAGAAAAGAAAAAGGCCTCCCTCTTCCTACAGACTTTATGGAAGGGGGGGTAAGACAGGGGTAGGGACTACTACCGGAAGCCTTATCCCTTTGTGAGTATCAAACCCAAAGAGGTTACCACAGGAGTTGGAGCGGAAGGGGCACTAGGCATGCAGCCGCAGCACCAACCCCAAGCCACAACCAAAACAAAACCCTGACAGTTCCGCCCAGGTCACCCAACCATTGCCAATGGGGAAAAGACGGGCTCACTGCTTCCAGGAATGGGCAAAAATCACCACAGACTAGTGGAAGCATTGAGTCAAGATTTGTCCCTGCAGTTCAAAACAAATGTCTAAAACTGCAGAAACCAAAATGTTCCTATCTCACTCTCCAACAGAAAAAAATTCTACTGGAGTTAGAGGTAAAGGAACTGCTGCTAGCAAGAGCAGTGGAGAAGGTCCCTGCCTTGCAATGGGACAAGGGACTGTTTTCCAGATACTTCCTAATCGATAAGAAAAATGGGGATTGGTGACCCACTTTAGACCTGAGGTATCTGTACAAGCACATAAAAAAGGAAAGATTCAAGATGGTCACACTGGGCTCGGTGATACCATCCCTGCGGTCAGGAGACTGGTTGTGGTTTCTTGATCTTAAAGATGCCTACTTTCATATTCTAGTCAGACGTACTCACAGAAAATACCTCAGGGTCAGACTAGGGAACTGCCAATACCAGTTCATGGCCCTTCCCTTCAACCTTACCTCAGCTCCAAGTGTTTTCACAAGGTGCTTAGCTCTGGTGACAGTACATCTGAGAAGGCAAGGTGTGGTGGTTTTGCCCTGCCTGGATGACTGGATAGTCACAGAAAAAAATCAACAGGAGGACAGTGTTCCATACAGTGGTAAAAATCACCTTAGCAGGCCTGGGCTTCCTGCTAATCCTACAGAAGTCACAAACAGAACCAGCTCAAGTACTGGAATTCATAGGTGCAGAGCTGGATATCCTGCAGAGGAAAGCTTTTCTTCCTCTGGCAAGTGTATCAAGTTTGATTACCATTGCAAAATCCTTCACGTTAGGCTAGCCAAGGCCTGCAAGGGATTTTCTGCAACTCCTGGACATATGACCTCTTCCACTGCAGTGGTAGCAGTACCAGGTTCCAGATGAGGGGCATTCGATCCCAGAGGTGGGACCTGCTATCCGAACTAGTACCAGTCATAAAAATTTTGACAAGGCCACTAGAGTGGTAGAAGGAAGAGGACAACCTCAGAGAGGGCATTCCCTTCATCCAGCAATCCCCAGCAAGTATCATCACAGCAGATGCCTCACTACTAGGGTGGGGTGCCCGTCTGGAGGATTCTCACTGTGAGTGGCACTTGCAGCACACAGGAGACTCAGGAACATATCAACCTCCTGGAGCTCAGGACAGTGTTCCTAGCAGTGCAAGCTTTTTTCTCCCAGATTCAGGGTCATTCTGTTCAGATCCAAACAGGCAACACCACAACAACGTATTACTTGAACAAGCAGGGAGGAACAAGATCCTTAAGGCTATGCACAGAAGCCATGACGATCTGGAACCTAGCCTTTTACCTGGATGTAGAGCTATCTGCAGTACACCTAGCAGGAAAAGACAATGTTCTGGCAGATTCACTAAGCAGAATCAACCAAGGAAACCGCGAGCGGACCTTGAACCAGCAGGTGCTGGCATTAGTGTTCAGAAGGTGGGATACACCAGAAATAGATGTGCTTGCTTCCTGGAAGAACAACCAGCTCCCACAGTTCTGTTGCAGGCCCCCAGCAATAGGAATAGTTCCAGAGGATGCCTTGATCCTGAACTGGACAGGGAGGTATGCCTTCCATGTCCAATTCCACTCTTGCATACGGTACTCATAAAGCTGGGAGGGAGCCAGCAACAATGAGTTTGAAAGCATCAGACTGGGCCACACAGATCTGGTACTCTGAGTCACAAACGCACTCCGCACATCAGGCCCTCTGCTCCCACAGTGCCAACCTTAGAGCGCAATAGTGTGAACAGGTAACAGACAGGGTAACCCTCCTGTCTGCTTTGGGTCTGAATCACCTGTTAGCCTCTAGTTCTGGAGGGATTCAAACTGTGAACCTTATGCTAGCATACCCAATTAACAGACTCGGATACATACCCTCTTCGGGGGATGCGGTACAATCCTTCGCCTAGGGGCACCCAGCCAGGTTTTCCAAAATGTACCCTTAGAACTCTATATGAAACCTAGGTATTTTTTACCTTTTTCAAGCTTAGTAACACCATGCAAGCCCTTTAATAGCTGTCAGACTTAAACACAGATTCAGCATCACATGTAAAATAACAGAAGAGCACAGGCAGTATTTTAAAGAGAATGTTGTTTATTAGAAAAATTATAAAACGGGAAAAATCAAATACAGAACAATTATATTACAAATCTCACAGGCATCTACAAATAAAAAAGGAAAGTTACAGAATACAAACTCCTACCACAGATACTTAATTATTTTCTAACTATTACCTTTCTAAGTGCTTTTTAAGTTCAGATCACTGTCCTGTTCAGAATCCAAGAATCATATGTCACTTTTTCCCCAGATGGATGATTATTTGAAACTCCATCTCCCCTCCCCTTGTGAGATCACAGCCTAGACCCTCCCATAGGTCCACTCTCTAACATAGTTATTTACAAGGATGTATTTTAAATAATGTGAACATCGCCAAAAACCCATTTCCCAAATATGACAGTCTGGGATCAAACATTTCTCTTTGATGCCCCTCTGTTGATTTCCTGTGGCTAGTGTGATCTGAGGGTTTACGACTCTTCACACACGACTGCTATCAACCTGCCTTTTTCCTGCAGGAACCATAAAAGTTTATTAGGCCTATATCCTGCCCAGATGTGTTTAGAGGGTTTCTGTGGTCTGTTTACAACATCCTGTATTATTACTACTACACTGGAACATGGGGGGGAGGGGTCACCCACTGAAGCCCAGCTTGGCTGCATCTAAGCAGACATTCAGATACATTTGTTTATAATACAAATATCATACAATAATTGTAAGAAGATGGCAGCGTCACACTCTGTGCTCTTGAATCATTCCTGCAGGGCTCCAATCAACCTGCCACTGAGGCACAACTTGCTGGTACATCGTTGGAATAACAGTGCAGTGAAATTCACACTGAGGAAATAGTATCGGTGAAAGTAGCAACCTGTAAATAATAGCGTCTGGATATTATAGTGCTCCCGGAGTTGGCAATCGTAAATCCCCCAACTTTCACCCCCAGAGTTGGCAATCAGAATTGGCCCCCACCCTGACTTTCGCCCCCCACTGGAGTTGGCAACCATAAATCGGCCCTCCTCCCGAGTCGCCATGCTGTAATTACTGTGCGCTGTCTTTGTGAAGTGCGGTTTTGGCTGTCAATGTTTTGCTTGCGCGATTATCGATCATTCTGTCTTTCCTTTAGTAGTCTACACCAAGTCCTAAACATTTTTTCTTTTATTTATTTATATATTTAAATATTCGGATAGAACCTTTGAGCTAGAAGCTCATTTACAGAAGTTCCACGTCAAGAGACAATGTAACAGTTACAATAAAACAGATTATATTGGCGCAGTACAGAGATTCAGGTATCTAACTTAGGAATACTAGCTTGACAAGGCAGTTACTAAGTAATTGATTACAAGCAGATGCTGATTATGTGTTTAAGTGGTAACAAAAGCTGCCTAGGGTCCAGGCTTTGTCACTTGCTTCAGGTACTTCTTCTTACTACATAGTTGTAAGTATAGGAAGGAAAGAGGTGTGGGATTGGATGAGTAATAGGCTGAGTCCCAGAGATGGATTGGAAATAGTGGAGCTAGGAGAGCAATTTGTGAGAGGTGAAAAAAGTGGAGGAAGGTATGAGGTATGGGCAGGTTTGGAGTGGTGAGACAGAAAGGAGGGGGAGAGGAAAACGAGGGAGTGAATTATAGGAACTAGAGCATGCAAAGAGTGGGCAGAAGGGAACATGAGTAAGTTTATGAGCTAGTCCACGGGGATTTATATCAAATAGGGTGAAGTCAGAAAGTCTAAATTACTCACTGTGGAATATCTATGATGTCAGTGAGTGCTTTTCTGAGGGGTGTAAGTGCCGAATGTATGTCAGCATTCACAGGCTCTAGTATTAAGCACAGATTTCTTCAGTACATGTGTAACCCCCGGGTGGCGTTATCCCAAGGGCTACTACCCCTGCCTGTTTGGCTACTGACAGGTTGAGGGGCCTAGGTTCTATGACGGGTGCCTCCACCCAGAGGTCAGGGTTAGTAGTGGTTAAACTAGCTCAGGTACAGCCCTCTGGGACACTGTGACCCCACTTTGTTCCCACTAATGGCCTACACAATACATGGGAGTTACCTTCCCAATACCCCACATATGCACACTTTTTACACATAGAGATACCACTTATCCTCAAGACCGATTCTGCAGCTCGTCTCGGAGGACCCCCTGTAAAACAAGGTTAAACAACATACACAGCAATTTGCAATACTGTTCTAGATGCATTAACACCACAGCCAGTATATAGTATAACAACAACAAATCTGGTTTATTCAGGGGACAGTAACATGGGAGGGGGGTAATCAGGTTGACTACTTTAGATAAGTTCGAATCACAGTACTGTGCACACATATTTAGGGTCCAAAATGTCACTCTCTGGGTACCCAGGATGGGGGGACTAGCCAGGTCCATTGCCCGGGGTTGGCCGGCTGGTGCAGCTGGATGGGGCCCTGTATGAAGAAAATATATGTACAAACAAATTGTAATCCGGAGCCGGATGGCTCAGACCACAAACAGAAGCACACAAACAATCAGTTGACACACTTTGACTAAATGAAGGTGAGGGGAGGTACCTCTATTTGTAATCACAAACCTCAGACCGAGAGTTGAACTGAGGATGTGGCTCTGGATGGCCAGGATGAGTAGGGCATGGAGATGGGACTCCTGTGACGGGGCCTGACTGATTTAGATAGCAGACAGATTTAGTCCGATTAGCTTGAAGTCCAGCGTCCAGCTTCAGCTCACAACTCACAGAACAAGGGGAAAAAAGGAATCGCGATCCCCTACAAACACTAGGCAAATTTATATGTAAAGGAAATTACTATACCAGGCAGCTGCTTCTCAATCCCGATTGCAAATACTGCAAACCCGAGAGCACACGCAGCAACAGAGTCCTCGACAGGCCGAACGCACTTCTGCAAATCTTCGGTCTTCTATGGGCAAGCCTGGTTCTTCACACTTCCTCCTTCTCTTTCCACAACTCGGATTCAGTCCAAATGAGCACTTGATAATGGCTACAGGCCGACTTCAGGACCTTACATGCGCTTCCTGCGCGAACTGCACGCCGCAGCAGAACAGAGCTCCTACTCCCATCACAGTCAACTCGCATCTGGCCCTCCAGGAACAGTTCAGGGCATTTCCCTTAGGCTCCACACAGGTTCAGTTAGTGGATTCAACTGTCAATCACTGCAGGGCTCCCTCTGTTGGTGCAAAAAGGTGCCAAGGTCCAAACTACAGCTCCCAGAAGCACCTGCCATACATTCCCCCTTTAAGCAGGCTCCAGGTGAGAGTCCAAGTTCTGGTTGGCTCAGGCAGTCTCCATTTTAGGGTTCCCTTAACTCAGTTGGCCCAGATTAGCAGTTCGGGTCCAAAATGGAGGGGCAACGCTCACAGAGTCCCAGCTGCAATAAAGGCAGGTTAGACAAACTGCAATTTTACTAATGCTCTAAATGATTTCAGGATAACAGTTACATCATTCAGATGGGCTCCCTCTGCGCTTTTAGCGACTGCAGAAACAGAGCGATCAGATGGCAGCTCAGGGCGGGATTCGAGCATTAACTACACAGTCCCCCCCCCCATTCAAACTAATTTGACCTGTGAGCAGGCAACTCTTAAAGAGACAGTACCAGAGACTCTAAAAGCATTCACAGTTAAGCTGCTTAAATGCCGAACACCATTCAGGCAGGGAGCACTTAGCCAGCTCTTAGGAGACTTTTGGGAACCCCCATTTGCAGGGGCATTAAACATGCTTAACGTTGGGAAGTTCTTGGCATTGTTTACTTCAACCGAGAGCTCATTTAGCCATAGGGGGCCCTATAGGCAAATGAGCGCTGGCCGAGGGATGTCCTCCTGAAGGGGACACAAAGTGTGCATCTTACTGTGTCCCTTGTGTTACATTGTGAGTGAGCTGCTTGGATGATATGTTGAATGCAGGGGGATACCAGGCCTAGCTGGGCTTTCTTACCTAGTAAGCAAGTTTGTAAATTGACCCTGTCTCTAAGGTTAAGCCAGTTAGTTTGTTCGTACAGGGTGCATGTCTGATTACATCTATCTGCCCCATGGACTAGCCTATATGCTATATTGAGTGCCGTAGCAACCCATTTTAGGGCTGTTTCCGAGGCAGCACAGTACACTACCAGCCCATAGTCAATTATAGATAGGATTGAGCTGGCTACTGCGAGGCGTAAGGCTGTGGACGTAAGGTATTGATGGTGCCTATATAAAACTCCAAGTCTGATGTTGAATGCTTTTACTACCTGCTCAGTGTGCTTTACGAATGATAGAGTGTTGTCTATCACAACCCCAAGATATTTAAAACAGTCAACTTGTTCCAGGGAGACTGCCTTTTTGTTGGTAATGGTGAGTAGAGGTTTTATTATCTTGTGCTGGTAGCTTGAAATGAGCATGGTTTTTGTCTTTTTGTAGTTGAGTAGCAACTTTTGTTTGTGAAACCAGTCTTCAAGTTTGTGAAAGATAGATTGGAGGTTTTGTTGGAGCTGATCATGCTGGGAGCGGCAATTTATAATGACTGCATCATCAGTATACAGGATGATTTTGCTAGTACAGGCTTCAGGAAGTACATTTAGAAATAAACTAAAAAGCAGCGGGCCAAGTATTGACCCCCTGTGGGACTCCTAGGGAGACCTCTCTAGCTGTGGAGACAGCAGTCCCTATTTTAACGCTCTGCGATCTGCAGGAGAGATAGTTGTGAAACCAACTTACCAAGTTAGTTGCTAGGCCTAGAGACTGCATTTGCTGAGTAAGACATGGCGAGATGATCACTATACTACACTGATGATTCCTGGGACTTGAGGGCTGGGTGCATCATCATAGTGAAGTGCTCGACTCACGGTGGAGGAAGGATGTGGTGCAGGGTGGGTCACCCTGGGACTGGTAGGGGAAGTGCTGGGTGCAACATTGAGGTGAAGCACTTGGCTTATGGGGATGGAGGACTTGACATGGGGAAGGCCACCCTGTTACTAGCAGTGGGGGGAGGGGCTGGGTGCACCATGGAGGTGAGGACCTTGGTGCATGGGGAGGGAAGGTGTGGGGTGGGACAAGTCATCCTGGGACTGGAGGGGAGGGTACATCATCAAGGTGAGGTGCTTGAATCAGGGGGAGGAAAGATGTGGGATGGGGCTGGCCACCCTGACATAGAGGTGAGGTGCTTAGCTCATGGGGCATGAAATATGCAATGTGGGGAGATCCACCTTGGGACTGGTGATGGGAGTGGACTGGGTGCATCAGTGAGGTGAGTGACACTGATCATGGAAGAGGGAGGAAGGGCCATGCAGAGGGATAACCTGGGATTGGCGGGAGGGCTGGATGCATAATGAAGATGAGGCACTCAGCTCATGAGCGAGGGATGGAAAGATATGGGATGGGGAACCACCCAGGGACTGGTGGAGGGGCTGGATGCATCATGGAGGTGGGGTGCTTAGTTCACAGTGAGGTCATGATGTGGAGTGGGCCACCCTGGGACTGACAGTAGGTGGGAGGCTGGGTGCATCATCAAGATGAGGCGCTTGACTCACTAGAGGAGGAAGGATATTGCATGGGGTAGGCCACCCTGCATTTATGCACCTGCTGACTGGACAGCAGCACTGACACTGGTAGCCATGGCAACCACTCAAACACCCTTCAGGTTGGAGGTCAGGATGCAGCCACTGTGACCCTGAGAATCAGGGTACAAACAGAGGAAAGGAATATCTGCCAACCCACCCTCAAAAAACAGCTGATTTAGCTGGCCCAGTGGCATAGAGGACTGAGGCATCCATGCCTTACCTCCTGCCACACCGGCAACCCATGTTCGTGGTGAGAGCGGGCTGCCGGGTGTCGGCTGGAAAGGGAGAGGATCAAGCATCCAGAGAACTGCTCTCCTCTCCTGGTGGAGGCCTGAGATAGTGCAGATCTGTTGGGCACCAGAGAAAGGAGGGTGCTGCAGGACTTCTGCAGGCATGCGCATGCCTCCACACATGCACATCTGACGTGTGCACCCTCGCAACAGGGAAGAGAAGGGAGAGAAATGGAGGAAAAACACCTCAGGCTGCGGGTGACGACCAAGCCACCACAGGCTCCATAGCCCTGTGGCAGAGGGAGTAGGCTAAAGGTAAGTCTCGGGGAGGCCGGGGTGAGGGAGCTGGGGTAGTCAGTCTGAAGGGGGCAGCCAGGGGAGCCCAGAGGATAAAATGTATGTATATATATATATATATATATATATATAAATATATAACAGCAGATTTTATACCATTTATCTGAAGAGCTGCATGGCAAGTCTTGACCCGAAAGTTTATTATGTATGTATATGTGTATTTATTTGGCGACTGGGTGAGTACACTGGACCAGAGGTCCTTTTACAGGCACGATCCGGGCCACTGTAAAGTGATAGGTACACAGAAAGTTAAGACACATTGAGATAAATTGATTACAGAGTATGACACAATTACCAGTTGTTTTACAGATGGATTGAAGAGTAATTATTTATCATCAGTCAAGAAGTACACTAACGGGAAAAATCCTTCCTTTGCTCTTTGTTCCAGCTCTCACAGTTATACATGTTTACTGTCACAAATCACCCCCCACCCCACCCCCCGCATGTGTTTTTGTGCTGGTGAGGCCTCATTCCATGCCTTTAGTCATGTAACCCCTGCCCCCCGTGATGGGGCTTGCCTGGACTCCTAATGCCCCAGGAAAGACTGCCAGCTGCCATCCTTGTGTTCATTCTGGCCCCCAAGACTGCAGCCTGTGGAGAGTCTGGAGGAGCAAGAATCATGGAACTGGTGCCTGCTTGGCAGATCAGGAGTTGCCGCACAGCTGCACGGAATGTGCACATTTGAGGGGTCACCTGCTTGAATGTGCAAGCTGCCTCAGAGCAGCTCAAATGGTTGAATGGTGCTCAGCGCACATGACATGCTACAGTAAACACTGCTACAACCTGCAGCCATGAGGACATGACTCCCGCTAGTATGCTTCAGCTCCAGGGACACCAGCAGCCGTCAGGGGGCTTGGAGACACTAGGAGGGAGAGAAAGAAGGATTGCTTATGATTGGGGCCTCTGTGTCTTTAAGAACAGAATGACTGCCAGCTGCACAGAGGGATGCACTGCTCAGCATGGGGGAGTGTAAAATGGAGCTCGCGATGGGCTAACAAAAGTCCCACTGGTCACACAATCACCGCCGGATAGCTAGGCACAGGGGTGCCTATCAAACCAGGGGGCTAGTGAAAACCAAAACTGGGCAGGAGCCCAAATAAACAAACTTTAATGTGAAGCACTGTTTTCTTCAGGGAGACAGCTACCATCTTGGTGACCCCTGACCTCAGCCACAGCCATCCCGATCCTGGCAGGGGACCACAACAGCTTGCTGAGAAAATGACTGTGCTATATGCTTTGTGCTCTTTCTGCTATCCAATAGGGTGTCAACTGAATGATCTGAACACGAATTAAGTTGATTGACAGCCTCCTACACCTATCCAAAGCTGCTTTTACCCCAGAAGATGTTTAGGGCAGTTACAGACAGGGGACCATCGGCAGTTAACTCTCGGAAAGAGAGGCGGGCTAGACTGTTGCTAGCCAAAGCCACCTAGGAAAGCCTGCCTGGGCTTGCACAGCTAACCATCAGGGAGTCACTCCAGAGGTTTCTACAACCTGTTTATATAGAGACTAAACTGTGCTCCTACTGAAAGTGTCAGGACAATGTTTTCCTGAGAGACTGTGACCTGCCCTGAGAGAAAAGGAGGCAGTTGTGTGCCACAGCTGCCTGTCTGTGGGCACCAGAGAGAGACTGCTTGGGTACAACTGTGAGAAAGTTTGCAACAAGTGAAAACCTGCATTGATGCAACAGACAGTCTGGGAGATGGCCGGTCAGTGCTAATGCCAGGTGCTAGCTAGTGCTCTACACTAGGGTTTTGATGCCTGGATGTGCTTGTGAGGTGTGTGGCCCCTGCTTCTTGGACTGTTCTGTGCTGTGGAGGAGGAAGACGGAGGAGTCTGAGAGGTCCAGAAGACTGCAGACAGAGAGAACCTGATCTACATTCAGAGATGACTAACATATGAAGCATCTTTGAGCTGCACCCCCCCCCCCAGCTGCAATAATTGTACCATTAACCTGAGAGGAACTGCACCTGCAGTGGAGGAGGAGAAGGAGAAGGAGCCCAGCTGACACAACAGAACCATGAGTACTCCCAGAGCTTACCCTACATTTGGGGAAGTTTGTACAAAGTTGGCACGAAATCTCAGATTTTACCAACAGGCCAGGAGCTACAAATACCTCATTTGGAGGTTCTGACATTGAAGCAACTGCATGGCATGCGGGGGGACTGTTCTGTTTGTTCTAGAATTTACCACTGCTGGTCAACCAGTTGCAACATCACCGGTCCTACACTGTTCCTATGCTTGAGTACCCAGTGAGGCACCGGGAACTCCCCTTAAGATTTAAGGAACTGGAACCAGTGGGTAGTGTCCCCAGTAGTGGACTGGTTATACAAAAGGGTTACAGCCTTATCTGCTACTGCATTGTCTTGCCTGGTGGGGGTGGGTGGGCACTGTTACTGTTTAAAAGTGTTTTACTGGCCAAGCCTATTCAGACACTTCATTTCAGCCCTGCCACAAGCGTTCACAAGATTCGTTTAAAGCCGATGTCGCTTTGCATTCCCCCATCCCTTCTGAATATCCTCAATAAATATTTTGTTGAGATTTTTACATTTTGTCTTGTGAGCATATTAGTGTAAGTCACTAATTACATTATTGTTTAATTTATTTATTTTATTCTATTTATTTATGTCTTTGATAACTGGGTTGGTGGGCTGATCCAAGGGACCGATTTCAGCCACGACCCAGGCCACAAGGTGGCAACAAAGTGAACAGCAGAAGTTGTACACATAGCCAAGCAGTAATACAAGTACCTGTACGTGTAGATGAAACAAAAAAAGGATATAGAGAGGTAGATCTAGATAACAATTTGTAGTACTAACTATACAGAGCTAAAAAAACTGTATTTACACACACAGACAGCGGCTCTATAATTAGAGCTGAGTTGCAATTACAAGCAAGTTCATTGGATGCTGTGGATTAATTACAGTATAGGGGCCCATCTAGAGAGAGAATAAATTTATACAAAAGCACAGCAGTCTTTCTACCTGGACTGGAATTTAAGATTGCACTATGATTTTGCATGTGTAGGGAGACACTGTGGGGAGGTTGGGAGGTATGGTATCTCAGAGGGTTGTACAGCTCTGATACCAGCCCATTTAAATTTTACTCTGGGTGGAGGCACCAAAGAACTGGATTCGAACCCCTCGGCCAGGAATATCAGAATCCAGGCCCCTCAGCCTTGTTTGAGCTGACAAGGCAGCAGTAGTAACTGCAACATCCATGATGACCCAGTTACAGGCACATCCTGTTTTATATTTTTAATCATTCCAATGGTGTGTTCTTGTTTAACTCAATCAGCTATGATGGTAAACTAGTTCTTTTTTGGTTGCTATGCATGTTTGCATAAAAAAATAGAAATTAGATTTGTTGTAGTACTAAGCTCAGATTTCTTTCTTTTTTCCATAATTTATTTGTCTGCCTACACCCCTTGACCAGCCCTCATTCAGTCGCGACCCACAGCCACATCACCCACCCCTCTGGGACTTACCCCGTCCTCTTGCTGACCACCATGGGTGGGTGGGTGCCGTGGGTGATTGTACGAAGCCTGCTGGGTCACCATTTCATCCCGCCAGTTGAGGTGTTTCTAACATCAGGACTCCATCAATAATGCCCAATACAAGCCTGTGTCAGTCCACATGAGTGTGTTGTTCCAGAGATAGGAAATTTATGTCAATTTTAGAATTCAGAATGAAGTTCAAACTCTGTGCTGTGGTCATGCTCCCCCTACTTGCTTAACACCAGGTTGCTTCTTTGCTGGAAGAGAGCAGTTGCCCCAAAGCTGTCTCCAGCTTTCTGGTTATCTTTTATATTATTTATATTAGGCGTGTTGTCATTTTGTAATTCTAGTTACTTTTTGATTACTCTGTCTTAGGGTGTTATTTATTTATTTATTTATTTATTCTTTCTGTTTATGCTGCTTGCCACCCTCAGCCCTAGGCCCCCACTTGAGCCCCACTGCACCCCAGCCCATCAACTCACCGTCTCCTGGGTCTTACCTGCACCCATGTTATCCCTGTGGTTTGATCCCTATGTTGGAGCCCTTGGGATGGGGCTAGGTCCCTTGGGTGCCCCACATCCAGTCATCAGGAGCATGCCCAGGTCGGCGAGTGCAGGGCCTGCGGGTGCAATGGAGTCATCATTCTGCACTGGGGGGGGGTCTCTTTTCACCTGTTCCATCCCACAAGATACAGGCAGCTTGGGTGCACATGCACACAAATGTGCATAGCGCAGCATCAGCCTGCGTCTTCCCTCCCCCTTAACCGCTCCGTTTCACTAACACCTGTGGCCACCCAGGTGGTAGTATAGCAGTGGAGCTGGCTACCCTCCCTCCCTGGAGGAGGAGATTGTCCTCTGGGATGCTCGATTCTCCTCCCCCTGGCCAGCCCTTGGCAACCCATGCTCGTACCCGAATGCTGCTCGCCGACATCATGAGCAGCAGTGCCACTGCTGCTCTGACGGGCCAGCTAGTTAGGGTGTTTTTAATCTTATTTCTTTACATATATTAGCGTTTTCTCTGATTCCTGATCAGTTCTCAGGAACTGGAGAAGGCTGCTCTGAAATGCAGTCCCTGCCTAAGAGAACTGACTGCATTCTGTGAAAAAATTGATTTAACTGCTTTCATTATTATAAATATTTATAGGGGTTTTAAGTGTTTTAACTTTATTTTTAGTGAATTCAACTTCGAGATCATAATTGAATGTTTTTACAGGCCCTATTAGTGTTTGGTATGAGTGATAGGCCTAAAAAGAAAACAGGGCCCGCAGGTTTTAAAAGTTGTGCGAAGTGTTTTCGGCTCCTGGCAAACGAAGACTGCCACAGGCTTTGTTTACTTATTTATTTTTTTATTGCAATTGTTTCACCAGGAAAGGCACACTGAGCAACAAGATGCTCGTTTCCCTGTGCGACCTGGGGCACATGGATATGATAACACGTAGGTCATCAGGTGAACAGTTAACAGAAGCAAATAAAAAGCAGCATAAGGATACGCGATTGCATGAATATACAAGCAGTGCACATTGAATGCTTAGGATATTATAGTATCAAATAACAATTTTTGTGACAAGAAGCAGCAGACAAGGTAAATTAGCACAGTAGTAACAGCTGTAAACAACAGAGGACGTATATCACAGTTATACAGTTATACACAGTACATAGGGCAAAATAGGCCCAGGACATAAGTGCAAGGTTGGGGTTATATGCCAGGTGTTTAAGGAGCCTAAGGCCAGATCACACTTTCATAAATTGTGTACTCTGCAAAATGTTTTGCCCAGAAACCCCAAAGAAAGGAGCTTTAAAAAGAGTAGAGCTCATGGTTTCTCAATCTGCCTATGTATCACCAAAGTACAATGAAGGCTCAGAGGGAGCTCCCAATGATGGTGGAAAGTGCTCATCAGAGGGTTCTTCTCCTCAAAAGTAGCTTTCTTGAAAACATAGTGGACATCTCTCACTAGAGCTCCATTCCCACAAGCTCTAATAACACTAAATACCTGCTTAAACTGCTGGTACTTGAGTTGTCTTTACATCGCTAAAAGCAGTAGACAGCTGTGATAGACCATGGGGCTGAAAAGAGACCAAACGCAGCTGGCTCAAGGGATGCATGCTTACCTTTCATCACCAGCCTGTTCAAAGGGATCAGGGCCTGCTCATCCTGGCAGTGTGAATTTCACTGATCTCCAGCTGTGCAAATCATGGCAATGCTGCAAAAGATACAGTCGAGGGAAGCAACAAACAAGCGCTTGGCCAGTGTCAAGGCTAAATTAGTGGACTTTGAAACCAGGATCATGGAGATCTCTGTGGCTCTTAAAGACCTAGCCCGAGAAGGTGAATGACAGGGGGAACTCAATGCAATGATCATGAAGGACTTGCAGTTCTTAAAAGTGAAAGTGGAGACACTTGAAAATACCCATAGGCATGTGTCGGCCCAGTGGCATGGAGGACTGAGGCACCAAGCCTCACCCACCATCACGCCGGCAACCTGGGATCGGGAGTAACCACAGGGCCTCAGGGGTTGGCTGGGGGAGGAGGATCAAGTATTCAATGGACTGCTCTCATCCACCGGGGGAGGGCTGGGTAGAGCCCGCTGCTTGCCTATCTCCTGGTGGAAGCTGGGGGAAAGGCAGCTCTGGCCAGCAGATTGAGGAGATGGGGCAGACATTGGTGCATGTTGCACGGGAGCATGCAGTGTATGCTTGGGTGTTATTGCACGCCACATCTCCCCGGGGACCAGAAAACGGGGAAATTGCCAACAGCTGGATGACAGTGGGCGCCCCCGCAGGTCTAACTCCCCAACTAGCTGGGCTTGCCAGCCCAAACTGGATCCAGTCCTTGGTGGGGGCTTAGGACCCCCCCCAACCGCCGACCTGCCAGGGGGTGCAAGCCTTGGGGAAAGACTGCTGGTGGTAATTTCCAGTGGACATCGGGGGATGGGACTGGGGAGCCCTCCTGAACGAGGGCCAACCGGGTGGCAGAGAAACAAACAAACCAAAAAAAATACCCACAAGCAAGCCAATGTGCAGATCATTGGTTACCCCTCTAGACTTGCAAGCAAAACCGACCTTCTTAGCACCTCAGAATGACTCATTCTTACAGACCTGCAAACTTATAGTGACAGATTCCAAAATCATATAAGTATTTGCACACTTGTATTATGACTGTCTTTCAACTATGTATTGGTACCCCCTTCCCCCAGGACACATCTGGAATCGAGCAGTAGCCTGCTCAGCATGCCTTCCTGGTTAAACATGTAAATAAATAAATAAATACATTTGCAGTCCCCATGCGCCGGAGACCGTGTGGTGGGGATGTGCCGACACCACTAGCTGACATTATTACATTATCTACCCAAGAGGTCTGTATCCCCCTTACCGGAAGCAGCCGGGGCTCAAGGAGACATTGTCTGGGAGGAAAGCAGAACTGCCTTCTTCCCTGCTATTTCCTTCCAGACCCAAGCTCATAAAAGATATCTCCAGCAAACTAAGAAATGGCTCCTGAAACAAGGGATCGGGGCCCAGTTGTTGTTTCCAGCCAGACTGTAAATTCACCACAACAACAAAACACATATTTTCATGGACCCCATCTCAGTGGCAGCATTTGGTGAGAAACAGCTTTCCCAGGACACTGCTGAACCGATGGAGCTAAAATCTGCCATAATGGTAGGGTAGAATGACTTTAAACACTTTATCCAGTGCGCGCACACTACGTATGGGTGAGTTGCATAGTACAGACTTTAATGAACTGCAAATAGTCTTCCTTTTATTTCTTCTCTTTGAATTTGAGTGGATAATATTGTCAAATCTGCCATGTTTTGATTGCTCTTTAAATAGCTGGACAGTTAAATCCTTTATTCTGTCTGAGGGAATTTGGTGAGTTAATGTTTCAGTGCACAAAATAGCACCACTTAGTTTGTGAATTTTAAAACTGCTCTTGTCTTACAGGTTTCTCCCCCATCTGGCATAATACATCAGGATATGATAGGGCTCTATGTAACTTGACTGAGCCCAGGACTTCTTTTATTAACTGGGCCTTTCCCTGGACACATCAGCCCTCCCAATGACTTCCTTCTATCCTGCGATCCCTGGACATACCAGCCTTCCCACTGACTTCTTCTGTCCTGTGATCCCTGGACATATCAGCCTTCCCACTGATTTCCTTCTATCCCGCTATCCCTGGATATATCAGCCCTCCCACTGACTTCCTTCTATCCTGCAATCCCTGGACATAACAGCCCTCTCACTGACTTCCTTCTATCTTGCGATCCCTGGACATATCAGCCCTCCAACTGACTTCCTTCCATCCTGTGATCCCTGGACATATCAGCCCCTCCCCCCCCACTGACTTCCTTGTATGGACATATCAGCCTTCCCACTCACTTCCTTCTATCCTGCAATCCTTGGACATATCAGCCTTCCCACTGACTTCCGTCTATCCTGTGATCCCTGGACATATCAGCCCTCCCACTGACTTCCTTCTATCCTGCGAGGGGTAGGGAAACATGGCTAACAGGTGATAGTGTCTCAGAGTGGGTGAAAGCAACAATGAACTATGTGTTTGTTCTACTAGACTTTATTCCTTTAAAGTAACCTTTTGTACCAGATTCCTAAAGGAACATACTTAATAGTTAGCATGGTATCTCTGTAAGTCATTTTGAACCTTAAGGACAGGGACTACATCCTCAGTAGTATTTTCTTGTTTGGAACTTAGTTTATCCTCCTCTTGGCCACAGGCTAGGACCTCCTTCGGCTACCTCCAATGTGAGCTATCCTCCCAACCGAGAGTTGGCACTTCCAGGCCCCCCATGACTCACCTCTGCTGCCCCCCAGCATATCCCCTTGGGACGGATACACCTTTCAGCTCCTTTGGTATTTCTTCCCACATACCACTGACCCCTGAGGTGGAGGTGAAGGCTTGAGAATTCATTCTGGTGTGCCGCAGCTTGGCTCTGGTGTGGGAGTGGGCTGCTGGGGATGCGTCATCTGCCTGGTGCTGCGCTCACTGTTTCCTCTTGTTCTCTCTGCCTACCAACCAGGAGCGTGCAGTGCAGAGGAACAGATAAGGGGAGTAAAGGAGTATTTTACTACCAGTTTTGCATGATTTACTCCCACTTTCTGATTTTAGGAATTTGTTTCCCACCCTGTATTTTTACAGTATGTTGGTACATATGCACAAAATTGGCATCAGCATTCAATGCTACTAGCCATGAATCCACATACTAACAGACTTTCTGCAGTAGAGGTGGGGTCAGAAAACAGCACAGGTATCAATTGCGTACATGCAGGAGACCGTTCGAGGAGTTGTGCACTGGATGGCAAGAAGGGCAGTTGTAACATAAAATGTGAAAAAAAGGTCACTGAACTACATGGCAGTGGGAATGTATCTCAAGACTCCTCAATGGTATCAGAGAAGGGGGATCACTTGTTGCCGACACCCAGTGGAGCTGTGACCTTTTTTAGAAATGGGAGTCGAGACAAGTCAATACATGGTATTACTATCATGTAGATGAAAATACTACCAGCTGAAAGCAGCTAGCAGTAAATACTTCCCCATCCTAAAAATTATCTGGACCCCTGGTGCAGTGTAATTGGTTGCCAGTGAGGCCTGATGCAGCAGATCTGCGATTATTCCAACGGTCCCCAGGTTCAATCACTGTTTCTCTGCACTGCCACCTCTGGTCACCCAGGTGGCAGTAAAGTAGCAGGATGTGATACCCCCCCCCTTCCTGGAGGAAGAGAGCATCCTCTGGGGTACTCAGCCCCCCTCCCCGCCGGCCCTCCAATGGCCCAGGCTCATTCACGAACCTGAGTCATCGGTGTCGTGAGTGGTAGTGTTACTGTGGTGCTGGTGAGCTGGCTACCAAGTATTTTTTCCAGTGTATGATGTATACTGTGTGTATCATATAACATATGTTATATGATGTATACTGTGTATCATATAACATATAAATGTAACCCCTAGGTGGCGCTATCCCAAGGGCTACTACCCCTACCTGTTTGGCTAGTAGCAGGTTAAGGGGCCTGAGTTCTGAAACGGATGCTTCCACTCGGAGGTCAGGGTTGGTAGTGGTCAAGCTAACCTGGGCACAGCCCTCCAGAACACTGTAACCCCCTCTTTCCTTACTAGTGGCCAGAACAATACACAATAATCACTTTCACAATACCCTGATACACCACACAAGTACCCACACTGTTTGCACTTACCACCAGGGCTTTCCTCTGGCTCAGCCCTGGGGGCCCCCTGTAAAATAAGGTTATACACACAGCAAATAACAGCAGTACAGTACTCTTGCACAAACTGGAACCACAGTCAGAGTAAATCAAAACAGAGTTAGATCTGATGTATTTAAGGGACTTGAACAAGGGAAGGGCGTAATCAGGTTAATTTGCTTAAAGGCTCTATCAATGAACAGTTATGCATGCACGTCAGGGTCCATAAACAGTCACACACTCTGGGTACCCCGATGGAGAATGGTGGGCTAGCCAGGAACATTGCAGCCGGTTGGGGCCCTGTGATGGAAGAAAACAACATGCACAACACACACTATTTGTAATCCGAAGCCAGAGGGCTCAGTTCGTGAAAATAAAACAACAAGACAATCAGATGACACACTTTTAGATTAGGCTGTTGTTGCAGGGAGCTACCCTGATGATTACCCACGATACCCAAGACTGGACACAGGCTAGACAAAAATCGAGACAGCAGGTGGTTAATCTGGAGTGCCAGGAGAAGCAGGGCCCACACGATTCACCGAGGCGTCATTCCTGTTCAAGCGTGGAGCAGGGGGCTGATCCCCAGGCAGGTCTCTCGTCGGTGGCTTTCTCTGTGCAGTGGGGTAGTCTGGCAGGGCCAGCATGGCATGGCCCAGGCCGAATGGAGATGAATGCAGATTCAGTCCGATTAGGCTGGATAAACCTTCCAGCAAGCAGAACACAGTTCACACAGTGGGGAACCAAATCACGACCCACTTTCAATACACAGCACATTACATGTAAGGAAATTCTACTGTACCAGGCAAACCACTCTCCGGTCACGATTGCAAAGTCTCTGCACAAACCGGGGATTCAAAAGCAGCTGGAAATCCTGACAGGCCAATCGCATTCAGCAAAATCTTTGGTCTTCTTCAGGCATGAGCCTGGTAAAAACATCAGTGGCTTACTTCATTCTCACAAACTTGGATTTAGTCCGAAATAATTCTCTTCTCTCCCTCTCAGGGGCAGCATGCAGACATGCAGGCCACAACTCAGGCCTTTCCACAGTTCTCCCACGCGAAACTACTCAGACGGCTGCTTGACTGGTCTCAAGCATGTTGCTTTTTCAGTTCCCAACTTAGATCTGACTCAACTGTCAGCAAGCATGGGACTTCTTTCCCCAGAATCCAAAAGGTTCGGTTGGCTGATCTGTCTGTCAGTCACAACAAAGTCTCCCCCTTCAGGTGCAAAAAGGGGCCAAAAGCCCAAAACTACAATTCCTACAGATTTTGACTCCAGACAGCTCCTGTAGTCCGGCTCCATTTTAGGTCCTACCAGAACTGATTGGTCCAATTCGCAGTCCAGGACCAAGATAGTGCAGATAAACAAAACAGTCCTTGCTGAAAAGAAGGCAGGTTAGACAAACTACATTATCATTATCACACTAAATGATTTTCAGCAAATAGTTACATCTTTCAACAGAGCTCCCTCTCAGATTACTTATGACTGCAATGCAGGCAGCTCTTAAAGAGACAGTGCACAGAGGCTATACAAGCACTCTCTGGCAATCACATTTAAACTGCTAAAATGCAGGACACCAGCCTGGCAGTGAGCATTTAGGCAAGCTCAAGGAAAACTTTTTGGGAACCCCCATTTGTAGGGGGGGTTACGTAAATAAAATTTACAACAAAAAAAATAAGTATCATTCCCTGTCAAAGGAGACAAAAAAAGATAAAGCTTCTCAGCCATCAGAAAGACATGGTAAAGAAGGTGAAGACAGCAGGGTGCCCGAGAGGGAGAACCCTGACTCCAGTGCTGGCAAAATACAAATAAAAGAGCCTCTGAGCAGGTACTGGAACCAGTGCCTGCCAAAAAAAAAAAAAAAGTAAAACATATCCCTGCCACTCCTCCTGCAAAGGAAAAGGAGCAGGCAGTGGATCACAGACACATTTGGAGGGGGACATTTTTTATGAAGAGGAGGAGGAGGAGGAGGGCAAACCTATAGAACCTGATAGCTCTCCTGAACAGGAGTTTGGTTCCCCTCCTAGAGTTACTGAGGACTATATCTCTTACTCCTCTTTCTTTTTTTTTAATTTTCTTTTTATTGCAGTTACAAATATAACATACGTAAAACTTTTCCTTGGTGCCAAGGCATAGAAATTAATACAGTAAAGGATTACATACAAAGGAGATATATTCTTGTATCCCATTGTTACATCATATTGGGGGGGTACCAGAATATACCTTATAAATCGTAAGATACCACAAAATGGCCAGTAGCTCCATGACCACGGACTATTCCGCTAAATAAAGTAACTCGATAAGACCCTGAGTGAAGGCACTCTTGAAGGTTCCAATACGACGTTCAGAAGTCCATGTGAATCCTTGCAGTCCATAATAAAAGACCAATAAAAGGGAGACATGTACCAACTCCAACTTATTAAAATAACAACTCAACTAAATGCAAACAGTGCAGTTCAGCTTAGTTCAGAAGATGTTACCTCGGATCCCCAAGCAAGTAATGAGAAAACTGGGAAATGAGAAAATTGGGGATGCAGTGAAATCTGATCCCATCTTCCAACATTAATTGTCCCTTACGTTTTGCAGCCTATAGGACTGTATCTCGGACATGAACACCGATGGTGACAAGCAGCAAATCCGTGGCATCTCCCCGTCCCGCGACTAATGCGAGGTGTAATGCAATAGATTTGAATGATAAGGCTGGTGAGTTCCAGTTTTAGAGCTGTGTCTTCAATAAAGCTGTAACAAAAGTTATAGGATCGGAGCCCTCTTGAGTTTTAGGAATGCCCAAAAGACGTAGGTTGGCCTGGTGGGCCCCTTTCTCCAGTTGTTCAAGGTGCATATAGAGAATCTTATTTTCCTGCACTACACCTGCCATCACCACCATTGCTTTTTCAGACGTCATTTTAGCCATTTTGATTTCTGACGAAACAGCATCCATTTTAGTTTCAAGCACTGCCACTCTGGTATTAAAGGTGTCCACCTGCTTATCAAGATCTCAGACACATTTGTCTATCTCTTTTATTGCTTGTAGGACATCACTGTTAGGAGGTTCAGACTGCCTGTCTGGCAGTTTCCCCTTACCATGGTCTTGCGACGGTTGGTTTTTAGGCTTGCCCATATTCGATTCAGGCGCAAAACACACTGTTAGGTAGCGAAACAGCTGGGCTACCAATAGGTATCAGCAACTGGAGATAAAATCCAAGTTTAAAGTAAAATAATAAAGGTCGAAGCAAAGACACTGCAGGAGCTACTTCAGGACGTCTTGTTCAGTCGGAAGCTAGCCACGCCCCCGCTTACTCCTCTTTCATTGAACAAATGGTTGATACCCTCAACATCTCCTCTCCTGAAACAGAGAAGGATGAGGAGGAAGTGGAGTTTATGGACATGATGGGACTAGACCCTACAAGGAAGCTATTGGTCCCCACACACAAGTCCCTTAGGAAAGCCACTTCAAAATCATGTCAGCACCAAACTCAGCAACTGACATTAATAAGAACACTTAGAAAAATAATCAGGTGGATAAACGGGGTAGAATACCTGTGTGCCCATCCTGATTATGAATGAGTAGTGCAGGTGACTACCTGTGAGAAAGCAAATGTGCCTCTCCCTGCATAGTCCCCTGCAAAAGATTCCAGAAAAATGGATACTGTGGCCAAAAATATGTACACATCAGCTTCCCTGCCCTTAAGACAGGCAGCTTATTTGGCCCACACAACTCAGTACCAGAAAGCACTGTGGAATGCGGTGCTGGCATTCAGTGACAAAGAGGATGGTTGGGTTGCACAGGACCTGGCAGCAACAGCAAAGTTTACCCTGGATGCCATAAAATACCAGTCGCACATGCCTGTAGATACCAATGACTCAGCATCAAAAGTTTTGGCACGTGCAGTGTCACTGAGGAGATTTGCTTGGCTAAGGGCAACGATTCTCACCCAGGATGCCGAGGCAGAAACCACTGACTTCCCATTTGAGGGGAAATTCTTTATTTGGTGACAAGACAGAGGCATATATGAAAAAAGTGGATGAGTACAGAACTACCGACAATGACTCTACCGAAAAGGAAAAGGCCTCCACTTTCTACAGGCTTTATGGAAGGGGAGGCAGGGGTAGGGGCTACTACCCCAGAACTTACACTCACTATTAGTATCAACCTCAGAGAGGGTACCAGAGAGGTACGGGCAGAAGGGGCATAAGATGTGCTGTACCACCAGCCCTTAAGCCACAGCCAAAACACCCCCCCCTTGACAATTTTGCCCAGATTGCCAGTTAGCCATTGCCAGTGGGAGGAAGGTTGATCTACTGCTTACAGACATGGGAAAAAAAAATCACCCCAGACCAGTGAGTCCTGGAATTAGTGGGTCAGGTTTTTTTTTTTCAACCTTATTTATTTATTCCCCTGGTGGTTCAGAGCATCTCTAGGGTTGGCTCGCTCGGTTTTCCCCCTAACCATTTGCCTGAACCATATCCCCCAACAGAGACATCAGGATCAGGATCCCCTCCTCTCCTGCTAGACCCATACAGGAGGAGGCCGAGGATCCCCAAGGGGGAAGGTTGGGATTGTGGCTGGCGTTGAGTGTGTGGGTGTTGGCCCTCAGAGACCAGCTGTCATCTCACCCGGCCATCAGGAGTATTTCCTTGTTTTCTCCCCTTGGAGTGCAGTGTGCAATGACGCCTGTGCACGGCTGTCCTGCTGGCGTCTGCCGCACTCCGCCCCTGTCATTCTGGCTGGTGTACATGCAGTACCCCCGATCTCCATCGGGGGTCGCCAGGACACCGAGCAACCCTGGAGCCCTCCCCAGGGAGAGGAGAGCTGTCTTCCAGATGCTCAGTCCTCTCCCTCCCCTGCTGACCCCCGGCAACCCGAGTTCATCACCGATCCCAGGTTGCCGGTGTGGCACGAAGTGTGGTGTCCAGCACCTCACCCCTCAGTGCCACCGGATACTGGCTAGTGGGTCAGGGGTTGTCTCTGCAACTTCAGAGGTTTCCCAAACTTCAGAGGCCAAAAAACTTTGCAGCTCATTCACAAATAAAAAACAATTATATTAGAAGTGGTGGTGAAGAAATTACTTCAAGCAAAGGCAGTGGAAAAGCTCCCTCTATCACAATGGGGCAAGGGCCTCTTTTTATTTGTTATTTATTTCTTTGAAAAGTTTTACCAAGGAAGGCATACTGATCTGAAATATCTCATTTCGGATGCATCCGGGGTGCAGTTTATTTTACACAGCAAAGGATTCAAACTAATATACACACATTCACTACATATATACACTATTTACCAAAACCAGGTAATACAAAATGCACAGAGGAGTGTCTGTGAGCCATAGAAATTATGGAGCAGTGAGACGCACAGAGTGGAACCTGGAGATATTGCAGTGAGAGCATGTAAGAAGATGGGAGCACTGTATAGGTGGGGAGAGAGTTTTGAAGATAAGAAAAAGTTAGGGGAAGGCTGAGGAGAGAGTGAAGGGTCTGGGAATGGGGGTAGGGGGTTGGGTAGGGATGGTGAGGCAGACCTTCATCCCTCTGGGATGCAAACCCCACAAGGGCCAGACATGGCTGGATGCACACCTAGTCTACATCTTGTTTTCCTGGACTGCAAAGAGAAATGTAAGGGTAGAGAGGGAGAAGCAAACCAAACATCCTTCTGGGGTGTAAATCCCACAAGGGCCAGACACAGCTCGGTGCACACCCAGTCCATGTACCGGTTACCTGGTCTAAAAGGAAGAAGTTAGATGAGATTAGAAGTGGGGCAGGCAGAGGGGTGGGGAGGCAGACTGGGAGAGAGTGGAGGGAAGGGGAAGTGGGTGGGGGTGGTGGAGTAGGGGAGGGCAGAGAGGAAGAAGTGGGGGTCAGTGGCAGTTACAGGAGGGTGAGGTGAAGATTAAGCAGCAGGGAGGGTAGAGAAGTGAGAGGAGGAGGCAGAGCGGATGGGAATGGGAGTGAGTTAAAGAGCTAAGGGAAGTGTTGAGAGAATGCAGAGTAGAAAGAAAGGTGGGGGGTCAGTTGCAGTTAAAGGAGGGTGAGGTAAAGTTAAACAGCAGGGAAGATAGCGAGTGAGAGAAGGAGGCAGACTGGATGTGTAAGGGGAGTGAGTTCTGGAGTTTACGGAAGTGATAAGAGAAGGCAACATGGCCAGCTGAGGAGGTCCTGGGAGGGAGAGCAAGGAAGCAGACGTTGGAGCTGTGAAGGGCATAGGAGGTGGATGGGGGCAGGTTTAGGGTAGAGGAGAGATAGGAAGGGAGAGAGCCAAGCCAGAACTTAGCTATGAAAGAGAAGCAATGGGCTAGATGCCTGTCCTCAAGGGAGGGGAAGGAGCGAGAGGTGCAGAGAGTGCAGTGGTGAGTGCGAGGTGGACAGTTTACGGCAAAATGACAAAAGGAGTGGAAGAGGGAGTCCAGTCTGGATAGGGTGGATTTGGGCATAGCGCTGTAGACTATGTCATCATAGTCGCAAAGAGGAAGGATAATTTTCTGAACAACAGCTCTGCGGGCCTGCAGGGGGATGCAGCCGCAATTGCAGTACATCATTCCTAGTTTGGGGTGCATTTTTTTGCGAATGGCATCCGCATGTTCAGAAAAGTTGAGGTGACTGTCAAGCCAGACCTCGAGGTATTTGAAGGATGGGACATCTTTGATGGTGGACCCACCTAGGGAGCGGAAGGAGGGGAGGACCAGCAATCCTAGTGAGTTTTTGCCTTGTGCCAAAGGTCATGGCGACAGTTTTCTTGGTGTTAAGAGTCAACTGATTTGAGTGGAACCAGTGCTGAACATTGTCAAAGTCCAGTTGTAGCCTGGACATCAAATCAGTGAGGGGAGGGGCCAGAGGCAAACAGGACTGTGCAATCCGTGTACATGTGAATGTACCCTGAGGTGCAGGCAGCAGGGAGGTCATTCAGAAAAACTGAAAAGAGTATTGGACCAAGGAAAGAATCTTGAGGGACACCAGTGCAGATTGGGGAGGGAGGTGGGATATGGACTTGTTGGTTCTAACTGACTGGGTCCTACCCTCAAGGTAGGAGCAGAATCAATTTGTGGCAGGGATGAAGAGCCCTGCTGCTGTGAGCTTAGTGAGGAGGAGGAGGTGGTGAGCTACAGTGTTGAAGGCTTTGGCCAGGTCGACAAAGATGGCTGAGGTAATATGGCCTTGATCCATTCCAGTGAGGATGGAGTCAGTAAGCCAGAGGAGGGAGGAGGAGGTGGAGTGGGATTTATGGAACCCAGACTGGTAAGGGGTGAAAAATGAGGTACAGTCAAGGAAAGGGGAGAGCTGAGATAATACCAAACGCTCCTGGAGTTTGGCCAGGGTGGGGAGGAGGGAGATAGGTCGATAGTTGCTTGGGTTAGAGATGTCTCCAATTTTAGGGAGAGGAATAATGGTGGTGTGTTTCCAGGCTTTGAGGACAGATCCAAGGGAGAAGGAGAGCTTTAGTAGGGAGGAGACAGAGAGTGAAATAGTGGGCGCAGAGAGATGGAGGAGTTTGGGGTTGAGGCCATCCGGGCTATTACTTTTGTGAGGGTTGATGGCAAGAATAGCCATAATGGCAATAGCAGGTGAGACAGGAGTGAAGGAAAGAGGTGGGATTTGTGAGGATGGGTATGGGGTGGGAGATGGAGATGTCTGAGGGAAGGAGGAGAGAAGACAAGAAGTGAAGAAGCTGTTAAACTCATTTGCCTCTGAAAGGGGCTCGGAGATGGAGACATCATTCGCCTTGAGAACAGGGATGGTGGACTGGGCCTTAGATGAGAATAAGGCGTGGATGACCTTCCAGAACTTAGAAGGAAGGTTAATGTTGTTCTGGAAGGTAGAGGAACTATATTCATCTTTAGCCAGCCTAGTGGCTCTGGTGCATGCATTACGCTGGGTACGGTATTTGTGCAAGTCCTGGGAAGAGCCTGAGGACTTGTGAGCCTTCCAAGCTAAATCCTGTGCACACAGATAGGCTAGGAGTTCTGCTGAGATCCAGGGGAGGTGGAACCCTCTGACCCTGGTTTTCCTTAGAGGGGTGTGCCTATCCTAAATGGACAGGAATTTGGATTGGAAGAAGTCAAGGGCAGAGTCAATGGAGTTGGAGGAGGCGATGGGTGATTAGTCAGCAGTAAGGGGCAAACAGGTCTAAGGACCTAAAGGACCAGATCAGGAGGACTTTGGGAGGGGCATTGGAGCTTAGAACTTTGCAAATGCAGTAGACCATGTGGTGGTCATTGACAGCATCTGGGAGGGTGCCAGCAGCAATAATGTGATGGGGGTGTGTGCTAAGAGCCCAGTCCAGCAGAATGTGGCTTAGTGTTTTATGGTTGAGATGGGTGGGGTCAGTGATCAGCTGAGTGAGATTTAGGGACATGGTAACGTGGAGAATTTTGGAGTGGTGGGGGAGAGCCAGTTCAAATTAAAGTCACCTAGGATGAGGAGTTCACCTGAGGAGGTACTGGAGGAGATGGTGGTGAGGAGGTCAGTGATGGAGGAGGAGGGGAGTCCAGGGCAACAGTAGACTCCAGCTAAAAAGATAGGGAGGGAGAAAGGGAGGGAAAGTTTTAGGAGTACAAGCTCATAGGCAGAAGGGAGAGATACAGAGAGTATGGTGGTGTATTGGATGGAGAAGGAAATGTAGATGGCAATACCCCCAACCCTGCTGGAGCAATTCTGCCTGACTAGGCAGTAGCCAGGAATGAAAAAGGTACTGTCCGAGATTTGGGGGGAAAGCCATGATTCCGAAATTATTAGCAAAGCTGGCTGGAGGTTAACCATGACTGGTTGCAGGAGGTCAACCTTAGGGAGGAGACTTCTGATGTTCAGGTGTGCAATTCTCAACCCTTTAGGAAGGGAAGGAGGGGAGGAGGGAGTGGAACCCGGATTCAGTTCTATATCACCTGCCTTCAATAGGGGCAACGTGATTAGGAGCTGAGCAGTGACTGGGACCTGCCTGTGAGGTGGAGTGGAATGGGATTGCGGGGTGAGGGGAGAAGGGGGAAGGTGCCAGAACAAGAGAGATGCCAAATGGATACAGCGGGATGAGAAGAGTGAAGGGCCAGGTAACCAGTGGGAGTGGGACAGATAGAGAGGCAGGAGGAAGGAAAGGTAGGGGAGGTAGATGGGAGGATGAGAAAGCATGGTGGGTAAGGAGGGCAGAGTAGTAGGTGAAAGGGAAGTATAAGTGAACAGGAAGGGAAGGAGAGAAAAGGTGACAAAAAGCAGAAGGTTTGGGAGGTGAACAAGAATAGAGATAGAGGATCCTAGTAGGGAAGTTGGGAAAATCCAGCAGACTTAGATTAAGTGCACAAGAAGTAAACAACAGTTCAGAGTCAACAGCAACGCTGATTAGAGGAAGCCATAACTGCAGTAAATGTATAATGACTGTAACATGAACAGTGACTGCAATAAGTATTACAATAATTGGGGAGGGGGTGGGATCCAACAGACAGATAAAGCACATGAGAAGTAAACAACAGTATTGAGTCAGTAGCAATGTTGATTAGAGTAGTAAATAAAATGACTGTAACTTAAACATAGGCTACAATAAGCATACTAGAGTGCTAAAACTGGGAGGGCAGTAATACATAGCTTATAACTAGCTGGGGAGGGTAAACAAATTACACTGCATGGTGTCCCTAAACAGAACAAGAGTCAGCTCAAGCAGGGTACAGTTTGGTAAAAAAATAATTTTTTGCTGGGTTTAGCTGTCCAATAGAAGTTAAGCTACTGCGGGGCTAATCGTACTTTACATGCTAAGGACACTTAGACTTAACACACTTTACTTGCTAGACAGATTAGGCAGTATTGCCATTATACAGTAAGGATATGTAGCAAGGCTAGACAAGAGAATGACCAGGAGGTTAGGACCTAGCATAGCGCTAGGCAGTTAAGGCTAGCCACTTGACCTGGTGCAGACACATGGGGAGGAACTTAGGGAAAACAGATTAAAGGCAAGATACAACGATCACTGAGCTTAGCAGAGGGGGCTGGTTAGCTGTTCAGGCAAGCAGGTCACATCTTTAGAGCCCCACCTACCTATTTTACTATGATGTGACCCTAGCACCAATAGCAGCTCAAGCTACAGAGCTTGAAAGGAGGGGCCTTCTATAATGTAACCCCTTCCCTGGCACCGTGGTCTGGAAGAGAGAAGGGCTACTACCCCTGCCTTGTCAGCTCAGCGAAGCTCAAACAAGGCTAAGGGGCCTGGGATCAGATTCTGATGGAAAGCAGGCAGTTCTTTCCCAAAGGTTAGGTAAACAGCATGGTGCCTCCACCCAGAGTTAAATGTAAAGTGGGACAGTTGTTGTTTTAGCAGTACAGCCCTCCGGGATGCAGTACCTACACACCTCTCCTTACAGTCATCCCACACACATGGCATACCTGAACCAAAAATTCCACATTCAATAACTTTTGCAATAAAAGACTGCAGCTAATAATACACTCATGAGTCAGGTATTGTTCCACAGCAATAAAACATCATTGATTTACATGGGGGAGGACTCGGACTGGGCAAAGGGACTAGAGTTAACAACATTTGAATTCATTTGGCAGTTGGTAAACATTCACCTTGCAGGTAAAACATTCAGTGCCCAATTCCCTCTAGCATTTCACTTCAGTCAGGTTTTAACACATTACCTACTTCTGAACTGGCACCAGTATAACCTCTGTGAGTCCTAACTGGGTACCCAGGATCTAGTTGCAGGCCTGTATGATACAGTTGGTGCACTTTTAAAAATCAGATCACAAACCCATAACCCCAAAGGCAATGCAATTGCTTAAATGGCATTTTTAACTCCTTTCTTTAAACTTTCTACGCTGTGGGGCGTAAACTCGAGATTATAACTATGTACAGTTCCCCATGGACAGGACAATCCCTGCATTTACTCATGGTTCTGCAGACAAACTCTGGTAACATGAATCTGTAGCTCTGGGGTGGATGGAACTTGCAGAAACCTGAAGACTTTGTATTTATTTTTATTTACGAGAACTCAGAATTACAACCCATTGAGTGAGAGATTCCTTTCTAAAGGCTCCACGTCAGGAATTCAGTTACATAGTAATACAAGACAATACAGAAATGATACAATACAGTAGTGAATTGTACAAATCAATAGTGAGAAACTATACAGTTAGTAGTTTGCAGTTTTGGGGGGTCATAGAAGAGGACCCAGAGTCTTAGTGAAATACAGAGGAAGAATCAATTTCACGGAAGCTGGACATAGTTAGACGGTGTGGCCACCGGGGGGGGAAGGGGAGCTTTCTGCCAAGGAGACAGGTGTGGTGCCTAAGTCTGTCGTCAAAGTTGAGCCGGTTGGTAAGTCTATAAAGATCACAGGTGTGGGTCCACCTGTCACATCCTGAGACTAGGCGGCAAGCTTTATTGAGGGAGACCTTGATGTGACGGAGGGAGGAAGGGTCCGCAGAGCCATAGATAATTATTCCGTAATCTATTAGGGAGAGTACCGAGGAGGTCACCGCTAACCGTAGTGCCTCCGGTGGCAGACTTCCCCTTTGCTGGTATAGGAGTCCAGTTCTTGTGTTGACAGCTAAGCAGAGCAGGTTGATAAGCTCGTGGTACATAAGGTGGGAGTCAAGTGTTATACCCAGGTATTTGAAGATGGGTACTACTTCTATCGCGGTGCCCTGATGGTTGAGGATGTTGAGAGGGAAGGCAAGGTGCTTGTTTTGGCGGTGAGCGAAGATCATCGATTGGTGCAGGATCAGATGCGGTTTCCATTGCACTGAAAATTCAAGCGGCTCATATGGGCATTCAGTAGCTGTGCAGGCACCCAAAAAAGACCTTCACACTTTCACAGACCTCACAGAGAAGCCTGAGACGTGACGCAGGCATCTTGCAGTTTGGAACAGAGGCATGAAGCAGCTTGGTAAAACTGTCATGTTGCAGCTTGCTTGTAGATTTCTAGCAGCTTGTCTCCTTCAGTCCACTAAGCAGGTCAGATGCAGAGCACAATGCAAAGCATCCCAGACCACAAAGAACCCAGACCGGGAGTGACCCCATGGTCTGGCTCCTCCAGATCAGAGTGTCCTAGCACTCGGGTATAAACCTGTGACTCCCGTCCCTGTGTCTGCCCCACTTGATAGGGGTTGGCAGTTTCCTTACCTGGCTTCAGGTTGCAGCTTCCACTCTCTCATAGCTTGAAAGTGAATTCTGTCACTTCGCTTTAGAAGACATCAATTGTCTCCTCCGGTGACTGGAAAGGCATTTTCGAACACCTACCAGCATGGCAGCTGTGGCCCTTTGCTTGCAGCATACAGTCTCTGGCTAACGGAAGACACTTTTTCTCTCATTTCTCACATGCAGATGCTGACGAACATGAAGAAGAACTCACCGATCAGGTGCAGGATCAGATGCGGTTTCCATCACACAGGAAATTCAGGCAGGCTCTTTTGGGCATTCAACGGTCGTGCAGGCATCCAAAAAAGACTTTCACAGACCTCACAGGCCTCCGGGCAATTCCCTCTTCCTTCGGGGAACCCCAGCCGATAACCTTGACTCTGTTTTAGATGTTCTCAGACCTCGCAGGCATCCGGGCAATTCCTTCTTCCTTCAGGAACCCCAGCCGATAACCTCGATTCTACTTCAGACGCACCTTTGTGCTGGAAAACACTTTCTTTCTCATCAGTAGACGACATGCAGGCACCTCCTGGGCTTTGTGGGTTGTGCAAACCCCCAGGCGGTCCTTTTACTTCACTCAAGAGAACATAGCAACTGTGAGGCAACTTCCCTGCCTCAGACAATAAAAATGTATTTCTTTGAACTGGAACACCTTCCAGGCAGTGGAACTCATACTCCACTGCAATCCTTAGGCATTTCTGTTTGTTTTGCCCCCATGGGATCAGAAAGCAAGGGGTAGGAGCCCCCCCCCCCATGAGGGGGTTTCAGTCAACACACTGACTGAATTCAAACTCTAACGTCAACTAACTGAATAGAACTAGAACTGATTGTCTCTCCTCACAGGCTTCAGAAAAAGAAAAAAACAGTCTCTGATTGGTTTAGCAAAACAATGGGGGACGCCTAGCATTTGCTGATTGGTTGATGCCAGCTGTCAGCCCCAGAAAAGGCAGTTAATGGGCTTCCTCGACACCCTATTGGCTGGTTGTCTTGGTGGCAAAAGCTGGCACTACCTTCTTTTCCCAGGAGCCTTCATAGCAGCTCCCCATGATCCTGGTGTTCTGATTGGCTATAAGTTGTCATCAGGCTGGCAAAACATGGCCACTAGTAAAACATTTTTAAGCAGAGTCCCACTTTTTAACAATGAAATACAGACAATTGTAGAGCTTTACATATATTTACAAACATTAATTTATAGCTAATCTTCTGCTCTTTCTAGCAACTGCAGTTTAGATTTTGGCAGAGGCATCCTCTGCCCATCGTTACCTTCATAGCATTATTCCCCCAGGCACAAGCAGTGCTCATCAATTATTTATGAACAGCCTCGGCTACTCCTTAAATTTACAGGCACCCTTATAAATTACTAGTGCTTAAGAGTGCGTTTAAAAACATTGAATTTCTTCCCCTAAGTGCCTTTTTATTATTTTCCCTCCGGGCTGGGGCACACACCAAAAGGCTTGCTCCCTAGCTGCATGGAGTGGCTTTTACTTTTGAGCGCCGCAGCTCTCCTTCAATGTGCGAGAGAGAGTGAGAACGTGGTGAGCTGACTGCATCAGCTTGCACAGGAGCTGCATGGCAATCAGTAACACTGCCACACCATGCGGCTTTACTTTTTATTGTTTCTTCGCTCTGCTGGACCCCACAGCAGGCAGAAAAACAACGGGGTTGGCAGGAGCATTCAGGGGCCCAACTGGACCAGGGACGAGGCGGCACAACACTGGGAGGCATCATTAAGGTAAGCCCCCATCGTGGGGGGGTACAATAATAATTGGCAGGTGGGGGTATGAGAGAATGCAAAAAAAAACAAGGAAGGCAGGAGCGGTGTTGGTGATTCCAGAAGTGGGTCTCTCAAAAAGTAAAATTAAAGCAACAAATTGATTAGCCCTCGGGCAGGGGGAGGGAAGCACAAAACCAGCAGTTCAAGTCAATCAGATGCAGCCCTCCGACCCCTGTGCCACTCGTGGTCTTCAGCGGTGTCTGGTGTTCTGCAGCAAGCAGAGAAGAATGTAAATGTCCAGCCTTTTTGAATTCTGGTGCCTTCAAGATGATGCTCCTGATTGGCTGGCACCAGTCAATGGCTGGAGGCAGGAGTGGTGTTGGTGATTCTGGGAGCAGGTCTCCCGAGAAATAAAATTAAAGCAGCAAATTGATTAGTCCTCAGTGGAGAGGGAGGGCAGCTCAACACCAGCAGTTCAAGTCAATCAGATGCTGCCCTCTGACCTCGGTGCAACTTGTGGTCTCCAGCGGCGTCTGGTGCTCTGCAGCAAGCAGAGAAGAATGTGAGTGTTCAGCCTTTTTGAATTCTGGCAGTTTCCCAGTCTGAGCCTTTTTAAGCTACTTCCTAACCCATAAGAAACATGGAGAATGGAAGCCCATTCTAGATTTAAGGTAGCTAAACAGACATATCAAGAAAGAAAAATTAAGGCTTGTAACACTGGGCACAGTCATTCCATCTCTGCAGTTAGGAGGTTGGCTGGCGGCAGCTGAATCTGAAGGATGCCTAGTTTTGCATCCCAGTCAGACCCTGCCACAGAAGGCATCTCAGGTTCAGGCTAAGAAATTGCCAGTATCAGTTCACAGTCTTAGCCTTTGGCCTCAGTTCAGCACCAAGGGTGTTCACAAAGTGTTTAGCTGTGGTGGCAGCCCACCTCAGGTAAGGTGTGGTGGTTTTCCCTCACCCAGATGACTGGCTAGTCTCAGGGAAAACAAAACAGGAGGCATTGTGCTTCACCTAGCTGGGAAAAATCACCTTGGAAAACCTGGGGTTCATAATAAATCTGCAGAAGTCCCAGACAGAACCAGTACAGGTCCTGGACTTCACTGGTGCAGAGCTGGGTACCCTATAGGGAAAGGCCTTTCTCCCCCAAGACAGGGTGATGGATCTGATTGCCAGCACAGAATCATTCATCCCAGGCCGGCCAAGGCCAGCAAGGGATTTTCTGCAGTTGCTAGGTCACATAGCTTCCGCTACAGCTGTGGTGCCATGGGCTGATTTCTAGATGAGGGAGATACAGGGGTAGCAGTGAAAAGGTTACCTTCTACTGCAGTATACCTTAAGGTACTGCAAGGTAATTGGTTAAATTAGCACTGAAGACAAAGGGTTACTGCTGCATGATCACCTGATATACTGCAGCATTTCAAGGCAATGGGAATCTTTTGTGTGACCACCACTGAACAGTACCTCCTAAGAGACTACTGGTCCCAAATGTCAGACCCCTTGTCTCAGCTAGTGCCAGTCACAAACAGCTCTGTGTAAGCACTGGAACAGTGGAAGGAGAAAATCAACCTTAGAGAGGGCATTCCCTTCCTTCAGCAATCTCCCACCAAGGTTCTCACAACAGATGCTTCACTCTTAGGGTGGGTTGGCCACCTAGAGGACCTCACGGTAAGTTGCATTTGGAGCCCTCAGGAGCACATAAACCTCCTTGAGCCCAGGGCAGTTCTACTGGCAATGCATCCTTCTCCTCTTAGTTGCAGGGTCAGTCAGTTCAAATAAGGACAGACTTTTATTTTTTACTTTACAGTAGGGTTACCACCTTTTATAATGCCCAAAGTGGGACATTTCTTATTGAAACAGGATTTTTCGCAGGACAATATGTAACCTTGACCAATGCAACAAACTTGTTTTCTCTAAATAATCAGAATTAAGACTAATTGTTGTCATTTTTTAGTTGTTCTTAGTGTTTCTTAACATGTTAAGGTATTTTAGTTAGGGTATTATAGTTTTTTGCAACATTTAGAGGAAAGTCAGAAAATATTTTTTTCTACTATAATGTCAGGACATGTAGTTATTTTCATATTTTTTGCAGGACACAGCTGCCCAAATCAGGACTGTCCTGCGAAAATCGGGACAGGTGGTAACCCTACTTTCTAGGGACATGGATATGTTGTTCATCCACACTTATTGGCAGGTTCCTTGCCACTTTAAATCTTGCCGGAAGGTCTTCAAGCTGGCTCCTCCCGCCCACCCGGGTGGTAAAACTCTCAACTCCGCCCCATGACTCCAGATCTTCATTACCGCTTGGAAGCTCAGGTTCCCTCCTTAGCGCTCTGCGTTTTCGACTGGTTCCTGGTAATTTCGGTCTTCGAAATCAGTTGGAAGTTTTCTGAAACTTCGATCTTCTTCGCTGCGGCGATGGCTCTTTCGTTTTCCGGCTCTCTGAGGCGCCTGGCTAATTCCTCCAGGAAAAACCCGCACTCCACGTGCGTTTACTGCCTTGACTTGGATCATGATCCTCAAATTTGCGATTTTTGCTGTACCCTTTCGGCCAGCTCTCTGGAGGATCGTGCGGCCCGTTCAGGGCTCAGGCGACTGGAAATTTTTCCCGCTCCAGAAAATTCCTTGGAGACTCATCGGGCAGTGTCCGCATTGGCTGTCTTAGCTGAGCAGCTCGATCTTCCTTCCTCCGGGGAGGGGGCGGCTGCCCCTCCCTCTTCCTCGGTCGCGGCGCTCTTCCCGCTCTCCTTGAGTTCTCCTCATGCAGCTTCGTTCAAGGAGCTTCGACAGTCCCTTTCCTCAAAGGGAGAGGGACCTTCGGGACCTGCCTCTCAGCCCAAGTCCATGGAGTCGCAGGCTAAGTCCCTTCATCGGTGCTGGAGGGAGTGGGAGAGTTCTCCCTCCCCTGCCGGCTGAGGTTCGACTCCGGTCGAGGATGCAGCTCTTGTCGCTGTCCTCACGGTGTCCCCGTCAGGTCAGCAGGCCAGGACTCTCATCGACGTTGTCGAGTCTCTCGACCCGTCATTTGGGCTGTCTTCTGCTAGAGCCACCATCCCTTCACCGGTTCCCCCAACGGAGGCTGAGGTTCTGCCTGCACCTTTGGATCCACAGACCTCGGCCCTTTCTTCCGAGCCGAGGGAGGAGCGGGCACGCCCCGCTCCTTCCCAGGCCCGCCCTCGGTTCCCCCAAGGATTTGGGTCTCGGTCTCGGTCCTCCTCTCGGTCTAGCCACTCAAGTCGACCTCGGCGTTCTCGGTCGGGACACCAAGTCAAGTGGCATTGCCGTGCTTCCTCGTCCCCCTCCTCGGATGAGGAGTGGCTTCGATGACGATTGCGTCGATGTTACGAGGAGTTCATGTGGCAGCAGCTGTTGTTGTCCAGAAATCAATCGACCCCGATTCATTCCCTGGCTAGTAAGCAGCTGCCGCCCGATCAGCTGACTCAACCGTTCGCTGCAGTCGAGGTGCCCTCTCCGGGGCCGGTTGCTCGTCCAATCCCCGCTGCCCCACCATCCTCGGTGGAACCCAGGCTGGGTCATGACCTGTCCCGCAGGTTATCTGTTCCCCTCACTCCCGCCCACCCTCGGCAGACGAAGAGTGACTCAGGCCTGAGGCAGCTTTTTGCAGACCCCTCAGAGCCCGAAATCGACTCCTCTATGTTCCCTAGCCGGGAAGACCCAGGGTCTTCTCTGGAACATTCTGTGGATGACAGCCCATCGTCCTTTATGGGTCTGCTCCAGCTCATCTCGGAATTCACCGGAATGCAGCTCGAGCCCGTTTCCAAACGGGCCCCTTACGGAGATTCTAGACCAAAGGGGTTCACCCTCAGAGGCCTTCCAAGTGGCTGAGGCAATTGTGGGCCCGGCCTTGGAGCTCTGGCGGCGGCCTACTTCCTGCCCTGTGCCCTCAGCCAGGATGGCCAGGAAGTACTCTGTCCCTGTCAGTTCTCTGTCCGGTTTCTCGAAACACCCCTCGGCTGAGGGGTTAGTTACCGACAATGTTTTCCAGTGTTCTGGAAACACTAGGGATGTGGATAGGCCCCCTGACAAGGAGTCCAAAAGGATGGACTATGTAGGGCGCAAGGTTTACGCTGCATCCTCCCTAGGTCTCCGTCAGGCCAGCTCGGCGGCACTGATGGCATATTTCTCCCACGCCCTTTTGGGCTCCCTGGACGAGGTCCTCCCTCTTCTCCCGGCCGACCTGCGGACCACGGTCCAGCGGGTGCGGGACCAGGGTAAGGCGGTAGTGAAGCAGCAGCTCCAGACGGCTCTGGATCTAGGCGACTCTTGTGCCAGATTGGTGGCAGCCGCAGTGGCCATGCACTGCAGGGCATGGCTGCGGTTATCCTCCTTCTCTTTGGAAACCCAGCACGAGTTGGCAGATCCTTCTTGGGGGCTGACCTTTTCAGCCCTGGAGTGGAGGGACACCTCCAGGGGTCCGAGAAGTCCAATACCACTCTGGACTCGGTCACTCCTGCCAGGAGGGACAAGGGCAGCCAACAGCCTTTGCGTAAGCCCCTTTGCCCCCCGGTTCCTGTGGCTCGATTGGCCCAGCACGAGGGCCAGCAGGCATGCGCTGGGCGGCCTGTCTCCAAACCAGTGTCTTCCTCTAAAAGGAAGCAGGGAGGTAAGGGCCCGAGAGCTCCCTCGGCCTCTTCCTCCTCCAAGCCTGCTCAGTAGTGGGCTAGGGGCGCTGTCCCCGGCCCCGTCATCCCTACTCTGGTTCCATGGCTCCGCACCTCCTCCACTTGGTCCGCTTTCCCGGACCTCCAAGGGTCAGAGGTGCTAAGGGAAGGCCCTGTCTCGGGTTTGCGAGCAGGTCCCACCCTCTTGAGCTGTTGCCCCATGGGGATCTTGGGGTCCACAGCCTCTTCGTCGGCCCGCTGAGCCGACTTGCCTGGCCCTCTAAATAGAGGTAATCAGGAAGGTTGCGGATCCTCCTTCTGACCTTGGGTTCGTGTCCAGGTATCCCTGGTCTCAAACGGATGGGGGGCTTACGCCCTATTTTTCTGCATGCCTGGATAGTCTCTCTGGCTTAGATATCCCATCCTCAGAACTGGCGTGTGGCTTTGCTCCTGGGCCTCCAGGACGCACTTACTCCTCGCTCCGTCCGTTTCCTGGGAGACTCCTCCCTTTCCTAGTGGGGGATCTCCTTACGAGTTCCAGGCCAGGCCCTTCGGTCTCGGCCCAGCAGCTTTCTGCAGCATCGAGGGGCCCGAGCGTAACCCCACCCGGATGGCGGCCTGACTTCAACCCTTTCCAAGCGGAAGGGGTTGATCCAGAGTTCTGGGTCTCAGGCGGGTCTCCTGTTATCGGAGCCACATTGGAACTTGTGCCTTAGCGGGTGATCCTTCTTCGGGACCAGGCTCGACTCTGGAGTCCGAGCTCGGCTCCTGGTGGACAGGGCTGAGGTTCTTCCTCCCTTACCTGGTCAGGTTTGACAGGGCAATTGCACCCTGCTGGGATCTCCTGCTCCTCCTGGGCCTCGCGGCGGCCGGCTCCAGCGTAGTCTGTTGGACCCGCTGGTTCATGCGTTCCCCTTGGGGGGACTGGCCAGCCAGTGGTCACAGTGCTGCATTCCTTCGGACCTGTTCATGACTACAGCCCAGGAGTTAGGGAACACTCTCCTTCGGACCGTTCCAGTTCTTGCAGGAGTACATCCTGTTCGTCCGCCCTGAGTCGACGGTCTGCTCCGACCGATGCTTCTCGGATGGGTTGGGGTGCCCTTCTAGGGGAATACAGAGTGCTCTGCCTCTGGTCCTCTCGGGAGTCCCGATGTCTTCCTACCCACTGGAGCTCATGGTGGTCCGCTTGCTTGCACCGCTTGCTCCGTTTGTGCGGGGTCCAGTGGTTTTAGTCCAGGCGGACAACACCACTACCATGTGCTACCTACCCCACCAGGTTTGGCGAGCCCCTTGCCTCTGTGTAAGGAGGTTCTCTGCATTGGGTCTTTCACGCAGCCGGGAGGCAGTTTCCCAGCCATTCGATGGCAGGAGCCTCCAGCACCCTGGCTGATGCCCTAAGCCGGACATAGGCTGCACCTCATGAGTGGTCTCCCCTGCCGGAGGTAGCACAGGATCTTCTCCCTCCTTTCCCTCCAGGGAGAATACGAGGCCGAGACTGTCTCATGCCCGCCCCCTCAGCAATGTTTGCTGTAGGGGATGCCATCGAGGTCGCGGACCCCGGGCCTCTTCCACGCCTCTCCCCCATTTCCCTTGACCCTCGGGCAAGGCGAGGAGGGACTAGGTGCAGGCGATGCTGGTAGCCCCAGACTGGTTGGCCAGCTCTGGTATCCAGCTCTCCTCAGTCTCAGCTCCAGGCTCCCGAGGCGGCTTCCAGCTCACCCGGTCCTGATCTCTGTTTTCAGGAGAAGGTTTTCCATCTGGACCTTCAATCCCTGCACCTAAAGGCCTGGTCCCTGTGCGGCTAGGGGTCAGGCCTGGGGTCCTTTGGCAAGGTCCTCAACGTTTCCGAGGCATCCTGCCGGGAGTCGGCCAAACATGCTCGCCCTCAAATGGTAAGAGTTCTCCATTTGAAGTTGGGACAGGGCCAGGAGCCCATCTCCCGTCCCTCGGTGGGCATTCCGGACCATCTTCGGTCCATTCTTTTGAACCAGGGCTTCAGCCGATGACCCTCTGGGTGCTTCTGTTGGTCACCCCTGTCTTCTGGGCATAGGCCGGAAGGCAGTCGGTGGCGCACAAAAGGTGGTCTGGCGCTTCTAGGCCTCGATCACACCTCCCCTTCGGGGAGAGTATCCCCATTCTGAGGGATCTTCGCTGGTATGGTCTTAGCTCACAGGCAAGCCATTCGAACCTTTGCACAGGTGCGAGTTCCCCACCTGTTGCGGAAGAACACCTTCTTGGGGCTACTCTGCCATCCAGAAGGAGAGGAGAGTTCCAGGCGTTCCTTTGAATCTCCCTATCTGGTCTTCCACAGGGACATGGTTGTCCTGCGCCCCACCCGAAGTTCCTTCCGTTGGCGGTGGCGGAGTTTTTTCCCTATCCAGGTATTGCCTCTGCTGGGGTTCATCCCCATTCATGCCTCGGAGGCCATATATAGGTTCCCTTGAGGACCCTATTTATACGCTCGCCTACCCAGGGAGCGTAGGGCTGAAGTTCGGGAGAGGTTCGCCAGCTGTTTGTCATCTATGCTGAAGCCGCACCTGGCAGACCTGCAGCCTAGCGGACGATGAGTGGGTGGGTCACCTCCTGCATATGTCTCTGCTATAGGTGGGTGGGCATGGAGCCTCCCAGAGGGATAAGTGCTCATTTTACCCGCCCTTCCGCTGCATCGGTGGCTGCTTCCAAGGATACTCTGGTCCAGGATATCCACAGGGCTTCTACCTGGAAGCAGGCTTACCGTTTCCCCCTTCCACATCCACCCTGGGGTCACGCTGGGATGCTGGTCAGGGCCTCGGTTCTCCAGTCTTTCTACCTAAGTAGGGGGTGTGCACCTTGCCTCCCTCCTCCCAGAGAACTGCTAGGAGTCTGCCAATAAGTGTGGATGAACAACATATCCATGTCCCTAGAAATACAGGTTACTCACCTGTAACAGGAGTTCTAGGAATGGTATATGTTGTTCATCCACACGACCCACCCGGCCTCCCCGGCTTCGACGCACAACCTGGCTTCCAGCGGGCTAGATCTGGCATCATGGGGCGGAGCCGAGAGTTTACCACCCAGGTGGGTGGGTGGGAGGAGCCAGCTTGAAGACCTTCTGGCAAGATTTAAAGCGGCAAGGAACCTGCCAATAAGTGTGGATGAACAACATATACCATTCCTAGAACTCCTGTTACAGGTGAGTAACCTGTATTTAGAGTGTTTTGGCCAGGAAAGACGCACTAAGTCAAGGTTTGTTTCCAGGTGCATCCTCGGAGTACAGGGAAGTTAAGTGACTTGCTTGTGGTCACATAGTATGCAAGTGGTGGCTGTGGGATTCTAACCCAGTTCTCCAGGTTTGCAGTTCAGTACTCTTAATCACTATGCTATACTGCCTCCAAATAAATACTCCAAACACAATACCACAACAATGTACTACATAAACAAACAGGGAGTAACAAGAGGCTCAAAACTGTGTAAAGAACCACCGAGGATCTGGGACCTACCTTACTCTCTGGACATAAAGATTTCTGGGTTACACTTTAGTAAAAGTGTCTGTGTCAATGTAACTAATCATTAATTGCATGCAACAGTGTAATTACATTGTAGTTACATGCAACTACATTGCACTTGCAATGCCGTTACAGTGTAGTTACACTATAACTACAGTGTAGTCAAGCAACGCTTACAATAAAGTGTAACCAATTTTTGCAATGCATCTGCTAGGCAAATGTAGTGTGTTGGCAGAATCACCGAAAGAAACTCGAACCTGCAAATGCTAGCTTCAGTTTTCAAAGGAGGGGGTACCCCAGAAATAGACCTGTTTGCCTCTTGGAGAACAATCAGCTCCCACATTTTTTGTTGCAGGCCACCAGTCAGAGGTACAGTTCCAGAGGATGCCCTAGCACTGATTTCGACAGGGAAGTTTCTGTATGCCTTGTCCCCATTTCCCCTCATACCGGGGGGGAAGGGTACTAGTGAAGCTCAGAAGAGGGCCAGCATCAATTATCCTGAAAGGCCCAGACTGGGCCAAGGAGGTTTGGTACTCAATGCTGCTGACCCTGTCCTGCAGGACTCCAACCAACCTGCCACTGAGATGCAACTTGCTGACTGTATCCCAGTGTAGGAGAGCTCAGAACATTACGCTTCAGGACATGGTTCTTGAAGAGCTAGAATTTTCTGGTTTTCAGTCTGTCACAAGAGGTGCAGAAAATCTTGAAGGTTTCCAGGAAACCAGCCACAACAAAATCATATGCCTCAAAGTGGAAGAGATTCTCATACTGGTGTGCCCCTATGAAAAGAATTCCAATGGAGGTAGGGCTGTACGCAGTTCTGCACTACCTGCTATACTTACAGTCCTTCAGTCTGAGGCCCTCAACTCTGAAACAGCACCTGGTAGCTGTGTCAACTTACACATCAGCAGGCAAGGACAAGTCTTTGGACTTACAACCTGTGTTTAAAAGGTTTTCAAAAGCCTCTGTCACCTGCACCCTCCTGTGAGGAAATCGATTATTACCCCATGGGACTTGAACATTTGTCTTGCCCAGCTGGTGGAATTCCCCTTTGAGCCTTCGGCTACAGCAGACTTAAAATATGTCACCTGGGCAACTGTCTTCCTAGTAACCATGACATCTGCCAGGCGGTTGAGCAAACTGCAAGCCCTTTTTACAGACCCAAACTACATTATATTCCACATTGACAAGATAGTCCTCAGAAACCATAGCAAATTCCTACCAAAAGTGGTTTCAAAAATTCCACCAAAACCAGTCAGTGATCCTTCTTGTGCTTTTTTCTGAACACTCCAGTTCAGGTGAGCAAAAGCTGCACTGTCTTGATGTAAAAAGGGCAATGGGTTGTTACATGGACTGAACAGGGGATGTCAGGTCTGATAGCACACAACTCTTTGTTACCTACAGAGAGGTTGGTAAAGGTAAACCAGCAGCCAGGAAGGCTGTCTCTCATTGGATAGTCTCCTGTATGCAGTTCTGTTATGAGAAAGCTGGTGAACAACCTCCCAGAGGCCTACGGACACACTCCACAAGGGGCACATGTGCCCCCATGCCAGCTACAAGGGGCATTCCTCTTCAAGAAATTTGTAAAGCAGCTACCTGGAAAACAGTGCACACTTTCACAAAGTGCTGCTGTCTGGACATACAGTCCAGGAGGGTGCCAGTTTTGGAACTGCTGTCTTGCAGAACCTTTTTCCTAAATATGTTCTAGACGCAGTCTCCCAAGGTACTGCTAGTGAGTCTGCAGTTATGTATTAGGCATCACTGATGGAGTCCTGTTGTTAGAAGAAAAAAATTGCTCCCTGTAGTAATGTTTCTTCTCAGGGATCCATTAATAAGTCAGTACAAACCCTGACCCTGCCTCCACTTCGATAACCAGAAAATAGGTTCTCACAAGAATCCGTGCCAGGAGTCAGATGATCTCTCGGACCCCTGTTGTTCACATTGTTTATCAATGACTTACCAGAAAATTGTGGCTCATCTAATGTAATATTATACACTGATGGTGATGCGGTTTTATATTTGGCAGACAAAGATGTAGAAGTTTTGAGTAAAAAATTGAATTCTAATTTTGAACAACTATCCATTTGGTTTACATGTAATAAATTGCTGATGAATAATAAAACAAATCGGATGACATTTTGTACAGTACAGAAAGCAAATAAAAATGTTGGTGACTTGGTTGTTAAACATCTGGATGGGACTAATGTAGAAAAGGTAAATCATTTTAAATATTTAGGGGTAATTTTAGATTTGCATTTGACATTTGATGTACACGCTGACTCAGTTTGTAACTCATTACATAAAAAGTTGGGTGCTTTACATCCTGTTAAAGATTTTCTTACTGACTCCTCAAGGAAGGTAATAGCACAGTCCTGTCTCTAGTCCACTATGGAGTATGGGAGTGTTACATAGGGTGAGGCATCTGAAAGAGTTCGTTGTAAGAGAACTGTAATGTACAATGCGATTGCCAGATTTGCTTCGAGGGTTAAACACAATGAACATCATTGTAATTTATATGACACGTTAGACTGGCTACCGCTAGATCTCAGGGATGAGTATTATATAAATAGCTTGGTATACAGTGAATTGGAGAAGAGGATGAATGGGTCCTTGACTAATATTATTGTGTTAAAGCAAATGCTACAACATTTAAGATCTGAAGAGGCACTCACACTATATATACCTCGTTTCAAAACTACAAAAGGTCAAAAGTCTTTCATTTACAATGCTCAAAACACTGGAATGAAATACATTCTGATATAAGGAATGCTAGCAGTTTAAATTGTTTTAGGGAACTGTATAAACAATGTTTGCTGACTGAGGCCAATTGTAACTGTTTTTAATAATTAAGTTGATTTAAGTGTCATTGTAACATGGAAAAAAAAAAAATAATCGTAAAGAAGGAAGGTGATAGGAGGAATACCGTCAGCTGGTGCAGGAGCAACACAGCATTATGAGACGATAATGCCGTGTTGCTTCTGAACTACCCAAAATAGCCATGGGAGGAAAAAGAGCAGTAAAATGAAAAAGCAGAGGACAAGAAATGAAAGGGAGCAAGTTGTGAAGTAGCAAGTAGGTACACTACAGAAGTAGTACAAGCAGTGTTAGCAAGGGACTAGGAGAAAAGATAGAACAAAGGAAGGAAGAAATGTAGAGAGGGAGAGAAAGTTAAAAATGTTCAGTTTATGTGGAGAAGCAGTGATGGAGCAATGGGTAGATGAAGGAGAGACCACCGAGTGACAAATGGAAAGATTCCAAAGGACCGAAAATACAGGACCTGTCACACACAGGTAACAGGAACCTGCACCAGAAGTAATCAGGGAGATAGGATGGAATGGAACGGAAGACGCAGGAGCACATGGAAGATCTGGAAACTACAGTCATGGCCAAAAATATTGGCGCCCTTGCAGTTTTTTCTAATAATGCACCATTCCTTCCAGAAAATTGTTGAAATTAAAAAATATTTTGGTATCCACATATGTATTTCTTTGGTTTGCAGTGGAATAAAGCACAAAAAGCAAAAAAATTTACCAAGTCTTAGCTTATTCCACACAGAAATCCTTAAATGGCCTGGACAAAATTATTGGCACCTTTTAGAAGTAGTTAGAAATAATTAGATTTCAAGCAGGTGATTCTCCTTCACTTTGGAATTGAACTCACCTGTGGTGAGTTGCAGGTGCCTGCAATATAAAAATCACTCATTCAACCAGTTTGAATAGAGAAAAGGACTCATTCTCCTGTTTTGTGTCACTGTATGTACCGCAATGAGCATGGAGAAAAGAAAGACAGCCAGAGAATTGTCTGAGGAGGTCAGACAGAAGATTGTAGCCAGGCATGGACAATCTCAAGGCTACAGATCAATCTCCAGATACCTTAATGTTCCTGTTTCCACTGTATGTAACGTTATCAGGATGTTTAAGGCCCATGGCACTGTAGCCAACCTCCCTGGACGTGGCCGCAAGAGAAAACTTGATCGAAGATTGCAGCGCAGGATTGTTTGAATGGTGGAGAAAGCACCTCAACCAACTGCCAAACAGATTCAAGCTGACCATCAGACACAAGGTACGACAGTTTCAACTCACACCATCTGTCACCAGCTCAATGAAAGGGGGTTATATGGTAGGAGGCCCAGGAGGACCTCACTACTGAGAGAGAGACATTAGAAAGCCCGACTGGGGTTTGCCAAAACACACCTGAACAAGCCAAAATCCTTCTGGGAGAATGTTCTGTGGACAGATGAGACCAAATTAAAGCTTTTTTGGTAAAGCACATCATCTCTATGTTTACAGAAAACAAAATGAAGCCTTCAAAGAAAAGAACACCTTCCCTACAGTCAAACATGAAGGAGGTTCAGTGATGTTTTGGGGTTGCTGTGCTGCCTCTGGCACTGGGTGCCTTGAACGTGTCTATGGCATTATGAAATCTGGAGATTACCAGGCCATTTTGGAGTGCAATGTTGAACCCAGTGTCAGAAAGCTGGGAATCCGTCGAAGGTCATGGGTCTTCCAGCAGGACAATGACCCCAAACACACTTCAAAAAGCACCCAGGAATGGTTCAAGACAAGATACTGGACTGTTCTGAAGTGGCCAGCAATGAGTCCAGATCTAAATCCCATTGAAAACCTGTGGAGATATCTGGAAACAGCAGTTGGGAGAAGGCACCCTTCAAATCTGGGAGAACTGGAGCAGTTTGCCCAAGAAGAGTGGGCCAAACTGCCAGTAGAGAGGTGCAGGAAGCTCATCCATGGCTATAGGAAGCGGTTGATTGCAATTATTTTGACCAAAGGCTGTGCTACCAAATATTAAGTCTAGGGTGTCAATAATTTTGTCAATGCCATTTCTTTTCATTTTCTGATTTACAGGATATATTAAATTCTGAATCAAAAACAAAGGTTCTGTAATATTAACAGAGAAATAAAGAATTGTAGAGACCAAATACTGCACTGTTGTTAATTTCAACTTATGTTTAGAGGAAATTGTGAGTTATTTGAAAAAGTGCAAGGGCGCCAATATTTTTGGCCATGACTGTAATTCCATTTCAAGAAGTTCACGGTGTATGGGACCGTTAATTTCAATTATCCAGCCGCATGTACAGACACAGGAGAGAGGAGAGAGAGTCGGCAAATGTGAGTAGTGAAAATAAGTGAGTATTAGAACCCGAATATGATCACGCAAACAGTAGCAGCAAGGGAGGCGAAAGTAAGCCAGGTGTATGCAAATGAGAGACACAGCTAGATCCCGATGCAGTGAAACAGCAAAGCAGCGGTCATCCTAGGAGCGAGAAAAATGAACAGCAGCTGAGAAATGTTCCCAGTGTTGCGCAATCGTTATGAAACTCATAATTGTAGTAGTATATGAAACAGAAAAAAAAACATATGTATGTAACTCAGGTTCAATCACAGTTCTGAAAGTAACAGTAAAAACATATGATAAACTATATTGCTGTCATTGTGTATTATATAAGATCACCAGAAAGATATGTGTGACATATACAGTCATCTGCAGACCATGTTACAAGTGCATTAATCCACTCCGAAGGTGGCACCTAATGGGGAGTTAATGCATGGTTGGTCCGTTGTAGTGAGAAAAGGGACAAGAAGGACAGGATTGTTAGGCTTCAGAAAGGGGACAAGTGGGTGGAGGAGAAGCAGAGGTACTGAATGAATACTTCTGCTCAACCATCACCAGGGAGAATGATGGACTGATGCCAGCAGGGGGGGAGAAGAGAAATGGGGGGGAGGGAGCATTGATGTGGTGGTGAAGGGGGATAAAGTGAGGAAAGGGCTGCTAGCATTGAAAGTAGACAAATTATCAGGCCTGGATGGTATACGCCCAAGGGGGCTGAGGAAACTGGCAGAAGAGCTTGTGGAGCCACTGGCGAAATGTTCAATAGTTCACTGGAGTCAGGTTTGGTACCACAGGACTGGAGAACAGCACATGTGGTGCCACTCCATAACAGAAGTCCCAAGGATAACCCAGGGAATTACAGACCAGTCTGTCTGACCTCAATCATGTGCAAGCTCATGGAGACCATACTTAAGGAAGGGTTGGTAGAGTATCTAGAGGAGCATGGTCTCCAGGATGCAAGGCAGCATGGGTTTTTTGAGAGTTAAGTTGTAGCAAAAGAATGTGATTGACTTCTTTGACTGGGTCACTGAGTAGAAAGGGCCAAGAGGTGGACATCCTTTACCATATACAATCTAGGAAGTCGGCCTACTTTCAGTCACTTCAGTCCAGTCACCTAGGCAACCCCAGGCATTTCTGGTCCTCCATTAATGCCTTGCTCTCCCCGCCCCCCACCAAGCAGTCACCTTCCCCCTAAACACACAACAAGACTCCCTCACTGACCCTACTGACATTGCCAGTGCACTTAATGTACATTTCTCAAACCTTAGCAGCTACCTTCCCCTCCTACTAGCCCCCCCTTTTTATTTTAAGACCATTTCTCCTCCTGGGACTCTTAAGCTCCTTCTCAGTCTACCGTCTCGAGGGAGTGCTGGTAGTGATGGTCTATCCCCCCCTCTTCTTAAAACTAGTGGCCCAGGACATTGCCTATCCACTCACCTTCATCTTTAACCTCTCCCTTACTACAGTCTCTGTTCCCTCTGTCTGAAAGCAGGTCAAAATTGTCCCCATTCATAAATCAGGAGACCCTAGTCTTATGGACAACTACTGTCCCATCTCCATTCTGACCCATCTTGGTAAGCTCCTAGAGAAGGCAGCAAACTATCAAATTAAAGAGCATGTCTTCAAATATAATCTCCTTTGCCCTCAGCAACATGGTTTCCGGAAGGAGCACAGCACTACCACAGCCCTTGCCCTCTTCAATGATCATGTGCTGAGGAATATGGATGAAGGGAAGCTAACTGGCGCAGTGTTTGTTGATCTGTCCAAAGCATTTGACCATGTAAATCACAACATTCTAATAGCAAAACTCAATGTTTTTGGTTTCTCGCCTGCCTCCACCGCCTGGCTCACTAACTACCTCTTTGGTAGAACACAGATGGTCTGCCTTGGTAGTGTCACCTCCCCCCTCTTGCCTGTCTCTGTGGGTGTCCCCCCCAAGGATCTGTTCTTGACCCCCTCCTCTTTTCCCTCTTCATTAACTTTCTCTCGTTGGAGGGCCTATCCTGTAAATCACTCCTCTAAGCCGACGACCTAATACTATACCAAAGTGACTCCTCCCCCTCCTCTCTAGCCGCCATTCTTACCGATGATTTCTGCAAGGCACATTGTTGGTTCTCCACCAACAAACTATTGGTCAGTGCTGCCAAAACAAAGACGATGCTTTTCGGTTCGAAACCGAAACTCTCTGCCCTAGTCCACAACGGTGGCCTTCTCACTGTCAAATCCCCAGATGGATCTCCCCTTGACACTGTTCCTGCCTTCAAGTATCTGAGGGTAATTCTGGACCCATTCCTAACCTACACTGACCACACTGCCTCACTAATCAGGTGTATCAACCAGAATATAGGGGCCCTGCTATCGCATGATCGACCACCTCTCACTGGAAGCCCGCCCTGCTATTGCCCATGGCAACCTCCTTCTCCTCCTTGACTATGGCTGCCCAGTGTACTCCCTCACCTCCATTACCAACCTTAACCACCTGGATGCTACCTACAATCGTATATGTCACCTTGCCCTCCACACCCCTCTCTTCACTAGCCATTACACTATTTACCAGTCCCTTAACTGGCTCCCTCCACAAGCACGATGCTCCTTCCTGTTGGCCTGGACTTTTGCTGATACTATATACAATCCTTCCTACTCTCCACTATCCCTTCTTATCCATCCTAGAACCTACTGCTGCAATCTATGTCAGTCTTCATACCTTCAACTAGAACACCCTAACATAATTACAAGGTTGGGCCTAAGAGCCTTCTCTGCAGCTGGACCCTCACTATGGAACAACCTCCCCTCCTCCCTACATTCCTCCGACGCACCTCAAAATCTAAATTCCCTGTTAAGAATGCATTTTCTGTCCACCACGACCTGCGTCTGCTCACAGGCCGCTAGCATGGCTTCACCTTCCCTTGCAGCTCACCCTTGCCCCCTCCCCCCTCTAGTGCTCCACTCTCCTCTCCCGCCCTGAATACTATTGTTATTCCTATTGTTGAATGATGGAGCAACCTTACCCTGTTTATCTAAATGTTATAAACCTTGTTTGCTCAATTGTTGATGTATCTGGTACTATTTATCATATATTTTCTCTGTTAGCTTGACCTCCACTGTTATGTTCACTGTATGACACACGCTGCTCTCTCACTGTATTTTTACATAGTATGTGCCATTTTCTGGCCTGGGCCATGTCTGAAAAAGGTCATGGATCAGTGCACCAACCTGGTTAACAAATGAATAAATAAATTAATAAATAAATGTGTGGATGTCAGTAAGGCCTTTGACCCTGGTTACCCCACAAGATGTTGATCAAGAAGTTGGTGGATCTCAGGGGTTGGTGCTAGGACTGGTGTTGTTCAAAGTCTTCATCAGTGATATTGGGGATAGTATTAAGGGCAAAATGTGCCTATTCACGGGTAACATCAAGCCTTGTGGGAGGGTAGACACAGCTGAAGGGAAAAAGGACCTAAAGAAGGATCTGGAAGAGCTTTAGAGGTGGTCTGGAATTTGGCAGCTTGGCTTCATTGCAAAGAAATGCAAAGTTCTGTACACTGGAGCCAAGAATCCCAGGGTGGAATACAACCTAGGAGTGGTCCAAGTATCTGTAACAGAGGAGGAGAAGGATCTAGGAGTGTTGATCACTAGTGACCTGAAACACTCCACACAGTTCAAGAAAGCAGCAGCAAGGGCAAATAAACTGTTGAGCTGCACAGACAGGAATCAGCAGCAGGACAGAGGAGGATATACTGCCTTGTACAGGTCACTGGTCAGCACACCTCTCAATCTCTTTACTCATAAATCAGGGACAAAGACCTAAAATCAGGGACTTATCTTTTAATAATTGGTACAAATTCATTCAGAAAGCTTCCAGAATAAGGGGATTAGTTAGTGTAAGATGCAATTTTTGAAGAAGAACAAGCCTGTAATTCTAATGTTTGGCATTATTTTGTGCTTACAGTCCCCATTGTTTTGTCACGAAAATACAAATGTTATGAGGGACAGAGGAAAATTCTGAGGCAAAACCAGGGACAGTTGAGAGGTATGCTGTTGAGGGCAAATCTGGAGTATGGAGTACAGTACTGGTGCCCACACCTTAAAAAGGATATTAACCTGCTGGAGACTGTCCACAGGAAAGCAATGAAGATGTGATCATGGTCCAGCAGGGTAAAGCATATGAGGAGAGGTTGGGGACCCTGAAGATGATGATGATGGAGGAGGAGGAGGAGGAACATGACTGAGACCTTCAAGTACTTGGAAGGGATAAATAGGATGGATAGGGAGGGCCTCTTTAAGCTAAGTGGCAACTGAAACACGAGGGGCCATAGTCTTAAGTTGGGGAGGTAAGGAGGCAAACTAGGAAGCATTTCTTCATGGAGAGGGTGGTGGCTAGTTGGAATGCACTGCCAGAAGAGGTGGTCTCATTGAAGATGGTGGGTAGCTTCAAGTTAGGCTGGCATAGGGGTCACGGGGGGGCAGATGGAAAGGATGAATGGATTGGTGAAGGGTCAGGGTTAGTAGCTTAAGCTGTGGACCTTGCAATATGAACAGACTAGATAGACCAAATGGCCTTATTTGGATGGCTTCTTCATATTTTCATATATTTTATGGTTGCTTAAGCATTGATTAATTGAAGTTTCACTAAATGTTAAAGTTGTGGTCATTCCATATTAAAATCTTTTGTCTGCTAATATTTTATCTGTTTTTTATAAAAAAAATTATAACAGCATTTTTGGAAAAATATTTTAGTAGTCATTAGTTAGTTTCAGTGGTCACTACTACCCTGGCTTTAGAAACAAGTCTTACGTTAAGCTAGTAGGGTGAGTATGAATGATCACAGCGCACACTTCAAACTTCATTCTAAATTGTAACATTCACATAAAGTTCTATATCCGGGGCAACACCCTGCTGCAGACTGATGCAGTTTTGTACTGGCTCTTTTGATGGATCCCTGAGAAGAAACAACTTTAGTATGGTGAGTAATTTTTTTCTTTCCTTCCAATTTTTACCCCATTTCCTCGAGGTTGGCATGCAAGCTGTGATGCATACATGCAACGTGAAGATGTCGCATGCACTCAGAGTCTGCACCCCGCCCTCCGAGAGGCAGCCACTTGATATGATACTTAGCCTCTACTATGTCTCAGTAGTGCTGCAGCACGCACTATCCCCCAACCCCAAAGGAAAAGCGTCATCAATGGACGCCCAAGCCTTCTTCCCCAGCTTACCCCCGAGTGACCCTGGTTCATTCCTAAACCCAGGTTGCCAGGGTGGCATGGGGTGCATCAGCTATCCACGCCACTGGACCAGCTCAGATTAAATTTTTTTTTTCGTAATTGAAAGTTTTATTGAAGAATTTTTTTCCATAAGTAGTATACAGTTATACAGAAAATACAGAAATAGTAGTAATATTTGAAAGAAAAAACCCATAAGCCAGTGACATTGTGAAGCTTCGAATATGGGTAAATCAAAATTTCATTATAGCTGTTCAAAATATGTATATATATATATATATATATATATATATATATATATATAAACATAGAATTTGATGGCAGATAAGGACTGTTTGCCCACCTAGTCTGCCCACTTCCTACCTAACAGATAAGCTGCAGATCCTAGTTAACCAACAGCCTATATATATATATATATATATATAACACAATAGGGGTGTGTTGTATTTGTTGACGATAAAATCATGTATTCTCACCCCATTGAAAATAAATGGTTGATGACATAGCTACAGTGAAAATATTTACATTTACACATGCTGTAGCTATGTCATCGGCCAATAGTCTCACTCCAGTAGCGTGTCCGCAATGTAAGTTAGAACTTCTCTTAAATGTGAAACTGAAATGTTTGAGGTACCTAATTAAGCAGCTGGTCTGCGTTCTTCATTCTTTGTTTGCAGTTTCACAAATGCCAGAAGCCTGCAGCAGTACAGTCCTCACTGCACCAAATGGCACACACCTAAAACAGCACATTTCTGTACTGCAAGCTGCCGAATGGTCATGCAGTCTCTCACACTGCATCCAAACTGTAAACCTATCGGGTCCCTTTTGTGATCTCTGCGATACCAAACATAAAGACAATCTGTCTACAGACTCTGGCTCTGACTAACATACCAGTGAACTGCACGGCACACACATATTTCCACACTGAAGCCTTCAGTTCTTAATTTCATTTCGTCACATTACAGCAACCTAAACATGACTTCTTTAAATTGGAATTAATTACATGATATATACTCTAAAACTCTATAATTCTTGCTGCCTGTCTCGGTAAAAAATAAAGCTGAGCGTCTCAATGACAACAAAAGCACCTCACATAATCAAAACTGCTCTCTTACCTGTAGTTCCCATGGAGCTTCTCACAGACATTCCAAAAAACATATAAGCCAACCACAAATGAAAAAGTTACGCACAGCAGCATACAACAAAATTAAACACTACCCATAATAAAATATAGGGAAAAAGGAAAATCACACACAGTATCTACAGGAAGACTCCCGGACATGTCCCGCCTACCAAAACACATCATCCAACCATGGATCACACTCACACACTAATCAACCTATTACCACTCACTCACTCACACATACAACGACCAATTGCACAACGTATACAAACCCCATTCATACCCATTCACTCACAGCAGCAACTTACAGGAACAGAAAGACATAAGATAAAACAAAACAAATTAAAGCTTCCACACCTAGGGTGGGATATTCAGACTGAGCCAGGCAGGGGCACAAGCCGAGGCGCAGCACAACTGGGCTGAGCCAGGGCACGGACCGGGCGATATTCAGTGGTGCTGCGCCGTGGCTCAGCACCATTGAATATGGTACTGAGGGCGCATGCACTGCACACAGTGCAGTGGCACTGCGCCAGTGCAAGTGGCAGAAGGGGAGCAGGGGGCTGCGCCAGCATAAGTATGGTTGCGCTAGGTGCAGCAACTGCGATATTCAGCTGTGGGCATGCACATGAGGCCATTATGCGCTGCAAGGCACAAATGGGGCCATTTGCATGTCATTACGGCCCCATTTGCATGCGATGCCTCTCCCGGCGACTTCGCCTGGCGCCCTGCCAGAGTTGCAGCTTCGGGACTGGCGCCTCTGCCCCTCGGCGGGCTCCGCTCCCATTCGCCCTGATCGCGGGCATATGTTAAATTAATCCCTGGTGGTCGAGTGGACTGATCCCCACTGCCTGATCATGGGCATATCTTACATTAATCCCTGGTGGTCCAGTGGACCGATCCCCAGTGCCTGATCATGGGTATATGTTAAGTTAATCCCTGGTGGTCCAGTGGAACCCCCCCCAAGCACCCGAATTGTGAATGACTGTTCATTCACATTCTGGGCCTGTGTAGTACAGTATGGTCTGCATGCCCATTGGCCTACGCAGTGGACCAATAGGCGTACAGACACTACTGCACACTGTCAGTCGGTGGGCGGCCGGGCGGCATGCAGGCAGGGTGCTGCCACCCGCTGCTGACTGGGGGAGTGCTGGGTGGCTTAGGCCTCAGTGGGTGGGTGGGAGGGGTACCACTGGACCACCAGGGTTACTCTATGTGAATGCCGCTGATCGGGCACTGGAGATTCACTGGACACTGGGATTAACTTAACATATGCCCGTGATCGGGCAATGGGGATCGGTCCACTGGACCACCAGGGATTAATGTAACATATGCCCATGATTGGGTGGTGGGGATCGGTCCACTGGACCACCAGGGGGTTAGAGCACATATGCCTGCAAAAGGGCACGGGGGAGCACAACGTTCCCTGGGCAGGGGGCATGTGGACTGTGTCTTGGGTGGGTAGGTGGCCACCCACTGCAGGAGGTTGCCGTGTTGCGCCTTGTAATATGGCAGCTCACCTGTGGGTGGCCAGGACTTGTTCCTGGTCCTACCAGGCACAACTTTGCGTCACCCTGAGCAGCGCAAGGGGGGATTGTGCCTGCATCTACGCCGCACATCTCAGGCTGAATATCGGGATGTGCCTCATATGCATGGGCAAGCCCCCACACTTGCGACACATACATTACCGATGTACCCCGGTGCATTGGGGGTTCCGAAGAGCAACACGTCCTTTTGAATATCATACCAGGGCGCATTGATGGGTTGCACATGGCACAACCCTGTTGCGCCATGCGCAATCTGTTTGAATATCCCAACCCTATTGTATAAATCGCACACATGATGTGCAGATCTTGGGATATAGCAAATATTCTCACTCCTGCAGAGTGAGGCATGGATATCTCACTCGTGCCTTCAGCACTTGTGAGATATCTATGCCTCACTCTGCAGGAGTGTGAATATTTTCCATATCCCACTTCTGCCCATCATGTATCCCATATCTATATATATATATCTATATATATATGTATATAAATGTGCGGAGGGGGACCAAAAGGTTCCCTCCATCCCATGCACCGGTTGTGTCTCACTGCTGTTAGGGAACAAAGTCTGTATCTATCTCCATATAATAAAACAGTATTTCATTTTTGACTGCCTGAAGCCTGCCCTTATCCCTTTTGAAACTCAGTTACCCCTCTAGGTGATCTCAGTAATCCTGTGCCAGTGCTGGTACCTGTTAGTGTGCCATTGGCGGTATAAATGATACCCCCGGGGCCTCTCTGGTGGCATAGCAGTTAAAGTGCTCACCTTCTGCTCAGGAACCACAGTTTCAAGTCCCTGACCTCTGATCCCAGCTGGCTACAACATGAGGACGAGAGGCAGTCCAAAGGATGTGCTCTCTCCTCTGTGGTGGGACTCCAGTACTCTTCACGAAACAGCTTCTCCCTGCTGGTCAGGGGAAGGGGATCCATTTTGTAAGGAGCCCCTCTGTATCACTGGAATACTCTAGTGGTGGTAGCAGTGAGGGCCCATTAGTGGGAATGCATGGAGGCCCAAGCTCCATGCTTATCTGGAACATGGGGCTCCCAGCCAATCCTGGCTGTGGAGGAACCGGTTTCCCTCAGAGATGGCAGGTGATGGAGCAGGATGTGGATTAAATCAGAGGAGAAGACATGTACAAGGAAAATGTAACGAAATTCAGATGAAAGATGGGGCACACTCCAAAAAATACATAATCCAGAAATCTGTTTGTTTTAACCAGTCACTGGGTGATATTTCACAGCCTTGTGTGCCTCTTAGTCCTGGCACTGTAACAGTGTTCCCAAGTACCTTCCTTTACTTATAGTGTGCTTTGGTTACCACGTGCCCTCTTAATATTTTGCTTTGTAGGACTGGACACAGTTTCTCTTTCATTTTTATCTTTACCACCAGGCATGCAAAACAATTGTGCAATCACGTACTCGCTCTGCTGCTGGCTCCTTCAGCTGTTGGGAGACTAATGATAAAAAACAAAGACACTCCCTGGCTAGCACGACTCAGTCATCTGTTTTTAACTGACTCATCCTATTGGGAAACTTCCTGACATAAATCTCATACCCCTTGCGAAATATCAGTAGAACTACTAAATGTTTTCTGTGGGTTGTGGCTTATCTGACCCTCCTAGAGATGAATACTGATGGGAAATATGCTACTTGGAGTATTCATTGTGACATGCCTGGCTCACAATAATACTCTCGGGTTTTTCAAAATATTCTAAACCTGTTAAGTCTCCTTCTCAGTTAGATACTGCAAGGCCTTGCATGCATTTTCCTGTAAGTTCTGTCTAACTGAATGAGATCACCCTCAGTTGGCACAGGGTCAAAACAGCTAAAACAAAAACAGTTCAGTCAAATATAGTGCAGCAAAAACAGTTAAAACAAATACAGCACTTGGTACAAACAGCTAACGCTAAAACCACTACCATCAAACAAAAAAAAAACAAATTGACGGTTTGGGGGGGGCTACGCCTCCCACCCCCACTGAACCTTCCCAACTTAAAATAACTACCTCCAGGGGAGGCAACTCGGGACAGGGAGAAATCTCGGGGTTGTTCTGAAGGGGACAGGGAACCAGCAGGACAATGGGGGGGGCAAAAGGTGCAAGGTGGGAGACAGACACACACAGAAGGTAAGTCGGGGGGGAGGAACAACACCCACAACAAAACAAAAAAATGTGTTCTAAGATCAGGAATCAAACTCCGGTCCATCAACGCTCCACCACCTTCCACTGCCTGTGACCCTGGGCCTGATTCCAAGATGGCTTACGCTGGCGCAAGCTGATTTATTCCAAACCCCATTCCATAAATCACAACCTGCACCATGCCTTACACTGGGTGTGATTCCAAAAGGTGTCTTGTGTCATGCCGTATGTGGGTTGCGCCAAATGTGGGCTACGCCATCCATTACGCCACAACCCGCAATGACATGGTGCAAGGGTGGGTTATGGCAACAACTGCACCCTATTCCAAAAATGCAGCTGCTGTAACCCACTTTGCGCTATTCTAGGAGCCGCAATGGTGTAGTGGAGTTAGAACATCCCGGAGATGCTCTAGGGGCATCCGTCAGTGCCATTCGACGGATGCCCACACTGCAGCACCGCGATAGGCATACCACTGTGCTCCCTGTGCCCCCCCGAAGACATCCATGCCCCCCCCTGAATGTAGGGGACCCCCGGGGTCTGATAATTATTGTGTCCCCCAAACACCAGTGCCACCTGGCCAGCTCCCCAGTGCCCCCTAGTGCATGTGGTGGTGTTCCAGGTGGGAGGGGGCTTGGACAGGCAGTTTGCAGCGGGCTACGACTTGCGGCATGCAGTGCTATTGCACCATGCCCATGGCACTTCCCTACGCCCGCTGCAAGTCGCAGGTTGTAGGTGCTGGGACCCTGCCACTCTTGGAATATGATGCAGGGTCCCTGGCATAGTGGCAAATGTCACAACTCGCATACGCCTGCTAGTTGTGACATTCATCTTGGAATCAGCCCCGCTATCCTCTGAGCCACACCAGCTGCTCAACCAGCATACCCTACAGCAGAAGCTTTCTCCCTATCCCCTGAACAGCTATAGGGACAGCGCTAACTATACCTTAGCTATTACTGACCTCAGCTATTATGTCCCTGTAGCTGTTCTGACCTGCGCTATTATGCTTTCAACATTTTAACGTAGTACCCTGTCGGCTTGAGAATCGCTGATAAGATTACATTGATAAACTTTGCATTGTTTTGAAAACTTCAATTAACCAACTTTATAGATTGAGGAAGCACTTCCAACCATTTGAAGGGCCCCTTTTCCTGCACGTGAGATAGTCTTACTCTGTAACTGTGTCTCACACTCAAATGAAATGGGCTTGTTGCTGTCCCGGTTGTGTGGAGAGCTAAGGCACAGGGCACCTTACCTGCCACCATGCTGCTGATCTGAGTTCAGATGTGGACTCAAGTTGCTAGAGCTCAGCCCGGGTGGGGGAAGATCGAGCGTCCAAGGGACTACTCGCCTCTCCTGGAGACGGAGGGCTTGCTCGCCTCTGACTGCCACCAGAGAGGGGTGCAGTTTCGTAATGCGTGTGTTCCTCTACCTGCACATATTCAGATTGGCTGCAGCAGGGGAATGGGCAAAAAAGCTGGGAAAGGGAACCCACTTCCTCATTAGCAGGTTATTTCTTCTGGCCTCCAGGGGTCAGTCTTGAGCTCCCTCTAGCCTCATTTGTCTTCTGCGTTTCCCCTCCCTCTCCTCCTGTCTTCATTACCTCTTTCTTGCCCAACCCTGTACAGCTAACACTTTCTAGCCCTTTCCTCCTAATTTCCTATTTGCTCCCCGCCCCAGACTCAAACCCTGTACCCTGAGCGTCATAGGCACCAATCCTACCACTACTTCATCTGACCTGGGATCACTTAAGAGGATACCTTGCTAACTATTGAGTACCGTGGCCTCTGGTCACACTGCTGTCTTGTGGATCCCATCCCTCTTTTGCATTGTACTCCATCATGCCCCCTCCCTCTAATCTTTTGTGTGCTGTTAGTGCTCCTTACTTCCTCCCCTTCCCTAAAGCCATCTGCCTATCAGACAGGCAGGTACCCAACATTATGCCACCAGGTGGGGCACTACCTGCAATGCTCCGCACACCTTCCATACCACGACATGTCTAGCCCCTCCGAAACCTAATCCAGCATACCTCATTAGCCCTCTTAGTGCCCATGCATATCTCCACCCTACCAATACCCGTGGCTGCCCGCAAACCCTGACCCGAGCCACATAACCCTAACATAAAAGCCAAGCTAATTAGACTCACTCTCCTCCACCACGCCCTCCTACTCCTTCTCCTAGAAGGCAATGTACACTCAAACCTGGACCCACCCCCCTCTCTCAGCACCTCCTGTGGGTCGTCGAATGGACTCCTTCTAGCCACCATCAACATCCTTAGCCTTCAAAAAGAGCTTGATGTCCTTCAGGGCTGGATGGCACAGATCTCTCTGGATATCTTCACAGTTACAGAAACCTGGCTTGATTCTGATACCCCGGACTCAGCTGTCCATATTCCTGGGTACTCTATCCTCAGAACTGACAGGCTAGCTCAGAAGGGTGGGGGCTTCGCTCTTTACTATAGAGATTCCCTTCAGGCCTTGCTAGTCCCTGGTGCTACCACTCCATTCCATGGTGCACAGGTTCTCACTGTGAAACTGCAACCTGACACGTCTGGCAAAGCCCTACACATGATCACAGTTTATATCGCCCCCCCCTCGGCACCAAAAGCCAGTGTTTGACTCGGTAATGAACTGCCTAGCCCACCTCCTGTGAAATCATTGCCCTGGGCGACTACAACATCAACTGGCTAGTGACCTCCTCTGCCCCCTACAAGGACACTGTCATGTCACTGGACCTCACCCAAGTCATCCAGTCCCCCATGAGACGTAACCATAAAACTGTCACCTCCACGCTCATTGACCTCATATTCACGAATCAGCCCACTCCAATATCTGAAGTCTCAGTACTTCAGGATGCACTGAGCGACGACTTGCCAGCCCTCTGTAGATGATCCTCAATAAAAATACTGAAGCGGCCACCCAAATATACCTTTATACATTGCCTTAAAATAGGGATCTCTCTCGCACCTCAAACAACACCTATTACAATGTGACTGGACCCCCATCAGCATTGCACAGTCTACTGACAGTGCCATGGATTACTTTATCTCCACATGTAACTCCGCTTATGACCACTATGCCCCAGTCTCCAAACAGAAAGTCAAAAGTCTGGACACCCCTTGGCTCTTCTATGCCCTGTCTGACCTCATGAAGCAACACAACAATCAATGGCATAAAACTAATGAATCGGGCAAACTGCACGATCAGCAACTCTATAGAGAACTTAGGAACAAATGTACCTGGGAAATTCGGAAAGTCAAAGATACCCATTACCAGGAGAAACTCTTCTCCTCTTGGGGCTCTGGGCACAAATTTTGGAACAACATTAAAGAACTGAATGGAAAATCTGTCCTCCCCCCTGCCCAGCTGCTAGTAAATTGCTCACTCCCCCAGAACCCCCTGTTGATTACCAATACCCTCAACACTGCATTTTCTGATTTTAGTGATGTCCTAACTTCTTTGACCTGGCCCCGGACTTGCCCACCAGCCTACCCCTTAAAGCATCCACCCCCACTTTCAGGCTTCGAACAATCACCCCCCAAGAGGCAAGACCATATTTAACCAAAGCCCTCAGGAAAACACGTTTTAGTAGTGACTCGCTGGAACTAAAACTAGTCCTCCTCACCTTAGACTCCATTATCTCCCCACTCACTGACAACCTAAACTGGTCCCTCTGTCATGGACAATTCCCCTCATGCTGGAAAGCAGCTGTCATCACCCCAATATTAAAAAGTGGGACTGCATCTCCCAGGGCAACTACCGCCCCATTTCCATTCTCCCCCCCCCCAAGGCGCTAGAAAAAATAGTGTCAGATCATCTCTCAGACTATATCACTAAATACAGCCTTCTCTGCCCCAGTCAGCATGGTTTCAGGAAGGGCCACAGTACTACAACTACCCTTCTTGAATACATCACTTTTATAAGCAAAGTCCTTGATCGAGGGCACCTAGTTGGATCTGCCTGTATTGACTTAACCAAGGCGTTCAACTCTGTCAACCATCCACTCCCAATCTAATCTCTGCATTGTATGGGCCTGTCCTTGGACACTACCACATGGTTTAAAAGCTGCCTCAGTGACAGAACCTAGAGTGTCAAGTTAAACTCCACACTCTCGGCCAGTAAGCTGGTACTTTCGGAAATCCTCCAAGGCTCAATACTGGGTCCCCTCCTGTTTAGCATGTACTTGAATACTCTCCCAAAGGCTCGCTTGGCACAAATGCTTCTGTACACTGATGATGCAGTTATATTTGACATCCACCCAGAACCCTACTCCCTTCAATCCTCCCTGCAACGCTCCTTTTCTGAAGTTGAGGCCTGGTTCTCAGAGCACTGTCTTGTCCTGAATTACAAAAAAACCAAGGCCATGCTTTTCACTCACAGACAAAATAAGCTTAAAAATGTTTCCCTCAACATCATTAATGTCCAGGGCTCCCCTCTTGACCTTATGCCCAGCTTTAGATACCTGGGCATCACCCTTGACTCCTCTCTCACATACCGTGATCACATCAATCTGCTCAGCTCAGCTATCAGTTCCAGACTAGCTCTCCTATATAGGCACAGGGGGTGTCTGCCTCCTGATGCCCTAGGTCTTGCCGTGACATAATCGGTACTCTCCTTACTGACTACAGGATTGTTATCTACAGCATGGCTGGCCCCACTGCCCTGTGTTGAATCATGATCTCCCTAAATAAAGCCTGCCGGGTAGCCACTGGATGCAACCGTTGGACACAAACCTGTGAGCTCTACAGTCACACCAACTGGCTTAACTCTGAAGGCAGACTCAGGTACCAGGCCTGTCTCCTTGCTAGGAAGCTCTCCCTAAACACCTTCCCCCCAGGTCTCCGCCACCTTGTTCAGCCCTCTGCTCAGCCAAGGTCTACATGCAGCTCCTTGCTAGCCCCCCTCTCTGTACCCCACTGCAGGACTTCTCTGGGCCAATGCTCCTTTTACTACAGGGTCCTCCTCTGGTTGAATGAAATGCCATTGGCCATCACCCTGGAACAGCGACTAGGCCCGTTTAAAACCCTACTCCATGCTGAAATCCTCTCCCACTCCAACTGTGACTGTGCTTAGTCCTTCTCCCCCTTGCCTGAGACTATAACCTTTTGATTTCTGTATATTGTTATTGCACATGCTGGACTTATAATGATTTGACACAAGTTGGTCCATTCCATCCTTGAACTGTAACTTGTCTTCTCTATATGCATCTTATTGTATATACTGTTTCTAAACTTGCAATGTATGTATTCTGGTATGTTCTCTGTATAGTTATTATTGTATATCTTGTCATTTCTTGTAATGTATGTATATCTGACGTGGAGCTTTTGCAAAGCAGTCCTTGACTCAAAGGTTGTAATTTTGATTCCTTCAATAAATAAAAATATAGTATACAGTACTCTGTAGGAGTGTCTCATATGCAGGGAAATGGAGCACTTTCATTGGTCCAGGGCACTCCCTCAATCTATAACAACCATTAGGAGATCTCTCATGCAAAGAGTTCTAAAATTCTGAAGTTCTAAGTTCATTTGGTAAAGTCCATTTCTTACCCTGGGGGTTCTCTTTTTTTTCCTGCAAAGTGAAACATTTTTACTTCTTATTTCAAAGTCCAGGTCTTTTTTACTTTCTGTGTATGCTCCTTCTGGTCCGCTGGCTACCCCCCCTCCAACTCCATCACCCGTTATCTCTGTGTACTTACACACGTCCTCCTAAAGTTCCAATGTGGGCCATTTAAGGGTCTCCAAGTCCCTTTGGAGGGAGTCTATGGGGTGTTCTCAGCTTCATTCTGCTTCAGTCAGGGTGTATTTTCCTATTGGTCTGTCTTCGTATCCCCATGGGCACCTCATGGGTGAGAACAGTTTGATGTGCACACACAGTGCATGGTCAAATTGCTGACAGGAGGTATGCCACCCATCCTGAGTGGATCCAGCTTGCACCACCACCTGTGATCACCCAGGTTGCAGTAGCAGAGCTGTGCACAATACCCTTGCTCACTGGAGGAGGAGAGCATCCGCTCTTGCTTAATCCTCCTCCTCCTCATCCTCCCTCCTGCCCCCCCAACGACCATGGTTTGTTCCCAAACCCGGGTCGCTAGCATCAACAGCAGCAACCCTGCTGCTGGTGCTGATAGGCCAGCTTCAAGTTCCAGTTTTAAAGGGCCTGCTGGCACAGCAGTAAGACTACTGCTCATGATGCCAGCAACCTAGGTTCAAGGATGAGCCTGGGTCATCAGGGGTCGGCCAAGGGGAGGTTGCTTCGAGCGTCACAAGGGGCACTTTCCTCTGGGATGGATGGGAGACTGAGACTGCCATGCAATCCCCACCTGGTGGATCACAGCTTGAGCTGCAGTTGGCTCAGCAACAGAGGGCAGACATTGGCTGGTGCCATGCAAGCACACATATGAACGTACGTACATATGTAAGTACTTGTGTGTGCACACCATGCACACCCATAGCCGATGAAGCCTGGTGGGAGTGGGGAAAACAGAAAAACAGCCAGAAAACACCTAACCAAAGCAGGATGGCTGGGGTTTCCTCTTGGCACCCTTCTGAACTTGAATTCTGGGGAGGGGGGCTTGAGGGCATCCTCACCGCCCAACCTGGGATGCCAACCCCTGGAGGAACCTGCAAGTGGGGTAAGTCTGGGACATGATAGGTGACGGGGCAGGGGAGCACCATGATGGGGACAGGTCAGAGATACAGGGCATAAACAGTAAAATAAAAAATCTCCAGTTTTAAAAACAGAAGTCTTCAGCATGATTTATAATAATGTTTATACTGACCTCTCATATGGGTATACGAGCATCTTCTCAAGCCCTTTGTGTGCCAGAAGTTAGCTGCTCAGTTTTGCATCGCCGTTCTGTCACCCAAAAAACTTGGGAAGGCACTTGCATGTGTGTGTGTATGTATATAATTAAAAATCACACATACCCCATAATACAAAGCATCATGGGATGTATGCAAATCACCATGAAATGTTAGGCTGGTTCATCTTTAGGATTTCCAACCCTAACACCCCAGCCCCACCCTGCAAGCAGTAAAAGGAAAAAACTTAATGGTTTTGGCTGTCCTGAGTCTTGGCAAATCATGCCTGGGGTATTTCTTGGGGTTATCAACCATAATGATCTCTAAATTCCATCAGCAAATAAGCTCATATGTGCAGAGTGTATGAGAATGGGTTGAGCATTAGGGTTGATGACATTTGTGAGTTTAACCCTAACCGGTGCATTAGCAAAGTTTTTGCAATGAATTTCCTTACTTTTTAAGATAGTAGAATCGTATCATCACTTACCCAGGTTCCTTTGGGACCTACATGAACACATCCATGTTATTATGGAAGCACAGGGCCCTCTGAGCCCAGCACTTCCGTGCCTCCATTTAGCCACACGTGAATGTGGATGCAGATGGCCCTGCACTTCCATTCCTCCAGAAAAGCAATTTATGTGCTTCCTTGTAATTTTTTTTTGTAGGGATGGACCATTTTCTATTCTTATTTCTTAGGTGCTTAGTGTTGTAGCAGTCTTTAAGACCTTTCTATTGATGTAAACCAAAGACTGACAAGAGTTACAGCTTCTTAAAGTTTCAATATTATCTAATGGGAATTGTAATTTTTTCATTTTTATGGTTTTCTATATGGTCCCTACATTTTTGTGGGGACTTATGTGTAATTGTTGTAGTACTCATTAGGACCTTTATTTTGATGTAGAGATTGTCCCATAACTGCATATATTGACAGAGTTATGGTTTGTTAAAGTTGAAATGTGAGGAAAAAAACTGTAAGTCCAAATTATTTTTTTCGTATGAAGGGAATATTTTTTTTAATATGGTCCTATTCTTTTTTCATATTACCATATGAAAAAAGAAATTCAGAGGCCAGCCAGATGACGTAGAGGGCTGAGGCACCGGATGCCTTACCTCTCACCATGCCTATGACCTGTGTTCAGGAGTGAGCATAGGTCATCGGAGGTCGGCACTGGGGGTGCGGAGCAGGGGAGGGAGCCTGAGCTCCCTCAGTGCTTGACTGCCTGGCGGTGGAGGCCAGGAAGCAGTGCAGCCGAGGGAAGCCAGGGGTGCTAGACCAATGGGGTGAGAGAATAGGGCCATCACCAGAGCAAGAGGGTGTATGCACACCTCCATGTGCATGTGCCTCTCTGTCTGGGGCTCCAGGGTGTCGGGGGAAAAAACAAGAAAAGTAAGGGGCTGCCATGAGACGTGCCTCCGGGCTGGCTCCCGGGGGGGTCCGCTGGGACATGCACAGTGTAACAAGACCCCAAATGACCCCCGGAGACTGATAGGATGGCGAACGGAAGCAGCGGCCCATCGAAGGAGCATAAACACCTCTATGGAAAAAAAAAAGAAAGAAATTCGGGTCACAAAAAAAGATTTAAAAATGTGTTAAAAACACATTTCTAGGTGATTTTTCCTAAAACTAACTGCAGAATCCACCCATGGGGGTGGGGGAGAGCCCCAATTAGCAAGATATATGCATTGGTGTCTCTGCAGGATATCATTTTTATGTATTTTCAAAAACATTTTTTTGAAAGAAATGGAAACAAGATGGTGGCCATACGAAGAAAAATTTTCCTCATGAAAAAAGATTTTTCCCCATATGAAACAGAATCTTTTTTCATATGTGCCAAATTCTTTTTTGGTATGAAACAGCTATCCAAAAGACTGTAGTGAGCATGCTCAGAACTGAAATTTCAAATCTTTATAACTCTGGAACGGATTAATATTTTTTCACCAACTGTACCTCTCACCTATGTAAAGCCTGCGGTTCCTGACTGTAATTCTTTTACATTGTATTCTATTTCCTTAACATGTATCTTGTTGCCCGTATGCTCTGTAACTCTCCCGGGTTGCACCTGAAAACAGGCACTTGGTTGTCTAGTGTGCTTACCTGGTTAACAAAAGCAAATAAATAAATAAATAAAACAATGAAAGGTATCACTCTGACCCAAGCCCTTTCTAGCTTGAAAATTTCAGCACAAAATTCCAAACTGTCTGGGCGCTAGACGATGACCAAAAAAAACCAGCAAAACATGCCAATTTTTCACTTTTCTCACTATACAGATCTCAAAATCCCTACATCCGACCAGAACGAAACTTGGCAGACTGTGCATGCAAAATATCTTGTAAAGCAATTGAGCAGTAGCGAAGGTATTAAAGTGCAAAGTTAGGGGTTTAACATTAAACAGCCTACTCATACATACATATATATATATATATATATATATATATTGTAAAAAACAAAACCAAGGCACTGCGTCAGCATGTGGTCTAAAAGCAAAACAAAATGGTTATATTAAATGCATGCTGAAAATAGAAAATAGAGTTCAAAATCTCGTTTTGACCTTAGGTCTTCTTCAGGAAATATCTAAAAAAAAAAAAAACAAGTTAGTATATATATATATATATATATATATATATATATATACACACACACATGTATATATATATATATATATATATATACATATATATATATATATATTCTTTGCAAAAACTTTGTCAATGCATCAGTTAGGGTTGTTCCACAGTGACAAAAGGGAGGAAATTTGGTGTTAGTGTTGAAAACCCTAACTCCGCATTCCCCCCAACCCTCCACCACCACACACATACATGCAAGTAGGGGAAGGACCAAGGCAACACAACCAATCACACACAACCAGCAGGAGGTGTATACCTGTGTTACCATAGGAAGTGGAGAAATCCAAATTCAGGTATCATACTTTATTTACAAAGTTGTTCTATGTGATTAGTTCACCTGAAGGTGAACCTAGCTGGCAGTAGCAAAAACGGTGTACCTCGCTTCGTTTTCAACATATGGGTGGTGAAAGGAATCATGGGTGCTGCAGTGTTAGTCTATGGCAAATTGCTCAATTTCTGAACAGTGTAACTTTGTCATTCTTAAGTATTTTAGCACCAAAGCAGGAAAAGGCACATCTGTGGGACCAGGGCTTGCCACCCTGCAAATTTCAGCCCAAAGGACCCAACCATTTGCTTGCAGGATGATGGCAAAGATGTGCAGTCATCAGGAGCATACTTTCGCAAAATACTTTTACAAACACGAAAGTGTCGCAAACGGAAGACATGAAAGTGTTGCATTTGCGAAAGCATGTAAAATAGTGTCGCAAAATACTGCCACTAACACAAAAGTGTCGCAAATGCATAGCACGACACTGTTGCATTTGCTAAAGTAATTTTCTAAACTATTTCAGGGAATCTGCAAAATCCTGTTTTGGGTCTTGTGAACCCCAAAATACCATATGTGAAGTCTGTATTATGTGTTGGTGGCAGCGTGTGGCCCATCATGCTCAGTTGTCCATAGTGATATGTGTTTTGTGGTGCGTGGAACATCCGGGATCAGAGTTAGCAGTCATGACCCCAGCCATAGCCCAACATCTGTTGGTGTGAGGAAGATGGGAGCATTGGTGTGTGGTTTCATGGTTTATATTGTTTCTGTTACCTGCTGCTGGTTGTGTGTGATTGGTTGTATTGCCTTGGTCCTTCCCCTAGTTGCACGATGTGTGTGTGTGTGTGGTGGTGGTGGGGTGGGGGGAATGCAGAGTTAGGGTTTTCAACCCTAACACTGAATTTCCTTGCTTTTGTCACTGTGGAACAACCCTAACTATTGCATTAACACAGTTGTTTGCAAAGAATTTCCTTACTTTTGAAAAGCATAGGTAAGTACATTATGCATAGGATGGTGGGGACCCTGCATTCCACCAACTCTGCATATCTTCATAGCATCACAATAAAAGTAGTGAATCACATGATTGGTACGGTGGGCCCTGCGCTCCCACCACATTGCCCAGCACTAAATAACAATATACATGTGACATACCTTTTGAGCTGTCCTATACCTTATAATGGGATAGTCCTGCGCACCCCAAAATGTGCTCACCATAGTTATCACAATGCACATAAATAGTTTCCCATTAACTATAATGAGCATGCACCACAATTCAGCAACCATAATTGCCAGCGGCCTGAAAATTGTCACATGCAAAGATCTATGATTAATCTTTCTATATTCCAAAGTCCAGACAAATCAGACACATGGTTCAAAAGTTATTGAAGTGGAATGAATCAAATTTTCATTCATCCATCGGAGTGGCATAATTCCGCATCTCTTTAAGTTTTCACACCAAACCATTGCAAGACACATCCAGGGCACTAGGGCTACCTACCCTATAAATTGCAAGCCAATAGCAGTATGCCTAATCCAATGGGAAAAACATCAACTATGTCAGTCAATACCTCCCCAACTAATTCATTTAGCAGCACCTAAACAGCATAATTCACAGCTGTAGGACATCCCCTCACACCCTCCAAATTACAAGTAAAAAGACCAAACCATTTAAGAGATATTAAATTTCAAAGTCTGTGCACCTTTAAGATTCTTTCGTTGCGAGAATTGGCCACGACTGCCAAAAAATGGTGGACCTGGCGGCTGAAAAATCTTTGACCACAAGGAGGGGCAACTTCAAATGGTAATAACCCTGGAACAGAACAATATTTTTTCACCAAACAAAAAGTGGCATGTTTCTCGAAGAAAGGACTGTCTATATGCCAAGTTTCAGCCCAATCAACCATACAATGGCTACACAGCACCATGGGCAACACATTGCGCAAAAGTAGCAAACACTATATTTTTGTCACTTCACTGTGCAAAAACTGTATGTCCGACAGAAATGAAAATTGGTAAATGAAGACATGTACCATACCAGACCATGTATGCCAAATGTTATCCAAATCTGTTCAACGGTTGCACAGTGACACGACTGCAAAACTGCACAAGAGTGCCAAAAATAAAATTTTTGCCACTTCGCTACAGAAGAACCATATATCCGACGGAACCAAACATTGGTAAAAGAAGAAATGCACCGTAGCACACCATGTGCCTGCTGCAATCTTCTCCCCTCCATTCTATATGGACCTCCTCTATTGCAGTTCCTCCTTGAGTCGGAATTCAATAAACTTTCCGTACTCTATAACCGAGTGGCTCGCTTCACCACAAACTCCTCTCCTAGGAGGCATCATTGTGACGCACTTAAGAAACTAAACTGGCCCACTCTTCATCACAAACTAGCCTACCCCGTTGCTTGCCTTGCCTTCAAGTTCTCTCCCCTAGGTTCCCCTCCCCATCTTAGTGGACTACTCTCCCCCAAAGAACAAATCTGAACCTTGCAATCATCTGCAAATCACCCCCTGGACATCCCTAGGATACGCTCCAACCAAGGCAAACGTTCCTTCAAATTTGCTGCCTCCCACCTATGGAACTCCCTTCCAGCTAGTTTGACTGACTGACTCTCCCACCCATAACCAGTTCAAGTCTGGACTCAAACTATATCTTCTCAATCTCAGTCTCTGTGGCTGCAACCGTTAGCTCCCTAGTCCAGGTCTCATTTCCGCCGCACTGCTTTGAACCTCCCTTCATCCTGGATGTATCTCCAAGCCTATGATGTCAATTTTCTGTTGTTGTCTAAATTCCCTACTAATTGGTGGGTAACTTGATGTCATGCATTTCTAGTAAGAGCCTGAATGTGAACCCGATTTCTACTCCTATATACTGTTCCTAATGTATGTTTGTGTAACTAATGTAACTACTGTAAATAATGCTTTAGTCTGAATGTGAACCTGATTTCTACCCCTGTATACTGTTGCTAATGTATATTTGTGTAACTAATGTAACTACTGTAAATAATGCTTCTAAATGTCTTTTTATGTAACTAATTCCGGGTCACCCCTGAAAAAGGGATCACTGGTCTCAGTGGGCATACCCGGTTACCAAAATCCAAATAAATAAATAAATAAATGTGTCCAAAATGTTTTGAACATCCATTCAACGGTTGCACAGCGCCACAAGCAAACAACTGCGCAGCCACAATTCCGCAACCATAACTGCCAACGAACCAAAAACTGTCACAGTCGAAGATCTATGATATATCTTTCTACATTCCAAATTCCAGGCAAATCGGACACACGGTTCAAAGGTTATTGAAGTGAAATGTACCAAATTTTCATTCGTCAGAGTGGCATAATTATATAACTGTTTAAGTTTTACACACCAAACTGCTTCAAGGCATGTCTGTGACACTAGGGCTACCTTGCCTACCCTATAAATTGCAAGCCAATAGCAGCATGCATAATCCAATGGGAAAAACATCAACTATGCCAGTCAATATCTCCCCAAAAAAATAATTTTGTAGCACCTAAACAGCATAATTCACATCTGTAGGACATCCCCTTAACACCCTCCAAATTTCAAGTAAAAAGACCAAACCATTTAAGAGATATTCAATTTTAAAGTTTGTGCCCCTTTAAGAATTCCTTGGTTGTGAGAATCGGCCATGACTGCCACAAAATGATGGACCTCGTGGCCGAAAATGCACTAAAATGGCTGGCCTGGTGACTGAAAATTCCTTGACCATGGGGAGGCAACTTCAAATGGTAATAACTCTGGAACAGAACAATATTTTTCACCAAACAAAAAGTGGCAGTTTTCCTTGAAGAAAGGGCTGTCTATGTCCCAAGTTTCAGCCCAATCAACCACACAATGGCTGTGGAGCACCACAGGCAACACAGTGTGCAAAAGTAGCAAAAACTTAATTTTTGTTACTTCGCTGCGCAAAAACTGTATGTCCGACTGAAATGAAAATGTGCAATATACGTAGTGAATGGTATGTGGTGGTGGGAGCATGGGACCCATTGGACCCCCCGCTCCCACCATGCTGCCCATGTCTGCATAATAACTGTAACAGTAATGCAAACATTAACAGTAACAGTAACGGTGACTGAAATGCAAACGCTAATGGTAACTATAACGCCAACACAAATGTGAATGCTAATGCAAACAGTTAGCATTTGCAAGCACAAATGCAAACTGTAACGCAAACAGTGACGGAAACACAAACATAAACGCAAATGGTAATGCAAACGCAAGTGCAAACACAAACAGAAATAGTAACGGTAACGGTGACACAAAAGGAAACAGTAAAACAAATCATAATGGAAACGCAAGCACAAACATAAATGCAAATGGTAGCTCAAACCATAAAGCTAACATTAATGGAAACACAAAGCAAAGCAGTAACGGTGACACAAACATAAACGCTAACACAAACGGTAATGCAAACGCAAACATTAACGGTAACTGTAATGCTAACGTTAACAGAAATACAAAGCGAAACGGTAATGATAATGCTAACATTGACGCAAACGTAAGCAGAAACAGGAACGCAAGTGGAAATGCAAATGGTAACAGTGATGCAAATGGAAATGCTAACGCAAACGGTAACAGAAATGTAAGCGCAAATGTAAACCCAAACGGTAACGCTAACCGTAATGCTAACGTTGATGGAAACACAAAGCGAAGTGGTAACAGTAACACTAACGGTGACACAAACATAAATGCAAACGCAAATGGTTACACAAATGTAAGTGCAAATGGAAACGCAAATGGTAACGTAATGGTGATGCAAACGGAAATGCTAACGCAAATGGTAACAGAAACGCAAGCACAAACATAAACACAAACAATAACTCTAACCGTAACAGTAACATTGACGGAAACACAAAGCAAAGCAGTAATGGTAACAGTGACACAAATGGAAACGCAAACGGTAATGCAAACGCAAGCTCAAACGCAAACGGTAACAGTAACGGTGACGCAACCGGAACTGCTAACGAAAACATTAACGGAAATGCAAGCGCAAACGTAAAAGCAAATGGTAACACTAAACATAACGTTAACATTGATAGAAATGCAAAGCGATAATGGTAACAGTGAATCAAATGTAAATGCAAACGGTAACGCAAACGCAAGTGCAAATACAAACGGTAACAGTAACGCTAACGGTGATGCAAATGGAAATGCTAACACAAACAATAATGGAAACGCAAACGCTAACTGTAAGGGAAACGGAAACACAAATGGTAATGAAAACGGTAACAAAAATGCAAACAGTAATGATAACGCAAACAGAAATGCAAAAGTAAACAGTAACGCAAATGAAAATGCAAACAGTAACGCACACAGTGGTGCAAACGGAAACAGTAATGATAATGCCAATGGTGACACAAAAGTTAACAGTAACGCAAAAGGTAATGCAAACGCAAATGGTAACGCACACGGTAACGCACACGGTGACGCAAACAAACGCTAACGCAAATGGTAACATAAACGCAAGCGGAAACGTAAATGCAAAGGCTAACAGTAACACAAACGCACACGCTTTGTGTCCCAAAAAGGTGCATTCATAAGCACAGTGAATACAAAGAATATGGGCATAATAATGGCCCTCAGACCAGAAAATGAGCACTTGGAATACTAAATGGCTTATATCTTAGGAACCGTACAACGTAGAAAAAAATTAAAACCTCATATTATTTCTGACTTTCCAGGCTAGTTTTGTACTTAGCCCCCCAGTGGGAGACTATGCATTTTTTGCAATGAAAAGTCCATATCTCGAACCATTTTCGAGATACGGGATCTGAAAGGCACGGTGGACGCCGTAATGTTATCCTATGGGAAAAATTGTCAACTTCGGGGTGCTGTAACTTTGCATCCCAGTAATATTTTGGCACCAAACCACAAAAAGGCACATCTGTGGGATGTTGTCTTTCTTCTCTGCAAATTTCAGCCCAAAAGACCAAACTGTTGTTTTGCAGCAGGGTGGCAAAGAATTCCTATTGTTTTGGTCATACTTTCGCAAATAACGACACGTTCGCAAAAGAAATCACAAAAGTGTCACATTTGCAATAGTACTTTGTAACACTACTTTTTATAAAAATTTTAAAAACATATTTCTGGGGAGTTTTACCCCCCAAAAAAGATATGGCTAGCATCCTCAGGACTCGACTAGGTGAACACAACAAGAATTGTGTCCCTAGAGGGTCCCAACTTTAAATGCCAAGCATTTTTCTGAGCTATAGCTGAAAACAAATTGGGTGATTTGCAAAAGCAAAAGGGTCATTTGAGACAGTAAAAACTGCATTTACGACAGTGTTAACTTTTCCCATAGATTGTAATGGGAAACAGTGTTTTTTTAATAACATTTGAACCGTTTAATATTTTTTCACGAAATCTTCGGAAGGCACATTGCGGAGGCTGGCTGCATGTTCCCTGAAGTTTTTGGACCGATCACGTAAACTGTGCAGGCTGTAGGCATGAGCAAAGGAACATGCAAAAATCCATAATTTATGCATTTTTTTGGTGTGCTGTAGCTCCGCAACATACATCCAACCATAACAAAACTTGCCAGATTCAGAGATCTATGGTACCAAACCTTGCATGCCAAATTTCAGGCAAATCCATTGCACGGTTTCAAAGTTATTAAGATGCAAAATATGAAATGTAACCTTAAATGGGGTACTCAACCCTAACTATAGTGGCACGGTATGTATATATATATATATATATACTGTATATATATATGTAATAGATATACCACTCTGAGGAGGTGTGCTGGTACGCTCTGATATATACTGCGCCTTGGTGTCGTTGTGCTGCAGGCCGCAGGCCGAGTGCGTCAACCGCACAAGGCGTGCGTATCAGGCCACCACTTACTCAAATGGTATATCTATCTTATAAAATAGTTATAGTTTTTTTTGGGGGAGTAGTTCTTCTGTGTAGTTGGTAATTAAATGTTATGTTTGTAGAGGTGACACTTTTTGGTGTTAAAAATTGTATTTTAATGAATTTAAGTTTTAGTAGTCCTTTGTGGTGTCCAAAAAGTATGTATTTATAGTACTGTCACTTTAATTGGTAGTACTGTCACTTTAATTGCTGAATGAAGCGTGACAGTGGTGCTAATTTTACAAAGTGAGAAGCTCTTAGGTTGTGGAAGTAAGGCGTGGTGTGTTTAAATAGTTAGAAAACTCTGTGCCTTTTATTCGGTTTTGTCTGTTTTGTTTAGTTCTACTTTCAGATTGTGTCACGGAAGCAGCGAGTGTAGATTGAGTGAGTCGGTAATTTTAGAAGCGTGAGGCGAGGCGAGTGTTGCTATGGCAACACTTCTCGCTTCCCTCTACGTTTCTAAAATTACCGACTCGCTCGGTCTGTCGTCACTCATTTGGGATCGGAAATGGAGCTAGTATTTTCGATCATGGAGAGGAACTAGGAAAAGGCAGTGACTTTTCACATTTTGTAAACAGTGGACGTCTTAGTTTCAGTAGGTAATAGCTTGTGAATTTGTAAAATGAGCACCGCTCGGTCACGTTACATTTTTTATTGAAAGTGAAAGTACTGTGTTATGGATTGCGGTATTCCGGAGAGAAAGTAGTAAAAGGCAGTGACTTTTATAATTTTTTAAACACTGCACGTCTTAGTTTCAGCAGCTAACAGCTTTTGAGTTTGTAAAATGAGCACCGCTCGGTCACGCTACATTTCTGTATTGAAAGTGAAAGTACTGTGTTTACGTCGGCATTTGTAAATGTAAAGGCTTGAATTGAAGACAGGAGTAGAAAATAATGTATGTAAAGGCTTGAAATGAGGAGAAGAGTACAAAATTATGTATGTTGTACTTTCATATGTACAGTTAGGTTTATGTTAATCAGACTGGTGACAGTGGTTACAGGGTGTCAGTTGTATAGTGTGTTAGTGTGGGTGTCTAGCTGCAGCAGGTGTGGAGTGGTCTTGCTGCTGGTGAAAAGGTTTTGAGGAATGGAAAGTAGTTTAGGTGTGCGGTCGTAGTGCTAGGTGTGCGGTCGTTGGGAAATAATGCACGGTCATGTGACGTGTTTTGTCCAATTGTATCACTGGGATTTTTGTGATTTTACCACACCATTTTATAAATATATATATATATATATGTGTATATCTATATAGACATGATAGTATATTGCTATATACAGCATATATATAGATGCAATAGTATATCGCTATATATATATATATATATATATATATATATATATTATAGATCTCTCTCTCTCTATATATATATATATATATATAGCAGTATACTAATACATTTATATATATATATATAGGATATACAATGGTGAGCTGTCAGATAAATGATTTATCTACACAAGTGCTGTTTGACCTCGGGAACTCACGAGTGGCGAAGCCACGCAGTGAGGTGTCCGAGGCCTAACAGTGCTGCGTAGATACAACCATTTATCTGACAGCTCACCATTGTATATTTCATTTATGCAATAGGGATGCTTCTTATCAGTGTGGGAACATTTGGTTTTGACTGTTTATGTTCTTTTTTTAAATGGCAATTTCTGGGGCTTTCTGGGACTTTTGGTTAACTTTCCTGGTGTATGTCCGCCTAGCGGGGTGGTTGCTATTAAATGAAACACCACTCATTTTGTAGAGAACTTCTTGCTGAACAAATGTCATGGTGACAGTATCATGCTATCTTTTTTGTTTTAAAGTTATTCACATTTGTTTGATGAAAAAGTGAAAAGAAAACTGAATTTTATGCTGTTTTTTGCTAATTTTGAAAAAACTAAAAGGTATCTCTGAATGAAACACCACTCATTTTGTAGATATTTTTATGCTGAACATTTTTCGTGCTCACAGTACCATGTTATCATTTTTCATTTTAAAGTTATTTATATTTGTTTGTCTGAAAAGTGAAAAGAAAATAGGATTTTTGCTGTTTTTGCTAATTATAAAAAAACAATAAAAGGTATCTATAAATGAAACACCACTCATTTTGTAGATATTTTTTGTCCAGAACATTTTCGTGCTCACAGTACTATGCTATCATTTTCGTTTTAAAGTTATTCACATTTGTTTGTCAAAAAGTGAACAAAAAGCTTTGATTGACAGTTTGCATTTATCCCACATATGTGGGATAAATCTAGGGTGGTTAGATTTATTCCACATATGTGGAAATAAATGGATTTATTCAATGGCTTTTGGTCTCACACCTATTGCATAAATATATATATATACATACATATGTATAACAAAATGGTTATATTAAATGTACGCTGAAAATGGAGTTAAAAATCTACGTTTCGACCTTAGGTCTTCTTCAGGAAATATCTAAAAGAGAAAAAAAACAAGTTAGTGTAGAGGAGAGGTAAAATGAGAGAGATATATATCTGGAGAAAGAAGAAGGGGGAGGCTAAGGGAGAAGAAGTGATAAAAGGTGAGATTAAGAGAGAATCTGTGAAACAAAAAGGTGATGATGGGAAAGATAAAGCATAATGGGAGAGAAAGAGCTGGGGAAGTTCCCAGGTAGAGACTGATTAACAGGGCCTTGTAAGAAGGCTGAAATGTGACAAATGTGTGAGAAGGAGACAGAAATGGAGACATATGGTGAAAATGAAAAATAAATGAGTGCAAAAACAAATTGACTTTAGGGAAAAAAAGGGGATGGCTGAAAGATGTTAGTGGAAAATAAGTCTATCATTTAAACCAGAGGGCTGCTGGGAGCCAAGGCGGATGATCAGCTAGGCTTCCATGTTTTTTCTATGGTCAGGATCCCGGAAGCCCTGCTGAAGGACACAAACAGAAAGGTCATTGACATTGTGGTCCCTGGAGATAAAGTGGGATACAATGGGTTTAGCAGTTTCACCATTCCTGACTGCTCTGTAATGTTCCTGAAACGGTCAGCAAGACGCCTACCAGTTTCTCCGATGTAAATAGCTGAACACCTCCTGCAAAGAATACAGTACACCACATTAGTGGAGGTGCATGAGAACTCCTTGGTGATGTGAAAAACACCTGTAGGCCCCCGAATCTCAGTTACACTGGAAATAAATTTGCAGGTGTAGCAGCGAGCCCTGTTGCAAGGTTTGGTACCTGGGGGGGAGGAACTGTTAGGAGTGGGTAGGCTGCTTTTTACCAGGAGATTGCACAGGTTAGGTGGCCGGCGGTAGGAGGCAATAGGTGGTTCTGTAAAGGAAGCACCAATGTTAGGGTCAGTTTGCAAAATGGGAAAGTTACTAGTGATGATCCTGTGAAGAGAAGGTGTGCTCTGATGGAAAGGAAGAACTAGTGGAATTCGCCGTTGTTCTTGTGTGATAGTATCCCTCCTGTGGGGGTTAAGGTTAAGGGCATGTTACTGACCCAGGAGAGTGCTCTGTCCACTGTGCTTTTAGGGTATCCCCTGTTGATAAAAAAACTATGCATTATTTGGGTCTGCTCAGCAAAATCATCCTCTTCACTGCATAACCTGCGAAGTCTAAGAAACTGTGAATAAGGTAGGCCATTCTTGACATGTTTAGGATGGAAGGAGCTATGGAGGAGGAAACTGTGAGAGTCAGTGGGTTTGTAATAGACTGATGTCTTCAGACCAGTGTTCTGGACTGAGAGCTGGATATCCAGGAAAGGCAGTGTAGAGGAGGATACTTCCACAGTGTACTGAAGGGAAGGATGAGCCATGGTGAACTTGTCAAGGAAGACTTGGAGGGTCTCCCTGGAGCAGGAGGTGGCCCCGCACAGTCATCAATGGAAGCTTAGAGTTCAGGCACAGTCCCTGTGAATGAGAAAAAACGTTCCTCCACCCAACCCACAAACAGATTAGCAAAGCTGGGACCCATCTTGGTACCCATGGCAACTCCACTGACCTGCTGAAAAAACTGTTATTAAAAGAAAAGCATTGAGTGTTAGAACCAGTTCTGCCAGATGAGTTAGTGTGTGTGTGGGTGGCTGCTGGACTTCCCGCTTGTTCAAGAAATGCTGCAAAGCTGTCAGACCATCATCATGGGGGATCACTGTGTAAAGAGATTTGATGTCCATGGTGAAGATGAGCTGATGAGAGTCACTGAATCTGAACCTGTCAAATAACTGGAGAGCATGGTTAGTGTCTTTAACATAGGAGGGCAGGGACTCAACAAGGGGTCTCATGAGGCCATCCAAAAATGCGGAGATGTGGGATGTGGGGCAGGAGCAGGCAGACACTATGGGACGACCCGGGTTACCTGTTTTGTGGATTTTGGGAAGAAGATAAAACCTGGATGTCTGGGGATGCTAGACTATGAGTCTCTTAGCAGAAGCAGGGAGCTCATTGTTTTCAATAGCAGAGGTGATGGTGGTGGTGACCTCCGTCTGATAGTCAGCAGTGGGGTGCTGTGGAAGAGAAGAATAAAACCTGGTGTCAGAGAGTTGCTGTGTGGCTTCCGTGATGTATAGCTCCTTTTGCCAGACCACAACAGCACCTCCCTTATCAGCTGGTTTAATAACAATGTCATTCCTACATTGTAGAGATCTGAGGGCTGCAAGCTCACCAGGTGTCAGGTTGGAATGGTTGTGCCTGCGATGAAGATTAAGGTTAGTGGTGTTTTCCATGCATTGGTTAACAAAATAATCAACAGCAGCAAAACGTCCTGGAGAGGGGGTGTCCATGCACTTCGCTGGGGATTGATGTCATTGATAGTTCTGGTGATACTGTCATCATCTGTGGGAAGAGGAGTCATATTAGAAAAATGAGCTACAAGGCGTACTCTACGATAGAAGTACTGCAGATCAACTTGAACCTGTGGTGCATCAAGATATCTGGGTGTGGGCACAAAAGAGAGAGACCTTTGCTAAGGAGTGAGTGCTCATCTTGTGTCAGGGGAAGGTCTGTAGGAATACAAAATACCAAATTGTTAGGTTGTGTCTGACTCAAGGGCTCATGTTGGTTGTTGATCTGCTGGGTGAGAGACTGGAGTTTTGCAGCTTTGGTATCCTTGAGAAACTGAAAGAGAGTGGAGTTAAGGTTTTGGATGCAGTGCTTAATAAAAGGAAAGTTATGTGGAGCCATTCGCTGCAGGAAATCCTTTTGCCTTTGAATGGTTTTGTCCATAGAGATCAGCTGTGTTTTGATGGAGAGAATGGTGTGCACGATAAGTTTCCTAGAGAAAGTTTTCAAAGCTTGTTAGTAGAGGAAACGTGTCTCAGATCCAAATGAACAAGGATGAAATTTCAAACAGAAACCTTTAGGAATAATACCCAGGTGGCGGCATTTGAAAGAAACTGTAAGTGACTGCAGAGTTTAGTCTTAGAGCAAATGGCAGAAAATAGTTCAAGAGAAGGCTTAGAAATATGAGAAGGGAATGCAGACATAGAAGAAATGAAGGAGCATCACAGAGAATTCAGAAGAGATTTCAGATTAGGCATAGTGGGTCACAGCAAATGTAGCATACAAATTGTAAAAAAACAAAGACAAGGCGCTGCGTCAGCATGTGGTCTAAAAGCAAAACAAAATGGTTATATTAAATGCACGTTGAAAATAGAAAATAGAGTTAAAAATCTACGTTTCGACCTTAGGTCTTCTTCAGGAAATATCTAAAAGAGGAAAAAAACATATGTATGTTAGGGTTGAGTAGCATGTTTAACGTTAAACCTCAAATTTTGCGCTTTAATAACTTTGCAACCGATCAATGGATTTGCACAAAATTTGGCATGCGCTGTCTTGTGGGGTAGATCTTTTGACGTGACAAGTTTCATTCTGGTTGGATGTGCGGATTCTGAGACCCGAATAGTGCATAAACCTTAAAAGTTGCCACTTTTTGCAGTTTTTTCCTCATTGTCTTGCATCCAGGTGGTGTGGAATTTTGGTGTAATTTTTTTATGGTAGAAACAGCTTTGGTCACAGAACTGCTACTGTTTGGTGAAAAAATATTAATCTGTTGAAAAGTTATTCAGTTTTTAAGTTCCCATTCTTTTCAATGGGAAGATCACTCTCAAGGATAGAGGGAGAAAGTTTGACAAAGGATTTGGCCTCATGAAAAAGGATTCTTTTTTGTGAGGAGCCAATCCTTTTCCACCAGAAAAATACCTTTTTTGTGAGCTGCCATATTTTTTCCCCCATGAACTAGAAAGCATGGAAAATACATAAAAATGCTGTCATTTTAAAACTCAAACACCAGAACCTAGCTAAATGGGCCCCGTTTAGTTAGATTCTGATGTTTGCTTTTCACAATTAGGGCCAGAAATACTTTGTCTGGGCACCCAAAATCCTGGGTGCCCAGCTTAGCGAGAGGAGTGTTTCTCCGCGATCTCTGTATGAGAATAGTGGATTTTCTTGGGTTATGCAGCTGCAGCTGTGAGTCCTCTTGGCCTGGTGTTTAGTGGCACCCCCACACACCCTGCAATTCCCATATATACATTTTTTAAAATACATTAGTGTCCAGTGGCACTCCCCTACCTGCCGATCTCCATTCCCACCTTTACCTGGTGTCTATTGGCACTCCCCACCCACCAATCATCGTCCCCATTATGTACTTATAGATTCCCTGGTGTCTAGTGGCACCCCCCACCCATGATCATCATTTTCCCCATTTATCTTGAGTGTAAAGTGGAGGTGAGGGGGTCTGATCGGCGAGGAACCATTTTCTTTTTTTATAGGGTTTTCTGCTCCCACATCGATACTTAGTTCTTTTGGCAGCACACAGAATGTTGTCCTTACCTCATGTGGATGTGAAGATGATTAGAATGGCCCAGGGATATATTTGGTGCAGGCGACCACACTCTGTAAAGTAACTCAATATGTTCTTTCAAGTTGTGGAGCCTCCATTAAACCCAGATTCTAACTGGAGTCATATTTCTTTAAAAAAATATCCTGGCCTTCTGTTTCCTCTGGCAAGCCCAGGATATGCAGATTATGGATCTGGTGCATGGTTTGCTACATCTCAAGTTTCAACCTTAGCAAGTTGTTTTCAGTCACTAGTGCAGTGTCAGGTACCCATGCGCAGTCTGCTTTTTTGCTGCCCTCCAGTGTGGATGCTTTAATCTAATCTGTTGTTCAACGCTGTTGAACCAGTTAGTAACTGAGTCAAATTTTTTATCTCCATTATTCAAAGGTATATTTCCTGGTGTCTAGTGGCACCCCCCACCTGCTGATCACCGTACCCATCATTGAAACATTCCATGGTGTCCAATGGCAGCCCCATCCACCGAGTGATGCCCCTGTTGCTCAGTTTTATATTCCCTGGTGTCTATTGGGACACCCCCACCCTCCCTTAGCAGGCAAAAACCTGTAATAAAGAAAACATTCCTTCAATGTTTGTTTGTTTTTTGAAACCTGTAAAAAAAAAAAAAAGTCCTTCACTGATCAGCCCCCCCACCTCCCACTCAGCAATCACCACCCCACACCCTCCAGCACACCCCCACACACCCTCACTCACCTGAATAGGCCACAGGTTCAAGACCCACTCTCCGATCAAAGACGCGTCTTGCTGCTAGAACCGGCGACTGCAATATGAGAAAGCAAGGTAAATGTGGTTCAATGTATTTCAATGGAGGTTTCAACTTTTATGCATAACTTAGCCATTTTTTGAGATTTTGACCCTAAATTTTCAACATGGCCTTTTGGGGATCCCGAACAATAGTACTGTCATTCGTAACTCCTGCCCAAAGGTGATTTCACGGTCGCTGGGAATTCACCTTTCGGGTGGAATTTGGATTATTGTCTGCCTTGTTCATGAGATGGGGTCATAAGAAGGCTGTGTTGAAAATTTGGGCTCAAAATATGAAAAAATGCCAAAGTTATGACCATTTGGTGCAATTTCACTATGCATAATTGTAACTTTGGAAATTTTAAATATTTTGACCCCAGATTTTCCACATAGCTTCTTATTACCCCACCTCATGTATGCCACAGCTGTTGTTTTTCAAATCCTGCCTAAAACGTGTTTTCGCACCAGTGGCACGGAATGGTGTTGCAGTTGCACAGAATTACGTTTTGGCCGGAATTCGAAAATGTTCTGTGCCGGGTACATGAGGTGGGGTAACAAGATGGCTATGCTAATAATTTGGTCACTGTTGTCCTATAAATGGAAGCGCGGGGCCTGGAGGGCCCTGTGCTTCCACAGCTACATACATATATGCATCTATGGAGGGATGGCAGCACCCCCACAGTAAAATGAGGATACTGTTATACTATCTCAAAAAGTAAGGAAATAAGTTGCAAAAAACTTAATTAATTTTCTAGTTAGGGTCAAAAGTGACAAAAGTTGGGAAATGAGATGTTTTCAACCCTAACACCCTCCACCCCAAGCAGGTAGGACAGCAGGTGTGGGTTGTGCCCTGGACTTCTCAAGCCTAATGCTCACCTCATTCTCATAAAGTCTACATCTGACCTGATTTACAAATGCATTGGGGTGAGTGTTAGGCATGAGAAGCCCAAACACACCTACCTCTGTCGCTTTGACCCTAACTGGAGCATTAACAACATCTTTTACAACTTATACTGCATATGTGTGTCTATATATATATATATATATATATATATATATATATTATAAAATGGGTAGGGAAATTGTTGCTCTTTTATTGGATGAGCACCACCACATGACTGTGCGTATATCAGGCGCAACCGCACACCTGCACTTTACCCTCAAAACAATTTTGACATTTTATAAGTAGATAAACCACTCTGAGGTGTGCAGTCGCGCTCTGATATCGCACACCTTGGGTGGTTGACGACCGACCTGCAGCCTGCGTGCGTAACAACACACACCAAGGTGTGCATATCAGAGCGCCGACCACACACCCTCAGAGTGGTTTATCTATTACATATAGATATATATATATATATACTGCTGTGGAGACTGTGCTTATGGTTGAAAGAGTAGTCTCACATTCTGAGAACAATATAACAAGATGTTGCACCAGTGAATGGGCTGAAAACAAAAAGGTTTTTAAATACATGCTGAAAATAGCAAATAAAGTTAAAGTCAACGTTTTGTCCTCTGGTCTTCTTCAAGAATTATTTCTGAAGAGAAAATAGCAAAGTCAGTCACATTCAGTTTGTGGTTCTGATACACTAAAAATACACAGGAAGCTACTCTCTCAACCATATGTGTGGGCTCCTCCACAGTAATAATATGCAAGTTCTGCTGCTGCAAGATTTTGTTTTACCCCTTCTAGCCTGACTGGCCCTCATCGGTCCATCTGACCCATTCAGCCATGTCATCTCTGAGACTTACCTTCACTCGCAGTTCCCCACTGAATAACCCCTCATGAGAAGGGCTGCTGGGGGGGCTAGCCATTACTTCCCCCTGGACAGCGGTTTAGCGTCAGTCATCAAGGAAGAACCCAGTCAGCGGTGTGGGGCCTGCGGTAGGTAGCATCCTGCTGCAGCTGGGGTGTATTTCCGTATTTTCTGTCCCACCTCCCTGACATCGGCAAGGCCTTGCTGGGACATTACTTCATGCCACTGACGTCCCCCCCCACACAGTCCATTGCTCCGGCTGCACCATCATGTGTGGTCACCCAGGTGGTGGATGGTAACGGACAGCGTACTCCCTCCCTCTCCGGAGGAGGCAAGCATCCTTGGAACACTTAGCCAACCTCCCACTGGCCGACCCTCCAATGACCCAGGCTCGTTCTCAAACCCGGGTCATTGGTGTCGCCAGAGGTAATACTACAGCTGTGCTGGCAGATCAGCTCACTGCTGCAGGATTTTACAAATTATTTATTTCGAAATTGTGGCCAGGATTAATTTTTTTTGTTATTTAAAATATTTTTTCCTGGCACCCTCACTGAGCCAAGACTCATTTCTAGGCATGATGGAAGGGGGAAGGGGAGCATGGGATGAGGGTGGGGCGTGGGATACAAAGTACTAGAATATAAATAAATACACAGACATTCAAATGCAGGAATGTGCAGAAACACAAAATGTAAAAAAGATTTAGGCAGTTCAATGCTGCAGGCATAAAAAGGTGAAAATTATAAAAACGTGAAAAGCATTTCAATGGGCTTGTTATTGCCTCAGGGCTTGTAAGCTTCGTGGTTAAATCAGCTGCTCCAACCCCACACATCCGATCAACTTAACAGCACAGCAGTCCTGTCTCTTTTAGGCTAGCAATGTTATTGTGCTACCAATGTTTACTTCTGCTGGAGGGTTTGGTCCGTTTCGACCAATTAGCTCTCTCTCTCTCCGTTGTGGGCTGAACCATATCAACTTACAGATTGGCCAGGATTCAGGAACTCTCTTCCAATGCACGGCACTGTTTACTCCAAAAACAGAAAACAGTTCCAAGTTTGGAGTTTGGGACAAGCAGGGAAACTTCTGTGCAACAGCAGTTCCAGTAAGGAAGACGGTCACATCAGCACAAACTGGTCAGTCTCCTTTTTTAGCATTTCTTCATGTTGTCAAAAACTAATCCCTTTCACTGCCATGAGCAGTGCTAGTTCTGTGAGTACAAACTGTTCTAGTAGTGCTGGGAACAGTTAGCTTTCTGTACTTGTCACTCAGCTGCTCTGAGGCACTGTATGTGTTAGTTGAGGTTGCCCTGTCTTGGTGTTATGTTTACCAAACAGAGACGTGATCTTGATGTTCCCAACACTAATGAGGTTGGATAGAGTGGATGTATGAGCTAGTGTTTGAAAATAGAACTAGAAGGGTTGCCCCCAAAATGGGGGGGGGGGTGTTGTATATCAGAAAGCATTCCTTCACAAACAGGTCGGTTAACATGACAATAACCTGCCCAGTGAGGATGTGGAAGCTAACTCTCTTTATGCATTCAGTTCACAGCAGGACTAGGCAGATTCCTGAAGGAGCATTTCATTAAGGGTCACACAGCATGAGTAGGGGTAATACAGGACTAGACAGATTCCTGAGGAAGAATGGCATTGAGGGTTACACAGCATGAGTAGGGGTAACATATGACTGGACAGATTCCTGAGAGAGAATGGCACTGAAGGTTACACAGAATAAGCAGGGGTACCACATGACTGGACGGATTCCTGAGGGAGAATGGCAGTGAGGGTCACACAATATGAGTAGAGATAACACAGGACTGGACAGATTCCTGAGAGAGAAGGGCACTGAAGGTTACACAAAATGAATAGGAGTAACATGGGGCAGGACAGATTCCCGAGGAATAATGGCACTGAGGGTTATACAGCATGAGTAAGGGTAACTCAGGACTGGACAGATTCCTGAGGGAGACTAGCATTGAGGGTTATACAGCATGAGTAGGGGTAACACAGGACTGGATGGATTCCTGAGGGAGAATGGCAATGAGGGTTACACAGCATGAGTAGGGGTAACACATGATTGGACAGATTCCTGAGAGAGAATGTCACTGAAGGTTACACAGAATGAAGAGGGGTAACACAGGACTGGACAGATTCCTGAGGGAGAATGGCACTGAAAGTTACACAGAATGAGTAGGGATAACACAGGACAGGACAGATTCCCAAGGGAGAATGGCACTGAGGGTTATACAGCATGAGTAGGACAACACAGGACTGGATAGATTCCTGAAGGAGAATAGCATTGAGGGTTACACGGCATGAGTAGGTGTAACACAGGACTGGACAGATTCCTGAGGGAGAAAGAGAGGATTATACAGCATGAGTAGGGGTAACAAAGGACTAGACAGATTCCTGGGGGAGAATGGCAGTGAGGGTTACACAGCATGAGTAGAGGTAACACAGGACTGGACAAATTCCTGGGAGAGAGTGGCAGCGAGGATTACACAGAATGAATAGGGTAACAGAGGACTGGATGGATTCCTGAGGGAGAAAGGGAGGATTATACAGCATGAGTAGGTGTAACACAGGACTGGACAGATTCCTGAGGGAGCATGGCACTGAGGGTTTATTTATTTATTTGAGGTAATCGGATACACCTTTGAGCCAGGAGCTCGTTTACACAGGCTACACGTCAAAAGACAAAACAACAAGTAGGCGAAGAAGTACATAATAATAAATACAAGGTGAAGTAACACAGAGAATAACGCTATTAATAGCAGTTTGTTCTAAAAAGGCTGATAAGAGAAATTACATGTTACAGTAATGATAAACACGCATTTAACATGCAGGAAAATTTGTAACAACAGACAAAAAATAAGATATCTTGCAAGAGGAGAGGAGGGGAAAAAATAGCCAGAGCTGTTGGAGGACCAACAGGTCTGTTGTCAGCGAGTCAGGAAGGGGGGTGAGGGCCCTGAAAGAGTGTAAGGGAAAGTGCTAGGGAAGGGATTTGGAGAGGGGGATGGGGAAGGGAGGATTGGTCAAGTAATGATACGACGCAAGAGCTAAGAAGTGAATTAAGGAAGTGCAATTGAGGAGAGGTGGATAGGGGAGTCAGAGGGAGGGCACAGGTCGGGGTTAAGAGAATGAGAAAGGAGGACAGAGGGGTAGGAAGTAGGGAGGGAAGACATAGTGGAAGGGCAAGAGGGGAGGAGGGGAAAAGGGAGATACTAGGGGAGTAGGAGTAGAACTAGAAGGGGAGGGTGGGTAAAGGATACAGGAGAGGGGAGAGGAATAGAAGAGAAAAGGAGAAATGAGAAGGGAAAAGACTGAAGAGGGAGAAGAGGCGGGATGGGGGAGGGGTGGAAAGGGAAGAAAGTCACAGAGGACCATAGGTGGGCAGGAAAAGAGGGGGGGTAGTAGGAAAAGGAGGGGACAAACGAAAAGTGCAGGGGGGTAGTAGGGAAAGGAGGAGACAAAAAGAAGTGCAGGAGTGGGAGGAGAGAGAAGGAGGCTGAAGCCAGAGGCTTAGTAAGAAGAAATAGAGCTGGCCTTAACTGGGTTATGCAGTCACAGTCACTGGTAGTTGCAAGGAGCGCCCCAAGTTTAGTTTTAATGATCCAAGCCTAGTTTCCTTGTGGATATCGTCCCCTATTGAGTTTAGCCAGAGAGGGGCACGGTAAACAAAGGACCATTGGCCTTGCACAGTCCTGCAAAAACAGATTTGAAGTGACCAGGAATTATTGCTCCTGGTATGTCTAGACATGTTGATCGGAGTAGGGAGATTTTTTCACCCCTAGAGGTGTTTGGCCCAGGGTGGATTTCTTGGCTAAAAGGCAGGTCTGATATTTCACTCTGTCATCCAAATTTAGCCATCCAGATTGTGCCTACAGTGAGCAAGTGTGGGCCATCCTGTCTGCACCCAGTACAAGTCTGCAGGCCTTGGTTAGTCCGGGTTTTATTTAGAGCCGTTGGGGTTGCATCCCCATAAACCACTAGGCCATAGTCGATAATGGTCAATACAGAGCTAGTAACAGCTACACTTAGGGCTTCAGAAGTTAAGCAATGCTCGTTGTGGTACAACAGGCCCAGCTTGACACTAGCTGCCTTGGCAACTTGATCTATGTGTTGCATGTAAGATAGGGTGCAGTCCGGCGTTAAACCGAGATACTTGAAGCATTGCACCATTTCTGGAGGGGCATTATGATGATTATAGATTTGTAGCTGGTAGGATCGGTGCTTGTTGAGAGCAGAGGCAAAAATCATAGTTTTTGTTTCTTTATAGTTTAATAGAAGTTTTGATCTGGAGAACCATTGCTCGGCTTTAGAGAACTTTGACTGCATATGCTGCTCAAGTTCAGCAGGGTCAGTGTGACTAGAGTGAAGCACCGCATCATCTGCATATAATAAAATCTGGTCAGCAACAGCGAGAGGGAGGTCATTTAGAAACAGGTGAAAAAGTAATGGTCCAAGTGTTGAGCCTTGTGGCACCCTTGTAGTAACAGGGTGGCTTACTCAGAGACTTTGGATTTTGACTGTTTGGCTCCTACCAGTAAAATAACTTAGGAACCAGGACACTGATTCTGTGGAGAGGCCGATACGTGTTAATTGACTGAGAAGAAGTTAGTGGTTGACGCTGTCGAAGGCCTTAGTGAGATCTATATAGGTAGCTCCCACCAGGTGTCCTCGATCCACGGCATTATGTATATAGCTTGTGTATTTGACCAGGGCAGTGCAGGTGCGATGTTTCTTGTGGAAACCATGTTGTTCACAGCATTGTAGCTGGTACTTGTCTAGGTATTCCATACGCTGCTCTGAGACTATGCTTTCCAATGCTTTAGAAACAGGAGGGAGAATTGATATAGGTCTGTAGTTAGAGTGGCGTGTTCTGTCTGCTTTTGTGTACAGGGATGACTACTGCTGCTTTCCATAGAAGGGGGGACTTGCCAGTGATAAGAGAGAGATTCAGGATTTTAGTAAAGGGAATGAGGATAGAATCAAGGGTAAATCTAACTAATTTGAGATCCAGCATGTCACTACTGGCTCTGGAATTGCCAATGGCTTTTATGATGTCTTTTTTGGCCATGAATGGAGAGATGACTTTTAGGTAGAAGGGGGAAGGAGAGTTTGGGGGGGATACAGGGTCCTGTGGTGGGTTGATATCACACATGGGTTGGAGGCAATTGGGGAGCAGAACACCGCTTAGGTCAGTAAAAGCCTTGTTAAAAATGTTAGCAATTCGGCTAGGGTCCTGAGCAGGAGCACCATTGACATTTAGCAGAGTGGGTGGAGCCTTGTTAGTTTTTCCAGAGAGAGTTTTTATGTTGTCCCAGAAATGATGGCTATCTCCCCAAGAGTTTGTGAGCTGAGTTCTGAAGTGTTGCAATTTGGCCTTTCTAATAGCCCAGGTACATCTGTTTTGGGCAGCTTTGTACCTCTGAAGGTCTGCCAGGGTTCTTGAGTTTTTTGCTTTGGCCCAGAGAGCATCACAGTTCTTCATCAAAACAAGGAGTTGCGAGGTGATCCATGAGTTGTTAGTGTCCCGAGTCCTACATTTTGTTAATGGGGCATAGATGTTACAGGACTCATTGAATTTAAGAACAAAACCTTCAAGGGCAGAGTCCATGTCAGCAATTGTGTCCAGTCTTGAAGCTCCAGGTGTGTTTTAAGAGCAGCCAGTTTCCTTTTATGCAGGAGTCTAGTAGTGATTGTTTTAGGTGTAACTTTGGGGGACTTGCTGGACCAGTTGATGAGGACAGGGGAATGGTCACTGAGGGAGTCCGGGAGGACTATAGTATTGAGTATTCTATCAGGGCGATTGGTGATTACCAAATCAATAAGGGAACTGGCGCCAGTACGGTAATTTATCCTTGTGGAGGAGCAAACTGTCTGGGCCATGCCATTGGTAGATAGAGTGTCTTTATAAGGCGTGGCCTCCAAGGATTCCCAATTGATGTTTAAATCCCCCAGCATAATCAATTCAGTGTTTTGGTGGATATTAGTAAGGTAATCAAGGACAAATATAAAACTGTTCGATTGGTCTTTGGGTGGGTAACACAGCTTGAGTAGGGGTAACACAGGGCTAGACAGATTCCTGGGGGGAATAGCATTGAGGGTTACACAGCATGAGTAGGTGTAGCACAGGACTGGACAGATTCCCGAGGGAGCATGGCACTGAGGGTTACATAGCATGAGTAGGGGTAACACAGGGCTAGACTAATTCCTAGGGGAGAATGGCAGTGAGGGTTACACAACATGAGTAGGGGTAACACAGGACTGGACAGATTCCTGAGGGAGAAAGGGAGAATTACACAGCATGAATAGGAGTAACACAATGCTAGACACAGAATGGCAGTGAGGGTTACACAACATAAGTAGGGGTAACTCAGGATTGGACAGATTGCTGATGGAGAATAGCAGTGAGGGTTACACAGAATGAGTAGAGTAACACAGGACTGGAAAGATTCCCTCGGGAGAATAGCATTGTGGGTTACACAGCATGAGTAGGTGTAACACAGGACTGGACAGATTACTGAGGAAGAATGGCAGGATTACACAGCATGATTAGGGATAACACAGGACTGGACAGATTTCTGAGGGAGAATGGCAGGATTACACAGCATGATTAGGGATAACACAGGACTGGACAGATTTCTGAGGGAGAATGGCAGGATTAAACAGCATGATTAGGCGTAACACAGGACTGGACAGATTCCTGATGGAGAATGGCAGTGAGGATTACATAACATGAGTAGGGCCGGGTAACACAGGACTGGACAGATTCCTAAGGGAGAACAACAGGATCACACAGCGTGAGTAGGGCTAACACAGGACTGGACAGATTCCTGAAGGAGAATGGCAGGATTACACAGCATGAGGAGGGGTAACACAGGACTGGACAGATTTCAGAGGGAGAATGGCACTGAGAGATACACAGCATAAGTAGGTGTAACACAGGACTAGACAAATATCTGAGGGAGAATGGCAGTGAGGGTTATACAACATGAGTAGGGTAACACAGGACTGGACATATTTCAGAGGAGAATGGCACTGAGAGTTACACAGAATGAATAGATGTAACACAGGACTGGACAGAATCCTGAGGGAGAATGGTACTGAGGGTTACACAGAATGAGTAGGTGTAACACAGGACTGGACAGATTCCTGAGGGAAAATGGCAGGATTATACAGCATGAGTAGGGGTAACACAGGACTGGGTAGATTCCTGAGGGAGAATGGCAGGATTACACTGCATGAGTAGGGGTAACACAGAACTGTTCACATTTCAGAGGGAGAATGGCATTGAGGGTTAAACAGCCTGAACAGGGGTAACACAGGACTGAACAGATTCCTGAGGGAGAATGGTATTGAGGGTTACACAGCATGAGCAGGAGTAACACGGGACAGGACAGATTCCTGAGGGAGCATGGGATTGAGGGTTATGTAGCATGAGTAGGTGTAACACAGGACTGGACAGATTGCTGAGGGAGAATGGCACTGTGGGTTACACAGCATGAGTAGGAGTAACCCAGGACTGGACAGATTCCTGAAGGAGAATGGCATTGAGGGTTACGCAGTATGAGTAGGAGTAACACAGGACAGGACAGATTCCTGAGGGAGCATGGCAATGAGGGTTACACAGCATCAGTAAGGACTGCATTCCAGCTGTGAAGCTTGTTTGTGCATCTGTACTAAAATAAGGTTTAGTCAATGTCCATTGAAAGGGGGGGTGGACAAGATGGACCTCGAGTCCCGTCTGTCTGCCACCTGGGCACACATAGGGTGCAGTGTAGTGCACGACCTCAGTGGCAAGGGATACAAAGTGGTGATCTCTTTCAAAGACCCTGTCAGATTCTCCCATCTTAACATGGATGACAGGCCTACAGTGCTTTTCTCTGTTTCTTTTATTAATGTTTATTCTCTCTCCATTTTTTATTTATTTATTTATTGAATTGTTTCACCAGGAAAGGTACACTGAGCAACAAATTGCTTGTCTCATGGAACGTCCTGGGAGAAGGGATAGAGGGAATATTACAGAATCAAAAACAATTTATATGGATCACAATATAGTACATAGCCATAATACTACACATATAATTAGGTATACAAAATCAAATATAAATTATGAAGACACACGGTGTAGTACACTGGACAAAATACAGCATGAATAGGCATACAGTGAGTAACATATCAGACCAAGACAGTAGGGAGTAGAACGTGTTCTAGTTACAGGCACTCATTACAAGAACTGTTCTTGAGAGAGTACTCGAATTTTGGGAATTTAACATGCATACATACACTCATGTGGGCTAGGATGGCGTTTAGAGGCCACCGGTGCTGGGGGCAAGGAAGTGCAGGTGATGTAGTTGATAGCAAGGGAGTGGGTAATTTACTGCTATCGACTGCTTTATAGGGTCAATTAGTGAAATGTTTGGTCCCAGGCTTGGTCAATTGCAAGTACAGTTGGTGATTAGGTAGTTTTTCAGGGCATATGCAAGTGAGTCAGTGAAAGAGGAGTGCTGAACCTGTGGGGTGAGCGAGTTCCATAATTTTAGCAGGTGATAGATGAAAACATTTTGGCCAGTTGTAGTGGAACGACGGGGGATAGCCAGGGTCCTCGAGTCACAGGATCTTAAAGAGTATGGGGAAGGAGGAGGGGTGGATAAAGAGGAGGAGATATAGGAGGGGAGAGATCCGAGCCAAAGTTTGGAGATGGATCTGGTGCCATGGAGCGCACGCCTGTTAGTCAGGGTAAGAAAGTTCAGGGAGCAGTAGAGATCACAGTGGTGAGTAATGGAGGGGCATCAAGGGCAAAGCGGCAGAAGGAGTTGAAGAGAGTATCCAGTCTAGCTAGGGAGGACTGGGGAGTGGCACTGTAGACTAATGTCGCAGTAGTCAGATATTGGTGGGATCATCTTCAGTACTAACTCACGCCTGGCTGTAAGCAGGATGCAGCTATGGTTCTGAATAGGGCACCAAGTTTTGGCTGCAATTTTTTTCAGAATGGCATCAATATGTACCGAGAAGCTGAGATACCAGTCAGGACAGACTCCTAGAACCTGAATGAGGAGGCATCTTCTAATACAGTCCCATCAAGAGTATGGAAGGTGGGTGCGTTGGTTTGCCTAGCGAGTCTCTGCCTTGTGCCAAAGGTCATGGAGACTGTCTTCTTTGCATTTAGGAAAAGCTGATGAGAGCTAAGCCAGAGTTGGACATTGTTGAAGTCAAACTGGAGCCTGTTAGTGACATCAGTAAAGGTTTTGCCAGTTGCATATATAACAGTGTCATCAGCATACATATGTATGCAAGCTGACGTGCAAACCCATGGGAGGTCATTTAGGAAAATGGAGAAAAGTAGTGGGCCAAGCATCGAGCCTTGGGGGACACCTGTGCTTAGAGGCAGGGGAGATGAGGTGGCATCAGCAATATGGACTGACTGCGACCTGCCAGTCAGGTAGGCATTAAACCAGCCTGTGGCAGAAGGGGCTAGGCCAGCAGAGGAGAGGCTGCTTAACAGAAGGGAATGGGAGACTGTGTCGAAGGCCTTGCCCAGGTCGACAAAGATGGCAGAGGTAATTAGGCCTTGTCCATTACAGAGGAAATGGTATCGGCCAGCCTTAGCAGGGAAGTGGAGATGGAGTGATTTTTCCTAAACCCAGACTGGAAAGGAGTGAAGAAAGCAGAGTCGAGAGGAAGGCAAAGAGTTGATCAAGGACAAGATGTTCTTGTAGTTTTGGTAAGGTGGGGAGGAGAGATTGCATTGTTTTTGCCCTCTTATGTATTAGAATAACAAGTGCATCCAACATAGACTGTGGAATATAGGCTCATTTCCTGGGTCATCAGCTCCTACCAGGGCACCAATTGTTGAGAGAAGGCAGAATAAAATTCCGCAATTAACCTGTCCAAACCAGGTGCTTTGTCTTTTGAAAGCATAGGAACATAGGAACATAGAAACGTAAGACGTTGACGGCAGATGAGGACCGCTTGACAACTGAATAACCTCCATTATATATTGTCTGTTACATACTGGTTCTGTATTTCTAAAGTTTCATATTCCTGCTTGATCAGTGTATTCTGTTATTTGTTGCTCTGTAGCTTTCAATGCAGTTCTGTAAATACCATTATAGTATTGAATAAAAGTTCGTCCTATAAAATTGTCCTGGGTAACTATTTTACGTTGCAGATTTTGAGCTTCATTTATTAAGCTCCTTTCTTTATGTTTTTTCAAAGTGTGGGCCAATAATCATCTGCTTTTGCCACTGTTTTAATAAAACATTTTTTACGGAACCATCTTTTTCAGTTTGTTGATTTAGAATATCTTGGATTTTATTTAGACGTTTATCCTTTTCTATTTGCAACTCTTGACTATTTATAAGATGCCTCTGAAGTAATTTATCTGTTTCTGTTACTTGATTTTCTTAGTTTTCTAACTGCAGCCTTTTACAAGGGCCTATGTTTTATTCCAAAAGAAATTATAGCTCCTCTTATTACTGCCTTAAAGGCATCCCAGAGTTTTATAATCTCTTCAGCTGCATGAAAATTAAAGTACCAGAACCATTTAATCTGTTCAGTTATATGTTATCAATCCTGGTATTCTACGTAAACAATTGCCTAAAGAACATTATCTTGTACGAATTTTTTGTTCTGTTTGTTTAAATGTTGCTGTCAACATAGTATGATCAGACATGATTATGGAAGCTATATTTATTTTGAAAAAAAAAAGTTATATATTAATGCTGAACACAACATATAATCCAATCTTGAATGTGTATTAGTTGGTTTTGAATGAAATGTAAATTGCTTTATACCAATATTTCTGGCATGCTAAATATCAGTAAGGTTATGCATATTCATTAAGATTTTGAATAGGTCTGCTTTCCTTTTATCTTCATTGGTACTACAGTATGTGAAGTTTTATCTAATTCAGGAATTGAATAACTATTAAAGTCACCTGCTATTATGATAGGTGCTTGGCCTAATAACATAGAAACATAGAATTTGACAGCAGATAAGGACCACTTAGCCCACCCAGTCTGCCCATTTTTCCCTTCCTACAGTATCGCTGTATCCCCTAATCAATTTCCTGCTCTTTCTCCCTCCTCCTCTTCCTTTCCACTAAGATACCATTATGCCTATCCCATGTCTTTGTCCCCATCACTTCTGCTGGAAGGCTGTTCCAGGAATCCACCACTCTTTCTGTGAAGAAGTATTCCTCACATGCCTCCTGCATCTACACCCCCAGCTTCATAGCATGTTCCCTTGTTCTTAAACTCCCTTTTCTCTGAAAAGACTTCCCTCTTGTACCTTATTTACCCCATGAGGTATTTAAAGGTCTTTATCATATCCCTACTCTCTCTCCTCTCTTCCAGGGCATACATATTGAGGTCCTTTAGTCTCTCCCTGTAGGGCTTTTGGTGCAGACCATGCACCACTTTGGTTGCCCTCCTCTGGACCACCTCCACTCTGTCTACGTCCTTCTGGAGATGTGGAAAGAGGCTAGAGTTGTCCCTATCCTTAAGTCAGGAGATTCTAACCTCCCTGAGAACTATTGGCCCGTCTCCATTTTATCGCACATGAGCAATATAATGGAGAAGGTAGCATTTCGTCAGATATCTGACCATCTCACATCTCATAACAAATTATCCCCAGTCCAGCACAGTTGCAGAAAGGGATATAGCACCACTACAGCCCTTGCTCAGTTTACTGACCATGTCCTCAGGGAGGTGGATAAGGGAAGCTTCACTGGGGCCATTTTCGTTGACCTTTCCAAGGCATTACAAGGCTTTTTTTTTTTTTTTTTAAGAAAATTATCTGAGGATCAGTGGCAGGATTTTTAGGACAGTACATTAATAAAAAGGGAACTAGGAGAGCTTCAGTAGCAGACTAGTAGTGGAATAGCAGTATAATTGCAGTATAATGTGGGGAGTGGTGCAATGCAGTGGCTGTGGGGCAGCCATATTCAGGCAGACCTTCTGGACACTGAGGTGCTGCCCTATCTGCATGTATCTCTCTGGACTGTGGGATGAGGTAGCCAGACTCAGAGCGAAGTAAACTGGGTCAGGAGTACCATCACCCCTATCCAGAGACCACCCAGTCCAATGCAACTGCCTCAAAGGATGCCGAGAATGAGGAGTACTTGGATGACAGTGGGCTCAGGAGGGTTAGAGTGGTCAGGCAGAGGCACATCCCAGATCCTATTCCACTAAGAACTCATATGCCACACTGGCAAACGAGACAACCAAATAGAGGTACCCAGAGAAGTGGAAGCAAAGGATGTGGAGGTTAGCCAAGGAGGTGACCTCAGCGGGGAAAGCAGTGGACCCCAGAGGAGAAGGAAGGAATCCTGGTGGGGACTCCATCATAAGTGGGATCCAGCTAGGAACACAGAAGGAGGAGACAGGGAGGTGAGGTGCTCACCAGGTGCCACAGGCATGGAGGGATGGAAGGAAGATCCTGGGAATCATCTGCAAGGCAAGACGGAAGGATGAGCTGGATGTCATTATCCACCTAGGTACTAATGACCTGACAAATGGGAGCCAAAGGAAGTTCAGGAAGAGTTTAGGAAATTGGGAGGGGTCTCAAGCAAGTAGCTACTTCTGTCACTTTCTCAGAAGTACTAGCTGCGAGAGGCAAGGGAGAGCATAGGAGTGCATGCACCAGGAACTTTAACTCATGGTTGAAGAACTGGTGCTGTGAGGAAGGGTTTGGATTCATTGGTGACTGGGGACCCACCTGGAGGATGGAGGTTTGTTCAAGCCTGACGGCCTGCATCCATCCTGGAGGAGAATCCAAGCACTCAATGATAAGTTTAAATGCTACATTGACAAGCATTTAAACTAGCAAAGGGGGGTGGCAGGCCAGCAAGTAGGGTACCTACTTGCTCAGCCCCACAGCTAGCAGTGGAACCAGTGAACCAGAGGAGTGGCTATCTCCGCAAAGCAGTGTGCAAAAGATGGAGATTAGTGCCCAAGAGGTGGATAGGCAGAAAAAGGGCAAAATTCAGCAGAAGGGCAGACAGCAAGGAGAACCAGGGATAAAGGACAACCAAGAAAGGGGCTGGAGTAGGACAGCAAAACAGTCTAGGGAGGTCAAATCATGGAAAGCCATGTGTGCAAATGCCAGGAGCCTTAGCAACAAGATGGAAGATCTGGAGGCTGTCATGATGCAGTCAGACCTGGACATTGTGGCCATCACTGAAACCTGGTGTAATGATAACCATGACTGGGAGATGGCCATACCTGGCTACAACATATTCAGAAGAGACAGAGCAGGCAGGTAGGGAGGAGGAGGCACTGTATGGAAAAATGACATAAGGGCCACAGAGATCCAGGAGGAACAAAATGGGAGAGATACTGTGGGTTAAGCTGGAAAGGAAAATGGGGACAGCCATCCGCACAGGTGTGGTCTATAGACCACCAGCCCAGGAGGAAGAAACAGATAGGGAGTTGATGCTAGCCATCCAAAGGATGGCAGACAAAGGTGAGGTAGTACTGGTTGGAGACTTCAATATTCAGGCGTGGACTGGAGCATCCCAGCAGCAGCATCAACTAGAGCAGGTTTATCCTGGACTCCTTCAGGGTGCCTTCCTCAAGCAACTGGTCATGGAACCAACTCAGCAGAAGGCAATACTGGACCTTGTGCTCACAAACAGGGACAGTGTGATGGGGGTAACAGTGGGGGAGCACCTGGGGAACAGTGACCACCAGTCATTGTGGCTTGAAATCACAGAAAGAGCAGAACCAAACCACACAAAAACACGTATCCTGGATTTTAGGGGCACAAACTTTGGGAAAATGGGGAGATACTTGAAAGAGGCATTAAGGGGAATGGGACAGGAATCAGGGGTTGAGGAACAGTGGGCAGTATTTAAAATGGGGATTACAAGAACAATAGAATTATGCATTAAGCAGGCTAGCAAAAGAAAAAGGAAGAGGAGACCATTATGGTTTTCCAAAGAGGTAGCAAAGAAAGTGGAAGCCAAAAAGATTGCATTCAGGCAATACAAAAAGACACAGGCAGAAGGGGATAGGGAGAAGTACCAGGAGAAGCAAAGGGAGCAGGAGGTCAGTAAGGGAAGCCAAAGCTCAGACAGAAGAACACATTGCAAAATCAGTGGGTAGAGGGACAAACCTTTACAGGTACATAAGTGAAAAAAGAAAGACAAAGGGAGGGATAGTGAGACTGAAGGGGAGGTGGAGGCACGTGAGGATGACAACAGTAAAGCTGACATATTGAACAGGTATTTCTGCTCAGTCTTTACTGAGGAAGAGGATGGTAATGGGTCTGAAGGGGTACAAGGGGTCAGAATGGTGCGAAATGGACACAGAGTCCCTTTACATGAGAAAGGGTCCTGAAGGAACTGGAAGCAATAAGAGTTGATAAAGCAATGGGGCCAGATGGAGTGCACCCAGGGTCCTTAAGAACTAAGAGAGGTGGTGGCTGAACCTCTGGCTATCCTGTTTAGCTGATCACTGAAACAGGGAGGTACCCAAAGACTGGAGGGCAGCAAATGTAGTCCCCTTATACAAAAGCGGGAACAAAGAGGAAGCAGGGAACTACAGACCAGTCAGCCTCACCTCGGTAGTGGGGAAGAACATGGAAGCACTACTGAAGGAGAGATTGGTGGAACATCTGGTTGTCAGTGGACTACAGGACCCAAGGCAGCATGGTTTCACCAGGGGGAGGTCATATTAGACCAGCCTCATTGAATTTTTTGACTGGGTGACTAGGGAGGTGGATCAGGGGAGGGCAGTGGACATGGCCTATCTGGACTTCAGCAAGGCCTTTGACACTGTGCCACATAGAAGACTATTACACAAAATGGGGAATATGGGTGTGGGCAGGATAGTAGTGTGGTGGGTAGGTAACTGGCTGGGTGGCAGGACACAGAGGGTGGTGGTAAATGGCTGTCACTCCACAGAGGGAAGAGTGACCAGTGGGGGTACCACAGGGATCAGTGCTGGGACCGGTCCTGTTCAACACCTTCATCAGTGACATTGCACAGGACCTAGAAGGCAGAATTTCACTGTTCGCTGATGACACAAAGCTCTGTAACAGAGTAGACACACCAGAGGGTGTAGACAGAATGAGAAGGGACCTGCAGAAACTTGAAGAATGGTCAGGGTTTGGCAGTTGAAATTCAATGCAAAGAAGTGCAAGATAATGCATATGGGGCACAAAACCCAGGCACAATATATCAGTTGGGGTGAGGATATAGCATGCACCAAGCAGGAAAGGGATCTTGGGGTTATCATCTCTGATGACCTCAAGGTAGGAAAACAGTGTGACAAGGCAGCAGGTAAAGCAAATAGGATGCTGGGATGTATAGGCAGTGGCATCACCAGCAGGAAAAAGGGAGGTCATAATTCCGCTATACAAGGCACTAGTGAGGCTCCACCTGGAGTACAGTGTACAGTTCTGGAGACCATACCTACGTAAGGACATAGACAGGGTAGAGAAGGTTCAGAGGAGGGCAACAAAGATGGTGCATGGATTGCATCACAAGTCCTATGAAGACAGGTTGGAACTGAACATATACTCCCTGGAGGAGAGGAGGGAGAGAGGGATATGATAAGAGACATACAAGTGTATCTCACAGGGAGAACAGGGTGCAGGAATACACTATTTTTAAGCAAAAAGATGTTCCAGGACTAGAGGGCATGGGATAAAGTTGGAGGAGGGACGATTCCAGAGGAAACATGAGGAAGAATTCTTCACAGAGCGGGTGGTAGACAAGTGGAACACCCTGCCAGAGGAAGTGGTAGGGGCTGAAACAATCACGGGATTTAAGAATGCATGGGATAGACATAAAGGAATTCTGGAGGTCAGGGGTTAGGGGCAACAGACTTCTAGGAAAACATAAACTGAACTTACAAGCTCAAATGGGCAGACTGGGTGGGCCATAGGCCCTTATCTGCCGACACTGTCTATGTATCTATGTACAGTATCTATGTATTCAACATGGCTGATCGTGGCATATTACCCAAGGAACTGAGTTAGGTTTCTCCCTCCATTCCTCTTCTTGGGTTGAAAATTGTCTCTTAAATAGGACCCAGATAGTCTGTATTGGTGGAACCTGATCCAGTCCACTCCTAATTCTAAGGGGAGTTCCCTAAGGGTCCATCCTTGGATCACTACTCTATTCAATCTTTGTCAACCCTCTACTCACAGAAACAACTTCAAACAGCAGGATCATGCATGCAGATGATCTCATATTATTCAGCAGTGACAGCTCAGCTGATAAATGATCTCAGACACTCGCCACGGAATCCTCCGCTGTTGAACACTGATTCACTCAACACATGTTAGTTGTCAACATGAAAAAAGCTAAAGCCATGCTGTTTGGCTCCACACATAGGCTCACAAGGCACTCAGCTAATCCCCGGTGCACACACTCAATATTCAAACCTTAGATGGATCCACTCTGGAACAGGTCGATAAATTTAAATACCTCGGGATAACTCTAGACCCCTCACTTAGCTTCCCCACACACATAAGTCAAGCAGTCAGTAGAGTAAACCAGCGGTTGGGTGTCTGCTACTGCCTAAAACACCTGTTGTCACCTGAGGCGAGGCTGGCAACAGGGCAGTGCACCCTTCTTCCAATCCTGGAGTATTGCTCTCCCATCTTTCTTTTTTTATTCTTTGTCAACCGAGTAAGGCCCACTAGGCACAACTGCCTGTTTCCAAGGGTGGTACAGGAGCTTTAGACTGGTTAAGTGACTTGTTCAGAGTCACACAGTATGCAAGTGGAGGTTGGGGGAATCAAACCCAGGTCTGCTGAACCAAGCTCATTCACAGCTCATTACTCTAACCTCTAGGCTATACTGTCAGCCTACACTGCCAGTTTTACACCCAATCTCACCTAAATTACTTAGTAGACTGAACATGGAGTACAACAGCATCTGTAGGCTTGTAATTTTTATTGCTTTTAGCACCCACCACTGCACCCTATATCAATCAGTAGGATGGCTACCCCCCCAGGCACGCAGGGACCTTTTGCTTGGTACTTTCATTTATGCTCCACGACGGTGCAAACTCACTTCTCATGGGCATGTTTGCTGCCAAATGGATTTCTCGCCAACTGAGGTTCTCCTCTAATCAAATTCTTGAATGCCCCAGGTTATCTACAGCCATGGGTTAAATGGCTTTTTCCTGGACAGCCCCTAAGCTCTGGAACTCTCTCCCTGTAGAACTTCAGTCCTTGGAATCCTCACTAACCTTCAAATGGCACTTCAAGCATGCTCTAATGTCCAGTGCGACCTGTAATTGCTAACTATCTCTTCTGTCAAAACTGTTTATTTGTGAAGTCACTTTGTATTTGATCTGTTACTAGTGTTATCTGGTGTCTGTTTTTTCTCTATTTTAGTTGTTACCCACTGTGTTGGGCTAAATGTTTAAATGCTGTACTCATCTCAAGCAGTTCACTGTAACTGGTGAATACATTGCTATTATAATGTCTTGATGATCATGTCTTTGTACTGTGTGCCATCTAGATGGCCCAGGTCGTACCTGAAAATGGTCCTCTGGATCAGTATACTTATCCGGTCAACAAATGCACAAAAAAATTAAATAAATAAATAAAATGATCTCCAGAACTGGACACAGCACTCAAAGTGGGGTCTTAACAGAGATCTATACAGGGGCAAAACCACCTCCCTCTTTCTGCTGGTGATACTCTTCCCTATGTACCCCAGCATCCCACTAGCTCTCCCAACTGCCTTGTCACATTGCCTGGCCACCGTTAGGTAATCTGATATGATTACCCCTAGGTCTCTTCCCTGCTTGGTGGTCATCAGTACCACTCCACCCAAAGCTCCTGTTACTTTTATATGGGTCTCTCCCCTTCCCCCTCTTATGTCAACACTGAGCAGAAGTATTTATTCAATATGTCTGCCTTTGACTGGTCCCCCTTTGCACAGTTGCCCCACCCCTTCCCATTGTAACCTTACAATCCCTCCTCTGGTCTTCCTCTTTTCACTTACATATCTAAAAAATGTCTTGTCCCCTTTTGTTACTGCCTGGGCTACTCTCTCTCCAGTTTGGGCCTTCATGCTCCGTGCTTGATGCAGAGGTTTGTTGCCTTCACTATGCCCCCTTTTAGCTTTGTCCACTGTTCCTCCATTCCTGCCCCCAGGTCATCCCAGAGACATTCATCCATCTTTATAAAATCTGCTCTCCTGGTCAGCCTGCTGGTGCAGCGGTTGGATGTCCGCTTGCGATGCCAGCGACCCGGGTTTGGGAATGAGCTTGGGTCACTGGAGGGCTGGCCAGGGGGGGAAGACAACTTGAGCATCCCACAACTGCTTGTTGTCTCCGAGGAGGGAGGGGGGCCACAACCCGGTGTTGGGCGACCACAGGTGGAGGCCAGGGGTTGGACAACACATCAGGTTCACTGTTGGGAGGTGCATGGCAGACATCGGCTCTTGCCTAGATGTCCGGATGCCATGCACCACGAAAGGAAAACCAGGGAAAAACATCGCTCCCATCTGGCTAGATGATGGCCTCCAGTCCTCCGTTGGCTCTAAGGCCCCCGAAACAGCCTGCCTGTACCTTCCTCAGCAGCACACAGGCCAATGATAGAGTGCACTGGCCTGTCCCCACCGGTGCCTTCCGTCTGGTGAAGGGAAACGCTGGGTTACCAGGGGGGCTGTGATATGGGGTTGAAGGCTGTAGTAGGGTGGCGGGAGCGGTGGAGTGTGCCTAGGAGACCTGAAAGGAAGACCGGAGGGGAGTATGGGTAGGTGGATAAACAAATAACACACACACACAAAAATATCTGCTCTCCTGTCTCCTGAAGTCCAGGACCCCTGCCAGTGTGTGGCTGGATTCCACACCTGCCTTATATTACTCCATTAATATGATGGCCTGTGTAATACTGTTCAGGAAATTTAAGATAATCAATGAAAGGTCTGTAAACTGATACAGGCCCAATAAAAATAGATATTGCTTGAAACATGTACACCATGGTGAGTGAGTCCCTTCCCAGTTTTCTGCTGTCCTTGCATTTGGCAATATTGGAACAAACTCCTTTCCTTTGTTTTTCATCTGTTCACTGGGGCAACCACACTAAACATTTCTTCTGATGCTGGTAAAAGGATAGAGCAGGTAAAGATAATAAAGCTGAGTGTAGGTAAAGCTTATAAAGGGGGGAGTGCAGAGAAAGCTGGTAAGAAGAGACAGTAGGTAAAGCTGGTAAATGGGAGTGCAGGTAAAACTAGCAAAGGTAAGCGCCGGTAAAGCTGGGAAGAGAGAAGAGCAGATAAAGTTGGTAAAGAGACTACAAGTAAAGCTCTTAAAAGATGATTGTAACTAAAGCTGGTAAAATGGGGAGAGCAGGTAAAGCAGGTAAAAGGGAGTTCAGGTAAAACTGGTAAAAGGGAGTTTGGGTAAAGCTGCTGAAAGGTGAGTGCAGGTAAAGTTGGTAAAAGTGGAGTGCAGGTAAAGCTGGTTAAGGTGAGTGCATAAAAAGATGGTTAAAGGTGAGTGCAGGTAAAGCTGGTGAAAGTGGAGTGCAGGACCCCTCCCCTTCTTCCAACTCACCTCCCTGTTGCCCCCTAGCCTTCTCTACCTGCATCGTACCTCACGGTACTCTCTGCTCTCCTAACCTGTTCTTACCTCTTTGCAGTACCACTGATCCACTGTTTTGATATTTCTCTAGCAAGTTTGAGCTGCTATGCACCTAATTATCCTAGATCACTGTCAGCTTGTATAGCTTGTATGCTCTATGTAAACTTCCATGCACCTACTAATTTAGCCCACTGCCCACTGTTACAGCACGTAGGCATCTTAGATAGACCTTGAACACTGAAACTATGTTTGCAGACCTGTTTTGTCTCCATCACGTGTTAATTACCTCGTCTGGAGGTACATTACCAAATCTTGTATTATGTTGTACATATTGTATTATATGTGTTACTCTGTACTATTGCTATTTTTGTGCATCGTCTCTGTTGATTATGTTATTTTGCAGCCACATCTGTGGCCCGGGCCATGTCTGAAAATGGTCCAATGGATCAGTGCACTACCTGGTTACCAAAGACATAAATAAATAAAAAAGTAAAGCTGGTAAAAGCTGATTGAAACCACTGACGATGTCTGCTGTTGGTTGTAGACAGGTTATAAAAATCTTGGGCGGCGATCTATTCTGTAAAAAAGTTGCTCTATATGTGATAATGGTAAAGAGAAGGGTCCAGTTGTCCCTATTCTATGTAAATGAATTTTCTGTGCTTCCTCATTTTGTGTCTGCTGCCCCTTTTGCTGGAATATCTTCCCATAGTCAGAGTGAGGGACTTTGAAGTCACTGTAAATACTTGGGGAGTTGTCGCCAGTCAGGTCACAAGATCTCAATATCTCGGAGTGTTTTACAGGCCAGTGAGTTTGGTACTGGTGGTGTAGCTGAAACTGCATACAGACAAACATAGCAGCTATCATGCACTCCCAGGTGCGTCCCAGCTACCGATTTGGACCACTGCATTAGCAGCAGTTTATGGAGAGAGGAAGTGTTGCCAAGGATGCCAGGTACATCCTTACTCCTTTGTAAAAGTGACATGGGCTCTTTGGCATCCACCCAGATGACTGCCAGATGGGGAGAGTTGTCTTCAGTTTACGTCTAATGTGAAGAAAGGCACCTCTAAGAATGTAGACCCCCCCCCATAGTGCACTGTAGTGTCAGCCATAGAATGTGAACACAAGTTCCCAGTGTGGGACTCAAACCCACATTTCAGCGGCCTAAAGAGGAGAGTAGCTGAGCTGCGCAGACATACAGAGGGGGTGCAGATTACATTTTTGGGGGTGGGGCAGACAGAGCTCTGAAAACTGTGCACCATTGGATATTTAGGTTCATAATGGAAACCCCAGTATCTAACCTGGTCCTTTTTGTGCCTGTGTGTCTGCAGAGTGACGATGCATCCGAGACTGCTGTTTGATGTCTCCAGTGGTTACATGGAAGAATACTGGGAGTGGGACATTAATGCCAAGTCTCCGGCAGCGCAGCTGTCTCCGTGTCAACAGGTTGTCTACTTCCACACTGACCCTGTCTTGGAGAGCGAAGGAACTGCTGGAGTCAGAGGCACCAAAGGTGAAATGGGGGGAGAAAGAGAGAACAAGGGTAACCCTCTCTCTTACATGTTAGTTTTAAGACCACCATATATGTGTAAACTGGGATATCCAGCCCTTAGTCTGCTCTCTATTCAAAGTTTTATTTATGCACTCTGTCATGCCATGGTCAGTGGTTTCATATATTGAATCCATGCACTGTTCATTGTATTCAATGTATAATTTCAGAGTGTTGTTATTTCATGTGGGGCCTCTTATTTAATCTCCTCACTTGGACTGTGATGTATTTAGCACTTTGTACTTTGTATTTTTGCACTATGGATGTTTGTAATGCCTTTATGTCTGCACTCCCATTTTCCTACCCCCTGGTTTGCACCTGGAAACGAGCCTTGGCTCAGTGTGTCTTTCCTGAATTCCCAGTTACGAAATTTTAAATAAATAAACAAATAAATATCCTTTAACGCAGCAGTGCATGTTACAGCACAAATGACTGACCTCTACAGTTTTATTCTGTTATAATTACTGGTTTACGCTGATCTCAGTCTAAAAGCAGTTGCTGTCAGACTCCATAATACATATGTGATGTCACAAGTATGCTTTACGGAGCTAGCACCAGAAGCCACACTCCCATGCTTTCCAAAATATCTCTTTTCTCAAACCAGTAATTGTAAACAAAAAAGTAACGGATGTCAGTATTCTTGAATTTTTTTTTTACAACCCCTTGGTGTGTGATACTTTTATAAACCACTCAAGCTTCGCTTTTGTGGCCTAGGTAGCATCACCCACCTCAAGGGTTAAAAAAAAAAATCTCATAACACACTGACGTCCACACATTATTTTATACGGAGCACACCTTTGCTCCTGTCTTGTAAGAAAGTCCATTTTGAGAGTGATTTAGCATTTTTTTAGATGTGAAATAATTAAGAGTGATGATCATTAAAGAGACTCACCGGGTTAACTAAATGCAAATTTGCACCACATATTTCGCTGCCTTAACTGAGCAAAATGCTGCCTATGTGTATTTTCCCCCAAATATTTCCAATAGTGTAGAAGAAAAATCACTTATAAATTTACATCTGCCGGGTCACTGTTACTTCCCGGTCTTGTAGTTCTGCCCCCGCTCTGCCCCCATGCTCAGCCACTGTATGACGTGAACCCAGGGAGAGCGTGGGGACAAGCTCCATTATAGTCTATGGGGGCAACTTTAACAACATTTTTAGACATCACAGTGACCATTTAGTGATTAATCAAGGGCACCGGGTGAATAACAAGGCCCTTATAGGCCTGTCAAGGTCCTGTCATGTGACTTCAGTGCTGCGGGAACTGCCCTGGCTGCTGGTCAGGTGGAGGGTTATCGTCAAGGTGTGTTTACTCACCTATAAGGCCCTACATGGACTAGGCCCTGGCCACCTGACTGATCTTCTGACACAGCCACCTCAGTCTGCTCCTTGCACTGCTCATCCAGGGGCCTCCTAGAAGTTCCCAGGACTAGACTCAGAACTGCCAGGACAGGGCATTTAGTGTCACTGGCCCAGTCCTGTGGAATGTGCTACCACCATCTATCAGGGAGTCCCCATCGGTTGAGACTTTTAAGGGTGGTCTCAAGGCCCATTTGTTTTCTCTGGCCTTCCCGGACCATGAGATCTGACAAGGAAGCTAAAAGCCACCTTAATGAGATATGCTGCTGTACTGTTGTTTTTATTCTATTGCTGTATTTTATCTTAATCTTTTATGAAGTTTGCTATTTTATTTCCCCTTGCTTGTTTTAATGTAAGGTGCCCAGAGCCTCTGGGATTGGGCTCCCTAGAAATAAATCTTGCCTTGCCTCGCTGTTAGGGATACGTGTGTTTGCTTTAGTTTATTTTCACTGTTTATACTAGTCCCTGTAACTATCCTGGGGGTTTCCATTTTATGGTTGCTGAAATCTCACTGTCCCTGACAGTTTCATAAGCGCATGACAACATGATGTGAAAGCACCCTTTAGACTCCACAGTATGCCTGTCTGCTTAATTAGACTTCAACAAAACGAGTCACAGCAAGGTGTGAAATATCACATTTACCCTCAGTTCACTTTGCAAACTATTTGAGGTTTAATACAGGGTTTTCTACATTAAATGTATTCAGAGTTTCTTTTTTCCGGATATTTGTACACTTTCAATATAGAGATACATGGTATGAATGGGTGATTTGACATCATGTTCTCGTATGCTAATGCAGCTCTCACAGACAATTAGATTTCAACAACCATAAAATGGAAACTCCCAGGATAATTATAGAGGACTAGCATGACCAGTGAAAACAAACTGAAGCAAACATGTATACCCCCATCAGGTACTGGAAACGAGTTGTCTGTTGACAAGGAAACAAAATTTACAAGAGGTATAGTTTTCTTTTAACCTCTGAGTGTTTTGGGAGGCTGGTTCAGCTGGTCTGTTCCAGAGTTCCAAAGGGGAGGAGACTGTCACAAATCCACTGTGGGGGTCAGGCCCTCTGCTCCCACAGTGCCCAACCTTGAAGTGCGATTCGTGAACAGGGAACAAACAGGGGCAACCTCCTGTTTGTTTTGGGTCTGAGCAAACTACCAGTCCGAGTCCTGGGGCCAATTATGAACCCTTTTTAGCCAGCACACCCAGGTAACAGATCCAAATATCACACTCTCTTCAAGGTAAAGCAGCGCAATACTTAACCCAGTGGGCATACAACCAACCTGGTTCACAATCCCCTGTTGACTCAATTGTGATGCTGGTATTTTCTTACCTTGCTGGATCTTTACACAGATTCTTGTTAGCATGGCTGAATATGGTGACACTCAAAGCAATTTAACAATTATGTCAGAATTATCAATACTGTCCCACCATTCACACTCAAAATGAGCAAGTCCCCAGGCAGGTTTAAGGAAAAACAAGGTTTACTAAAATTAAAAATAGTAAATAAATACAGAACATATATACATTAGGATTACAGTCAGAAAAGAAATGGACAATTACAAAATAAAGCACCTTGTAACTGATTTAGCTAATTCTACCTCGGGTTTCAGTTGGCAAATGATTTGGGCTGTTACTTATATTGGCAGAAGTGTCCCTTAGAAGTTCAGAAACAAAGATGACTCTTAGAAGTCCAGAAGAGAGTGTCAGTACTTTCAGCCAAGCTTCGCCAGTATCAGGGAGGCCAGAATGTCCCTCCCGCCTTGTGATGTCACAGCTCTGAGCTGTTAGTGTGAGGTCACACTCAGTCCTGCATACTTAATTTGTAACATGTAACTGCACAGGCAAACAGGTCAGATTACTACTTGATTGGAACCTGCAAATACAGCAACATTTTTAATTATAACAAGACAATCTGTCTTCCTCAGAGTATTGTTTACGACACCCTTTGATGTTGCAGAAATATCCTGTAAGGTTAATTCACATATACTTTCCAAAAATGATCTTCCTCCTGTTATCCTGTAAAATGTAACCTTTTACGGCAGTCTTTGTAAGTTCAAAGCAGTTGCTTTTTTAATAACCTGGTTGTATAACAGCTACACAGGTTTTGGCAGGTAGGTGTTGAAACAGGAAAGGAAGCTCTAGCCAGCTTATCCTCTAGCTCAGCGAGAAGGCGTACCATTTTTTTTCTTCTCTTTTAAAATACAGTGTCCCATGAGGCTCTGCTGCTTGGCCTGTTTGCTAAGCAGGACTGCCATACAAAATATAGATTTATAACAAACTTACATACACATAACTGGCAGACAGCTACTCCCGTTACACACCTCCCTCCTAGACTGAATTGTGAGAATCCTTTGCTAGGCATGGGATGAGTTTCACAAGTTCAGTTCACTGCTCTGTTAGGATAGCCCATCTGTTTTTGCCATTTGCTGCCTCTGCCCTGTGAGTGACAGTCATGTCATAACCCTGTAAGGCAAGGCTCCATCTTAGAAGCGTACCATTCATTTTACCCATTTGTGTCAGCCAAACCAGGGGGTTATGATCCATCTGCACCTCAGAGTGCCTCCTGTACAGGTATGGCTCCAATTTCTTCAGTGCCCATACCAGTGCAAGGCACTCCTTCTCCACTGTAGGTACACTATTGGGTGATCTTTCCCTTGGTTAGAAATCTAAGTACTGCCCCAATACCCATGTCTGAGGCATCTGTCTGGACTACAAATGGGTTACTGTAGTCTGGACTGGCTAACACAGGAGCACCGCACAGTGCCTTCTTTAGCTGTGTAAAGGCTCGTTCACAGGCTGGCTCCCATTTTACCTTTTTAGGCATTTTTTTCTTTAGTAGACCAGATAGAGGAGCTGCCAGGGCACTGTAGTTTGGTACAAACTTTCAGTAGTACCCTGAGGTCCCTAGAAAACTCCAGACCTGCTTCTGTGTTTCAGGTTGGGTCCATGCCTCTATTGCCTCGATCTCTGCTTGATTAGGATGGAGCTGTCCCTGTCCTACTACATGCCCTAGATATGCCACCTCTGCAATGGCCACCTGGCACTTTCCAGCTTTGACAGTGAGCCTGGCCCTCTATATCCTGTCCAGCACTTCCTTAAGGTGGGACAGGTATTCCCTCCAGCTGGCACTGAAGATGGCAGTATCATCCAGGTACACCACAGCATTCTTTTCAGTACCATGTAACACCTAGTTCACCAACCTTTGGAAGGTAGCGGGGCATTCTTCATTCCAAAGGCATCACCTTAAACTTGAATAACCCTATCAGAGTGATGAAGGCTGATCTTTCCCCAGCTCTAGCAGTGAACTCCACCTTGCCAATACCCTTTCCTCAGGTCAGTAGTGGTAAGGTTTCATAGGTAAGTTCAAGCAGGTATGGACAAGAGTCCATGGTGCTTGCCAATTAATGTTACCCAAAACAAAATTTCTCGTCGTCTCCGAAAGTTTGGTCTAAACTCAGTTCAAAGGAGTCCATATCGGGGCTATTTACTACTTTAGTTGGGAGGTGGTTCCATGTTGAGACCACTCTGGAGCTGAACCAGTTTTTCCTTCGTAGTGTATTCCATTTAGCTAGGACTAGTTGTTTAGTGTGCCTTCTAGTCTTAACTCTTGTTGCTAGGCAGTATCCCCAAATCATCCCTGAGGGCTGGATCACTTACAGCTTTAAAAAGGAGACACATGCCCCCTCATAGTCTCCTATATTGGAGCCTATACATGTTGAATAACTTTAGTCTTTAGCCATAGGACCTATTACTCATCCCAGCTATAGCCTTAGTGGCTCTACATTGTACTCCCTCAAGCTTTGAGATGTCCTCATGGATGTAGGGTGACCATACCTGAACACAATACTCCAGGTGGGGTCTAACGAGGACAACATACAATGGAAGAATTACTTCCGTTTTCCTGCTTGAAATATGTCTAAGGATACAGTTTCAAATTTGGTTTGTTTTTTTAACTTGGGTTCTGCAATGGGATCTGAATTTCAAGTCCAGGCTGATTGTTATTTAAGCAATAAGCCATGAAGGGGTGTGAGTTATCAGGGGATCTACCACGGCTGGAGTAGTTTGCCCATGAGGTGCAGCTGAGTGGGTAAATCCTCACCAGCCATGGTTAATTCCCCAATAACCCACATCCTCTGAGTGGCTTATTGCGATTATACCAAGATTAATTTTTTTTACTATGATAAAATGCAACTTTTAAAGAGGTTGCTTTTTTTAATTTTTATTATATTTATTCTTATGCTGCAGATGATTAAATGGATAGTCTCATCAACAGCCGTTGGTTGTCAGAGGATTTACACTGGTGGTAAACTGCCAGTCTGAGGATTTCATTGGCTGTTCACTTACGTCCATGGTATAATCCTAATTATGAACTGAGGAGCATAAATAGAGGCATCTGATTGGCAGAGAGCTCTTTGAAGCCATGATGATATCAGGCTACATCATCACGGCTTCAAAAAAGTTCCGGCGCCACCAGCCTCCTTGCTCTGTTCTGTCTGAGAACTATTTTTTTTAAATGTACTCCTACACCCAAAAACTTGTTCATAAAGCGTTTAAAAACCTGTTTGTTTTATTTTTTTTTATTTATGAAAATTCAAACTCAGTTCATAATAGCAATAAGTCACTCCAGGGTGTGGTATATCATGGGATATCATCACTTCTCGGGTCATTGGATGCACTCGGCCTGCGGCCTCATGCCCTACAACCTGAGGCATGATGATATCCCATGATATACCACACCCTGCCATGCCTTATTGCTTAATTATACAATGGACACCAAAACAACCTGAAAATTCTCTACTCTGATTGGCTGCCTCGCACACATCTCCAGTCGTAAAACGTACAATCACCCCACGGGAAAAGGTGCCAGGCAGCCTCTCAGACTATCACTGAACTTAAAATCACTGCAAGCCCCTTCTCGGTCCACACATGCCGCCATCTTCCTCGCTCGTTTACAACATGCTTCACAACAACAAAACACCACTGGGAAAAAAAAAACAAAAACAATGGATAGCTCATTTGCCTTACTAGACGAAATGGAGCTACAAGAAATACCAGCTGCTGGATGCCACACCTCATGCCATGCCGGTGACCCAGGTTCAGGAATGAGCCCGGGCCATCGGGGGTCAGCAGGGAAGGGAGAGGATTGAGCATCTGAAGGACAGCTCTCCTCTCCCAGGAGGGAGGGGGGTACACACTTGGCGCCTGACTGGCCTCTGATGGAAGCCAGAGGCATAGTAAGCGCACAAGCGTAAAGAGAGGGTTGGGAGTGGAGGACGTCGGCGGAGACGCCTTGACGTTAGGGCACGTACACTCCTATAGAAAAAATGGGAAAACACCCCCGCAGCACTCCCGGTAGATGGAGCACTAGGCCCCGATCCCCAGTTCCCCTGCCTGACCCGGTACCAACATCCTGATGAGAACAAGAAGGACTTCTGGGGTGCCCCTACCCCGTGCACACCTGGGGGACATAGCCATGGCTACATGGGGGATGGACTGCACCGGGCTTCAGGTAAGAGGGCGGGGACTATAAGGCCATAGGTATCTCCTGAAGAGTGGGAGCGCTGCGGGCAGGGGGAGTCTAAAGAGTAAGTTAAAAAAAAAAAAAATACCAGCCTACAAAATAACAGTCCTGAAACACCACAATTCTGCCCGCATTGTTGTAAGCCATTCTTAGCATCTGAACCGGCTCCCCGGTTTGAACCCGACGCTGCACTACCACATCAAAGGGGAACAGAGAACTATTTTTTTCCTGGCATAAGAATAAATTCAGAAATAAAATTATTGAATCTGAATCTGAGGGCATTGTATAATCGCAATATGCCACTCGAGGGTGTTGGAGATGCCAGGATTTACCCACCCCTGGTGTGTTGTTGGTCACTCAGCTGCGCCTCGTGACTGAACAACACACCAGACTGTGGGTAAATCCTGGCATCACCAACACCCTCTCGTGGTATATTGCTTAAATCTTTTTCTTGGCAGGTTACTGATAGGTCATCATTCCCTAGTTTGTACGTATAATGGTTACTATGTGTATCCAGGTGCATAACTTTGCACTTGCTGGTGTTCAGTACCAATTTGCTATAATTGGTCCAAGAAAGAACTCTATCAAGGGCTAATTGGAGGGCAACACTGTTTTTTGGGGTTGTTAACCACAGTACCTAACCGACAGCCATCGGCAAATTTCAGAATCCATACATTAGGTACATCAATTTTGAGTGAAGCGATATATATATTAAAAAGGCAGGGACCCAAAACAGACCCCTGGGGTACCCCACTAGTAACCTGGGCCCATTCAGAGAACACTCCGTTAATGGATACCCTCTGTTTCCTTCTCTCGAGCCAACTGGTAATCCGGTTTAGAATATTGGTCTTTAGTTGCTAGGTTCCCAAAGTGTTTATAAGTTCTGTATGTGGGAGCTTATCAAAGGCCTTAGAGAAATCTAAGAACACGACATCCACAGAATTTCCCTGGTCCATTTCCCTGCTAACAGTTTCGTAAAAGGTCAGTAGATTTGTTTGACAGGACCTAGATTTGGTAAACTCATGTTGTAGAGGATCTATTAGCCTGGATTGGTGATGACATTTTAGAATATGGTCTTTAATGATGCTTTCTAAAATGTTGCCTAATAGTGAAGTCAGACTGATGGGTCTAAAGTTTGCAGGATTAGATTTAGGTCCCTTTTTTAAAATGGGTACTACTGTAGCGACCTTCCAGTCATGGGGAATTTCCCCGGTATCTAAGGATGTTGGAATATATTTGTTAAGGGTAGAAAAATGAACTCTGCTATCTCTTTTAAAACCCTGGGATGGATTTTGTTGGGCCCTGGTGATTTATTAACATCTAAATTCTTCAGCCTATCAAGAACTTCTTTAGGTTTGATGTTTACCTGGCCTGGGGATGAGGTTGTGGCTGCTTTTAGTAAACTAGAGCTATCTTTATTAAATACTGTACAAAAATATTTGTTCTGTATGTCGGCAGCTTCTTTATCATTTGCTATCTGGCCTGAATCATTTAAAAAGGGTCCTATACTATTTGTTCTGCCCTTTAACTAATTAATATGGGAGAAGAAGGCTTTTTTATTATTCTTAACCCAGTTAGCTAATTTAATTTCATGCTGTGATTTAGCTATTTTGATTTTGGCTTTAACTTTTTTTACAAGATCCCTGTACTTAGTGCTAAGTTGGGTGTTTCCATGTTTTATAAACGTAAACATTTTGTTTTTCCTATTGATAATTCTCTTAATTGAGGGATTCATCCAAACAGGTACTAATCTTTTTATTTCCTTGTACTTTTTTGTACTTGGAATGTTTGCTTTAATCAGGTTTTTTAGTTTATTGAGCAGTAAGCCCCATTTTAATTCCACCGAAAGATCGGTGAATTTGTTAGACCAATCCCAGTTAGATATATTTATTTTTATGGAATCAAAATTGGCTTCTTGGAAATTTAATATTTCTGCTGCACCAGTGACCCTTTTCCTTAGGTTCCCTAGGATCTGAATATTAACAATATTATGGTCGCTGTTTCCCAAGGGTGCACTAGTGGTGATGTTAGATATACAATTCTCAGTATTAGTTAGGATTATATCAAGAATTTTATCATTTTTCTAGTAGGTTGTAGTACCAGTTGTTCTAACCCAAGCTGGTCAAAGGTTTCCATGTATAGTATGTCACTTTTAGTGGTTGCTGTTGCCAGTGTCCAATCAATGCTTGGTAAATCAAAAATCTCCAAAGATCATTATGTTATTGGATGGTTCGAGATTCCCAATATAATTTAATAGTTAGCTAGCAAGATTAGACCCTAATAAATCCCCAGGACCTGATGGATTGCACCTAAGAAAAGTCAAAGAATTAGCAAGAATAATAGCCCCCCCCCTCCCAACCCACATTTTTCAGAAATCCTTGGACACAGGGGAAGTAATTGACTGTTGGAAATCTGCAACAGTCACTCCAATCTTTAAAAAAGGGAACAAGTCTGACCCCACAAACTACCGACCCATTAGCCTCACCGCTATTCCATCCAAAATATTGGAAGGAATATTAAAGGATGAGATTATTCAGCATCTAAACTCAAAACATCTCACAGACCGCTCACAACATGGATTAGTAAAGGGAAGATCATGCCAGACTAATATGTTGGCATGTTATAATGGAGTGGTGGAAAGACTGGATATAGGAACCCCTGTGGATGTTCTATTCCTTGACTTTTCTAAAGCCTTTGATAAGCTCCCTCATCAAGAACTTATACTTCAAATGGATAAATTAGATATTTATCCAACTATCATAAACTGGGTCCACAAATGGCTGGAAAACAGAAACCAGTGAGTATGCACCAGGGGAGAGTTTTCTGAACAATCAGAGGTGACTAGCAGGGTTCCCGAGGGTTCGGTGTTGGGCCCCTGTCTTTTTAATCTGTATGTAGCATCCCTTCAAATAAATCACAACACTGTCTGACTTCAGAAATTTGCAGATGACTGTAGGATAGGGACAGAAATAAATACAATTCAAAATACATCTGACCTACAAGCGGCAATAAATAATATATTCACTTGGACTACAATAGCCAAGCTAACACTAAATCAAGATAAATGCTATATTATGCATTTAGGGAGAAAAAAACAGAATATCTTATAAATTAGGTAACACTATCCTAAAAACAATAGATCAGGAAAGGGATTTAGGTATTATAGTGTCCAGTGACATGTCCTTTACACCCCACTGTCAAAAGATAGCTCAGAGGGGAAATAGAATTCTAAACTGTATACTAAGACACATATCGACAAGAAGTAGGGACGTCATGTTACCATTATATACATCTCAGGTTAGACCAATTATGGAATGGGCACCATATAAAAAACAAGACATTGCTCTGTTAGAGAAAGTACAAATGACTGCCTCAGGAGCAATACAGGATATGTCTGGTAAAAACTACGAGGCCCGCTTGTCTGAACTGAACATGTACTCCTCGGAGGCAAGGAGAAAAAGGGGTGATATGTGCCTGGTACACAGAGCATGGAATAACAACGATCTCTGGGATATCACTGGACTAGAAAGCAATACAAATACATATCATACTAGGTCCCACCCATTACAGCTAACGGCACCACACAGGAAAAAAGTATGGAGCACATCGTGGTTTAACCAAAGGGTGGTACATGAATGGAGCAGGTTACCACTGGAGGTTGTGGCTAGCCCATCAACCATAGCTTTCAAAAACAACTGGGATGCATATACCAAAAAAAATCAGAGTTTAGAGATATAGACGGTGAGCAGTTAGGATGCAAGTCCATTAAGCTCAGTATAAAATCCTATGAATCCTAGTTGGATATCGATGTCATTAGTTATTGAGGGGGGTCTATATACCAGCCCTACAGTAAGTGGGGGGTCTCCCTGAGGGGTTAGCTTGATCCAAAGTGTTTCCATATTGCCCGTATCTGCTGTGATCTCCTCACATTCAATAGTTTTGTGGAGGTAAATGGCCACCCCACCTCCTTTCCTATATTCCCAGCTTTTAGAGAAAACATTATATCCTTGGATTGTTTTTTCCCCCAAGAGTCGTTCTCATCTCACCAGGTCTCAGTAACTAGGACCATTTGGATATCATTTGTAACTAGTATATTTTTAAATTCATCTAATTTATTGGTCAGGCTTCAAGCATTTATTAGTATCCCCTTCCAACCATGGTTGTTGGGATCTGACCTATTGTAACTTGTCCAGTAGTTCATCTGTCCGTGGCATTGGGTGGGCGTCGGACTTTGTGACTGTGTTGAGTCCACGATAGTCCACACAAAAATGAGTAGAGCCATCTGGCTTGGGAACGAGACCTGAGGCCCAGGGGCTGTGGGAATTCTGGATTACCCCTAAATCCAACATTTCTTCTACCTCCCTTCTAATGTCCTTTAGGACAGCCTCAGATACCCAATATGCTGTCTACAGTATGGGCACTTGCGTTCCTGTGTCTACATCGTGTGTCACCATGGGGGTTAGTCCAGGCTTAGCATTAAACAATGGGGCAAAGTCTGTTTAAACCTCCCTAACTTCCTGGGTTTGTTCTCGGATCAGCTGGGGTGACAGTTTGATTGCCTCCACAAAGGACTGCCGCTTGCTTTCCTCCAGCAAGTCCAGAAGGGAGTCTTCCTCATCTGTCCCTTCCCCAGGACTACACACTGCAAATACCATGTCAGCCCTATTTGCATATGGCTTCATCATGTTTTTTGTATTTTTTTCAACTCTTTGTATCCTCCGACAGCAGGCTGCCCAGTTGTCTGCCACCCTACCGGAGCTGGGGGTCTTTTGGGGTTTTGTAGAGCCTTGCGCGCCCCGGCAGATCCTCAGAGCCTGGCCCGGAGGCTTCATCCACAGGCGGCTCCCATATTTCATCCATTTTCTCCCTGTGAACATGACCTTGTTCCCGAGACCCCCGGAAGTGGTGGTGCATGTGCATGGAGGCACACATGCACACCGCAGCTCCAGTGCCAGATCTTCTTCTGCCCTCCCTTCAGCCTAGCGCTGGCACTTCTCGGAGTGGTACCATCCCTCCAGCCTCCACCAAGGGGAGGCCAAGCTCTGAGAAAGCTGAGAACTCCCTCCTGAGGCAGAGAGCTGCCAGCCAGCAGTGTGGCTCACATCCTCTCCCCACTCCATGACCTCCAACAACCCTGGCTCATTCTTGAACCCGGGTCGCCAGCGTGGCGTGAGGTGTAGCGTCCAGTGCCTCAACCCTCTGTGCCACCGAGCTGGTTGGCTTCATCATGTTGACATGGAACATCCTTTGGGTATGTCTCCTGTCAGGAAGTTCCACAATGTAATTTATGTCATTCACCTGTTTGACTACTTTGTATGGTCCTGCCCACTCGGCCTACAGCTTATCCTTCCGGACCGGGATTAGGACCATGATTTTCTGACCTACTGTATATGAGCGAGCTCAGGCTCTGCAGTCATACCAGACCTTTCGCTTCTGCTAGGCGACTGCCAGGTTGCTCTGGGCTGTTCCCATAAGCTCCTTCAGCTTTTCCCTAAACTTCAGGACATATTCCACTATGGGAGTTCCCTGGGTGGCATGCATGCCTTCCCAATCTTTCCAGACCAAGTCTAGGGGCCCACTCACCCTGAGTCCATATAACAGTTCGAAGGGGGAGAACCCTGTCAACTCTTGGGGCACCTTTCTGCATGCGAACAACAGGTGGGGAAGGTATTTCTCCCAGTCCCTCCCATGCTGTTCATCAAATGCTTGGAACATCGATTTTAGGGTACCATTATACCCTTCCACAAACCCATTGACTTGTGGGTGATAAGGTGTCGTGCATCTCTGCATTACCCTACACTTCTCCCACAAACACTTCATCAGGTCTGACATGAAGGTACCCCCTTGATCAGCGATAACCTCCTTCGAGAACCCAACACGGGAGAAAATCCCTAGCAAAGCATCTGCCACTTTGTCTGGCCTGAGTGAGGAAAGGGTGACTGCCTCTGGGTACTGGATGGCGTAATCCACCACCATGAGGATATACCTCTTCCTGGAGGAGCTTGGGGTACTCAAAGGTCCCACAATATCCATTCCTACCCTCTGGAATGGCTCATCCACTAGGGGCAAGGGAATTAGGGCAGCTTTGCTTTTAATGCCTGCTTTCCCTATTTCTTGGCACCAGTGACAAGACCTGCAATATTCCTTCACCTGCTGGGTGAAGTTGGGCCAATAGAAATTCTAGGCCAATCACTGCATAGTGCGCTGGATTCTCAGATGTCCAGACATGGGGATATCATGAGCAATCTTGAGCAATCACTCACGGTACCCCTGGGGAACAACAAGTTGCCTGCCCAACATCCCTTTCTCTGTCCTCATGTCCTACATATACAGCAGTCCTTTGTCCCAATACACTCTATCTCCCATTACCTCTCTGTGTCCCACCAGATTCTACACAAGCTCTCAGCCTCTCTAAACTAGGGTCCATCCTCTGAGCAGCTGCAAAATCTTTACATTTTCCCAAGACATGGGACATGTCTCCTTCAGTCTCTAAACTGGGGTCCCTAGCTCTGGCATTAGGGCATTCAGGGTCACTGCCATCATAACCCTCTGATAATTGGCTACCCCTCCCTCCTTAGAGTAACCTTCTGTAGCTGTTTTATTAACTACTCCCTGGGGGAGTTCTATCTCCCTTTCACTGCTCTTCATTGTAGGAGACACAGGCTGGGGAACCAGCCTCCCAGTGTTTTCCACAGGGGCTTCTACAGGGTCCAGGGAACTACAGTCTGCCTTTGCTGCCTGACTGCGGGTAACCGCACACACCACCCCCTTTTGTAGATTATTCCCTATAATCACATCCAGAACTAGGTTGCCTGCTACAGCCACTTTCTGAACCCTATCTCCTGTCTCACCCCAGTCCAGGAGAACACCTGCTGGGGGCAGAGTTTTTTCCTCCTCAGCAAATCCTCTTACAGTTATGAACTGATTAGGTATAAGCTGACCAGGCTCAACCAAATCCCCTTTTACCAAAGTAAGGGACGCCCCTGTGTCCCTTAACCCATGGGTGTGTACCCCATTTACAGTAACCAGGTGAATGCGCTCCTTCATGTTTACAGGCATGCTTTCAGGGATACACAGTGCACCCACCTCTGTTCAAGTACCACTTTGTGCACTCCGTTCCTCTTTAGGACACTGTCTTGCAAGATGCCCTGGTTGCTTGCAAAACCAACATTCATCATTTCTTTTATCAGGCAAATCCTTCTTCTGTAACCCGGGACTGCCCACTTTCTAGGGAGGCAGTGAGGGTTTTAGCTGTCATGAAGGCACGCTTTTCCCTTTCTGCGCTGCCACACCCACCCCACTCCCTTTCAGAGCAGGCCTGTTCCTGGCATAGCGGTCTAAGAGCTCGACAGCCTCCTGCACTGTTTTTGGAACGTTGTCCTCTAGCCAGGTTTTCAGTTGTACTGGGCAAGCCCAAAAGAATTGCTCCCAAAGTACCACATCCTCAATTTTCTCTACAGAGTCTGCTTTGATCCCCTCTCACCAACGTTTCAAAAACTTGACATTGCTTTGTTGCAAGTTCCTCGTAGCTCATGTCAGAGCTTCTCCTGAGCTTACGGAACTTAACTCTGTACGCTTCAGATGTCAATTCATACTTTTTAAGCAATGCAGCTTTAAGTTTGTCATAATCATTACTGTTCTGATTGTCCATTTGACCCAATGCGTCATGAGCTTTCCCAGTTAGCAGCAGGGATAGCTGGAAGCTCCAAGACTCTCAGGGAATTTTTGTCTGAATGCATACCTTTTCAAATGAACTTAAAAATGCATCCATATCCTCCGCTTCTTTAAATTCAGCTATCAATTTAGAATTTAATTTGTACCCCAGTCCTGGAGTTACAGGTTCACCCATGCCACTTAACCTGCTCTGGCGCTGGGTGCTGGAGTTTTAGCTTCTGCAGTTCAAATTCCTTCTGGCTCTCTCTCTCTCTCCTCTTGCTCAGCCTCTTGTTGCTCTCGCCCGATACATTCAGCAAATCTTTGGTCTTCTTCAGGTTAATGCTGGTCACAACTCAGTGGCTTACTTCGTTCTCACAAACTCGGATTCAGTCCGAACTGATTCTCTTCTCCCTCTCAGGGGCAGCAGGCAGGCATGCAGGCCAAAACACAGGCCTTTCGACAGAGACTGTCTCCAGCTATTGCTTCTTCAGCTCCCAACTTAGATCTGACTCAACTGCCAGCAAGCCTGGGAATTTCCCCAAGATCCAAAAGGTTCGGTTGGCTGACTCATCTGTCCGTCACAACAGGAGCTCCCCCTTCAGGTGCAAAAAGGCGCCAAAAGCCCAAAACTACAATTCCTACAGATTCTGACTCCAGACAGCTCCTGTAGTCCGGCTCCATTTTAGGTCCCACCAGTACTGATTGGTCCAATTTGGCAGTCCCGGGCAAGTGGTGGGGATAAACAAAGCAGTCCTTGCTGCAAAGAAGGCAGGTTAGACACACTACATTATCATTACCACTCTAAATGATTTTCAGCAAATAGTTACATCTTTCAATAGAGCTCCCTCTCAGATTACTTATGACTGCAATCCAGGCAGCTCTTAAAGAGACAGTATACAGAGGCTATACAGGCATTCTCTGGCAATCACATTTAAACTGCTAAAACACAGGACACCAGCCTGGCAGTGAGCATTTAGGCAAGCTCAAGGAAGATTTTTTGGGAACCCCCATTTGTAGGGGGGTTACACACATAACTGGCAGACAGCTGTTCCCGTTACAGAGACAACTAGCTGAAGCTGGAGCACTGCCAGAGGTTGCGTAAGTCCTGTGGGAACTGCATGCCTGCCATGTTGTGGCAGAGCTCCTTCTTGAGTTCCTGATTCCAGAGAGAGTGACCACAAAAATCAATAGGGAATCATGGCAGCTGCCATTGCCAGAGGACCGCAGTGGGTTAAACCCCTGGGAACAAGAAAATATGAAACTGAGAGAGGACTTTGCTTCAAAGAGAGGAAGAAAGATGTGGAGGCTGAACTGTCAATTTTGAGGCGGATTGTATTTCCTACAGAAAAAAGTGACTGTCTAAATACCCAGCAGTGCCTCCTTCTCTGGATCCAGACAGGAGGGAAATGAGTATGGCCCTGTGAGGGAGGATTTGGCCAAAGGACGCGCTGCCCATAGGGATCAGTGCTTGGGGGAGGGTGGGAGGTAGTATCTGTGGCAACGTAGGACCTCCAGGGGGAGACTGCCTCTCCTTGCCCTTTCTAAACTGTGTGGCAATCCACACTGATCCACAGAAGTGGGGACATAGCTGAAACTGTGTAATTAATTCAGTCCTGGACCCTCTGCCCATGGGAATCAGCACTTGGAGAGAGGCCGGATTTGTGGCAAATTCGGCACCCCAGGACTGTCTGCCTCTCCTTGCCAACTCTGAATTGTGGGTCAGTCCCCATGGGTTTCAGCCTTTTGAGTCTGTGCTAGATATTTGGTGGATCATTTATAGATCAAAGGGCTTGTAGTTAGCCGTCGTAAGCCCACATGTATTTAATGAATTTTGTTAACTAGGTCAGCCCTTTGAGACTAAAAGTCCCTTTTGCAGGGGCCCTTTTTTGGCATGTGGCAAGCAGTCAGTAAAGGGTACCAGTCTAGGGGTCAGATGGAAGGTTGGCTGTTCCTGGGCAGCTCTACACAGCCGTGGGCCCCTGGCTGTGTCAGGATGTCTGCCAGAATGCAGAACAACACACCGTGGCTCCACTCATTCGCTTATGCCTGGAATGAACCAGACAAGCAACCACAAATACAACTGGCACTGAGCAGCAGGTAAAAAAAAATGTACACTTTATTAAATGAAAAGCAAAATCATACTTACTAGTGCATTACTGATAGTGCTAAGACAAGCAGAGAGTTCAGTGATAGCCTCTGGTGACCCGACCAGTTTCACTTCAAGCTTTTTCAAAAGTCCCCACAACTAAGAAGTGGATCCATTTTATAATAAGGGATTTTTAAAGAAACAGTACACCATTTCATGTTCTAAAAACTTGCAAAAAGCATTACATAAGCATACCCCCTAACAAATAAGGGGTAGGTACCCCTTTACTGAACACAGTTTCAATGTTGAGGCCCTTTTTACACACTAGCCATCAATTTTAACCTATCTCAAGCTCTCCTATGTATGTATGTAACCCACCCGTGGGGGCTTACCTTTGATGCCTCCAGTATCCCGGTCTCCCGGTTTGCCCTGAGTCCCCATTTGCCTCCTGGAGTCCCTGTCCAGCCCCCACATTAGTAGTTGGTCCAAAGTGGTGCTGGAGGAGCTAAAGAGTGGAGTCACTGGATTGTTTGTGCACTTCTGTGCATATCGGCGTCTTACACATGTACGGTAGTGCATTCCTATTTTGGCCATTGTTGTGGCTGTACAAATGCCTCTCTGGTGATTCCGGTCCTCCTGTTAAGATAATTGGGGACTGGAGACCTGGAGGAGGTGCAGGAGGGGCAACAAGAGTGTATTTTTGGAGAGAGCCTATCAGCGCTTCAGAATGGGGGACCGCCTCATGAATATTAATGAGGCAAGGGAGGGATGTTGATGAGAAGCCTGTCTGCTGCCTGGGGGCAGTGAGTTTCAGCAGCTGCAACAGGCTGTGGGCTGAATAGAAATGATAAAACTGTCAGCGATTCAAAAGGGCACATGGGCTGCTCTGAGACTGTAGGGAAATTATTAAATAAATTTGTTTCTCCTGGCTGCACCTGAACACTAAATTTGGGACACTATATGGAACTGCATACAAACTGTTTACCAGTAGCCATGGTGTGATACTATGACCCCAAATGGACAGCCAATCCGATAACTAGGCACCTAAAAACTGATTGTGATGGTTTATGGGAGGGGTGTGAACTAATTTCAGGCACCAAGGGTCTTTGCCAGTCAGTAATCAAACAGGGCTAATGCTTGTGACTGATAACAGGATTCGGCCAATCAGAAGCCAGGATTTTCAGTAGAAACCCCTGAGAATTTGGGCAGCTGAGCAGTCTGGTGTGGGTTTTTCTCGGGTCAAAGAGGGCTCAGGCTGTGTGTGTGTCAAGAGTGGAGGTCTTTTTCCAGGCCTTGGTTTGGCAGGTTGTTCCAGTGTTTGGAGGATTTGAAAAGGACTTCATTCTAGCAGAAAGAATTGTGGTTCTGCATCTGATTATTTATTTATTTATTGAATTTTGATGACCGGGTAGGCCCACTGGGCCCCAGAGGTCCCTTTTTCAGGGGCGACCCAGGAGTTACAGGACTAGTAGGATACACGATTAGTACAGATGTAGCTCATAGCATGCTACATGTTAACATACATATATATATATATATATATATATATATATATATATATATATATAGCAATGACATATTACATAGCAGGTTCGTTGCTTAGCAAAATGAAACAATAGGAGGAAGAGCCATACCTGGGTCACAATTACCCGAGTAGAATATTTTGGGAGGAGAGCCAGTAGAGAAGGGTTAGGGCTCCCAGCTCAGGTAGTAGTGATGTAAGTGCTCGGGCAGGAGGGTGGTGTGGAAGTGTCAGGTAACATAGCATTGGCACTGACTCGTGGCAAGCATATGTGCCTTGAGTCTTGTTCAGAAGCTCACAGGTGATGGAGCTTCCCGAACCTCAGGAGGAAGGCTGTTCCATAGGGAAGGCGCAGTGTGGGAAAAGGACATGCCCCCTGTCTTGGTCCTTACCCTAGGGACTTCGAGAAGAGTTTGGCCTGAGGTCTGTAGGTTGCGAGGATTTTGCTTGGCAGTTATGAACCCTGCGAGGCTTGGGGGAGGTGTTGAGCTAATTAGCTTGTGTGGTAGGCAGAGCACTGGGTACCTGAGACGGGCTTCGAACGATGGCCAGCTGAGTAGTGCTAGAGAATCACAATGGTGGCTCCTAGAGTGGGACTGAGTGGCGAAATGGACCACCTTGTTATACAAGACCTGTAACTTACTGAACTCAAGCTTGGCCATTCCCTGAAGTATCGGGGCAGTATAGGTGAGTGTTGGGAGTAGGACACATGAGGCAATGGGAGTCCTGGCTTCAGGGATCAGCTGATCCTTGAGATGATAGAGCGTACCAAGTTTACCATGAATGACTTTGGTGACTTGGTTAACATGTTGTTTTAGGGTGAAACCTTGGTCCAAAGTAAGGCCAAGATGTTTTGTGGAGGCAACCACTTCAAGTTTGTTACCCGCCCTGGAAATGAGTTGTAGGTGTTGTGTTCTGTTTTGTGAGGGATCACAGGTCCGAACAACATGACCTTGGTTTTGGTAGTATTAAGGACCATTTTATTTTTAGTAAGCCAGTCCTCCATAGTGAGAAGGTTCTCTTGGAGGGATGGACCAAGGTCATCCAGGTTGTCAGAGGATCTGTAAATCACGGCGTCATCAGCATACTGGATGACATTACTGCTCCCGCAGTGGTTGTGCAGATCATTTATAAACAAGGAGAACAGGAGAAGACCGAGTATGGACCCTTGTGGTACCCCCTCCTTTAGGGGCAGTGGATCAGAGATCTTGTCCTTCCACTTGACCCTCTGAGAGCGACCAGTAAGGTAGCTTTCAAATTACCTGAGAGCATGAGTGTCCAGGCCTATGTTACACAATTTTTGATGTAGGAGTCGGTGGTCGACCAAGTTGAAGGCCTTGGAAAGGTCGATGAAAACCGCACCTGTGTTGGACCCTGAGTCAAGTTCCCTAAGCACATCTGCTGAGAACTTAGTTAGAGCAGTGTCTGTCCCATGCTTAGCTCTGAACCCATGTTGAGCCGGGGAAAGAAGCTGGTGTGCCTCTAAGTATTCAAGGAGTTGAGTGTACACCAGATTTTCCTGGATTTTAGCAAGGGTGCAAAGCAGGGTGATCAGCCTGTAGTTGCCAATGGGTTCCGCAGGCCCACCCTTGTGAATAGGGACCACATGAGCATGTTTCCACAGCTCTGGGACAGTCCCTTCTAGAAGGGATCTGTTTATGAGCCAGGTAAAAGGTCTTGCGAGTGCTGGAGCACTGTCCTTGAGTAGTCTAGCTTGGATACCATCAGGCCCACCTGATCCTCTTGTTTTCAAGGACTTTAGAAGGGTGAGGACTTCTTTAACCTTAGCTAACCTCAGATGAAAAGATGGGCAGTCTAGGTTAGGAGGTTCCAGAATGTGGGACTCATTTTTGGTCACTGGGAGCCCAGCCTTGTAATCGCCAAGGTTCGTGAAATGACGATTAAGGGCCTCAGCAATGTGGGTCCCATCATTCGGTAACTGCCCATTTGCCTCTATAGGGCCTGGGGCTGCCTTGCTGTTTCCCTTTATCAGCTCATTGATGTGAGACCAGAATAACCTCAGGTTGCCTAGGTTAGTTTTCTGGAGGTGATTGACATATGCCCTTTTTGCCAGTTTGACAGCATGCTTACTTTGGTTTCTAAGAGCTCTGTAGGCCTCAAGGTCAGCTAGGAGTGTGGAGCTCTTGAACTTTTTCCAGGCTTTGTCATGGCAGATCATCAGGGCCTTTAGGGGGGAGTGATCCACTTGTAGCAACTGCCTTTAACATGATGGGTCTTCACCGGAGCAAAGAGATCGGCGGACCTCATGAGGGATTTCTGGAAGAAGGCAACTGCCCCGTCCAGGGTAGGGAGGCGTCGTAGCGGACTCCAATCAATGTTACTGAGAAAGTTATTATGTTGTTCTGGTGAGAATTTAGAGTAGTCCCTTGTTGTGAGGATTCTAGGTTGAATCCTGTCTGCCCTGTTCTTGCAGACACAGAAGATGGGTAAGTGGTCGCTCAGGGCATCGGCCATAGTGCCTGCCAACTGAATATTCCTTGGGTTTGACACCAGAGCCCAGTTGATGGTTGAGTGCCTTTCCGTTCTATGATTCATTCTGGTAGGTTCAGTAATAATCTGGGCAAGATTTACCTCTTGCAGCAGGCCTTTAATAGAAGACTTGGCCTCCTGGGCCCAGTTCAGGTTAAAGTCCCCCAGTAAGAGGAGTTCAGATGTGACCCCTGTGGCTAGGGCTTTCGTGAGTGTCTCCAGGGATTGGAGAGCATTTTTAGGGGCCTATATACACACCCATTGGTAAGGTGCTTGACACCACCTAAGGTGAACCATATAAAGATCGATTCAATCTCCGGGGATGTGCTGTGCAGCATGCTGATCTGGGAGGAGATTAGAGTGTTCTTCACATAGATGAGCACCCCGCCCCCCCCCTTTTAGTTATTCTGTCTTTTCTGTAGTGGACATACCCTGAGGCAGCTACTTCATGCTCGAGGACATGGGGTTTTAGCCAGGTCTCCGAGACTGCTAGCATGTCTGGTTTATATAGGTCAAGCCACGCTTGAACTTTGTGTATCTTCGGCCGAAGGCTACATATATTCATGTGAGCGATCCGCAGCCCCTTCGATGACAGCCAGGTCTGGTCCTGGGGGGAGGATATTGAGAGGTTTGCCATTCCAGGGCCCGGGTTCAGTTGGATATCGCCCGCAAGAAGCAACAGAGCTGTTAGTAAGAGATGAAGGGTTAGAGTAAGACAGGGGGGCCTCATTTTGCTGGGTATACTCCTGGTTTGGAGAAGTGACCTGTAGCAAATCCCGTTTCTTGTGAATTTGTAGGCAACTAGGAGGGAGACAGTGCTCATGAGGGATGGGGAGTAGTAGTAGCTGGTGGGGTGTGTAGCAGGTCCCTGTGGGCCATAGGTGGTAGGGTCATGTAGGCTAGCGAGCCAGCCCACCCAAAGTACAGAAAGAATATAGGTGGTAGCAAGGAGGGGATCTCTGTTAGGTTTACAAGAATGCAGCTTGCCAATCCACGTTGCCCGCTGGCTAGGCATCCTTGTGTCAGGGTGCAGACACTGTGGTTTCATGCCTTTACCTGGCAATAGAACAGTTAGATTACGTGCAGTTTCCGCAGGGGGACAGTTACCATGCAAAGATCACAGGAGGGAAACAGAGCGAGGTTCAGGACAAGACTGTTTTTGTGCTCGAGTAATAAACAGGTTTACACCAATTAGCTTCCTACCAGTTAACTTCCTAATAACAATGGCCAGCAAAAAGCAGCCCTCACTGTGCCTGAGTTATCACTAGTCATTAGATCACATAGGGATACACTGATTCATATGTTACATTAATCAGGCTAGCATCAGATTAGGGCAGCATAATTATGAAAAGTCAGATTACTGTCTGTTTGTAAGCAAAATGAACAAGTTCAAAGGCAAGAATCAAGATTCAAGCACTTGCGAGCAGAATGTACCGGCTCGTATGGCAATAACTTGGCAGTGAAATGTCAGTAAGGAGGAGCATGTTTTGGCAATGAATCTAATGAAACTCCGCCTAGTATATTGGCCTCAGCCCACTCTATTGGCTACTTAGAAGTAGTGGGTGGGGCAACTGCGCATTTAATGGGAGGAGGGAACGGGGCAGGTGGGCGGGAAATTTCAACTTTCACTAGTCTGCGGCGATTCCAGCATCAGGGGAGGTCCACTCGGCAAGGATCAGCTAGCCGGCGCCTCAACCCCGAGGTACAGTTAATTACGAGATGCGGTAGTGGGGGGGGCCTGATTCAGCAGGTCACCCACGCCACCCCTGGCGATTAGTTCTGCGAAGGTTTAGCCACTAAGCAGGGTTGTAGCCTTTTTCTGTAGGGCTGCCCAGTGTCACAGCTCCCTCCCAGCCAATAGGCACTTGTGCCTATTCAAAAGTCATTGGCGCCAAACGAAACAAAGACGCCAGTGTGGAGCCACAAGCCCTTCCAGCTCTCCACAGTTCGTTCTCAGGTCCCCGGGCTCTTCAAAAACTCCACAAGTCTGTGGCGATTCCAGCGTCAGGGGAGGTCCACCCAGCAAGGATCAGCTAGCCGGCACCTCAACCCCGAGGTACAGTCAATTACGAGATGCGGTAGTGGGGGGGGGACCCGATTCAGCAGGTCACCCATGCTGCCCCTGGCAATTAGTTCTGCGACTTTTGGGTGAAAAGCTCCTGGCAGTGTGAGGATGTGGGATTTTGCAGTGAGCCTGCACCAGTGTGAGGAAAACCCCTGAGGTAGTGAAAGGGGAGGTTTCTAACTGTGAGTGCCAGAGCAAAACAGCACTGTTGTTTGAAGCGGAGGACATTGGAAAGAAAAGGTTTGCAGGTGTCCAGCATTTCAGGAGCCTGTGGTCTGCTGAAAGCCAGGTGTGAAAAGGTGGAAATTTGTGTTACAGACTGAAAGCCATTAGCCAAAAGCCATTGGAAAGGTGGAACACCTCGAGAACCTGTCTTGCTGCACACCAGAGCTGTTTGCTTTGTTCAAGGGTAAAGCAGAATCTGATACTGTTCACAGCTGCCATCCAGAGCCAGGTAGGCAACCTGCTAACTCCTACCAAGTGGGGCAGACTGGGCTGCAGGGGGGCCACGAGCACATGCAAGAGTGCTAGAGCACTCTAGACCCATAGTGGGAGCTGGGCTGTGGAGCCACTCCTGGGTCTGGGCTTCTTGTGGCCTGGTAGGCCTTGTGCTTGGGCCTGGAGACAGGCTGAAGGGAACAAGCAGCCAGACCTTGAAGCAAGTTGGAAGGGGACAAGTGGCTAGACTGTAATGCAAGTCTAAGGCTGTTCCAACAAATCCTTTCAGCTCATCTGCTTGCTACCCTCTGAGAGTGACTGGCGAAACTCGAACTGCCAGAGCCCACCATGCCAGCAATTGAAACCCCAGCTTCAGGACCATGAGTAAGTCAAGGCTTGCCCTGTTAAATCAGGGAATAAAGGTACAAACTGTTAGCACTTCAGACAGAATTGTTTTAAGGGTCCCAATGCTGGCCAACCTGTGGCACCGAGCAGGCCTGCCAAAACCTGGGTACCCAGTCAGGATATAGGGGGTTCACTGGTACCAGTGGGGGTTGGTTACTGTGTGTTTGAGCCCATGGGCTCTGTTAATTCAAAATTAACCAAACCTTTTTCTATTCACTTTGTTTGTTGCAAGTCCTATGTTGGGATCAAGTTATTGGTAACAGCTGTTAAGTTTATGTATTTTATAGTGGTGGCCCACTCCCGTGCGACACCCCGACAGCGAAACACGAAAACAGACCATCACAGTGACAGTTGCTATAATGGTCTGTTTTCACCGATGCAGCTTCTCCCGGTGGTCTGCCCCCTCCCTGGAACAACTCTGGCCTGGAATTGATTATAATTAAATGCCGGGGATGTGGGGGGCAGAGCCCCACACATAGAGAGTGCCAGGGGCATTGGCCCCACAAAAAACACTGTCTTTTGTGACGGCACAATACTGGTGTCAATATCGTGCTATCACTATGCGGGACGTCAGAGAATTTGGTGTCGAGCACAAGTAGTACTTCCTTTTATAGTACTGAATACTAATGAGGGCTCCCTCTGAGCTTGTGGTAGCTGCTACTCTGAAATATGTCACCTGGAAAACAGTTTTCCTGGTGGCACTTACTTTGGCTAGGAGGGTGAGCGAACTCCAAGCCCTTTGTACAGATCCCAGCTATATCATATTCCACAGGGACAAGGTAGAACTGAGGACTAATAGAAAATTCCTCCCCAAGGTGGTGTCTGAATTTCATCTGCACCAGTCTCTCACTCTTCCAGTGTTTTTTTTTACAGAGCATTCCACTCCAGGGGAGCAGAAGCTCCACAGTCTGGATGTTAAAAGACCTCTGTGGTACTATTTGGACCACACAAAGGATGTCAGGTCCACAAACTCTGTTATTTGTCACCTGAGGTGAGGTAGGTCAAGGTAAACCAGAGTCCAGGAGAACCATTTCCTACTGGATAGTAGCCTGAATTCAGTTCTGTTATGGCAAAGCTGGCAAGCTTCCGCCAGAGGGTCTGAGGGCCCATTCTATGAGAGGCATCTCTGCCTCTGTGGCAGCATCTAGAGGTGTCTCCATTCAGGAGTTCTGTAAAGCAGCTACCTGGAAGACAGTACACACCTTTACAAAGCACTACTGTTCAGACATTCAGTCCAGAAGAGAGGCCTCCTTTGGCACTGCTGTCTTGCAGAACCTTTTTCCTAAATAGGTTTTGTACCCAGTCTCCTAAGATACTGCTGTGGAGTCTGCAGTTGTTAAACAACTAGTGAGGGATTCCTGGGGTTTGAAGAAAAAAATACTCACCTGCGGTAATGTTGTTTCTTCCAAAGGGATCACTTGCTAGGTTTAACAAGAATCAGCTTCATTTTAACTGCTTGAGCATTACTTGTTACATCGTTTTACAACTGATACTCAGTGGTTGTTACAGTTTAAATATTTTTTCTGCCATAGTGTACGTTTTTTTTTTACTTTTACCCCTTTTGAGTACTTCTTGATAGTCATTTAAGTAGCTTTAGTGACCACTGCTCACCACAGCCTGAGAAATAAGTGTGCTATTAGAGGGCAGAGGTGAGCATGACCACGTAGCAGAGTCCTGCATTTCATTCTAAGCTTCCTTAATTTGCATAAAATGTCATACTCCGGGGCAGCTCAATCCAGGGAACTGACTGCAGTTGTTAAACCTAATGAGGGATCCCTTCGGAAGAAACAACATTAGTACAGGTGAGTACTTTTCTCTTCTGGTCCCTTGCCAAAGGCTCCAGTACAGAGGGGCAGTCCTGACTATGGTCTAGATCAGTAGTTGTCAACCTTTCTTGATCCGGGGACCCCCTGGACACCTGTCAGCCATATTGGGGAACCCCTACCAAAAACATTCCGTAGATATTGACCGCGTTTAGTGTTTTTACAGCATTTATACTGCCTTCACCTTGAAAAATACAAAAACAACAGCAAGCCATTGTTACAGTGAAGCCCGCCAGGATGAAGCGCAGTGTCACAGGTTTCCTGCATGACAAAAGGGATTAACTCCCATTGAAATTACATTGTTTGCTGCAGTAACTCTACTGCAGAATTCTGCAGAGTTGGGCTTCATCCTGGTGGGCTTCACTGCATATAACACATTAACAGTAACAGGAGTTACTGTTTGTTCTAAGTATGCTTGAATATTTTACATGCTGTCACTTCTTCCATGTGCATTCCCTGACTGAGCAAAGAACATATCTTTATTCTTTAGCTTCTCTAATGTAACTGGTTATATTTCTTACATTTTTTTCAAAGTGACTGGTAGCTACAAAGAGAGACTAAAAGCAAACCAGAACGGCACGCATACCACCACACAGCTACTGTGGGCACAGGTAAAAACAATCAGGAGAGTAGTCTGGGGACTGATTTCATGTCAGCAGGACTCGCGCTGCTCGTGCTTTGATTCAAACTGGCAAATTCATTACTTACTCACAAACTCGAGGTTCACCAGCTGTAATTGGGGGACATCACAGTAATTCGGAGCTTAATTAGGGACTAACGAGACTGGCGGAGTCTGATGCTGTGACTGGAGAGACAGGAGACACTGAATTTTTGAAGAAACAAGAGGAGCGAGCAGCGAGCAGCGAGGAGCAGAAAGCGGGCAGCACGGAGTGGAGAGACATTCATTCATTTGAATGCAGTCAGGCAAATGATTACCTGTTTAAAAAAAAAACTGGTCAGTAAAGGGATATAATTACTGGGTTCCGTTTTTTTCAATGGGAAAAAACGTGCATTAAATACTGTAATGCCTGAGTAAGTATTACAGCATTTACGCGGTTTCTTCCCATGGAAATGCGCTCGAGGCGAGACACCAACACAGCTCCAGCTTCACACTGTCCATTTTTTCTCTCAAAGCACTGTACATAAACACTCATCTAACCATCAAGTGCCATGTTCCTCCAAGGCTCCTCACCCACAAGACAGATCTCCACAGCTCACTACCCAGCACGATGAAATGGCTTCCGGTAACATGCTTTGTTTGGGAGCGCCTGCATTTTCCACAGCCCGGTCGCTGTAAATATGTACAACTCCAACCAGCAACCACAAAAGAGACAAAGAATCCGAGTCATCAAGGACTCAGGCAGCTCCGAATAAGATATTGTAAGAGTCACACATTCATTTACCTACTAAATATAAACTTTTGCTATGACACACCACACTGCTACAGCACAAACTTTTGCCATGGCTCCTAACTAATCTCCTTTTCCACCCTCACCTTTCCTCTGCAGGTCAAACGACAGCACTTGAAAATACAGTCGTGTCCAGTTCTCATAATTCGAAAGGAACTTTGGTTGTCTGGTCCTTTCTTGTTATGGGAAGTAGCTTGCTCTAAACAAACATGCTAGATCCCATAAAAGCAAAGGACCCTGTGGCCCCCTAGTAGTCAGGTCCTTTCCTGTCATTGATTTTAGCCAACAGGCAGTGAAGTTACTTAGTTCCCGTAACAGCAAAGGACCTCATTCTGCTTGGTCCTTTCTGGTTATTGGAACAAGCTAACTTTTTTAGAAAACAGCTAATTCCTATAAGAAATAAGGACCGTATCCTGTTCTGCAGTGCACTGGCGCTTTTCTGTCAGTGGAACTATCAGATACAGTGTGAAAGTGCTAGTTCCCATAACGGTAAAGGACCTTATTCTGATCTCTGCACCGTATTCCATTTTTATGTTTGCTTGCACGCATGTGCAAGAAACGTAGTGCGACGATCCAAAATGCAGTGCCGTACAGTTGAAAGGGAGAGCACCGCTTGAGTGAGCAGTGCTCCCCCTCCCCACATACACACACATGTGCACGCACATTGCGTGCTCATGCGCTCCTACCTCCCCCACGCACACACTGTATGGCTGACAGGGGTGCCCAATCCCCTGTCAGCTCTACTGTCCCCCCCCCGCAGTCTGTATGGCCGACAGGGGTGTTGAATCCCCTCTCGGCTCTACTATTCCCCAGACTATTGGGTGCCACACTGGGAGCCCACCCCAGTGTGGCAACAGGGTTCTATGGCTGACGGGGTGCCTAACTTCGTCAGCTCTACTGTCCCCCTCCATAGTCTGTATGGCCAACAGGGGTGCCCAATCCCCTGTCGGCTCTACTGTTCCCCCCCAGACTATCGGATGCCACGCTGGGAGCCCACCCCAGGGTGGCAACAGGTCCTATGGCCAATGAGGGTGCCCAATCCCCCATTGGCTTCACTGCCTCCCAACAGCCTTCCAGCTGCCATGCTGGGAGCCCACCCCAGTGTGGCAAATGTCCAGCGTGGTCCAAATAAAAAAACCTAAAACAAAAACCTTCCCTCGCCGCTGTCTTCACCCTCTCTCCCACCCACGCCACCCACTGCGCACCCTGCCTCCCCACACCCTCAACCTCACTTATACTACCACTCTGAGCTCCATGAACGATCTTCAGTGAACCAGGAACACGTCCCACTCTTCAAAGCCGACCGCAAACTGAGGAAATGCGGTAAGCTGTATAATGTAATGAATAGGGTTTTTCAACTTTGCTGCATATCTCAGGCATTTTTGGAATTTTGGCACCAAATTTTCAACATGGGGTTTTTGGGACCCCTCCTCATGAATTCTGTCACTGTCATGGCGTTAATCAGGCCCAAAGGGTGATTTCGGGGTCACTGCACAAAATCACCTTTCAGAACTGATTAACAAAATGACAGTGTCAATGTTCATAAGGTGGGCTCTCAAAAAGCCTATGTTGAAAACTTGGTGAAAAAATTACTTAAAATGACTGTTTTACGAGTGTGCGTTGCACTGTTCCTACACACTCTCGTAAATTCGCAAATTTTCAATATTTTCACTCCAGATTTTCAACATTGCCATTTGACCACACTTCCTTATGAATAGAGCTTTCATTTTTCACAACTCACCCAAAATGTGTTTCCGAGCATGTACCGCACATTGGTGCAGTTGGAGTGCAAAATCAATGTTCAGGACACATTAAGAAAATCACAGTGACACTGTTCATGAGCACACATGTTAAAATGGCTATGTTAAAAATGTTATGAAAAATTCCCCAAAATGACTGCTTTGCAAGCGTTTGTTGCGCTGATCCTTCGCACACTCATAAATTCGCAAATTTTCAATATTTTCACTCCAGATTTTCAACATTGCCATTTTACCACACCTCCTTATGAGAAGTACAGCTGTCATTTTCACATCTCACCCAAAACATGTTTCGCCCATGTAGCGCACAATGGGCGCGATCGGTGTCTTGAAATCAATGTATGGGACATATGAAGAAAATCCTCAGTGACACTGTTCATGAGCAGAGGTCTTAAAATGGCTATTTTGAAAATTTGGTGAAAAAATTCCTTAAAATGACTGTGTTACGAGTGAGCATTGCGCAGTTTCCACGCACCCTCGTAAGTTCATGAATCTGTAATATTTTCAGTCCAGATTTTCACCGGTGGCATTTTTCCACACTTCCTTATGAACAGTACAGCTGTCATTTCTCACAACATGGCCAAAATGCGTTTTCACACTTTCAGCAAAGAAATGCATGGTTGCTGTGGGAAATCATTGTTCGGGACAGATAAAGAAAATCACAGTGACACTGTTCATGACCAGAGGTCCCAAAATGCCTGTGTTGACAATCTGCTGTAAACAATACCCAAACTAATTACATTACGGGTGCACGTTGCACAGTTTCTACGCACGCTCGTGACTTCACCAGTTTTTTAAATATTTTCACTGCAGATTTTCAACATTGCCATTTTTTACACCTCCCCATGAACAGTACAACTGTCATTTTTCACATCCAGTTCAGAATGTGTTTTTGCACCTGTGGTGACAAATGCCGTAGTCGCTGTGCAAAAGCAGCTTTCGGCTAACAAACTGATATTGCCACTGTTCATGAGGTGGAGTCACAAAAAACCCATGTTGAAAATTTGGAGTGAAAATACCAACGAATGCCTGAGGTGTTAGGGTTTCCGACCATAACATTCCACCCTGTAGAGAATGACAGGCATCAGGACTGTGACTTGGGATTGTCACCTGCAGTGCTAATACCATCCCACCCCCACCTACACCCTGCAGCCAGTGAGAGGCATCGAGGTGTGCCTTGGACTCTTCAGCCCCAAAGTTCACCCCATTCTCCTATACCACACCCATCTCACAGTATTTCCTGATGGAATGGGGTGCGCATAAGGGCCAAAGACCCCATGGCACACCGTGACACTTGTCAGTGTCTGCAGGGTGGTGTGTGGTGAAATGGTGTGGCCATTATGCCTGATGACCCAAAGGCACACCCCAATGCCTATCGCTCTCTGCAGGGTGGTGGTGGGGTTGGCTTCAGTTCAGTACTTCACTGCCATTCCTATTACGCAGCTCTGTAACTTCTACACTATCACTGCCAATGCCAGCAAGCAAACATTTGGCATTGACAAACGCGTGTTTATGTTGGTCCTTTACGGTTATGGGAACTATCTGATACAGTGTGACACTGCTAGTTCCCATAACGGTAAAGGACCTTATTCTGTTCTGCGCTGTACTCCTTTTTTTCTGTTGGCCTTTTTCGGTCATGGGTGAAACTGCTAGCTCCCATAATGGTGAAGGATCTTAGTCTATTCTGTGCTGTATTCTTTTTTTCCTGTTGGGTCTTTTCGGTCACTGGAACTATCAAATACAGTATGAAAGTGCTAGTTCCCATGACAGCTAAGGACCTTATTCTGTTCTGCACTTCTCGCACTGCCTCTGATCTCAGTTTATTAGCATCCCATCATTATCCTCCCCCCATAAGCCCAACTCACTGTATAATCTTTTTTTTTATTATACTGAATAAATATAGCCCCTTCCCCTGTCTGTGGGTGCACATGCTGGAAAACGCATAAAAATGTAATGTAACTGATTTCCTGGGCTTTGAGGTGTCTTCATGGTATACAGGTCACTGCCATCAAGGCTCTGTACTGCTGTTAAATGTGAAGCCTAAGTTTCAAATCTAACCTGGTTCGGACCAGGAACAAACTGGGAGGTCAAGGAACAAGACAACACTGCCAAACTTGAAAAGGTTCTGTCAGAAAAGATGCACACACAATCCACAGCCATAAAGACTCCATAAAGGGAAACTCAAAGAAACAAAAATCCTTACAGTATAATCAGCCTTTGCAGCTGCTCACCTTACTGCCCAGCCTCTGCACCTGCTCGCTGTTTACAATGGGTGCCATCTGGCAGCGTGTAAAGTGCAGGTCACAGGACATGTTGACATCGATAGGTCCCTTACACCTATGGGAACTAGCCATGAGCCATGGCTAGTTCCAATAAGCATAAGGGACCTAGCGACATCCGCATGTCTTGTGACCCCGACGTTACATGCTGGTGTACATCACCCATTCCAAACTGCACTTGGCGGCAAAGTCGAGCGGCTACAAAGGCTGGAAATGGGAAGTAAGGTGAGCATCTGCAAAAGCAGTTTATACTGTAAGGATTTGTGCTAATTGTTTGCTTTGTTGCTCTTTATGGCTGAGGACTGTGTGCACAGGTTGTTGATATTTTACGTCTATGTGTTTTTGTAGTTAAAGAATTAAAAGTAAAATAATTTGGGTAATACTTCCTTGATTACTTCCATCCACGACATGGTTGTACATCACATAAAGATTTATTAAATTGCTTATCCTAGTGAGTTATGAACCTGTACTTAACTGTGCACCATCTGTAGTTTCTATTCATCCTCAGATACTTGTGAATGAAAGACTATACAAAATTAAATGGTGTTCTATTATTTCATGTTTTCCTTCAAAATAACATACTGTGAGTCATTTGTTTTTTGTTAAGCAGGTAAGCACACTAGACAAATAACACAAATTTTCAGACATGGCCTGGGATTTATATTCAGTTTGGATTTAGCAGTTATCCGCTTATCTGTAGGGTAAGTAGAAAAGTTGTTAGGCAAGTACTTACTACAGTTTCACTGACCCAACAGATGAGATTGCTGCTGCTGACTCACCGCACAAGTGAAGGCTTTTGACCTCGTGGACCACCCCTTACTCCTGTCCACCCTCCAAGAACTTGGCTTCTCATCTCCCGTAACGAGCTGGTTCAGAAGCTACCTAACAGATTGGACCCAAGCTGTTAAACTTAACTCTGTAGTCTCTGGCAGTACCACTATCAACATTGGGGTGCCACAAGGCTCAATACTGGGCCCTCTCCTGTTCTCATTGTTCCTAAACAACCTTCCTAGCAGCATAGTATCCTGTGCCTCTCTTCTCTATGCTGATGACCTGGTCATCTATGCTAACGCTGATAATGTTGACCACCTAAGCGCGACGCTTACCTCTGCCTTCCACACTGCTCAACATTGGCTAAACTCCCATTGCCTTATCCTGAACTCCACCAAAACCAAAGCTATGCTACTGGGCACTTCCCATAAGCTAAGATCCTGCTCTTCTCCTTTAAAAATCCTGGACCTGGATGGGACCCCTCTTGAGGTTGTCAGCAGTTTCCGCTATCTTGGCATACTACTTGACCAATCCCTGGATCTGAGCCTGCATATTCAAGAAACCTGTAAAACTGTGAACTGCAAACTGGGGGCTGCCTACAGAACCAGCTATATGCTTACACCAGCTGCCAAGCTGGCCATTGCCAGAGGAATCCTCCTACCCACTCTAACCTACTGTGCTCCCATCCTGACTATGGCACATAAATCTACCCTGCAGAAATGGGATGTCACCTACAACAATGTTTGCCGGTATGCTTCAAAGGCCCCCCAGTTCAAGCATCACTGCAAACTGTACAGTGACCTAGACTGGCTCTGTCCCTCCGCCACCAGACTTTACTATCTAGGATGCCTCTCCAACTCCATCATCAGAATGGACAGACCAGCATCATTAGCAGAGCTGTTTCAGCCCACTTCCTCTTCATGTGAACTGAGATCATCGGATAAATCTCTCGTGAAAGTTCCCCGCTGCTGCACCGCAAAGGGGTCTGATGCATTCGGGCATACTGCCCCACAAATGTGGAACATGCTGAGACCACTAGACCTAAGACATGCATCCTCACACTACCTTTTCAAGCGTGGGTTACGCAACCACATAGCCACAACGAACCAATGTGCCTGCTATGACCCTACCTGAGTCTGTCCTTACACACCCCCTTTCTCCTACCTCATCCTCCCCCACCTTTCTGGATCCCCCCTCTCCAAACACTCGCTCTCCCTACTATTTCTTCCTTACCCTATCTATCTGCTGGTTGCCTATATTTCCCTTATCTGCCTTCTCTGTTATATTGCCTATTGCACTTTTTAACGATTGTGTTATAATGAAATTAGACCTTACTATTATGCCTCTACTATGCCTAAATGTCTGCACCTTGCCTCTCGCCCTCACAATGTTTGCCTGCAAACTGCTGTACTTAGATATTGTACTGAAGGTTTGTTGTGTTTTGGGTACTGGTACAACTCGGGTCTCAGCCTTCCTACTTTTCGACCACTGTAACCCCCCCTTCCCCTTCCCCTGACTGTGCCCTGAGCCCTCGCCCAGTAACAGAACCATGAGCCCAGGCACTTTCCGCACTCTCGGCCGCTAAAGCCGCCAAATTGCCATATTTCACCCCTAACCCCTGCCTCCTGCACAAACTCCCGCCGGTGAGCGGTTCCACGAACCCGGTCTCAGATCCCAGCTTTCTGCTGCTAAAGCCGCATAGTCCCATCGCATCCCGCCTGAATTTTTCTGCTCCTATGCCCGGTAATAGAACCAGTGGCCCGGATTTCTTACCTTACTTTTGGCTCAGCCCCCCTACCCTTGTAGGTTTCTCCCCTGTTTTTGCCTGGCATGGCGAATCCTGACTCCGTTGTCCCCTCTTGTCACCCCTCCTACAAACTTCCCTCCTCCTTCCTAACCATGCGCCGCTCCTATGCCCCTCTATGGACCCATTACAGAAATGACTCGTTACAGCTTCCAGAGCAGCTGGACCAGCGTAACCCCCCCTCTTTTTTTTACCTCCGACTGAGCACTGATCCCATGCCTGGGAACAGAACCGTGAGCCCGGGCACTTTCCGCATGCACATACCGCTAAAGCCGTGAATCTGACACTTCTTCCCCCCGATCCTCGCCTCTGGAATACTCTCTAGCCGGCGAACAGTTCCACGAGCCTGGCTTCAGACCCCAACCAGTTACCCCAAAAGCCGTAAAGTCCCTTCGTACTCCGACTGTTGCTCAACTCCAATGCCCAATTTTAGAACCAGTGGCCCGGACACTTTTCTTACTTTCAGCCGCCGATGCTGCAAGGTTCACCGTTTTTTGCCTCCGACACCCCACTTTTCTCTTTACTTCTAGCCTGAGAATGAACCTACTTGTCCAGTCCCAAGCCCCTGCTACCTGCCATGGAAACCGTCCGAGAGCAGTCCGACCTGCTATCACGTATCCTTAGCCCCCACTTTCACCATGTCCCCCCCTCTCTTCTTTCTTCCTCCTACCCTGTCTGCTAATACAATCTCTGAGGTCTGTCCCGACACCTGTACCTGTTTTTTCTTGTTTATACTGTAAAAATTTTGTGATATCTCAGTGTACCTTGGCCTGTAACCTGCCTCATTGTCTTTGCATTTGTATAATGTATTGTTCCTGTACCTCCCGGGTCGTGCCTGAAAATAGTCACCTGCTGGCTAGTGCACTTACCTGGTAAACAAAAACTAAATAAATAAATATTCTCAGTTGGGTCTGGTGTCAGTTCAACTAAACAGACTTGAAGAAAATCAAGCAGAACTTAATAAAAATTGCAAAAGGAATTAACCATCAAGCAATCTTGGACACCGCTACCCCAACCAATGTCCACAACTGCAGCAAACTAAAAGGGCTGTGGACAGTTACATGTGGCTACTTTGAGTCCTTATATGTGAGCCCTAAGGAGGAACACAACATTCCCTTTCATTCACCAATCATCACTGCGTAGAGCAGGACTATTCCTTCTAAATAAATAGGTAATCATTTTTGGTTTCTCCCTGGATACAAGTAAACGTGACGGCTATTTTCTTTGTGCACAAGACACATATGGCTAGTCTGTGGAATGCACCATCATCATAGCTACATGGGCTTTTCTTACTCTGTCAATACATCTGCTTCTCAAGTGAAGCCTCTCTACTAGAGCTCACACTGGGAAAGGCAGGACTGGGTCAGTTTGCTGCAAGAGGCAAGGGGCTAGATTCACACACACAAAAAAATACAAAGCTCAGCGGAAATGTTTGTGTTGCATTTTGCAACTGCGCATGTGTATAGGCTTGTTATTCACAGTCGGCTAGTGCACCATGCTATTTGACTACAAATAGGGCCAGGACAATGCGGTGGTATCCCCTGTATCACTACTTCTATCCCCACTAGTGCTACCCCCACAGGCAACTCAGCTGATCGCTGGCCCGCTATATAATAAAGATTATAGCTGGTTGTCTGGTGTCCCCCCCCCCCGATTGCTGGCCCAATAGATAATAAAAAATATCGCTGGCGATGTACCGGAACCCTCTCCTTATTCCCGATCTCCCCTTATACTACAAGAAAAAGTTTTCCCTGGTGGTCTAGTGGACCCAACCCCCCATGCTGGCAGATAGTGACCAACCACTCTGCCCCCCATCCATCCCCGAATCCATGATGGGGGGGATAATGGGGTGGTATGTCACTACCTGCCAGGGTGGCAGGGGATCCACTAGGCCACCAAAGATATTCTTCATTATCTATCGAGCTGGTGATCATCGGGGGGGCCGGGGACACGAGACCATCAGGAATAACACTAGACCTTCAAGATGATCTCTTGCAGCAGGCCAACACTGGTAGGACTTTGCCACCATGCACCATGGCCAGACAGAAACTTTCTAGCTAGCAGTCTACCACGGGAGACCACCTACCACTGACATCAACCCCTGACGTGGGCCTATCCTATAAAGGTGGGCAGTCCCCCACAACCTCCTCAGTTCGCCCACTGGAGACCCCAAGTGGGCAGTGAATGGAGAACCAAGGGGGCTGGTGTGAGCTAAAGAAGGTAAAACAGAAAAAGTGTGAGTGGAACAGAAGAACAGCAAAGACAGATGGGGAAAGGAGGGAGGGAAAGCAGGGCCTGCTGCAAGAGTTTCTCTCGAAGATCTATTGTTATGGTAAGTTCTTTTGCAACTGTACTGTCTTACTTCAAGGAAGGCTCTTGCAAGAGGCCAGCACCAGTAGGACCGAGTCCCAAGCAGTACCTGGAAAACAGCACCGGGAGGAGGAAAAATGTCAGCAACTAAATGGCTTAGGAGAGAAGGCCCTGGAGAGCTGCAAAGCCAAAATTGGGCTGTGCCAAGAAATGATGTCCAAACTATTATGCTTGGTGAAGGTGTGGACAGAACTCTAGGTGTCAGCTGCACAGATGTCTGAAGTGGACACATTTCTGAAACAAGCCATGGAAGTGGCCATACCCCTGGTGGAAATGCCCTTAACCCTTCCCGGAAGGTCCTTGTGGTACTTATAGCAGGATTAAACAATGCAACTGACTAACCACTTAGACAAGCACTGTCTGGAAACAGGAGCAACCTTTCTGTTGGAAGTGAATGAAACAAACAACTGGTCAGACTTCCTTGAACCCTTGGTGCAATGTACATAGTACCACAATATTCTATGTACAGATAAAGTATGGAACAAAGCCTCCCCCCCCGATTAGAGTATTCAAGATAATAAACCAGAAGGTGGATTGATTGGTTCAACGTAAACTACGACACCACCTTGGGAAGAAACTTAGGATTAGTATGCAAAGACACTCTGTCTTTATGGAAAACCAAATAAGGCTCTTTACACGTGAGAGCCTGAAGCTCAGAAATCCTTTGAGCAGAAATAATAGCAACCAAAAAGAGCGCTGTCCACAACAAAAAGCACATTTTGCAACTTATGGCTAGTTCAAAGGGAGGTAACGTAAGTTTCTCTAACTTAAAATTGAGGTCCCAGGGAGGGATCAGGTCCCGAATAGGAGGCTTCAGATGCAGAATGCTCCGCGCAGATAGGTGTGGGATACCTCAAGCTGAGCCACAGTCCTGTCCTTGATAGCTGCATGGTATGCAGCGATGACAGAAAGATGCACCTTGAGTAAGGAGTACCCAGAGTCTGAGAGAGAGAAGGTACTCCAACACCCGATTCACCAGGCAGGTGAAGGGGCTCAGTTGGCATGAAGTAGCCGAAAGGGTGAAACATTTCCATTTTATGGCTTAAGTGATCCTGGTGGAGGGTTTCCTAGTGGCCACCAGGACATCTGCAACCCCAGACAACATTCCAAAGCAGGCGATAGCTAGGTCCACAGGAGCCACGCATAGAGATGCAGAGGCCCGGATGGAACAGGGTACCCTAGTCCTGGGAAAGCAAATCAGTGCACAGGGGCAACAGCACTGGAGGTTCCACCACCAGCTGCTAACAGCAAGGGGAACAAAATCCGACCCAGCTAGAAGACGGCTATAAGTATTATCTCTGCCTCTTCCAATTGGAGCTTGAGTAGAATCCTATGCAGGAGTGGGAAGGCATAGAGAAACCTCTCCCTCCAGGAGAGGGACTATGTGTCCCACCAGAAAACACCAGGCCTGGGATCGAGCAAGCAGAAAAGCAGTTTTGCATTGAATGGGGACGCAAAAAAGTTCAACTCTGGATGACCCCACCAGTCGAAGAGATCTTCGACTAACGCAGTCAGAAGTTTTCACTCATAAGGCCATGACCTGGGCCTAAAGCAGCTGAGACTGTCCGTCAGGAACATGTACGGCCAAGAGCTCCAGGCCATGCTTGATGGCCCAGGGGGTAAGAGTGAGTCCCCCTCCCTTCTTGCTGATGTAGTACACCACACACGTTGTCTGTCTGCACCAGCAGTGGACCGGGGAAGAGATGAGACTGAAAGGCCTACAGAGCATAAAGGACTACCTGCATCTCCAAGATGTTGATATGGAGAACCTGCTCCAACACCATCCAAGTGCCCAGAGTCTGATGGCCAGCCAGATAGGTGCTCCATCCCAGACCAGAAGCATCCATTGAGAGAATCTGACCCTGTGGGGGGTGGGGGCGCGCACGGGGGGTGATACCAAAGTCAAAGGATCCCCATAGAAAACCTACACTCCCAGAAATAAATGAAACTATACCCACCTATGGCACCTTTGGAGACCATTAAAACACCCTAACAAGGCAGAAAAAGGCTCCCAATCCACACAGGTAAATGTGAAGGCAGGTTATTCAATTTTAAGGCCGCAGATTAACAGGCACGGTTTTAATTTAGGGGTGCTCACTGAAAACAGGTAGCCACAACCTGCTATGCAGAACTGCAGCCCAAAAGTAGTCTTGAAATCTTTATAAAAGATAAAAGTAGCTTTGTCCCCTTTGAATGGCACAGCTGGATTGGGGAGTTGCTACTGCTTGGAATCCTCAGGTGCCCTAAATTCTAAAGCTTGAGCTGTGCCATTCACCTGGTATGGTACACAATACCCAGTTGTTATGATCACCTATTGACAACACAGAGCACTACAGAAAACCCTGGCTGGGATCCGGTGACTTAGATCAGGTGGGCCTGTTCCATCAGGTGATCCACCTGGTCCACTGGTAGAAAGACCATGCCCTAGTCGGTATCCAGAACTGCCCCGTGTACTGGAGGCAATGGCATGGAGAGAGGCAGGATTTCAGCTGGCTGATGGTGATCCTCAAGGCCTGAAACAGCCAAAAGGTGCACTCCAAGATTTGGAGCAGACAGTTTCTGGAGGGGGGCTGCTAGAAGCCAATCGTTCAAGTAGGGGAACACGTAGAAGCCCTGCCTCCTCAGGGCAGCTGCCACCACTGCCGGGCACTTGGTAAAGACCCTGGAAGCTGAAGAAAGTCCAAAAGGGAGGGTCTGGAACTGAAAAGTGGGGTCCCTGAAAATGGAAGCGGAGGAAGCGATGATGGGCAGGAGAGAGACTTGGATATATAAATAGACATCCTGCATGTCCAGAGAGCAGAGCCAATCTCCTTGGTGCAAAAGGGGCAACAAACCTTGAAGGGTGACCATCCAGAAATGTTTGTATTCTTTGTACAGGTTCAGATGGCTCAGATCCAGTAGGGTCTGTAGGTCCTCAATCTTTTTGGGGACCAGGAAGAAGTGGGTGTAAAGCCCCTATCCTCACTAAGCTGGAGAGACGGGCTCTATGGCTCTTTTTTGCAGAACAGCCTGAATTTCCTCCCAGACAAGAGGCAGGTGAGCTGGACGATAGGAGGAAACTACCGTAAGATTTCCTAGAGGCCACTTTAGAAATTTTAGAGTGTGGCTGTGTTCGATGATCTGAAGCAACCACCTGTCCATGGTTATGTGTCTTCACCCGCCGAAGTGGAGGGAGAACTGACCAACAGCCTCCCCCAGAATCTCGGCTGGGGGGTCAGGTCAGGAGGTGGAGGAGGATGCCTGCAAGACTGCTGTGGGTGCTCAAGGGACCCTGGAGGCAGAGGGGATCAATGCCACCTTGTGCTTGCCCTGACTTCTTGCAGGCTGGCGAGAGTCTTTGCAAGCAGGGCAGTGAAAGGAAGGGCACTGACTGACCTGAAAATATGGGTGGTACACTGAGTGAACCATCTGTAGAGCATGCCCTGACTCCTGAAAGTTGGAGGTCATTTTCTAGACATCTCCATCAAAGAGGACAGAGCCCCAATAATGGGCATCCAAGATACTGGACTGCACATCTGTGGCAAAACCAGTACCCCAGAGCCAGGAATGGCGTCGCAGGCAGACACCAGCTGCTGCTCCCTTGCCTGAGTAGTTTACGGTATCACAGACAGCTTTGAGAACATGACTGCCAATGTCCAAGCCTGACCCAAAAAGCTGAACAAGCTTTGTCTTAGAGGGGTCCTCCCACAACGCCTGCAAGAGGTCCCTGGCCTGGTCTCAGAGGACATTCTGTTTTTGAACCATGTGGGCCAGGTGATTAATGGCCTGGATAGCCATGGTGGTGGGTGCAAAAATGCATTTACCCAAGTGGTCTAGCTGCCTGGACTCTGTATCAGGGGAAAGGGCACTAAGGTGCTTGGGTCTTTTAGCATGGTCACATGCTGCATTTATGACTACCGAGTCAGGCTTAGGGTGGCCCCCAGAAAGGGCTTGTCTGCAGGGGCATGGTAGAGCCTGTCCACCATCTTAGGCAAAGAAAGAATAGAGGATGGGTGATTCCAAGCTGCCATGGTGATATTGTTGTAAGAGTCAAGAAAGTACATCCTGCTGCCTCAAGTAAGTAGCCATCTGGCACCTCTTGTAACCCTGGTCCTCTGTCTCCCAGCCTATGATGGACTGGATGTGGCACATGATGTTCCTGAATGATGGATCTTTTGGGGAGGGGATGACAACTTAGAAACTACTTTGGATGATTCCTCAGCCTCTGTAGATTCCCCTGATAAAGAGGAAGACTCCACATAATCAGAGTCATCTTTATACATCTCCTCCTGATCACGCTCAGGCATCAAGCACACCACAAAAGAGCCGGTACCTACATCGGTTGAGAGCCTGAGGACACTGATATCCAGGGCCTGCAAATGCCAGGGTCTCCCTCGAGATACTGTGGGATGCCAGAGGTGGGCTGAGGAGGAAGGGTCTGCTTCTGAACAAAGGCCGGCCAAGCAGAAAACAGAGCACTGTAATCCACTGGGAAAGGAAAATTATAAACCAGTGGTAGGCATAAGCTGTCATCAGGTACGGTGGCTGGTACCCAGGTAAGGGACTAGCTGGTGCCAGCTAAGAGACTCGCACTGGCCATGGGGATGTCACAGGCATAGGCTGTAGAGTTGTCAGGCCCAAAGGCTGAGGCAGCGTCAGGGCCGGCGGTGATCCAGCGAGCATCTGCGAAGAACACCCAGAAGAAGGGAAGACTGATGAAGCAGGCACCTGGGGGGATGAAGAACACCCAGGTGAAGGCAGAGGCAATGCCAGAGTAGAAGAGGTGGCAGTAGCCTGCTGCGGGGACTGACTGGAAGGGCTGACACATGGTCCCATAGAGAAGACCAACTCAGGTAGCATCCTGGCCAGGGGAGGGGTGGGGGGTCAAGGAACCGACGCCAGAGGCACCAACACTGGCCAAGTCTCCTGGCTGAGAGCCAGTAGAAGAAAAGGGCTCGAGCTTCAGGTGCTGGAGATGAAGTCCCCTGCCCCGAAGAGCTGCTACCGGTAGTAGTTATGAGGTGGGCAGCTGTGCCACCAGTAGCCCGTTGGAGAAAAGGGCTGACAGGGCAGGCAGAGCAGTCTCCCTACAGAAGGGCGACCCTGAGGTGGTCTAAGGTTTGTGTGGCGACCGCAAGCAGGAAGCAGACTGGTCCTGGTGTTTGTTTCTAGGTTTGCGCTTCCCACCAGATTTTTCCCAGAACTGTGAAGCGGAAGAAGCCCTGGAAAATAGTGCTCGGAAGTCCAAAGAGTTCTTGGCCTGCAGCTCATTTTCCATCACAGCCAGCTTCTGTTTGATAAGATGACTCTCCAGAATTGTAAGATATCGCCGAGTGTCCTGGTTAAACTTCTGGAAAATCTGGTAGGCTTCAGTGTCATGGTGGGGTCCTAAACAGAGAATGTACACAGAGTGGCCATCTTTTTCAGGAATTTGTTTGCTAGAGGCAAATTTTTTTTTTCTTACTTTTTTCCAGCTGTGGCCACCGGTTGGCTCTCTCCTCCACTCATCCTCCGGCCGCTAGCCACCCGTACCATTCCCGGCCACCACCTTGTACTTCTCCCATGGCTTACCCCCCCCCATGGTGGGGAGGTGAGTGACCCCCTAATCCCCTGCCCTGCATGGATCCGTAACAGGTGGTGGGTCCAACGAATGGCGCATGCCAGCAGACAGCGATCAAGTTGCATGACCTGGAGCCACAATTTTCACTTTTTTTCTCTCCATGGGGGAGCGCAGTGTGCAATGATGCCAGCAACGGTGTTCACGCACGGGACATCAGACGTCTGCCACGTCCCCCAACCCCCTTCATGCAGAGCAGTGCTGTTGAGCCCCAGCCTCTGCTTGGGGTCAGGTGTGCACCAGACGCTGCACTCCTCCCTCCCCGGAGATGGAGAGCAGTCTGTTGGATGCTCAGTTCATCTCCTCTCTGCTAAGCCACAGTGACCCATGCTCGGGTCACTGGTGTGGCGCAAGGTGTGGCGTCCAGCACCTCAACCCTCAGTGCCACCGGGTCGGCTGCTGCAGGCACATTTAGTGGAGTGGTCAGAAGATGAGGCTGGTGGAGAAGACAAATCTGAAGGCTGACACACTGAAAATTCGATGTTTACTTCTGAAATAAAAAGAAAATAAAAAAAGTGCATCAAGTGTGAGTAATGGCGGTTGATTGAAGCTGCGGAGTCCACTAAGGTCCGGTATGTGCTGGTCGACCGTGGCAAAGAACTGAGGAAGGTGGGAGTGACTGCCACCTTTATAGGATAGGCAGAGATCAGAGGTGTCAGGGGTTGGCAGTCCCCCATGGCAGACTGCTGACTAGAAAGTTTTCCAAGTGGTCCCGGTGTCGAGCAGCCAAGTCCTACCAGTGCTGGTCTGCTACAAGAGCATTCCTCAGATTAACAATTTACTCTTTTATACTCTGATTGGTGATTGGGGGGGGCGGGGGCACTTGTACCAGGGAAATATTATTTATGGAACAGTCAGGCATGGGTGATGGGAGGGACCACTTGACACCAGGGTAACCGATTTTTTTATACTCCTGGTGGCGATCGTGGAAGGGGTTTGGTGTGGGTGGTGGGGGGAGGAACCATTGGACACCAGGGTAACCTATTTTTATTATACTTCTGCCAGCGATTGGGAGGGAGCGCTGCTAACCTCTGCCCCAGCCAATGTAAATGGGCCCATAATGGGCACGTAAATGGTGCCTTGCAATCGCAATGGGCTCATTTACATGGCCAGTTTTGTGAATTCCGAATAGTTCACCTGTGCTATTCATTGCAGGGCTGTTCTCTGGTTGTCTGTCCGGGTGACACTAGTAGAGTTAGAGGTAGTGGTATGGGTGAGGTGCTGAGGCGCTAGACGCCTTACCTTGTGCTATGCAGGCGACCCAGGTTCGGACCTTGGGTCACCAGGGAGCCAGCGTGGGGGGGCGGGATTGGGCAGCCACTAGGCAGCTCTCCCCTCCTGGGGCGGTTGTTCACCCCCCTGTAATTCTGCTCCCATCGTGCGGAGGTCTGGTGGGATGCGTAGGCAGGAGGGGGCAGAAGTGATAGCCAGGGGTGGGTTGGAAGGGGCCAAACTGGTACCCAATGTGCATACCTCAATGCACGCACAAGTATGTGCTGGGAGAAAATGGGGACAAAACAGAAAAAAAAGAAAAAGGAAAAACTACTAATAAAAAGAGGTAGCGGTACGGGGATTAGCGCTGCGTAATCCTGGCCTTATTCACACATGTAACATATTTGTTTGTCCACAGCCAATTGTTTGTTTTAACTGTGGACATTGCATGGGGAATTTTATGAAGTCCTGTTTGATTTTTTCCAAGTTCTATTCGGTTGAACTGACACCAGACCCAACTGAGAATATCCACAAATATGGAGGTCTATGCACGAATGGGCAGAGTGTTATGCGCCTTGGATCCGTGGTGTGTAGCCACTCCACTCTTCACACGGGATGCACGAAACAGGGAGAGCAGCCCCTATGCACCCAATCCCCCTGCCGCAGGGGCAGCAATGCGCTAGGGGCAGACAGGGGGCGTGCCAGCACTACGCAGTATGCATAGAGGCGTGTAGTGCTATACACCGGGGAGCGTAGGATGACACCCTTTATGCCAGGGGAGACCCTGACACAAGCGCCCTACGTGCCCAGCCCTACACACAGTGGAAAACTGCACATGCCCCTGCAGGGGTTAGGGATGTCCCCAACACGACTGGCCACTCACCCAAGCCAGAGGCCAAGCCCCCCCCAATGGCAGGAGACAAACCCTGCCCCACCACAACTTGGCGGCCAGACCACAATGCATGGCCCAACCCCCGATATGTGGCTGCCAGGCTCCACATTGACAGGATACATAACCCCCATCCCGACGGATGTCATCCCATGCCCTGGCAGTAGCACCACTGGTGCCACCACCCCCAAAAGTGTCAGGCTGGTCCTCTGCAGTGCATGCCCCTCCCCAAACAAACAAGGCTGCCCCGTCCCAGCGATATGCAATAACCCCCTTCCCATTGCACACAGGTGCCCCAACCAACACATTGCAAGGCCCACCCCTGGTATCCCCGCCCCAATGTTGCTGGTCAGTGGGCCCCCCCACAGCACCGACAGTCCCCCTGCCCCGTACCTTCCCATTGTTGCCACTGCCAGGATCGGCTAGTGGTACAGCCCTTCTCCCGCCGCTTCAGCCGCTGACCATCTGACTGCTGCTGGGAGCATGCTGCCTATCTATAGGGGAGAGCTCTCAGCAGCATTTGGACAGCCAGCGGCCAAGGAGGTGTGTGGAGGGCTGTGCTGCTGGCCATCCAGGGCAGCGGCACTGATGGGCGGGTATAAGGGAGGGGGTTGTCTGTGCCACTGGGGATGGGGACCAATGACCACTAATGATGAGGTAGGGCCTTCAGGACTGGGCTGAGGGGGGGGTTGCAGTACTGGGCACTGCCAACAGATGGCCACACTACTGTGGGGTGGGGAAAGCTTTGCCGCAGACCGTGACAAGGAGGTGCGGGGGTATTGCACTGCACCGGGGCTTGACGTGTTGGGGTGGAGGGAGGATAATGGCAATGCAGTACCGGGATTGGGGCTGAACAGCACTGTGGTGGGTCTGGGGCGATTGGCAGGATTGGTGACAGGGCGGCACTGTGTTACGGCAGGGGGTGCCCTTGGCCATATGGGACAAGCCAGCCGTGTGTTGGAGGGGGGGATCGACGGCTAGGGGGCACCGCAGTACCCATGATGTTCAGCTCGGGGGACTGTATGCGGTCGTGCGGGTCCCAGTGCCTGCAGGGGTTACTCCCACACACGGACCCGTGCCTCCCCATGCAAGTGATCCACTGTGGGACCCAGGACAGGCATCCTATTGGATGCCCGGATGGGTCCACGACTCCGCCCTGCGTGCTGGGGGAGCAGCCCATGGACAGGTGGCAGCCATTTGTGAATACTGGCCGGTGCACACTGGTTTGCAGGTGCGGAGCTATGCAGGTGGGATACGCACCTCCAGCGCATAATTCCCAACCGGTCATGCATAGGCTCCATGGCGAAGTGGCAGCAGCAATCTCATCTGTTGGTTCAGTGAAGCTGTAGTAAGTACTTGCCTAATAACATTTCCACCTAACTACAGACAAGCAGAGACCTGCTAGATCCAAACTGAATATTAATCCCAGGCCATGCCAGAAAATAGGTATTAACTTGACTAGGGCGCTTACCTGCTAAACAAAAAAACAAACTACACACTGTACATTGTTTTGCAGGAAAACATAAAATAATCAAATATCATTTAAAAACGTGTGAATAGAAACTATAGATGGTACACAATTAAGTGCACAGTCAGGATCATAGTTCACTGTGATAAACAATTTAAATAGTCTTTATGTGATGTATAACCACGTCCTGGGTGGAAGTATTACTCAAATGATATTACTAGGAAAACACGTAAGATTAAAATATCAAAAACCTGCACACACAGTCTTCAGCTTTAAAGGGGAAAAAGGCAAAACAAATGAAGTCCTTGCAGTATAATTTGCCGGTGCTCACTTTATTATCCCTTTCCAGCCTTTGCAGCCGCTCGCCTTTGCCGCCTAGCGCTGTTTGGAATAGATGACGCCCACTAGCATGTAACGTGCGGGTCATGTGACACACAGACACCGCTGGGTCCCTTACACATATGGGAACTAGCCACGACCTTGAAAACACACGTAGCAACCAGAAAAATCACCACAAACATCTGGGCAGTTATTTCGTGTTTTTAATATTTAAATAGTTGAATTTACATGTTGAACCTGAGTTCTCTGTTTAACTTACAAAATAACTCGTTTCAGCAGCACAACGTAAGACTCCACTTTCTTCTTTTTTAGTTCAAATCTGAACAGGGAAAAAAATGGAACCCTTCAATTATATACAACAAAATATGGGGTGCAGTGTGTTTCATTCGAATTTAACACACACCCTCGTTGTTGGATGGCTATCATAAACCCCCTCAGGCTTCACCCTTGGGTTTATGTGCCATCAACAATGAGTGTGTGTTAAATCTCATAACAACTGCACTATCTATCTATGTAATAGCCAATTAATGCTGTGCTGCTACTGTCGCTAATCCGGAAACAGTTGCTCGCCGCAGCAGCACATCAGGATCAGTGTTACAATTAGTGCGTTCACTACGCTTACGGCTGTGCTTACTAATCAAAGCAAAAAAAAAAAAGAGAGAGATGAGTGTGAGATGTGAGGTGAGGTGTAAAATATTCTACTAAATAGGAGCAACACAGTTTTTATAGGTGAAACGCATTCCAGTTTGCTTACAGTTGCACTGAAATTAAAAAAAAACCAAAAAAAACTGTACCTCGCTTTGCTTTCATTTTGGCCAACTGTTCCACGGACCCCCTGGCATGCGCTCATGGACCCCCAGCTGAAAAACACTTTTCTAGGTGAAAGGCTTTCTAGCCAAGGATGGGGGGACTCGGCCTTAATGGCTCAGGTAGTGTTGGTGAGGAACAGCAACCAGTTCTCTGCCCAGGTCATTCCCTGTCTCCTGGGTCTCATGGTGGCCTTCATACTCCTGGCTCACCTGCATAGGAGGAGTTTTCAGTGGTTGCTGCAAACTCAGTGTCACGGGCCTCTCAGTCTCTGGACAACTTGATTTCTGTCTACTGTCCCTTATGGGATGTCCTGCTGTGGTGGCAGGACAGAGACCACCTGCTTGCGGGTTTTCACTTTCTGCAACCCCAGCTGCAGGTTATCCTAACTGCAGATAATCTTCAGTCTGTGGTGGGGCACCCAATTAGACCTTCGCCAGACCCAGGGGTCTTGGTCTCTGCTGGAACAAGTCCTTCATCTAAATGAGCTGGAACATGCTGGAAATTAGGGCAGTTGTATATAGTCTTCATGCCCTGGTCACTGAAGTTCAGGTGGTGCCTCATTTTTCTGTTATTCTGTTTTTACTCTGGACTCTGCTCAGCACCCCTTGAGGAATCCTCGTCTGGACCATTTTATTTATTTATTTATTAAATTCTCGGATTACAAATATCTTTGAGCAGAAACTGCTCGTTTACAAAGATTCCACGTCACGTTTGACCCACATGTCAGCCCTGTCACCCCACCTTCTTAAAAGGCTTACCATGTGCTCCCCTTCTGGACATTGTGACTTGCTGTCTACAGCAGGGCCATCACTGTGGTTCCCTAAGGCCCTTAGAATACTACCTCCTCCAGCTGATGGGGAAGACCGTCTGAGTTGGTGGGTGTAGGGCCTACAGGTGGCTCAAAGTCCTTCATGCTGTATGAGTGAGGATTTAATACCTTCCATTGCTCCCATCCCCTGAGGATGCTGCCACCAGGATATAGTTTGATGCATGCGTACACAGTGTGAACATATGAATTTTGACTTTGTCCTCCCCTTCCTGTCTCACAGCCCTGACTGTACCCTGCCCTGTGTTCACACAGGGAGCTGGGTGGCAGTGAAACTCATCTCTTTCCCTCCCTCCCTCCCTGATAAAAAAGGGGATGCTTGGTCCTTCTTCCCCCGGCCGACCCTCTGATGATCTGAGCATGTTCCAGAACCTGTGACACTGGCCACACAAGCAGTAGCTCCACCACTGTGCAGCTGAACCGGCCTTATGGAGGGCCCCTTCGGATCCATTCAGAGAATCAGAGTGGGGTGTATTACCTAAATAGCCAGAAGGGGCACACACTCGTACTCTCTGTGCCGGGAGGCAATGGGAGCTTGAGACTGGGCAATAGCCCAAGAGCTTTCGCTCATTGCTGTCTACATGGTTGACACACTAAATGTCCTGGCAGAAAGCCGCGGCAGCTCTATGGTCCAGCCACATGAATGGGAGCTGAGTTGAGCCATAGCTGAATAGCTGTCTGACAAGTGGTGAAAGCCAGAGTTGGAACTTTTTGCATCCCCACACAACACAAAACTGCCACTTTTCTGCTCACTCACTCCAGTGCATGGTATTTTTCAGCAAAAGTGCATTGTCCCTCTGTTGGAAAGAGAGACTCCTCTATGCTTTTTATCCTCTTCTCTGATTCAGAGGATCCTGACCAAACTATAGCAGGAACCAGCCAGCACAATCCTGGTAGCACCACTGTGGCCCAAGCAGATCTGGTTTGCATTATTGTGGGAACTGGTGGTGGAAGCTCCATTACTACTGCCCCTTCAACAGAGCCTTCTGTCCTAACACAATGGCATACTGTGACATCCAGACCAGCAGTCCCTGCAGCTACGTGCATAGCTTCTGAGGCCACAGAGGTCTCCTGGTCTGAACTTTCAACTGAGGTCTTGGCTGTTGTGCTTGCTGTTTGGAAACCTTCTACGAGATACACCTACTCTCTGAAGTTGGATCAGTTTACTGTGTGGGACCATCGCTTCACTCATCCTGTGCAGAGGGTACTGGACTGCCTCCTGACTCTTTCTCAATCAGGGCTGCAGTACTCCTTTAGTGGAGGTTCACCTCTTGGCAATTTCGGCCTTCCCTGCTCCTATCGGGACAAGACAGTGGCCCAGCTGGATGGTGTCTGCAGGTTTCTGAAGGGCCTTTTGTATGCACCCCCTCTGGTCTGCAGACCTGTTCTAGTTTGGAACCTGAATCTTGTGTTGAAATCCCAGACAAAAGCCTCTTTCCAGCTTCCTGTGAATTGAAGTACCTGTCCTGGAAGACCTTATTCCTTTTGGTTATCACATCGGCCACGTTTCTGAAGTGTAGGCCTTGTTTTGAAAATCACCCTTTTTGGTGTTTCATAGGGATAGCCTGGCTTTGTGGACTCACCCTAAATTCCTGCCAAAAGTTGTATCTTATTTCATGTTAGTGTTCTTCTAACTGCCTCTGTACGTTTGTCCATTGGAATAAACCACTTTTTGGCACTAAGAACTTTGTCGGCAGTTTCTTTGGTTATGAGCAAAGCTACAACACTGTGGAATTACTCTGAGGATTATACTGCAGCTGATGTTAACCACCATACCAATGGGCAATTATGGACATTACTCTGTGAACTATGCCACCTTCTCCTCAGAACTAGGGGGAAGCACTGTTGCACTCTTTGGATGTCCACCGAATCCTTCACAACTATTTGGCTCATACCAAGCACTGTGCCTCATCCTCTCAGCTGTTTGTCTCCTTTGCACCTTGCACCGGTGTAAGGCTGCTTCAAAACAGTGTCTGTCGAAGGGGATCTCATCATGTATCCTGTTCTGTTACAAATCACTGGTCAGGCAGGGCAGGTTCTACCTGATACTGTTACAGGGCAGGCCACCAGGAGCACGGCAGCTTCTGTGGCCTGTTTCCGGTCAGTTTCAGTTGTTGATATTTGCAGGGCTGCTACCTGGCAAAACTTCCACGCTTTTATTAAGCACTACAGACTGTATCTAATCTCCTATCGGAGTGCTTGATTTGGCCTTGTGGTCTTGCAAGGCCTGCTCTCCTGTGGCGTTGGTCCATTGGTTCACCAGCCTCCCAGCTGAGGTTGTACTGCTTGGTAATCATCCAGTGTATTATGGCTCTATAGAGATACTCCTGAAGAAGATAGAATCATTACTCACCAGTAACAGTAGCTCTTTGAAAGGTCCTCTATAGAGCCATACCTTTTTTAAATCTGCCATCCCCCAGGTGTGGCAAACCTTTACTGTCAGTTGTTTGGCAAGGCACTACATATTACATACTAACATACTAAAATGCCAGCAGAATAGGCCTAACGGTCTTTCGTGTCTGCTCGTTTGGTCAGCCCCCACCCTGGGTGCTGACCTTGCTGTCCCCCTCGCCTTCTCTGGCTTCTCCCTTCCCAGTTCCGGATATTCTTGCTGCATTGGATTTTGCTTCCTGAACCCTTCCCCTGTACCTGTCCCACCCCCTCTTGAACCCCTCCACTGTCTCTGCCTCCACCAGCCCCCTAGGTAGTGCATTCCATGGCTCCACCACCCTCTCAGTGAAGCAGCACCTCCTCCTTTCTCCCCTGAATCTTCCCCCCTCCAGCTTCCACCCATGCCCTCTAGTGGCCCTTCCTCCTTCCTTCAAAGCACCCTGACTGTTCCTCCCCTATTTACCCTCTTCATGTACCTGAAGACCTCTATCATGTCCCCCCAGTCCCTTCTCTCTTCCAATGTGTACATATTTAGCTCTTCGAGCCTCTCCTCATAGGTCCTGCCCCCCAAGCCCCAAATCATTTTGGTTGCCCTCCTCTGGACCCTCTCCAGGAGGTAAATATCCCTCTTTAAGTGTGGCCTCCAAAACTGCACGCAGTACTCCAGGTGCGGCCTCACCAAGCAGTTATACAGAGGGAGTATCACTTCCCTCCTTCTGGAGGTGATCCTCCTAGCGATGCATCCCAGCATCCTGTTGGCCTTGGCTGCTGCCCTCCTACAAGTCTCAGAGTTGTTCATCTTGACATCCACCACCACCCCCAGGTCCCTCTCAGCCACTGAGACTTGTAGTATTCCCCAGGGTGTACACTTGGCCTGGGTTTCCCGCCAGCTGGGTGGAGTACCTTGCATTTCCTGCATTGAACCTCAGCTTCACTTTCTAGACCATCTTTCCAGAGCCTCCAGGTCCCCTGCAGGGCCACCTCCCCTCCACCCCATCCACCACCGCCCCAGTTCGAGTCATCTGCAGAGCTCATCTCCTCCTGATTCCTGTCCTTATGTCAGAAGCGTAGGCGTTGAACAGAAGGGCCAGGACTGATCCCTGTGGGACCCCACTAATGACCCTCCTTGGGGATGAGACTATCCCACCAACTACGACCCTCTGGGTCCGGTCCTGGAGCCAATTGCCTATCCATCTGATCATCTGGTTTCCACCCCATTTCTCCTAGCTTATCCAACAGGCCCACGTGAGGAACAGAGTCAAATGCCTTGCTGAAGTCTAGAAAGAGGACATCCACTGGTCTACCCAGGTCCAAGGCACTTGTCACCCAGTCATAGAACTCCACCAGGTTTGTCTGACACGATTTCCCCGGGATGAATCCATGCTGTCTATTGTTCAGGCACCCTGACTTATCCAGGTGCCCCTAGCCTCTCCTTGACAATGCCCTCCATCACCTTGCCCACCACCGATGTCAGGCTGACAGGCCTGTAGTTCCCTGCCAGCTCCCTTGATCCCCCTTGTGGATAGGCACTACATGCGCGCACTTCCAGTCTTGGGGCACCCACCCTGTCCTCAGAGAGAAGGTGAAAGCTCTGCCAGGGTTTCGCCAGGACATCTGCAAGTTCCTTCAGCACTCTAGGATGTAATTTATCCGGCCCCAGTGCTTTCTCCGTCTTAAGGGAGCTGAGGGCTTCCTCACTCTCTCTGCCGTGATTTCACTTCTGGTACCTCTTCTCCCTGCTTAGCCCTCCCCCACCTGCCAGTGATGCCCCCCTCTCCCCAGACCTGCCGATCGGTAGGGTCCCCCTCCTCATTATCTCTGTCTCCTCCATGTATGATGCAGCATCCCCATTTTCCCTGGTGAAAACTGAGGTGAAGTACTCATTTAGTACCTCAGCCTGCTCCCCGGGTCTTGTGCCCATCTCTCCTCTGATTTAATCCTGCTAATCTGCCCCTTCACCCTTCGTCTTTCCCCAATGTATCTAAAGAACCCTTTTCCCTCTCTAATTTCCTGGCCAGGTTCTGCTCCTTCCTTGCCTTAGCCACCCTCACCACCTAGTGGCCCTTCTAGCCATCAGCTCGTGCTCCCTCGATCCCTTTCACTCCTTGAGCACTTGAATTTCTTATAGGCTGCTTTCTTTCCCCGCACCACCTCCTGGACCTCCCTGGTCCACCAACAGGGTTTTTGGGCCCTACCGCATTTTCGTCTTACTCTTGCACAGGTGCTGGTAGCATCCTGCACCCCTCTCCTGATGATTTCCCACCTACTATCAGCATCCATGTCTGACCCAATCCCATCCAAATGCTCCTTAGGATCTTTCCCATTTCCTTAAAATCCGCCCCCCTGAAGTCGGTTACTTCCGTCTTTGTGCAGCCTTCTACCCCTCCTAGGTCCAGGCAGAACCAGACCGTGGCATGGTCACTCCCCGCCAATGGGTCCCTTATCTCCAGGCCCCCAATCTGGTCACTGTCTGCCAGGACCACATCCAGTACCCGTGCCTCCCTGGTCGGTTTCCTCACCTGCTGAGTTAGGAACGCGTCTTGAAAGACATCCAACAACCTCTGTTCCCTGGTCACAGAGGATGTCATAGTCTCCCAGTCTGTTCCTGGCATGTTTAAGTCCCCTAACACCACCACCTTTCCTCTGCCCAGTCTGCAGTGTCTCCTAACTTCTGCCACCAGACTGTCCTCCAGCTTCTCCGCCAGGGCAGGGCATATTGACTCTGTTATGTATAGCAGTGCCTTCACTAGCAATGTGGTAGGCAGGTTTTGCTTTGCTCCCTTGCCTCTCTCTGCATGATTGGTGGGGGCGGCCCTAATCCTGCTGTTGGTGGTTGTTCAAGAACTCTGTTCAATGGCAAGAAACTGAAGCGGTTAGGGTCTGCCCACGTTATATAGGGTCCAGGATTACAGCACTCACAAAGAGACAATTCAGGCAAATAAGTTGCTATGCAAATGTGCTAAATTTTATTTTGTCAAATGAGCTGCACATATGAGCTCCCCTTAGCGCCTCAGTAGGTACACTTTCAAGAGGGGGGTAGAGTCGTTTGTGGGAGATCCCAAATTTAAAGTGTACAGTACTATGACATCATAATAAAGTGACACACCAAGTATCAACACATAAACAAAGTATTGAAATACAAATCTCAAAGTACAGAATAAATATAGAAACAAGCAAATACAAGTGACATTGTAACCCCTCACCGACCCCCTTATTTAACTAGAAGGGCACACCTCTAACTACCAACACAGGCCTAGGGGTAGAAATGGACAGGGGTGGGGGTTACATACGAAAGATACAATAATGTACAAAGACTGGAAAACTGTGTCTTATTGCCCACCATAGACAAGATGGGACCAATGCAGAACACAACCAGCTGTGGCACTAAATACCTGGCACACACCTGGTGGGACCAATGCATGGCCAACAACCCAGGTCCCGGGGAGAAAACATTTGCTCAGGGCTATGCTAGGTTTGCACTTCTGGACAGGGGTACCCAAAGTAATTCCACACAGGAAGCAATAACAAGAATGTTCATACCAGGCTGGGATTCTAGAGTGTGGCTTTATTCCAAAACACACATAGGAACACCACAAAGCAATGATGGACCCCCAACAGGTTACACACAGGGTACTTGCAGACATTCAGGGTACAGAACTTCGTGAATTCCCATTTATCACAGGATAACTATCGAACTGTGGACCAGCCATTAGAAGAACACACTTTCCCTTGACTAGGTACATCCGGCCAGTACTTGGACACTTCCCATTTTGCATAGGATGGACGTGATACACAGACCACACAGAGCACTAAATGGTCAAAACTCTAGGACCCACATACTAGGGGTAACTGGAGAAAACCCACTCACTAGGGCAAAACTGTAGAAAAATTCCACTCATTGGGGTAAAACTGTTTCTTCAGGCATTGGCCATATATACTGTCCTTAAGGAGGCAGTATAGCGCAGTGGTCTAAGACTCTGAGCTGCAAATCTGGTGACATCCAGCAGACCAGACCTGGGTTTGAATCCCACAACTTCCACTTGCATACTGTATGACCCTGAGCAAGTCACTTAACCTCCTTGTGCTCCCAGGTTGCTCCTGTAAAAAAGCTTTGAGCTTAGTGTGCTATACCTGGTTAAACAACAACTAAAAAAAAAAAATATGCACATAGAGAAAACACAGGTACCCTTCAGAACCCGGAGAGGTAAACTGGTCACTCCAGATGGGGGGGGGGGGTCTCCCACCTTTTGTTTCCTAGTTCACATTCGGCCATTCATCTGGTAAATACAGCTCACACACTGTAAAACTGTAGATGCTGTCTTGAAATGTATATCACACTTAACATCATACCAGGACACCACAAGTTCTGTCACATGGACGGTCACATACTGGACTCCACTGTAGGCAGACAACTTTTAAGGAAATCTTTAAGGTGACAGGGTCCTTTTGTCAGAGAATCCACCTTTTAAATAATGCAGGTACTCCTGGGCAAACTTCACAAACAAATGTACTCACAGAAAGTTGTCATCAAAAGGCAGCTTCCAAAGTCCTGGGAGGATCAGGGGATTGCCCCTGCATCCAAGAGTCCTGCTCCATCCCTCTTGGGATGGAGCTCAGGGAAACCCAAAAGAACAGGTTTCCACCACTTCCACAGGCTGGCAAGATCAACCTCCACTAAGGTGAGAACTAAAACACACAAGAAAAACTGCAGCTCTATCTCAGAGCTGCTTGAGGAGCTGCAGTTGCACTCTGCAGCCTCCTCATTCAGATTATTAATTCAGACTCCCTTCAGCTTTCTATCTCCCTTACTCACAGCTACAAGGAGCGTGGCTTATGCAGCTGCAAGAGTTCCAAATGACATCACCTCCCCAGCTCTCAGCTGTGACTGACAACAGAGAGGGAGACAGAGTGAAATCCGTTTAACTGGCATTTCACTAGCTGCCTTCCCTGCCTACCACTAATTCTAACTGGGATTCTAGTAACCCCTGGGAATAAGGGGGTTAGAACATATTTACATCTCTTCAGCTTTTTTATCTCAGTTTCAAACATTTCAGTATTTTATTTAATAATTCACTAAGTTTAATCACGTTAACATCAACTGTAGAGAGCTGAATAAATACATTTTTCACCACTTCGAAGGACTGAAACAGCAAATTTAAGGAGCTAGACCAAAGGAAATGCATGCTGCAGAACTTGGGAAAGCATAAAGTTACAAGAAGAAGGGAGGATATAAAGAGTGGGGGGAAAAAAACTAAAAAGGGGAAAGGCCAGGAGGAGGGGCCAAGTAGAAAAGGAAGGGGGAAGAAAGAAAGGAGATGGAAGGCAAGGGGAAGAAATGAATCAAGGAAGGAAAGAGGGGGGGAGGGAAAGGAAGGGGAAGTGCGGAGGGGAAGAGAGTGAGTGGGGAAGGATTGGGGAAAAGGAAGGAGAAACAAGAGAATGGGGGGGAGAACAAGGAAAAGGGGTAAAGGGGGAGAAAGGACAGACAAGTAAACAAAGAAAGGAGAAGAGTGCAATGATGTGATCTCCCTAAATTCATATTTCCAAATGTACTGGGGATCCACAAAAAATGCAACTTGTTCCAATGGAGCCTGGAAAAGCACAAAGAGTTGTATTAGTGGATTAGATAAATAAAATGCATACTATAATTAATTCATCTTTTTTTCAGAAAAGGTTTTAGGTCCCACTGTTCACTGAGACCGTCTGGTTTCATGCTTTGACATTTATGAATCCATAAACTTTCTCTCTTCAGAAGTTCCTTGATTCTGTCACCTCCATATATTAAAGGTGGTTGTCTATCAATACCCATAAATCTAATACCCCTAGCATCTGAACTATGTTTTGCCACAAAAATGCAGACCAACCGGTGTGTCTACCTTTTCATTGGTGATGTTTCTAACATGTTCCTGCATTCTTTATTTCAGTACTCTAGTAGTATGACCAATATATAAACAGTTGCATGGACACCATAAAATATACACTACCAAAGTAATGCCACAGTTAATAAATTCTCTCAATTCAAATTTATCCTCTATAGCAGGGTGTATAAATTCCCTCCCAGTCTGGCAGTGGCAGCAAGATATACACCTATGGCATTTATACATACACCCCCCTTCTTGTCCTGTTTTTCTCCTCCGTCCCCACTTTCTGCTCCCTTCCCCTTCCTCCCTTTTTATGCCCCATCCAAAACCTCTGTTCAAATTAACCTCCCCACTTTTCTCCCTTACTACTGTCTCTTTCCTCCTTCTTTTCCTTCCACTTAATTTTAAGCGGATTTCTGTTGCTCCTTTTATGTTAGATTTCCATGACAGACATATATATTTTTTTGCTTGATATATTATTGTTTTGTAAGCATACTCACAAGTCAATGCTTTACATAGAAGGATGACACTACAAGTCAGAAGTCAGCAGTTACAGAGATACACAAAATGAAAAGCATCCTCCCCATTTGGTACATCAAGGGGGAAATACAGCATTGAAACATGTTCCCATAAGAAAAAGTAATCCCAAAACATGCAGCTTAAATGGAAGAATCCACAAGCACCACCTCGTCAGACTATTTCTAAAGTCCGACGGTGCTGTTAATGTCGAGCATAAAATTATAACCAGAGCTCTGAAAGGTATAACAAACAACCCCACCAGAAATACCAAAAAGTAAGATAATACCCCCCACATCCCAACAAAACAGTGTATTCCCATAATATACTCCCCTTTAGTTATACAGTTAGCATGGTCTTAACAGATACTACAAACTGAGAGACTATAAAAGAGAGAAGCAGGATAACATTGGTCGCAGGTAATAAAAATGATATACAATAAAAATCCCCTTCTAATGCTCTGTGCTTTAGAGGTTGTGCCTAATAGCAAACCAAACAATTTCACTGCATAGGCATATCGTGTTCAAAAAATGTAACCAATATAAAGCGAGGACTCACTCAGAAAGTCTCCAACACTAAAAGTTTAATAGTCCATACAGTCCAGCAATGTGACAGAAATATATTTAGTAAATATTACCAGCAGATTGCTTGGATCTTATAATAGCTGTGTTTTGTTACTAGCATATGAAGTTATAAAAATGAGTAATAATGAAATTCTTTATCTCTCAAGAAGGATTTAAAGAGGCAGTATTATCACTGGAAATTATTCTTTTTTTTTTTATAAACTGCAATATTTTCTCCCGATATCTAATCCCTCATCATGTTGTCTTTGGGAACTGAGTTTTGAACAGTTAGATTATTATGAATAGTTTGGAGAAACTGTATAAATTGAGTCTAGGATTAATTATTATGTGAAAAGTTGATTGAGATGTAAGTGACGTCAGGGCACTGAGCTCTATAAATTGTAATAGCATGTACTTTAGGGCCACGCCCCCTGAGGAAGGCAAGATGCTGAAGCGCTGGGGCAGTGTGGTGTGTGCCGTCTTTCAAACTGCAGGAGCAATAACTAAAATTCCTATCTCAAGGAGCAAAGTTGTGCATGACTATTTTATGGTCTATTGGTCTAATGATCTATGGAGCGCTGGTCCTACTGAAAATGTATAAATTCTCTCCCGGTCTGGCAGTGGCAGCGAGATATACACCTATGGTATTTATACATGCCTTTTGGTTTAGGGCCCAGCCAGGTATTTTGTGTTCTGTTTAATGGTACCCTGCTGTATACTAACGTGTCCCCTGTATTAGGGGCTCTAGAAAAAGCAATCATGGGGTTGTTTCCAACAGTTGTGGCTAAAGATCTATCAGCCCGAAGTAAATGCCAATTTCTGTAAATAATGCTCCCCACCTGTCCTGACCAGTTGTTATATTCAATGATGAATACAAGGGGCTGGGATTGAACATTCTGATTAGAGCCCTTCAAATTTGGGGTTTCCAGTAAATCCATATCCTTAGCCTTTCTCATGGCTTCGGATACCACAGTGGGGTCATACCTCCTCTGCAAAAATCTGTCCCTAAGTTCCTCTGCCTGCTGATAAAAGTCAATGTCCTCTGAACAATTCCTACGAAGCCTTAAGATTTGACTGCAAGGAATCAAGTTTTTAAGTCTGACCGGGTGAGCACAGTCAGCCTTCAAAAGAGAATTTGTTGCAGTTTGTTTATGATGGCATTTTGTTCTTTTCCCATGATTGCTTACATCTATTGGCCTGTGGAGGGAGAGATCCAGGAAATCCCATACATTCTTTTCCGACACTAGCTGTAAATTTAAGATTCAAATTGTTAGTATTCATCCAATGCAAAAAACATCTCAATCTCCTGCATGTCCCCCTGCCACATGCACAGTATGTTATCAATGAAACGAGTCCAAAATCTGATTTTGGACAGGTATGGGTTGGTATTTTGAAAGACAGTTATCTCTTCCCACCTGCCCAGAAACAGATTCGCATATGACGGTGCAATCGAGGCACCCATTAAAGTGCCACATACCTGCAAAAAGTTTTCCGCTGCAAATTAAAAATTGTTGTGAGACAAAATAACGTTATATAGGCAATGCTGTGTGCCACTGTGTGCATGAAGGTACACTAACCTGGGTGGCCCCATCATTGCAAAAGCTTTCTGCAAGGTCCTGATGCCGGCAGCTTATAGTACAATGCATAATAGTTTTATAGAGACCCTCTGTAAGATCTCCTGTTACTGGCAGGCGGTCTGTGCACCAAGGCTATGAAACTCCCTCCCCACCAATGTTCGTAAGACCTCCTCCCACACCTGCTTCAGAAACTCTCTCTGGGGTCATCTGAAGTTTGCCTCAGCCTGTAACTGTTCCTAAGGTAGCATGACCCCCTTTTTTGCACTGCATTGCACTTTATTGCTCTGTCTGGTCATCTCCTCAAGACTGGAATGTTTATTAGAGTTATGTTACCGTTGTTATGTGATGTTTTGTACTTGAAAGTCAAATGTTTACCTTGTTATGTGATGCTTTTTACTTCATGCTTTGTCTGATTATTGTTTTTCCTGATATCCTGTTATACCTTGCTTTGCCTGTAATCTCCCGGGTCGCACCTAAAAATAGGCATACGTTTGGGGGGACGCTTTTGAGCACACCTACGGTACAGACGTGCCTTTTGTAGCTCTCCAGACCAGGAGCTTAATTTCTTTATTTTTCAGTGGTAAAAGTTCGGTATTTCATCTGGAATTTAGTGGCATTGTGTTTTGCTGGTCCTGCTGAGTCGAGCGATACTTTATTTGACAATGGGTCGAACAAATAAAGGACACCCAGGGACTTCTAAAAATCAGGCCTACTTAGAGCCTCAGGCCCCGGCACCTATGTCCACTCAACCTACTTTGGAGCCCCCGTGGAAAGCGCTGCAGATGTCAATGCAAGCCATTGGCACCAAAGTAGAAACTATACAGTACTTAAGAGAATCGGGGGTGCAGGATGCCAAAATTGAAGCAGTCTCTCAAACTGATTCTGCTGCAGAGTCCCAAGCCCCACAAGCTTTAACAGCAACAACTCAGATAGTCAACGAGAACGCTCACCTGCGATATCGCTTGGAAGCATTAAGGAACACACAGTGAGTGGTGAACGTTCGGATCGTGGGCCTAGCCGAAGATCAAGATACTCTGGATATACTGGCCTTTCTAAAAGACTGGCTACCTCAGGCTTTACAGTTGGAGTGGGTTCTGGCCTCAGCTTTCATTTGGGCTTATCAGATCTGCCCCTGCACGACAGACGCCCAAGGAGATCAGCTGAGAACTGTTCTTTTGGTTATCAGCGGGGTCATGATCAGAGATCGCATATTGCCAGTGGCCCAATTGGTGGAAAGGTTAAACCATGCTGGTCGCACGATCCGTCTGTTCCCGGACCTATCATATGCAACCCGGGTTAGACGCAAGAAATTTTATGGCGTCCGAGCCCGGTTATGAACCCTGGGGATTGTGCATTCTTTACTGGTGCCAGTCCACTTACGAATCTTCTATGCAGGCCACACGTTTCAATTCACTGATCGGGTGGAGGCAGGCAGAAGAGTGAACCTTATTCAATGGGAATCCAAAGCTTCAAACAAATCAGCAGCGGAGGATCTGAGCTCTGAAGAAGCTGAAGAAAATGACTGTACAACCTGAATTGGGAAGGATTTGGGGACTCTAGTTGTAATTAGTGAGTTTTGGATCAGTTAAGGGTACTTACTACTCTGCACTGACTGTCCTGTTCGGTACTAGTTGAAATACAGTGTACAAACTGAGCTTTGTTTCAGATCTCTAAGTTGGCATTTTTTGCCTGATTATTCGATGGTGTTAATTGAATATATATATATATATATATATATATATATATATATATTTTATACAATGGGAGTGAGACATATTCCAGTGAGATAAAACAAGTTATTTTCACTGCAGTGAAATAAATCCTGATGACATCAGCAGAGTTAAAATAAATGCCATTTATTACACCCCAAACCACGCTAAACCAGCAAAAGCCATGCAAATTGTACATTTTGCAACAGTGAGGCCCCCATTGTATAAATAGGATACATGATGTGCACTCGTGTGATATGAGAAATATGTTCAGTCCTGCACAGTAACCTCTGAAACCTCACTCATGGCTTTGCCACTCGTGAGTATTCAGAGGTCACTCTAGAGGAGTGAAAATATTTTCCATATCACATTCATACCCATCATATATCCCATATATATATATATATATATGAGAATTGAGATCTTGGTTATATAACACCATTTGTATTATTTAAAGATTGAGCTTTGGAGTTGAGGGAATTATATATAGGCACTACAAATGTTTGTATTTAACATTCTTAGGATGGGATCACATCAAGCTGGAGGTTGAGGTAAATTCATGTTTGTTTTTTTCCACATGTTCATATCTTGATCCCCATAGCCATGTAGAGTGCAACCATTCTTTACACATTTGGGACTTTACAACAAGGACTTTGGTCTGGACTTATCCCCCTATCAGTAACTGCTTTGTATAGGTTGATACAGGCTTTTCCATTGGACGGCTCCTTATAGTTGTATGTGATGCCTGACAAATTATACTTTCCTTTTATTGTATTGTGACATAAAATGCAATAAATAAAAAGTTAAACAAACAAAAAAAAAATAGGCATATGTTTGTTTGTCTAGTGTGCTTACCTGGTTAAAGAAAGAAAGCTAAACAAATAATAAAGCAACAACCCTTTTCCAGGTGGTGCTGATGGAAGGTTAATTATAACATCATTTATATAATAATAACAATGCACGTCCTGTCCTGCCTTAAATTAAAATTGTGTATGCACTGTAATTCTTGATTTCTTGGACCATCATCACCATTGATTCACACTGAATCAGAACTTTTCAGGAGGGCCGGTGCTGAGGTACGCACGGCACCATGAGATCAGCTCATGGTGCATGGCTTACCTCAGCAATGGCCCTCAACCGTCTCAGTACCTTTTTTACAGAGGAGGTGCAGCGTAACACTGACTATCTGGTAGCTTCAAGTATACTAATGAGAAACGTTAGATCTGATTTTATTAAAGTCACAGCCTTACTGCAGTCAATTCATTTTAGGTGTAACATGGTTAAGAGGTTGGAAAGATTTGATACAGCTGGGTCAGTGTTTAAGCTACAGTTAAAACCATACAGTGAGTTTCGGGATAAAATTAAATATATTTATGTATGCAGTTGTTATTATGTGGGGATGTTCACCCCAATCCAGGACTAGTAGATGCTATTTCACTAAACACTGATATGTTAAAAGGGAACACTTTCATTGTTGCACACTGTAATGTTAGAATTCTTGCTTGCAAAATTGATATAGTCAGGGAATGGACAATTCAAACAAATCCAGTTTTTTTGGTTCTGACAGAGACTTGGTTAAATAATAAGACAGTAGTAAGTTCATTTATCCCTGGCTATGATAACTGGAGGAGAGACAGAAATAAGAAAGGGGGAGGGGTTGCTATTCATGGTAAATCATCGTTTCAAGCTAATTTGATAAACTTAAGTAGAGTAAATGCCCAACTGGAATTGCTAGCACTATAAATAAAATGACCTTGTGTTCAGCTTGTCCTATTAGTAGGGGGTTATCGCCTTCCAAAATGCTCATGTGTAGTATTCAATGATTTAGAGGCGGCACTTGCTAGCTTTAAGGACAGCTATGAGATTGTATTAATTGGTGACTTTAATGTCAACTGGAATCTGGTGAAACAAAACAATTAACTTCTAGACCTAAGCCTTAACCTTGGACTGGAACAGCTAATTAGAGGAGCCACAAGATTTAACTTAGAAACCCCTACAACCTCTACTACCCTGGACCTTATATTTACTTCCAAACCCGACAGCTATGGGGTCTCGGGGGTTATCGCAGATTCATTTTGTGATCACCAAGGAATTATCTGTGTTAAACTGAACATAAAAAAATCTAAGGGATCACAATTTGCATACTACTATGGATCCTGGAAATCTTTTGACTATCCACCATTTATGATAGACCTAGAAAATATTGATTGGAATAGGCTGTCCCTTATTCCATACATAAACGATGCCTGCACATATATTCAAGAGGAATTTAAATTAATTTATGATAAACATACCCCAATTAAAAAGAGGTCCATGAAAGTTGGAGATGCCCTTGGTACAGTAGAGATCTGTATATATTTAGGCGTACTAAGGACAAATACTGGAAAAAGGCAAAAAAAATCAACAAATAATCAAATACTGCACCAGACTGGGCAAAATACAGACAGGCTAGGAATAGCAGTATATAGTAACAAACTAAAGAGAGCAAAACAAAAATACAATAAAAGTAAATTCTTAACAACTCTAGACTCTGGGCCATGACATTTCTGGGGGTTGGTATGCAAACTACAATGTACAGATAAGGCAAGGCCAAGGCTGCATCATTCTTTCTCTGTGAATGGACAGGAAGTTCAGTTAGGCCTGAAGCAGCAAATTGCTTCAATAACTTTTTTTGTAAATATGGGGAAGGAAGCGCTGGCTTCAGTAGTTAAACCTCCAAGTGATATCCCCTTGTTAACTGAAACCAAATCAAACGGGGTTAGCAAATTTTACTTTTAGGAAATAAAAGAAATAACAGTTTGAGATGCCCTGCTTAAAGAGCAACTGTCTAGTATAGTAAAAAGCTTTAAAACACTAGATTTATGCCGATTATGTTTTAACTTTATTGCTTTCTAGTTATTTATTTTTGTTTTACTTTTCCCTGCTGTTGGTCTACTACATGTTGTAGATAATCAGCAATTATTTCACTGAGTCTTTCAAAATGTATCCGACTCTCCCTTGCTAACCACACAGTTGCTGTTTGTGTCATCACAGTTTGTTGTCATGATGAGCACTACGATGTCATAAAACAAAGGCACCGTGAGGTTGACAGAGGTGAGGCAAATGCTTTCCATACAGTCTTTTTAGATAGACTACCAACATGCTATAAATCTTGGAAAGGAACACCGAAAATGAAAACATCTATTCTCTAGTAAATTGTAACAGCTGAAACATCTTATTTATCAAAGCATATGCTTAAGTGTAGAGTTGTTTTTTAAATTAAATCCATACAAAGCAATGGGTTTGGTTGGAATACCCACAGCACTATTGAAATTTGCTGCTCCAGTTTTGGCAGGTCAATTGTTTAACTTGTGTCTCTATACAAGTGAATTCCCCAAAGAATGGAAATGGACCAAAGTGATGCCAGTATATAAATCTGGAGAAAAATCTGAAATTGATAATCATAGGTCAATATCTTTACTACCAATAATTTCTAAAGTTTTTGAAAAATTGGTTAGCAAGCAATTAATCTTACATTTCACTATCAGGATTTAGAGGAGGGCATCATACTACTACTAATACACTTTTGAACATGGTAGGAGATATACAGGAATCCATGAACAGGACACAAATGATGGAAGGAGACAAATAATGGATGCAGTGTTTATAGATTTAACAAAAGCATTTGATATGCTTGATCATGATATCTCACTTGAAAAATTTACATCTGTGGATTTTTCTGAGTCTGCAGTATGCTAGTTCGGAAATTATTTGAAGGATAGAACCCAATTGGTCTCCCTGAATTACTTATAATTCTGATTGCTTACCTACTACCATCGGAGTCCCACAGGGATCCATCTTGGGCCCATTATTGTTTAATATTTACACAAATTCATTGCAAATTCCATGTCATCTTGCTAGTTACCATCACTACGCAGATGACACTATTCTTTACTCCACAGGTTGCACCCTTGTTCAGATACAGCAGGCCCTGCAGCTATCCTTTAATGCACTGCAGGATTTCCTGTATCATCACAAACTGGTTCTCAATTCAGGAAAATCAAAAGTGATGTTGTTTGGAAGTTACAATAGGAACCAGATATCACATGGGAACTTAGACATTGTTACCTACCTGCGGGATAAACTTGAACAAATCTCATTGTACAAATATTTGGGATTATGGATCAATGAGGGGCTCCGGTGGGATTGAACAGATCATTTAGAATTTGTATAAAAAAACTAGGTGCACTTTTGTGTGAAAAGTGACCTATCTATTTGAAATGAGTCATAGGATCATTCTATATTGCCCATTATTAACTATGGGGAAATTATTTATGGGGGTGCCACAGGGATAGTGTTGTATAAGTTAAACATTGTGTATAATAAGTTCGCAAGACTTTTATTAAATGCACACTGGAGAAAACATCATCGTTTACTCTACAGAGAATTAAGGTGGCTTGGACTGGGAAACTGTTGGAACCTGCACACTATAGAAATTATATACAAGCTGTACAAAAACAGTTACCCAATTACATATTAGAAACAATGGAAATTAAGAAAGGTAGATTGAATTTAAGATCTTCAGAAGGGGTTGAATTTTGTAATAGTATAAGAAGGACCTGTATAGGTAGGGCATCACTTCACTACAGAGGGCCAGCTGCCTGGAATTCCTTACCAGTTCAGCTTAGGAATAGTATAAGTCCAGTACCTTTTGGTAACATAAAATATTGGATGATCCAAGAAAGCTTTAAATCCCTGGGTCACTGTCCTGGCCTTGAGATAGGGTACTGTAGTTGTCCCTCTCTCTCTTTCTGTTTTATGTGGTTGTGCAGTCCCAGCACTAATGTTGGCAACAATGTATTTAACGTGAACGCACTTTGAAGCTGGCCCAGTGGCATGGAGGACTGAGGCATCATGCCTTCCCTCCTGCCACGCTGATGACTCGTGTTCGCAGTGCGAGCGGGTTGCCAGGGGTCAGCCGGGGTGGGAGAGGATCGAGTAGGGAGGGAGGGACATGGAGGCTGGTGCATCTCTGACACCTAGTGGAGGCTGGGTGTCAGAGCACCTGGGTCCCATACGCAAGGGATGGAGGCGGCGTAGTCAGCCGGCGTGCTGTGTGTGGAAGTGCACACAGCTCTGCCATTGCCAACACCCACATTGCTCCACCTCTAGGAGGGTGGGAGTAAAACAAGGAAGAGAAGAAGTGTCCTGGCCACGGCAGGATGATGCTGACCCCTGCAGGCACCACTCCCATGATTAGCAGGCACCTCCAGCACTGGATCCATGTTTGGCGGGTTGAGGGATCCCTGCTGCCCCGCCACGGGGTAAGCCATGGAGGAAGTAGGAGGTGCACTGCGAGTGGGGAACAGGGCTGGGGAGTCAGCGAGATGGAAGGCTGCCCAGGACAAGGAGCAGAAAGAAAGTAAATTAAAAAAAAAACATGAATGCACTTTATAATGAATGTAATATAAGAGATGTAAGACATGTATATGATTGGAGGTAACATACACTATGTGTATTTGAATTATAAATATTTGTAACATAAGAAATTTATTGCATATGATATCCATTGTAAATGAGCCCCGTTGCTCAATTGAGATGTGATCATGTTCATGTTTTCTTGCATTGATTAACATGAATAAAAATGTTACTACTAACCTAAGTGAAACACCTAACCTGAAAGGGGCATATGATAGCCCTTTTGACCTGTATAAGAACGGTCAACCCAAACCAGAACAAAGGAGGGTGAAGACCAATGAACAGAAAGAGTGAACCCAGGTGGAGGGTGGGTGGGTGTGTGGATCAGTGATGAAGATGGTCCAAGAAGATCAAGAATTACAGCGAGTACGTAATTTTCATATCTTTCTGGACTGTATCTTCACCATTGATTCACACTGATGGGTTCGAATATCAAGCTCAGACAATGTCACCCGAGCAGGGCAGTAGGAACTGGAACTCACTCAGGACAAGAGCCGATTGAGGATTGTACTGCCAGAAGAGGCACGCTGCCTGGCGTGGACATCTGAGGCATGGTGCTTGATAAAAGTGTGCACTGTGCTTCAGGTAGCAGCTCTGCAGATAGTGATGGAAACAGAGCAAATCTCTGCCAAAGAGGTGGCCATTGTTCTAGTGGAGTGGGCATGAACTTGACCTTACAACTTGACCTGCGCCACGGAATAACATTGGCAGAGACAAGCCACTGTCCATACGAAAATGCATTTGATCGTAACTGGCTGGCTCAGCCGGTTGGGGTTGAAGGCGATGAAGAGCTGCTTGGATTGCTGAATGTCCTTAGTTCTATTAAGGTAGAATCTGAGGGCTCTTTTAACATCCAGAGAGCGAAGGGTGCACTCCCTCTTGTTCTGAAAGTTGGGAAAGTATGTAGGCAACACCAAAGGCTGGCTCAAATGAAACTCTTGACACCACCTTATGTAAAATCTTGGGGTGTGTGTGGAGAACTACCTTGTCTTTATGGAAGACAGTATATGGAGGGTTTGTGACTAATGCATATAGCTCAGAGACCCTGTGGGCAGAGGTGATGGCCATCAAAAATGCAGTTTTCCAGGTTAGGTATTTAAGATCACATGCAGCCAGGGGTTCAAATAGCTTACAGGTGAGCATATCCAACACAAGGTTGAGGTCCCGGGTAGCAAAAGATTTCCTGACCGGGGGCCTTGTGTGCAAAATACCTTTCAGGAACCTCTTAAAAAGAGGGAGTTGAGCTAGGAAGAGGTTCTGAACTGGCTTGTGGTAAGCTAAAATAGCACATAAATGGACCATAACTGAAGAGTATTGTAATCATGCATCAGAAAAGTCCAGTAAATACTCTAAAACCTTATTTGATGGCCATCGGAATGGATCTATACAGGATTTGGAGCACCACTCAGAAAAACATCTCCATTTGACTGTGTAAGTCTTTCTGGTAGAGGGCTTGTAAACAGCCAGGAGAATCTCAGAGACTCTCTGAGAGACTTTGTGCTTGCTTACTTCTATCTCTTCAGGAGTCAGGCATGGAGATGAAGGGAGCACTGGCTGGGATTGTGACAGGGAGATCCTGCTACTCTTGAGGACCAACCTTTTCTTAAATCTGTTGCAACAGTTCTTCTATTTCTTAGCCTAATCTATCCTTTACAATTTCTAGTCCATCAGGTTGGCCACCTAAGAGCACCCCCTCCCCTTTCTTGACTATGCTATAGTGTCCTCTTTAATTTTCCTTTTCCCTCTCAGGTCCTTATACAGGGAGGTTATTGTGGTGACCTCCAAGCTGATGTAAAACAACAGGCTGTGTTCCTCATTGTTGGATTTAGTATACAATAGCACTATGTCATAAAATACCTAGATGAATATGCCTTATGTGTATGAAACCTGTAAATGTTGAAAATACCACAGAACTAGGTGTTTTTGATAAAGCTAAAAAGTTACTAGGGGACTGTATTATAAATATTAAATTACCGGGGTAGAAATATCAGAACCCCACCCCTGCTGTGTTATTTAAAATGCATGTAAATTACAGATTGTTTGAGAGGCCCTTTGGCACCATGCATTCTTGCTGTAAGCGGAACCAGCCTAAAATTTCATGATGATTTGGGGGTATGTGTGATGTTGTGTTTCTTTGAAACTTGGCTTTATCAATGCCCTTTGGGGTAACCCTTGCTTCAGTGCTTCTGCACTGAGGTTCTTTGTCTTCAGCTTGTTTTTGAGTTTCTTTTTTTTTAGCTCTCCATCACCCAAACACACAAGACCAACATAGGGAATTAATTTTCACTAAAGAGATAGATCAGTGAGTCAGTAGGTGTTGACTAAGTGCAGAGGAAGGACATGCATAGTCTGTTGCTGCAAACTGATGTATTGAAGAAGGGATACGCCATTGTTTAAGGTTGTCCCCTATGTTTTAAATAAACATCACACAGAGACTGTGTGTTGAATCTGAAGTTCTGTGTCTGGTCCATCTGTTATCCTACAACCCCTTCACAGGGATGAACTAGGGACCCCTGGGTCAGAAGGTCCATCTGCAGGGGAAGAGGCCTCGGAGGGACAACTGAGAAGTTATTGGAGCAGTGGAAACCAGATCTGCTGAGGCCAGCACAGGGTAATCAGAATCATTTTTTCCTCAATGTGCCTCTGGCTCAAGCAGCACCCTTTGAACTAGAGGAACAGGAGGAAATGCATACAGAACCGAGGCAGTCTGGTGTTGAGTGGGGACGCAAAAACATTCAGCTCTGAAGTTCCCCACTCGTCAAAGAGAGACTGCACAATGGCTGATGCCAAGGACCACTTGCAATGATCTGCTTCTGTCCAACTAAATTCATCCGCCAGACTGCTCTGAACTACTGGCAAGTAAATTGCCTTGATCAGAGTGCCCTGCTCCAGACACCATTCCCACACTCTCACTGCCTCCCTGCAAAGAGGGTGAGAGTGTTATCCCCCATGCTTGTTGATGTAGTACATGACTGACTTGTTGTCTGTCTAAAGGAGGATCACCTTTTGATGGAGAAAGTCTACTAAGGCTCAAAGAGTGTACAGCACATCTCTCATTTCCAACACATTGATGTGGAGGTGGGACCCCAATGGGGCTCCAGACACCTTAAGTGAGATGGCCCTGGCACAGGGCTCCCCAGCCCAGCAGAATATGTCTGTGGTACAGGTTGTCTGCAGTTCTGAGTGCAAAAAGGGGAGACCTTGGAACAGATTGTCCTCTTGCATCCACCACACCAGTGACTAAAGCAGATGCTTTGTTACTTTAATGGGGAAAGACAGAGCTGCATTGTCGGGGACCACTATGTGGTAAGCATCCACTGAGTTATCCTCATGTGCAGGCACACTAGAGGCACTGTGGAGACAGAGGAGGCTATGAGGCCTAGCATATGCTGCATGGAGTGAGCCCAGATGGACTTGTTCTTCATGATGAAGTGTGCCATCTGAAGGATGGCTTGCCTTCTGTTATCTGGGAGGAAGGCCCTCACCCTGGTAGTGTTCAAGAGGGCTCCAATAAAGAGTAGCTTCTAAAAGGGTTGAAGCTGTGACTTCTCCAGATTGAGCAGAACCCCCATGGACGTCAGGAACTGAACTGCTTGTTCCATGTCTAGCTAGTAGCCAGTCATCCAGACAGGGGCAAACTTGAAAGCCAAGTTTTTGGAGGTGCACTGTGAGAACCACAAAGCACTTTGTAAAGACTCGAAGCACTGACTATAGCCCAAAGGGCAGGACTTGGAATTGTAATGCTAGCCCAAAGGCCTGAAATGGAAGTATGTGTGGTTGCTGGGATGGAACAGAATATGCTGGTAGGCATCCTGCATGCCCAGAGAGGCCAACCAGTCCTGGGATTTGAGAAGCATCAGCAGGGTCTCAAGGGAGACCATCTTGAACTTCTTCCAGTGTAGGAACTTGTTCAGCTAATCTGAGGTTGAGAATGGGAAGCATGCCCCTTGACTTCTTCGGAATGAGGAAATAATGGGAGTAGAAGCCTGTGTTGCGCTCCACTTCTGTCACTACTTCCACTGCCCTGTTGCTCAATAGGTCTGCTATTTCCATGGTGAGAAGGTCCAACCTGGCAGTAGATAGGGGTGCTGCTTCCTGGTGGATTGTCTGGAGGGATTTCCAAGAAATTCAGTAGGTGTCCCTCTCGGACGATCCTCAAAACCCACTTATCCAAGATGATGAATATCCACTGATGGTAAAATTGAGTCATGGACCTCCCCACTAGAAAGGAGAGGTCTGCCTTGGGCAGTTGATGCAGAGCCGGGGCTGATGGTTGCACTAGGCACTTTCATGGCCTGTGCCTTCGGCTGCACTTTCTTGGGCTCTTCTACCTTTGCCGCAAAAGGACTGTTTATTAAAGAAGAAGACTCAGCCCTTCCCCCTTTGAGATTGAGTGGGGTAGAGTGGGCAGTCTTATTGGCCATCCTAGTTTTTTGAGAGGCCTTAAGGGACTGTTCCACTTGGTCGAACAAACATGAGCCATCGACGGGAACATTCATGACTTGCCACTGGGTGTTGTAGGAAAAAATGGACGTCCGAAGCCAGGAGTGTCTCCTAATGCAGATACTGGCAGTAGCCAAACAGGAAGCAGTGTCATATGCATCCATAGCTGCCTTCAACTGATGACTGTTAAAATCTATATCATGGGTAACAGTCTGAAGGATCTTCTGCTTAGTGTCCGATTCTGGCAAAGCCTCTGTGAAAGACTTGAAAGAGGTCCAAAGGGCATACTCATACTGGGAGAAATGCCCCTGGTAGCTAGCTATTCACATACTCAAGGTAGCTGTAGCAAACGCCCTTGTTTCCATCGTATCAGTCTTATGAGATTCCTTATTGATGGGATGTGCTGTGACTTCTTGAGGGAGGACAGCTTTGTTATTCTCAGCCAGAATGACGATCTTATCAGCAATAGGCTGAGAAGCCAGAATAGGCCCGTCTTTTGGAGCAATACACTTACAATCTATCTGCTTACAGATGGAAGGTATGGAAGCAGGCCCGACCCACACTGCCTCTGAAAGTGTCTCAAAACCAGGTGGAATAGGAGGTGTAAGGTTGATAGGAGCACTAGGGACATGGAGCCACTCTAGGTGTAGCCACTTCCCTGGGTCAAGGGCAGAAGTCTCAAGAGCAAGGGCTGCATGCTTATTACGCTGCAAGATCTGGAATGAAAGATCCATCCAGACTGTAAAATGAGTCATCGTCACCACCCTCAGAAATCAATCAATCAATCAATCAAGTCTTTATTTAACCAGGCGTTCATCGTTGAGTAGAAGCTCATTTGCAAGATGGACCTGGGTGGAGCATGAACAATTGTATATACAGGTCAACATAGGTATTTACAAGGCAATACAGATAATACTCTTTACAGAAAGGAAGAAAAAGAAGTTCATATGTACATAGAATTATACAGATATTGTACAGATTACACGGTATTTACATACATAGAAGTGTCTATAGGAAGATAAAGCAGGTTATCTAAGGTTGCAGGAGGAAGTAACGGAAGAAAAAAAATAAAAATATACACCAGGTAGAGGTGAAGGTAGGGGGAAGGGAGGGAGATAGGGGGAGAAAGGCTAGGAGGGCAAGGTGCACAGAAAGGAGTTGGTAAAATGGGATGTAGAGAAGGTGGATATAGAAAAGGAGTATGTGTGAGCCCCGGGATTGAATGCTATAAAGTACGGGGCATGGTAGGATGTCACAACCCAGGGTAGTGAGCTCCTATCCGAGGATGGGAAAGGAAGAATAAGGGGATGGACGGGCCTAGTGTTGATAAGACAGGGGGATAAGAGAGAGAGAGAACAATTAGGCTGGTGAGGAGCAAGCTGGGGGGTCAGTACTAAAAATTGGTTTTAGGCGTGGCTATATACCAGTGCAGACACCGGTACTGGGTCTGAGTAGGTGAAGCAGTTACATACTTCTCTGATTGTATGGAAATAAAGCATCTTGAAGGCATTTATACTGATTTGAGTGCTTAATCTGAGGGTTTTTTGTAGATCATTCCATAAGGTAGGTAGCACGAGGCTTATGGCTGCCCTGCCGAAGCGGGATTTTGGTTTGGGTACTTTAAGTGTAATAGCTGAGTAACTTCTTAACGCGTATTTCCCAATTATACTCAGGGGAAGACAGCAGGAGATATAGTAAGGCAGCTTATTAGAGATGGCTCTATAGGTCCAGAGAGCAGCGTTTCTGTGGTGCCTGAACTTTAGTGGTGTCCACCCCACTGCCGCATATAGGGTGCAGTGATGCGTGTCGAAGGGGAGTCCCGTTATAAACCTCAGTGCTCGATGGTAGAGTGTGTCCAGTTTAGCCATGTAAGAGTTGGGGCATTGTTGTAGAAGAAGTCAGTATAATCAACCAATGATAGGAAAATGGATTGGACCAGTTGTTTCTTGGCATCTCTGGTGAGAAATTGGTTGATTCTAAAAAACAATCCAAGCCTTTGCCGAAGTCTTTTTAGCAAGTCCTCGATATGTTCAATGAAGGAGAGTCTTTGGTCTATCCAAACTCTCAGACACTTGAATTTTGTAACAAATTTTAGTTTTTCACCTAGAACTGTGGTAATTTGGGGAACTGTCCCACTGGACACAGGGTTAGCTGTATGGATAAAAGGGGAGAGGACCATCGCTTTAGTTTTTTTGGCATTAAGGAGTAGCTTTTTTTGGAGGAGTTGGCTTTGCAAAAGGTTGAATTCTGACTGTAGGTCATTGCAGGCAGCTTCAGGTGTTGGGCGACTCACGAGAACGGTATCATCTGCAAACAGATGGATGTTGGCTTCTTTATACAGTAGTCAATGTTATTAATGTAGATTGCAAAAGTAAGGGCCCTAATATAGAACCTTGAGGTACCCCTCTTTACAGAGTTTTTAAGGGGGGACAGGCCTCCTTCGGCTTTAACTTGTTGAAGGCGCCCCATAAGATAGTCAGTAAACCAACACAGAGAGGAGGAGTCCACACCTATGGTTTGAAGGGAGGAGAGGAGCAGACTATGGTCGACGGTGTCAAAAGCCTTGCTTAGATCAAGGAAAACAGCACAAATAAAGTTGTTGCTCTCAAGATTACGCGTCGTTAGTAACTTTGGGAGGGCTGAGATAGTGCTATGTTTAGCTCTGAATCCAGACTGCATAGGATTTAGCAGTTCCCTAGACTCAAGGTGAGTCCTCAGCTGTGCATTTACAATTTTTCTAGGAGCTTGGACAGGACCAGAAGGAGGAAATTGGCCTGCAGTTATTGAGATCGCCAGGGTCACCTGATTTGAACAGTGGTATGACATGTGCTGTCTTCCATATAGGTGGTAAGGTGCCCTGAGACAGGGATAAGTTAAAAGGTGGGTGACAGGTATTGCTAGTACATGGTAGGCAATTTTGGAAGTAAGGGTCAAGGTGTCAGCCCAGCACTTTCTAGTATCCAACTGAAGCAAGAGATCCTCTACCTCTGTCAGTGGGGCAGGTTGAAGCGAGAAAGGCGGCGAAACTATCGGAGTTTCAGGCAGTTGGCTGGCAGTCTGGGAGCGAAGTATGTTTGCAGGGGAGTTATCAAATGCCATGCCTACAGTAGCAAAGTGGTTATTGAATGCATCAAGTATATAAATCTTTTCGGTTATAGTCAAGTTGCCAGAGGTAATCTTGGTCGGGAGTGAATTTCCTGGGGAGTGGCCTAGCAGATCATTGATTGTGTTCCAGATCTTGATTGGGCTCTTTGTGGCAGAGTCAAGTTCGGATTTGAAGAAGGTGGCCTTCGATTCTCTGACTGTTTTGGTACATAAATTTCATAGTCTCCTGAACTGGTTCCAATCCTCTGCAGTGTTCAGTCTGTGTGCTTTTTTCCAGAGCTTATCTCTTTCTAGAAGCAAGGACTTGATCTGAGGGGTGAACCATTTACAGGTTTTGGTCCTAGTTCGAACTTTAATAAGGGGAGCATACTTGTTAAGGGCCCTTGATAGAATGTTGCGGAAGATATTGTAAGCTGACGTAATCGTTTTGGCCAGGTAGAAATCTTGCCACTTAGGGGAGTACTTAAGCTCGTTTAGGTAGGCATGTTCATTGAAGTTCGCCTGGATCTCTTCATAGAGAACTTGCTGATGGGTGCTGGGTTGTTGGTGGATCTTACCCCGCAATAAACAATAGTCGCTGGCGCCTGAGAAGAAGACATCAGCGTGAGAAGAGATGAGGTTTGCTCACCATTAGCACATCCAAAAGTGTACTTTTACTGGGGTTCTTCATGTTTGGGCGTGTTGGTTCAGTAATAAGTTGCGTCAGCCCATGTTCATCACAGAAGGATGCAAGGGGGGCAGCTGTGTTAGAGAGCCAGTCAAAGTTGAGGTCTCCTAAAATAATAGTTTCTGGCAGCCCCTGTCCCAACTTGTCACTTAGATATGACACAAACTGTAGGCCAGCAGACGGTGGTCTGTAGCATCCTATTATGCAGAGTGCAGTAGTCTGTGTAATTTCCACTTTGAGAATTAGGCATTCGAATTCGCTGGCGACAGATGCCGAGGATAAGCAGAAGGCAGACCATATGTCTTTAGTGTAGATAGCTACCCCTCCTCCTCTGGCATGCCTATCAGCTCTAAACAAGGCATAGTTGGGTATGTTTACTTCTCTATCAGTGGTGCTGGGTCTAAGCCAAGTTTGGAAATCACAAGTATGTCAGGAGAGGTATGATTTACCCAGGTTTGTATTAAGGTTATCTTTTAAGGAGGCTACATATGTTAATATGCAAGAAGCTTATTCCTTTTAAATTTGCTAGTTTTGCTGGCAAAGCAATAGCTTCTGGGGGGCCAGGGTTGAGTTCTACGTTGCCTGAACATAGCAGGAGGATAAGTAGGATTTTTCTAAGAGCGCTAATTATAAACTTGCAATTCCTGCCTTTCTCCCGTCTAGTAGATCTGATGTTTTTAGGGACTGGAAAGTAGCCACCATAGAAGAGCTGATCTGTTGTAGCAAGAGCTAGTATCCCTACCACAATAGGCGGGGAGGAGATAGAGGTCTGCGTGGTGGGAGGTGGGCCTTGTGGTGGGGGAGTGTATAAGTACTACTGGTATGTGTGGTCCAAGAGCAGGGTTCGAGGTATTGGTACTTGGAATCACGGAGGCAATTAAAGGATAAGTTGCCATGTGGTATACAGCACAAGGTGCCGTTCTAGACCAAACATAATGGTAGTTCAGGTGTCCAATGCTGGGCAGCTGGTATCAGCAGAAGAAGAAATAATGAGGTCGGGGTCAGACTCATCCCCCTCCAACTCCTCTCTGGAAAAAGGAGCTGGGAGAGGAGTGGTTCTAGAAGTGCCCAGCCCAGTCCTGGGGGTCAGAAAGACAGGCAACACTGGCACCGGTAAAGGAGCCAGTGCCGGGGCCAGTGCTGAGCCTGGCATCAGGACCAAAGGAGCTGGCGTTGGCACTGGCACCAGCCCAAAGGGAGCTGGCACCAACACCAAGGGAGCCACTGCTGCCACAGAGCTTGAGCCCAGTGCAGAGGACTCTCCAGCATCGCAGGTGTTATCAGGAGTGTCACTGGACGCAGCGCCGGGACAGACCCCAGGTCTGAATCCAGCACTGGACATGGCACCACCCATGGCAAAGGTCCAGCCGGCTCCAAAGTGACCAGCGAAGTTACCTGGGCCAGTCCCAGCACAGTGGCACTGCAAGGGGGTACAGCTAGTGGAACTGGCAGTGGTGGTGTAGTCACTAACAAGAGATCAGGACTCTTTGATGAAGCCAAATGCTCTATTAGGCTAGAATGTCCCAACTGCATCACCAGAGAGCACAGCCCAGAAGGGTCTGGCACCGGTTCCGCAGGGAGGGGCAAATGAGCAGACACTGTACCCAGTGCTCCGTAAGAGCTACCCAGTGTCAAAACTGCCCATCAGAATCCCCAAAAGAGGACAGTGAGGGGCTCTGGGCCCGAGATCTAGGATGACTGTGAGCAAGAGTCACCAGGAATACGTTGACACCAGAGAAGGCCTCCTGCTCCTGGACCTTGAAGACCTCTTGGCAGACCTACCAGAGGGCAATCTCAAGCAGTACTGTTTCTTCCCCTTCCAACAAGAAGAAGAAGAACTTGAGGCCGAGCAGCTCCAGGTCCTTGACCTGGACCGAGAACAGGCCCTCTTCTTTTTGTGTTTATGAGAAGGCTGTTCTCCCCTCCCAAACACAGGACTGCCCATCATCAGAACCCTCCCTCAGTGAGGGAGGTGGACTGGACGCAGCTCCGCTGCCAGAGCTGCATGCCTGAAGAGGTACCTTACTGTCACCATTGCCATCCATGGTCCTAAGCTGTTCTTTGGTAGGGCTAAGAGAAACTGACAGGAAAGGTTGTTTTTTTTTTAAACTAAATTAATAAAATAATAAACACAAGCTAAAATTATCTAAAAAGGGAGCGAAATGAATGCTGCTGTTGTACACACATGAAAATCTGACTCCCAGCGGGTGAGAAATGTTGTTACTGAAGTGCACTTGACAGTGGAAAAAAGGAAATGGAGGTCCATTGCTGAGGTAAGCCATGCAGTGCAGCTTGTCCCATGGTGCCACGCATGCATGTATGCAGCCTACATTGGCGCAGGCCCTCCTGAAAGTTCTGGCTCCCGCAGGGTCCTAGTGCCTCCAGCTGAGAACCCATCAGTGTGAATCAATGGTGAAGACTGGTTCTGGAAGATCACCTAATTACAAACTCCAGAGACAGTGGGATGGACCGAAGGCAGAGTGGCAAGACTGCCACTCACAATGCTAGCAATGTGGGTTCAGAAACAAGCCTGGGGTGCTGTAAGTCCTGAGAGGGGAGACAACTTGAGCATCCCAGAGGACTCTAGCCTTCTTCGGGGTGGGAATCTGTCCAAGCCCTCTGCACCAGTGCCATAAGGGGTACCTACTTTGATTTTTTGTAATAGCACCCTGAGCTTCCATGGAAGGGTGTCAGATATAAATAAACACTTCTACTACCATGAGCTCCACAGATAGAGCAGCAAGGCAGGAGGGCTGTGGGAGTTAAAGACGGCTCGCTCCTCTCACTGCATGCCCACTGCATACTTTGCGGCAGCATATTACCAATATCCTCCCTGGAGAGGGAAGAAAATGGAAAATCCACACCACATGGGCCCTGCACCACTGATCTGCCCTTGCCTCCACACTGGATTTGGGCACCATAGGGGGAATGTGCCACCCCAGGTGGCACCACCATGGGGAGGAGAGCCATAGGGCTACTGGAGGAAGGGTAAATCCTGGGGCAGACTGGTGATGGGGCTGCAGGCTGAAGGAGGCAGTTGACTGGCATGAAAGAAAAAAACCAAAAACTAGAACCTCAGTAGACAGCTTTGCGTAGGGATTAGAGCACAGGCCAGTGAACCAGACCATCCCAGGTTAAATCACTCCTAATAGAGGAGTACAAATATTGTTCTCACTACGTTTACTTACAAGGAATTTAATGTTACTCTGCAAAGAGTTGGGAAGCCTGCTGTTCTTAAATCTGTCCTGTCTGTCTGTTTCTCTCTTTCGCCCTACAGGTTTTACGCAAGGAGAACACTACTGGGAGATCGAGTTCCTGGAGCCCCCCTTTGGAGTCTCGGTAATGCTAGGGGTTGGCACAAAGAGGGCACTATTGCATGCAGGAAACTACCAGTACATTAATATGCTAGGTAAGAGAATAACCTTCCAAACAAACAGGCCTTTATCTGTCTGGAAATATGTTTTGAATGACCAGTATTAAACAGGAGAATCGCTAGGCTGTTGCCTGAAAATCTGAGCCTTTATTTGGATTTAACAGTTTTGACCCACTGCACCTGGACTCAGCAGGCCATGAATCCTGCCCTCCCCCACTAACCAGAATCTGTTGTTTCCAAACTCCTGATGACTTTTCAAAACTTTTTTATCCTCTTTCCCCATGCAGTGTGCAGAACAGAAGGGGCAAATATCTAATCTTGAAAAAATGAATATCCTCCTCCTAACCCTCTCTCAAACAGCTTCTCAGAACTCACTGTAGCCCACCCTCTCCCTGGTGTCTAGGGGCATAATGACGTTAAGTCCGTGGTGAGTGGGGGCAACCACAGCAGACACTGTTCCAGAGATGGCTCACGTTTGCAGGTTCCGACCACTGCACTGGGGTACCACGTTCTTCCGGTGCTGGGCTGCAGGAAAACCAATGTTAGTCCCAATAACAGTCCAAAAATAACTGGAGACCACAACATTGTGGAAAAAACAGTGGGGGTCCCATTTAATAACAAATTAATAACACTCCACAGAGCAGAAATTCACAGCTGTTGGGGTAGACAGCACATAATAACTGTGGGCTGTTATGGTCCTGGGGTACACATTGGCAGCAGTCACAAGAACAAACAGTTCATACAGTTCGATTCACTTCCACGGGGCATGATTCAGACGTCCCCATCAACCAGGCTGAAATAGCTCACTATTCATGCTTCACAGCAGCTTGCCTCACAGAACTGCTGGCCCTTCACTTTGGGGTCAACAGCTCAGCTCCAGATCCCTCTCCACTAACTCACTGCAACATCCCAACATCTCTGCTTGGAATGGCTTTGCACTGGCGACGGGCCCCTTTGAACTTTGGGCAACATGTCCTAGAACTGCCATAAGTAGCGCTCCCTCTCCTCTAGCTTGGCTCTCCCTCTCTGCTGGGCTTTCCATGCTGCAAACTCGCAACACACCCATCTCACTGGTTCGCCACTCAGTTCAACCTCTTCCTCATACACGAGCCACTGTCTCTCAAGGAGGCATTATGGCTTAATCCAACCGGGGTGGCTAGTCTCAGAGGGTCCCACTTGGGGCTCGAACTACAGCCACCACCACATCCTCCCACAGATTCTCTCTTCCCTCCCTGGCCTAGACATTTTATGGTGACAGACCAGAGTGGGCAGTTGGCCCCACGCCGGTACTGCTTCCAACTCAATCTCCCTCAGGGGAACTCCCTCATTTCCTACGTACCTATGCTTTTATCCTGCCCGCCTAGTGGTGACCTCCCACCAGCAGTAGGTCCCACAGGTAGCCCAGGATTAGCACTTTAGTTACTGCCGAAACCCAGCTAGGGCTAGTCACCCACAGGCACGAAGTGTGCCAAAATACCCATTAACCCGGGCATGAGCTGTATCCAGCCCTAGGTTCGAACCCCAAATGGGGTTACAACTGTCCCCCACCTAAATGCTCGCCATCCACGACAAGCACCTGAGGTCCAAACAGTGACTCCACCAGGCCCTAGTTGAAAGGGTATGCGCACTTCCCTTTCACCAAGAATCCAGGGAGCTAAAGGCTGCACCATCACGGAGTGGTCTAATACTAGAAATCAAAACTCAGGGCCCCACACTTGAACCTTGACTCACCAGAAATGCTCGCGCGTCACCTTCGCCAACCACCCACCCAGTCACTCGGGGCAGTGTGCCTAAAATCCCAAGGGGCGGTGTGCCCATGATTCCAAACACTACTGCCCAATACTGCCTGGTTCAAACTGCCTATGCACCTCTACCGCCCAAACTTTGTGCTGCCACCCAGTTAACGAAACTAATCCATGCCTGCTCCTACCACGAACAGCACACCCGCTACTGTAGCTACACGTGGATACTATCTAAACACTGCCTAGAACATTGTAACAGTACATCCCAGTGTGGATTCAAATGGGGACACTTTTCATAACCAGAATGTGCATGAAATGAAGTAACATTAGCATGCAACAATAGATTAAACACAGACATTTGTAAATTTGTATAATACAGTCCCGCTTCCCCCAGCAGTAAATACATTAACACACTCCCTAAATGTATTAACATACAGCACAACAATAAACATTTAAAGCATTGAGTCCCCAAATCAGTCCACATAACCTCAAGTGAAAGGAACTTGGGGGGAAGGGGGTAGAGAAACTTCAGTTCAGGTTACCATTTACGCCTGCCAAAATAAAACCGGGGATCCGTTTCTTACAATGGCGGCCATACGAATCAATAGCCTCCACCGCATATTTTGTGCGCTCACCTTCAATGTCCTGGAACACAACACAATGCTTAGTGATAGTCAGTCCCTCATATGCACTTTTCGCGCAAATCTGTCAGGCAACGCGGTGAGCTTCTTGTAATGCGGGGGTACTGCTGAAACTGTCCAGGCCATGTTTATGATATAGCTTACTCAGGATACCTTGGAATACCCAGCCTCGTCTCTTCCCCTCAATCTCACCCCAGACCTTTTCAGTCAGGTACAGGTACTCATATTGAGGGTATTCTTCTTGGATGTGGTGCCTCACAATCCTCTCCGCCTGTGACCACGCAGGCAAGCTGCGAATGGTGGTCCTGGGTGTTTGCCCTTCCAGCAGCCATGTCCCTTCATGGTAGTTTCGATCATACAGTTCCTGTTCCCTGATTTGGCAGACAGTCTCCGTAGGGCTCAACTTGGAAGCACGAGGAGGGGATGAACTAGGTGATTTCTTTATAGGCAGCACCATGGAGGCACAATCTCCTAGGAGGTCATGATCTCTGCCTTCCTCCCCCACCTCTGCCACTACTGCATCTCTTTGCCAGGCTGCCTATGCACCCCCTTGCTCACCAGGGGTCTCTCCCCTGACTGCTCCATCTGGGTCTCCGCCATTTGTTCTGCTTCAGGCTGCCACAACCGTTCTCCAAAAACAACAGAAATAGGTGCCAAGAGGAAAACATCTCTTCTTCCCAGCAACCCAGCCAGTCCAATCAACCAATCCGGTGCCAGTTCATTTGCATACCCTGCACATGGACCAAGCATAAGAGTCCTTGTTTGCCAGACTTCCAGGCAGCCACCTTCATCCCAAGGCATGAATTGTCACAGTCCTACTGCTCCATATTGCACAGCCCTGATTACCAGTTCATCCAGCGCACTGGAAAATCCTCCCTGCCCAGCATCCCCCAAGGGACCACAAAGCTTTCCAAACACCCCTGGACAAGCCTCCACATTGTAGCCCACCCCCTCCCTGGTGTCTAGGGGCATGATGATGTTAAGTCCGTAGGGAGGAGACGATCACAGGAGACACTATTCCAGAGATGGCTTATGGATGCAGGTTCCCACCACTGCACTGGGGTACCAGGTTCTTTGGGTGCTGTGCTGCAAGGAAACCAATGTTAGTCCCAACAGCAGTCCTAAAATAACTGGAGACCACAACTTTGCAGAACAAACAATGGGGGATCCCACTGTTACAGGACATACGGGATACAGGACAGATTAACGGAGCTCAATATGTATACCCTTGAGCAAAGGAGGGAGAGAGGCGATATGATCGAAACATTCAAATACCTTAAGGGCATTAACAAGGTGAAATAGTCTAACAGGTTTCAATATAATAAAAATAGCAGGACAAGAGGACACAGCATGAGATTAGAGGGAGGCTGATTAGGGGGTAATGTGAGGAAGTTCTTTTCACAGAAAGGGTGGTGGATGCATGGAACGGCCTACCTCAGGAAGTAGTGAATATGAATATAGTGCAGGGCTTCAAACAGGCATGGGATAGGCATAAGGGAGCAATAAAGATGAGTATGAACAGATAGGCCATTGACAGAGTAAAGGCCTATGGCACATTCATAAGGTAGAAAAAATGGGCAGACTGGATGGGCCTTGTGCCATCAACTTCTATGTTTCTATGTTTCCATGATCCCATTTAATAACAAATTAATACTACTCCATGGAGCATAAAATCACGGGTGTTGAGGTGGACATCCCCAAAACTCAGGCAGCAAAAGTACCCATTAATCAGGCCAACATGGCTCCATATTCATCCTTCACAGTAGCTCGCCTCATAGAACTGCTGGCCTTTTACTTTGGGGCCAGAAGCTCTGCTCCAGATCCTTCTCCACTAAATCACTATCCAAACATCTCTGCTTGGAATGACTTCACACTGCAACGGTCCCCTTGAACTTCAGGCAACACATCCCAGAACTGCCATAAGTAGCACTCCCTCTCCTCTAGTTTGGCTCTCCCTTTCTGCTGAGCTTTCCATGCTGCAAACTCTCGGCGCACCCATCTCACTGGTTCACCACTTGGCTCACCCTCTTGCCTCATATATGAGTAGCTCTCCTAAGGGAGCATCATGGCTTAATCCCACAGGGGTGACTAGTCTCAAAGGTTTCCCCAAGGGGCTTGAACTGTGGATGCCACCACATCCCCCAACAGATTTTCTCTTCTTGCCCCGGCCAAGAAGAATTGTGGAGGCCAACCGGAGTGGGCAATTGCCTCCACTCCGGTCCTGCTTCCAACTCAATCTTCCTCAAGGGAACTCCCTAATTTCCTACATACCTACGCTTTTATCCTGCCTGCCCATTGGTGACCTCCCGCTAGCAGCAGGTCCTAGAGGCGGTCCAGAATTAATCCTTTAACTATCACTGAAACCCAACTAGTCACCCACAGGCACAAAGTGTGCCAGAAGATCCATTAACCGAGGCATGAACTGTACCCAGCCCTAGGTTCAAACCCCAAAGGGGGTTACATCATTACAACCCAGTTTGCTTCTGCCTCTAGCCTCTAGTTGCTTTAACCCTCACCAATACATATAGGTGCACTGCAGCACAGGGGATATCTACAAACGTGGCTTTCCAACCATCATGGCACAGCCATCACACCTGCACTTGTACTGCTGCCCAAAGATCATCTGCTCATGTCACCATGTGTCCATCAGCCGGGTTAGGGTCACCACGTTAGGGTTATAGCCTCTGTTACCGGTGATCTCAGTCATTTCTCAGAGGGTGAAGTGTAGCCGAACAGCTGATTCGGCCGCAAGCAGGAAAAGCGTGGCTGAGCAACTGAATCGCCTTTTTGATCCTGTGACATACCTACTGCAGCAGAACAAGTTATTGTGCTGCACTAGGCACGACACCACTGAAGCAGAACAACTGTTTTGAGTGTATGGATTTCCATACACATTAAAGGTTCCCCATACACTATTGTGCAAATTGTCGGCTTTTATGCATCCATGCAAACCATACAATACTCTAAAGCGTCAGTCCCAGTGCAAGGCATCATGGGTATGCAAATTCCCATGATGCATTGCACTGGGATTGAGACTTTAGCATCTGTATGTGTGTCTGGTTTGAAAGATTCACAGAAACCAAACAATTTGGATGTTTCTCCTTGCATCCTTTTATGGATCCAATGCACTACTCTTCCTGCAAACTGGCTCTTCGATACGCTCACTCAGGGACTTCCGGTGACGTCATCCATGTAATGGCTGCCTAGCTCCTGTGCTCCGTGCACCTCTTGAAAACTTTTCTCACTAAACTAATTTAAACTGAACATTTTACAGTCTTTCTTTGTAGGTGAGGTTAGTCTTACCTCGGCTATGGAAATATCCAACCGCTATGCGGCTTTGCCCCAGGATCCCGAACACGATAACGCACGATGCCTCCACCCGGAACCTGAACCTCGCAGCGGGCCACAAAAACTTCTTTTCAGTGGTCCGCATGAGCTAAGAACAGTAACAGAAATAATTCTGGGCCACCAGACATGCAGACTGGCATTACTATGGATAACAAGCTAGACATAATCCTCTCCGAACTTTCGGACATTAAAACCGAAGTTAAAACATTTAAAGAAACTATATTGGAGCTCAAATCAGACATGCATAACCTGCACTCCAAAGTAAACGATTTAGATCAGCAGCAGGCCTTCACTTCCACCCAGATCTCCTGGCTTCAGGACCAGCTACAACAAGTGGTTCAGATTTGCAAACTAACAGCAGAAAGGCAGGAGGACTCTGAGAATCGACATAAGAGGAACAAACCTATTTATTTATTAAGTTCCAGAAGGGGCAGAGGGTCAGGATGTAGCAGAGTTCACGGAGACCTTGCTTTGTACCGTGCTACTGCTAGATGCTGAGATGCCACTGGAAATTGAACGAGTACATAGGGCACTAGGCCCTAAGCCTACCTCCCCTACAGCATGGCACTGCTCTATTATCATTCGATTTTTGAAATAAACAACAAAGGAATTAATTCTGAAGAAAGCTTGGGCACAAAAAAAGGTTTTTTATGGTACCACGAGGATATACATGGACAATGACTGTGCTCCATATACTTTAAGAAAGAGAAGAGAATATATCCCTCTGTTTCAGGTGCTCCGCCAGAAAAAGATCAATTTTAAAACCCTGTACCCAGCGCTACTGGTGGCACAGTTTTCTGAAGGCCAACGGACTTGTACTACTGCTTTGGAAGCTCTTCTGGATTTTCAAAAAAGAGACATACCAATTCCAACCAAATTAGCCCTGCCACATGGGTCCTCTGCTCAAACCCTGGGAGAGAAATGCACAGAAGTGGACTCTCAGATGCAACAGACCTTGGACTTCCTTAGAAAGCTGATGCAGTGAGGTCCACAAATAGAGTGAAGTCTGGGAGAACATAGACTTCTTTGGCCTATATGACCTGGTGAGGCCTTTCCTTGAGGGTGGGGCCATGGGCTCTGCGGCCCTCCTCGGGGCACCCGGGCGGACTCCTACAATGACACAGTGGCATGTGGGGGAATGTGGGCCTGGTGGGGCATCCCCGTGAGGGTTTGGCTTCTTCTTCCTCATCCTCTGTGTGACTTGTTCTCCTGCAAGGGGGGCCTGTGGGGGTGGGCTGGGACCTGGGGAAGGTGCATAAGGAACTCCGTGGAAGCAGATGAGCACTGTAAGGTGTTTCCTCTTCTCTATGGCACATTTGCAGTGGGGCTTAATTTTTGGGCCTCAGGATTTGTTTGGGAAGTGGGCCTGAGTGGCCTCACGGATACCAACTGGCTCATGACATGGGGTGGAAACTGGCCCTCCTGTTATTAAAAAGGACCTAATGCGTGCATCCTAAATCCCCGGTTAAACAGGAACACCAGAATTGTTGGAATAAGGTGGCTTGGAGTGGGGGGGGACTGAGGGCCTTAGTGGAGGTGAAGATCACCGCTGGCCACCAGGTATCCCCTAGTTTAATGAGTGTGAACACTGGCAATGGGAGCACGGGGTCATACAATAATCAAGAGTCAGTCAGGTCGGGAGTGTGACTGGGCCTACGACCCTAACTCCTTCAAGAGGAGTTGTGGGGGCGCCTTTGAAAGTCTCGGCCTTGTCTCCAGGGGACCCTTCTCTGCGGAGGGGAGGGCTTTGGGATGCTGGGGGGTGTTGTGCCCGAACTGCACCTGAACTATGTAGATCTATGTGATGGTACTAATGGGTTTACCCATTTACAGTACAGCTACAGATACAGATACAGATACAGCCACTGGGGACGCCCGGAGACGGGGGGCTACTGGGGGGGCGGGGTCCGAGGGGTTCGCCCCTCCGCTTTGGAGGAAGTGACGAGCCACATAAGTCAGCATGCAGGGTTATCCCTGACTATGGATTACTTGCTCATATAATGGCTATAGAGGCTTGGACTCATACTATAAGACCATAGTTGAATGCATTATTTCCAGGAAGCTGGGGTGATCTTTGGGCTATGAGACCTTGCTAATTTAGACCAGTTACACTGAGATATCTAATCTATAGGCCCTTGACCTTAAAGTGCTGAAATAGCCCTGACAACAAGGTGACTGAACCTCATGTATTGATATCAGTTGATATGACTGGAACCATAGCTTTTAGTTTGGTCGCTTACTAAGAGGAGGTTGCACATGTGAGAGCTGAGGGGACAGCCAATATGACGCACCTTTTAGCTCACCAATTTCCCTTCCTATTGTGTTTAGGCCTAGTGGGCCTTCAGTCCTTGTTTGTTTTACCTTCCCTTGTGCCCCTCTATCCCGTTTTGGGTAAATGGAACCCAGAGGGAGCCCCCTCGATGCACAGTACTGCATTGCTCCCTCGCTGGCCAATTTGGTCGCCACAACTAGGTAGGCATGGGAAAGCCACCTAAAATTTGGAAGTCACCACTGTATATAGTTCTCAGTTCTACCCCCCACCTACTCCCCAGTTGGGACCAGGTTGAGTAAGTTATTATTATGTGAGGGCTGGAAATTTAACACTGGGCACGTTACAGGGCTGCTATTGAAAACTGCTATTGGAGGTGCAATGAATATATTGTATGACATATGGGCCAGGCTAGGGAAGTTGGGGGGAAGGGTGGAAGCGGACCTTGGTAATGAATAAGTCCTTAAGATTACTTTCACACAATGTCACTGGCTTGGCCGGCCCAGTGAAACGCTATAGGACCATCATGGCTCTTAAAAAATTCAACCCAGAGATAATATTATTGCAGGAAACACACCTCAATTCCAGTGAGCACCAAAAACTGATTAAATCTGGGTTTGGACAGATTTATGAATCAGCATATTGCAGGGGCAGATGCAGGGGTGTGGCAATATTAATTACTAAAAACTCCTCTTTTGAGGTCTCCAACCACTACTCGGATCCTGATGGCAGACTGGTTCTGGTGTTAGGTACTCATAAAGGACAGGAATATATGATAGCTAATATTTATATCCCTCTGGGTAGCAATGCTTCCTCTATCCAGCAACTGTTTGACAAGATTCTTGGGATTAAGAAGGGGATTTTGGTGTTGGGAGGAGATTATAGCTGTCTTCTAAATCCCACTAGGGACACATCAGCGACAAATCCCCCCCCCACAGACAACGGGTCAATGTCACCTGAGAAAACTTATTAAAGAAACAGGTCTTTTTGACACTTGGTGCCATATGAACCCAGCAACTAGAAAGTTTAGCTTCTACTCCCATGCACATAGACATTATTCCCGGCTGGATGACTTTTGTGTCTCCAGTGAACATTCACATTATACTGTATATGAGCAATGGAGATACGTAATATTTGCCTGTCTGGTCACACCCCTATCACATTAGATTTACAAAGCCAGGGAGAAAGAAAGAAAGAAAGAAAGAAAGAAAGAGAGAGAGAAAGAGAGAGAGAAAGAAAGAAGTAAGTCATACTGGAGACTTAACAACTCCTTATTGCAAGATCCAGAATGCAAAGAGTTAATAAAGAATAAAATAGCAGAGATAATATTGGATAATTCCTCCCTGAAAACCTCCCCACAGTTAATCTGGGACACCTTGAAGGTGGTTTTGAGAGGTTATATAATAGCTTATGCATCTCAAAAAATACGTAGAATGGAATTCAAAATGCGGGAGCTACAGGAGCAGTTGGGTTTCCTGCAGCTAGCCCATGTGCAGGGCAAAGATTCCTTGACAGACCATATTGCAGCCACCCAACAAGCTATACAAGAAATACTTACAGTTAAGACAGAGCAAACTTTAGTTTGGTTCAGGCAGAAATATTATGGGGGGGGCACACACTTCTAGGTTATTGGCATACCACCTTAGAAAACAAGTACAAAAAATAACAGTTACCAAAATTAGGGATCCATTGATAGGCCACATTTGCCTCACAACACTACCAAATTGTACTTGGCAGACCCCCCACCCCCGACGGAAAAATACCTTGATTCATTCCTATCATTGATTAACCTCCCCACCTTACTGAATCACAGGCACAATCCTTGAGTCAACCCACTTCTTGCCAAGAAATAAAGAATGTAGTCACCAATGTTAAAAATGGTAAAAGCCCCGATCCAGATGAGTACGGAGCAGAGTTCTATGAGGTGGCATGGGAGTGGATCAAAGACTCATTGACAGAGACTCTAAGGGAGAGCCATTTGAAAGCAGAATATCCATTGCTTTGGTCACAAGCCATGATCTCAGTTATCTTAAAACCAAATGAATCAACCCATGTTTGTGATTCTTATCAACCAATTCCGGTCTTAAATCAAGATTATAAGATCTATGCAGCATACTGGCACATAGGTTAGATAACCTGATGGCTCCATTAGTGCATGCAGACCAGTCAGGGTTTATCCCCACACCACAGACCTCAGATAATATAAAACAGACTTTATACTTGATTGCACATGCAACAAAATTCCACAATCCCCTATTGACTGGGGTTAGATGCCCAAAAAGCATTCAACCTGGTTTCCTGGATTTTTCTTCAGAAGATCCTGTCTAAATTGACTTTCCCTGATGGGTTTATAAGTAATATTGTGGCCATATATTCAGACCCACAGGCAGTAGTCAAAGTTAATGGCTCTTGCTCCATGAGATTTTCGCTTTCTCTAGGCACAAGACAGGGTTGCCCCCTGTCCCCCTACCTATTCACACTATATGACCACTTTAGAAAGTTCATACAAGTAACAGTCCATGAAAGTAACAGTCCATAAGTTTATATGAGTAACCACAAGTTGGCGTAGTTACAGTACAGGTAAAATGTCATTTGCAGAAAGGTGGTAACCCCACAAGGCACATGGGGCAATGCAAATGTAATTTAAAAACAAAACACCAGCATAGTAGAAAAATTAGTGTTCATGTTGCTGGCTGCCTGATGGTTAGATTGGCAGATGCATTGGCCAGGGGTGCCTTAGATTGTGCATTGAGTCCTTTAAGTAAGTATTCACACACAATGGTGTAGCGTTTATGTTGTGGTAGTTGAAGACACCCTGGCACAAAGATTAACAGTCCATAAAAAGTAACAGTTCATGATAAAACCATTAAGAACACAGTCCATAACAGAGCAATAGGTTTGTATAAAGTACCAGCCATGTTTGGAACAAGCAGCAGTGAAGAAAATGGATGTCTTGCTTGAAGATCAATTGAAGAAAAATCTTCTTGCTGAAGTTAGGGGATTGCCCCTACCCCAGACTTAACTTCATAGTAAGCAGCAACAATAGGCTTGATTGTAGAGTCTGAATCAACTGGACCTTCTTCAGCTGATTTAAAGTTCTACAAAAAGGTATAATTTTGCTGAAAACATTACACTTGCAGAGGTAATAATAACTTGATTCATGCAGTAGTCCTTATATGGAACCAGTCAGGCACAAAGATGGTGATGACATTAAAGTTGTGGCAGTTGTTTTCTTTCAGGAAAAAGATGAAGGTCTTGGCAGCTGCTGTTGTACGTGGAGATGTTATGTGTGCCACACTGTGAAAACCTGCAAACTTGCAAAGTGTGTTAGAAACTGAGTTAAGAACACATAAATAACAATCTGTTAAATCAATAACCTTTTTGTTTTGTAAAGAGTGGTGTGACAGAGCCTAAATTCTGGCAATTGTGGAAAGAGAAAATTAAAAATGGAACATCAACCACACACTTGGAGGTGCAGGCCGAGGTCCAATTATACCATTTGACCATCTGTGAATCCATGACAATGTTATGGTTACACCCTGCATTTAAATCGCAGAAGAGGTTATGACAGTGATGAACATGATTTCCCTGTCTGTTTGTTGCTGGCAGGCCTAACTGAGACCTGTGTTATAAAATGTTGTAATGTTACAATAACACACTTTAAACATATAGTTTATGGCAATATGCCGGTTACACTATGCAATAGTGGGACAAATATATATATATTGTTGGCCTATGCCAACTAATAATAGTGCCTACTGCACCTTTGACAAGTGGAAGGGTCTACCTTCTTTACCCCGTATAATGAAATACTCCAAAGTACTGAATGAGGTAAGGCCTACTATGAGACCATGAAGCATAGGTTTTGGAGCAGAATCTAAATTCTGCATATTATAATTGTTAAGATTTAAAATGACGAAACATGCATAGAGTGCACTTATTCTTCAGGGGTACCTGTGAGTAATAAGACAAACAGAGCATTAATTTGTCTGGGGTTTTGCTTGGAACATATTATAGGGATGGGTCAGCAATGCTGGCCCCAGTGTCTAGGTTTGGTTATGGGCATTACAAACATTGATAAATGTGGAGCAGTTCTCTAAATACACACTTGATACAGTGTAGCAAGATGTATATCAAAACATAACATAAACATAAAACAAACATTTTTGCAATAGAACAACGTCAGTATTGAGCATAATGCATAAAACACATTTTTTTTTTGCAGTTAAACTTTTTTATTAATTTTTCATAAGATATACAGACAAACCTCTTACAGTACAGTACAATGTGAGGATTTTTTTTTTTTAAAGAAATTGAGGCAGCATATAATAAGAACATTGCTACAATAATACAAGGAGCTTTTGGTTTAAAATATAGTAAACAATACAGGTCATGTAATTAGTATATACTTGACACTTGTAGTGAACTTAAAGCGGATAGTATGATTAGATACGGTTTATATTAAAATGTTACATAATTATATATGATGCTGCAAAAGGGAAAACAGTACATTCGTAAAAGGATTGTGGAGTAATAAAGAATGATTGAGAACAGAGTATAGGAAAGAAAAGATATATAAGAAAGTTAAGAAGAGAGAGAGGGAAACTATAAAAAAAGGGGAAAAAAGCGAGACTACAATGATGTATCAGTAAAAGGGGAAATCCATATACATTTTAAACAACAAATATAGACAGCATGTTTAGAGTTCAGGAATTGTAGAGCATTGTAACTTTACTTGTTGAACATAACCACGGAATAAGTTGCAGAGAGTGTGTGGTACAGTTCAAGTTTATAAGTTGCAGTCCTTGGTAAAAATTATTTAGTTTTGGTTGAGATAATTATTTGAGCAATCCACCATTCTGTTTTTGTTAACTTATAAGACTTTTTCAGGGTCTGCGATGCTTTAGAACTTTGAAATAAAAAAAAACGTTGCACTTATAGAAAGCAGATGATTGCATCCATTGCTGTAAGGCTATGAGAAGTTGTTTATATTTGTCTGACAGGATAAGAAAGCTGAAAAGACAATTAAAATATATGAATATGTGTGAAATTACATACACAATTCCCCCCTCCAGCGTAACTGATTACTTGCTGAGGGCAGCAGTCCTTGCACCAACGATAGGTATGAGGTTTAACTGCACTAGAAAAAGCAGAGGGACTGAGCTAGGTTATACTGTCAAAGTACACTGGGTCTTTTCAAAACTTGTAAATAAGAAATAATTATTGGCAAATACACATTTTTTTTATTTACCCCTTTGGGGAGACAGTGATGTACCTTACAACCTTTGTGGGTATTGCACTGGAAGGAAGGATAGTATGCCCCCCTTCCAGCTCCTACTGGTGGAAGAGACAGCTTGACTACTGTAGTAATAAAAATGTTAGCTGTGGATGGTGACATGGATATTAAACCAGAAACGGTCTGGCAATATCAGTAGCCAGTCGTGCAACACCTTAAAAAAAATGTGCACTGGATAAATGGTAGTGGTGTGGCCCCATTGCCATCCCCACCTAGCACACTTCAAATTATAACAGAATTATATGCAACTAGTTTAGTAAGTTTCATACCTTACTATAAAGATAGGGAACTTCTTTTTCTCTAGAAGAAAGAGAAGAAACACACAGACAAATAATAAACAACAAAAACAAACACAAGTCTAAAAATAAAACAAGATTATTTTCATAGGATAAAAGAAGCCAAGCATCCCTGGGCCCCCTTATCCTAAGCATGTCAAAATGTCAGCTGAGTTTACAAAAGATCCAGACTGATGGTAATACCGTACTTATGTATCTCTTAGAATGCATTTTAAAAAGAAAAAAAAAATGATTACACCATGGTCACACATAAAAACAAAAGTCATTGTTTTTAACTGTAGATGGTAAACTCACAAAAACAGTTGTAATAGCCCTTTTTAATAGTGTACTGTATATATATATATATATATATATATATATATATGTAAAAAAAGTACGGGAGGTGATGAATAATTCCCCCTTCCAGCTCGAGTGCCTTGCATAGTATGGGAATCACGTGATATTGTTAAGGAACAAAGGAGTTGTACTTACAACCAAATGTTTGTGGAGGAAGGCTTTGAGCATTGCCTCTGTTGGCTGCAAGCCCAGAGAGAAAAAAAACAAGAAAAAAAACATGTTTGTTCATTTTTACTTAGAATGCCAGTTCTGTAATAAAGAGTCAAATTGTATGGTTCACTCTTGGTGTGCTTCCATGAAAACACATTTTGTGTGAAAAGTTGTGCTTTAAGTAGGGAACACACATCAAGTTTGAACTGTAGTAACATAAAATGTTGAAACACAAGAAGGTCAAATAACATGCAAAAGGTCACACTGTGTGCATGCAAGGGTGGCTCAAACCCAGCTGTTTTTGTAGTGTTCTTGAACACCACTGATACTAAAATATCTTTAAATAATAATAGAGCACAAAATAAAACTGCTGGCCAAGACAGTACACACACATACACAAAAGAAATACTTAACACAAAATAAGACCGACATTATTTGACACCAATTTGCTGAAGTAATGCCCATAGTTTCATTAGAAAACTGTAAGTGTTTTAGATAGATGTGCTGCCTCCTGCCTGTCTTGTAACACCGACAACCTTTTAAACCAACAAATTTATACATATCTCCATGCCAAATCTTTTCAGAATAAAACATTTTTGAAACACATTCCAACTCCTTTAAAATACAGCACAACATACCATCTGTAAGTGGACACATCTAGTATAATGTGATTACACCTTTGGCGCATAGCCAAAATATGGCACTGTGCCATTTTGCAAAAAGTTTCTGGTTTTTACTACAAGTATGATAAAGCCATTCATAGCTGTTAACACATTACATTTTCACCTAGCAGTGGCTTAGCAATCTATGACGTCATATCTCTTCACCTTCAACACTACCTGCTCCACCCAACAACTACATATAAAAGTTCTTCACTGACCCTATCCAGGCAGCACAAATGTTTTATTAAACATAAAACCAATTAAAACAGTCAGATATGAAGCAAAGAAGCTCCTTCTTTTTGACTGTAACATGTTCTGCGCCAAAGGCAGTCAATGCTATCTTGCAACCTCGACAACAGAACATAATTACAGAACACAGATATACACTGGAAAATATGTGCTAAAGAGAGAGAGACGGAGCATTACCTTGTTTAGTATATATGTCACAGAAATAAAACAGACAGACATAAAAAAAAACTTAAATAAAAAAAAAATTCAGACTTACCCTGTGCCAAGGTATTTTCCTTCTTTTCTGATACACCGGTCAGATTCAGAAAAATGACTGCAGAACCTTCATGATAATCTCCAAACGCTGCAGCTATTAACCCTTTCAAAGGTTTTCTTTTGGCCATTTCAGTAACCTGCCAAACCAAGTCTTTTCCCAGAGCTCTGGTTTGCAGTTTAAAAATCTGTAGCAGTACTAGCAGTTGCAGTAGCAGCAGTAGCAGTAGTAGTAGTTGTTGTAGTAGCAGTACCTGGTTAAACAACTAAATAAATAAAAAAATAAATAAAAATTAGTAGTTGTAATAGTAGTTGTAGTACCAGCAGTTGTTGTAGCAATATTAGTAGCTGCAGTAGCAGTAGTAGTAGTCATAGTAGTTGTAGTAGCAGCAGTAGTAGTAGTAGCAGGTGTAGTAGTTGTAATAGCAGTAGTAGCTGTAGTAGCAGCAGTAGTAGTAGTTGATGTAGTAGCAGTATTAGTAGTTGTAGTAGCAGCAGTAGTATTAGTAGTAGTAGTTGTAGCAGCAGCAGCAGTAGTAGTAGTTGTAATAGCAGTAGTAGCTGTAGTAGCAGCAGTAGTAGTAGCTGTAGTAGCAGCAGTAGTAGTAGTTGTAGCAGCAGCAGTAGTAGTAGTTGTTGTAGTAGCAGTATTAGTAGTTGTAGTAGCAGCAGTAGTAGTAGTAGTTGTAGTAGCAGTGGTAGTTGTTTGTTTATCTTAAGCTTAGGAAAGGGGCTGGTGCTTTGTGGAGGTGAGACCCTTGGTTATCATGGAGGGGACTGCAGGCCACCAAACATTCTGGTGCCTTTAGCTGGCTAGTCATGCAGTGACATTGGTGCGAGTGTGAATGAAGATGCTCGCCCACTGTTTGGGCCAGAGGACAGATGTAGCAGGGCAGCTTCAAGCAACAGGGGGAATCAAAAGGGGGAGAGGTATAATAGTAGTAATTTCTTTTTGGTTTTATTTTGTTTGTAAATAATAGTAATAGTAATTTGTTTTTGGTTTTATTTTGTTTGTAACTTTTTTTTATTTGTGTTCTTTGGGAACCAGGTAAAACCAGCTGAGCACAAGGCCCATTTAGAGGGGTGACCAAGAAGCACAGGGTGGTTAAGTGGCTTGCTTGTGATCACACAGTGTGTGTTTGGAGGTTGTGGAACTCAAACCCAGATCTGCTGGATGTACCAAACTCATTCAGCGCTCATTGCTCTAAGCTCTAGGCTTTACAGCCAGCATGCATTGTTAAATGCATGCCTTAGGGGAGTCAGTATAGCCTAGAGGTCAGTGCATCAAGCTGTGAACTTGGAGACCCAGCAGGGCTGGGTTTGATTATCACAACCGCCACTTGCATACTGAGTGGCACTGAACAAGTCACCTGAGCTCCCAGGTCACACCTGGAAATGAGCTTCGGCTCAGTAAGATTTTCCTGGCCAAAAATTCTAAAAAAAACAAAAGAGAAAATGGTGAAGAAAGGATCCTTGACTGATTAGTGAAACAGCAGTAATACTAATTGTCCAGTCCAGTAGAGACTGTTGGTTCATGATTCTGAATGACCTGGATGTTGAGTTTGTAATTATATTTACAGCTCCACCAAGGATGTGAGTTGAATTCTGGCAGTCCCTGCCCCTCTGTATCAAGATGGGGCAGCATTCATGACATGAGTAATGAAAATGTTTCTCTCCCAACAGGGATGGACAGCGAAGGCTGGGGTCTCTCCTACAAAGGTACAGTCTGGCACGCAGGACAGAGCAGGCAGTATACCAAACCCTTCTATGAGAAGATGACAGTCATTGGGGCTCATCTCAATCTCTACCAGGGAACGCTGACGTTTTACCGAAATGGAGAGAACCTGGGGGTTGCCTTCACCGGCCTGGACAAGGTAATCAGCTGTATGCTTCACCGCAGCAATGATGATACTGTCCTGCTAGGACATAGAAACAGAGAAATTTTACAGGCAGAAATAGTCTTGGAATCCATCAAGTCTGTCCTGTTCTACCTGTGTCCACTGCAACCTACCATTGTGTGTTTTAGACTGAGCCCCCAGATGTGAGCTCTGTCTGACTTTTATCTTCACTCCCCACTTCCACCCTCAGTCCCACAGTCACCCTTCCTCTGTACCTGTCCACCCTGTTGACCCAATGGAGAAATTTGTAGGTTTCCGTCACCCCCTCCCCCCATCTTGCCTAGAGTGAGTACATGTTCAGGCTGCCCAGTTGCGCCTCATACGACTGTCCTTGCATACCCCATGCTGGTTTAGTGGCCCTTCTCTGCACCTTATTCAAGTGGTCCTGGTCCGTCCTGAGGTGGGAGTTCCCAGCTGCTGGAAGGTAGGGTGATCTAGTGGTTAGAGCATTGCACTATGAAACAGGAGCTCAGAGGTTTGAATCCCGCCATAGTTACTGGCTCACTGGGAGACAATGAGTCAGCTCAGGTCCCAGAGCTGCAGTCCCTCTCATCTGTAAATGTGGGTAGCAGCAGGACCCTAATTCATACAGCCCAAAGTTTCATGGCTACCTGTCACTTTACCAAGGTGGCGGTCGTCATACCTTCATGGGTATTAAATGGTCATTTTCTAGCTTTAATTTCCTTTTTTTTTATCATTTATTTAGCCTCCTTTCTGCCAGTTGGCCCCAGTCATCCCTGGCCTCCTCAGGCCCATCACCCACAATCTCTGGGACTCATCTGGCTCTGACGATTCCCCCATAGATTTTCCCCCATGGCAGGGCCAGGGGGTTCATCCTACACCCTACCGCAGAGCACAATCTATATTCCAGAGCCCTGCCCATTTGGTGGTGTGGAGCTGGGGGGAGGAATCACCCAGCTGATCGAGGAATTTCCTCCCAAATTTTCTCCCATGGGGTGTCCATGTGTAATGATGCACTGTGCATGCGTGCCTCCCCATGCACATGTATGCCTGCATCTGTTGGGGGGAGCTCTCCCACTGCTGAGGCAATCCTGCTGCACTACCCCCTGGCCCTCCACAAGGTGGCAGATGTAGTGCTGGATGATGCAAGAGCCCTCCCTGAACCATCCTCTCTTTCCCAGCCCCCAAACAATCTGAGTTTGCTCCCAAACCCATGTTGCTGGTGTGGCAGATGGTAGGGCTACTGGTATACCACCAGACCAGCCTCTACGATTTCATCATGTTACTTCAACCTTTATCATTTTTGGGTTCTGCTGTAACCCTCTATGTTAAGGTCATATCCTATCCCTACTGTCTCAATATTCTCCATTGTTTCTTAGAGTGGGCCTCACTACTGGAGTGACATTCTCTCAGTTACTCAGACAGTGAGGGCTGCTCCAAAATCCACCATCCACTGAAACAGTAGCACATAAGTATTGATAGTGACACAGGAGAGGACAGCAGAGCTTGAAAGTTAGGAGCACTGAAGTAAGATGATAAGCAGAAATTGAAAGCTAAAAATGAACATTTAGTACCCACAAGGGTATAGAGACCACTGCCCTAATAAAGTGGCAGGTAGTCACAAAACAGCAAGCTGAATAAATTAGTGCTTCTCCCAACATTAGGTCAGTGCTAGTCAAGATAGGGGTTGGTGCTCTCTCTGGGGCTGGCTAAGCCCCTTCAATGTTAACGGCCCATCCACAGACTGAGAGAGTACTCAGAGGTTATACACAGAGCTAACTAAACATCACTGTAATTAGCATCGTGCACTTCATTCAGAAGGGCTAGAATCCAAACGTCAATGAAGTCTCCGGTATTTGCTTCAAAACTGTATTGCACAAAAGTCAACCATTTCCTTACAGTGGAAAGGGTCCTAAGGGAATTATCACTGCTAAAAGTAGACAAGGCAATGGAACCAGATGGGGTGCACCCCAGGTTACTGAGGGAGCTCAAGGAGGAGTTGTCTGCACCTCTGACACCCCTGTTCAACCTGTCACTAGAAACGAGAGAGGTTCTGTGAGACTGAGATCAAAGGGGATAAGGGGGAGTGTGTGGAGGAGGACCAAGGAAAAGCATCTATCCTAAATAGAGACTTCAGCTCAATATTTACTAAGGAGAAGGTAGGGCAGGGCCCACAGCTCAGCACCATGGACACAGTGGGGAGGGAGGTGTGCACTAGCCCCTTCCCAAAAGAAAGGGTCCTACAAGAGCTCAATAAGCTCAGGGTGGACAAGGCAATGGGACCTGATGGCATACATCCCAGGGTACTAAAGGAGCTAAGGGTAGAACTAGCAGAGCCATTAGCAAAACTGTTTAGTGAGTCTCTGAGCACAGGAGAGGTCCCAGAAGACTGGAGAAGGGCTCATGTGATCCCGCTCCACAAGAGTGGTAGCAGGGAGGAGGCAGGGAATTGCAGACCAGTCAGTCTTACCTCAGTAGTGAGCAAGATTATGGATGCACTCCTTAAGGAAAGGATAGTGTAACACCTGGAATCCATAGGAGCACAGGATCCAAGACAGCATGGGTTTACAACAGGAAGGTCCTATCAAACTAACCTCATAGATTTCTTTGACTGGGAAACCAGAGTGGTGGACCAAGGGGGTGCAGTTGAAGTCACCTACCTTGACTTCAGCAAATCTTTTGATACTGTTCCACATAGAAGAGTGATTAATAAGCTGGGTAGGCTTGGGGTGGGTCAGAAGTTGGTTAACTGGGTGGCAAACTGGTTGGTTGGCAGAAAACAGAGAGTGGTGGTAAACGGTATACAGTGAGAAGAGATGCAAGTCACAAGTGGGGTACCTCAGGGATCAGTCCTGGGTCCAGTTCTCTTCAATATCATCATCATCAGTGACATTGCAGATGGACTGGAGAGTGAGTTTTGTTTGTTTGCAGTTGACACCAAGATCTGCAACAGAGTAGATGATCCAGATAGTGTGGGCAGAATGAGAAGACAGCTGGATAAACTGGCAAAATGGTCGGAAGAGTGGCAACTGAGGTTTAACGCAAAGAAGTGCAAGATCATGCACATAGGGAAGGGAAACCCTAAGCCACCTATAGGTTGGGAAGGGAGTTGCTGGCAATCACAAGAGAAGAAAGAGACTTGGGCAACATCATCACCACCGATGACCTGAAATCATCCAAGCAGACCACTAAAGCAGTAGGTAAGGCTAGAGGGATGTTGGGGTGTATTAGTAGGGGTATCGCAAGTCGTAAGAGGGACGTAATAATCCCTCTTTACAAGACGCTGGTTAGGCCCCATCTGGAGTACTGCATGCAGTACTGGAGGCCACACCTTCACAAGGACATTAACCAAATTGAGGCAGTCCAGAGAAGGGCAACCAAAATGGTGCAGGGACTGCATCCGAAAACATATGAGGACAGCTTAACGGAGCTCAATATGTATACCCTAGAGCAAAGGAGGGAGAGAGGTGATATGATCGAAACATTCAAACATCTTAAGGGCATTAACAAGGTGAAAGAGTCTAACATGTTTCAATATAAGAAAAATAGCAGGCCAAGAGGACACAGCATGAGATTAGAGGGAAGCTGATTAAGGGGTAATGTGAGGAAGTCATTTTTCACAGAAAGGGTGGTGGATGCATGGAATGGCTTATCTCAGGAAGTGGTGGATATGAATACAGTACAGGGCTTCAAACAGGCATGGGATAGGCATAAGGGAACAATACAGATGAGTATGACTAGATAGGCCATTGACAGAGTAAAGGCCTATGGCACATTCATAAGGTAGAAAAAGTGGGCAGACTGGATGGGCCTTGCGGTCCTTATCTGCCATCAACTTCGATGTGTTTTAAAATTTTTTTGAACTCTGTTTATACTCTGTACTTACGGGGAACTCTCTCAGGCATCCACCTCTCTTGTCGCTCTACCTGTGTGCCTGAAACTCTTCAGCCCCTGGCACCAGCCCCCGATCCCCCCCGACTCTGAGCCCCCTGAGGTAGGGCCACCCTTTCTACCCAGGGCGCTCTATCTACAATTTTGTAGACTGCACTGGGCTCGGCCCAAGGGTGGAAGGAGTCCGGCAGGTGGAGTGTCGTGACAAGCGATGGTGCCGTCGCCTATCCCCGAGGATGGGGATTTTTTTCTAGCTTTTTGTAGCCCCCTGGGGAGGCAATGTGCCATGACATCTGCACATGGCTGCCTTGCTGATGTCTGCAGCAATCTCCAGCCCCTTACAACTTGAGCTGGTGTGCCTGTAGAACCCCTGATCTCCATTGGGGGTCACCAGGACACCGAGCTGGCCCTGGAACCCTCCCCAGAGAGAGGAGAGCAGTCCTCCAGATGCTCGATCCTCTCCCTCCCTGGCCGATCCCTGGCTCCCGAGCTCGTTCCTGAACCCGGGTCGCCGGTGTGGCACGAGGTGTGGCATGCAGCACCTCAACCCTCAGTGCCACCGGGCCGGCTGTCAGCTTCTATGTTAGACTGGAGGAGGGCCGGTATAGTTCCACTCCACAAAAATGGAAACAGAGAGGAGGTTGGAAATTACAGGCCTGTCAGCCTGACTTCAGTAGAGGGCAAAGTAACGGAATCACTATTGAGGGAAAGGTTTGGGGAATACTTTGTTTCCAATGGTCTTCAGGATCCAAGGCAACATGGGTTCAAAGGGGGTGGTCTTGCCAGACAAACCTCCTCGAGTTCTTTGACTGGGTAACCAAGGAAGTGGATCAGGGAGGAGTGGTTGACATAGCCTACCTGGACTTCAGTAAGGCCTTTGACACCGTTCCACACAGAAGACTGGTGAGCAAGTGGAGAAGTCTGGGAGTGGGTCATAAAATAGTAAGATGGGGGCCCAGTGGTGCTGAGGGTTGAAGTGCTGATGCCACACCTGGCGCCACATCTGTGACCCGGCTTCAGGAACAAGCCTGGGACATGGGGGTCAGCAGGAGGGGGAGGCCAGGAGCTTGATTGAGCAGCCATAGGGCAGCTCTCCTCTCCTGGGTAGGGGACCCAGTCATGTCCGCTGCAAGGCTGCCCCTTAGTGGAGGCCTGAGGGTAGTGCAGATGGGAGTGGCTAGCATAGGGAGGGTGCCACAGATCGGAGGCACGCACATGAGCAACCATGACAAGGGGAGGGGCAGAAAAGTGAAACTGGAGCTAGCAGGCTCCATGATGGCCCCGCAGCACCTGCACCGCCCCCCCCCCCGGAGTTGAGATGTTGGTCTCCAGGGGTGAGGGAAAATTGATGCCCTTCACCCTTGGCCCTGTCACGGGCATGGGGGAACAACCCATGGGGGATTGCCGGGAGAGTCAGGCGCAGGAGAGTCAGGGACCAGAGAGCAAGCCTCTCTGAAGGAGGGTCCGGATGCCACCTCCCAGCTCCACGGGGAGCATAAAATATACATAGCAAAAATAAAATTGTAAGACAGGACGTCAGGAGTCAGAAAGTGGTGATAAATGGCATCCACTCTGGAGAGGGCAAAGTGACCAGTGGGCTGCCACAAGGGTCAGTACTAGGCCCAGACCTCTTCAATGTCTTTATAAGTGGCAGTACAGAAGGACTGGAAGGGAAGGTATGCCTGTTCGCAGATGACACAAAAATCTGTAACAGAATAGACACACCGGGGGGGGGGAACTAAGAAAGCTAGAAGTATGGTCATGGGTTTAGTAGCTAGGCTTCAACGCAGAAATAGTGTAAAATCATGCAGGAGGAGAAGTACTAGCAGCCACAAAACAGGAAAGGAACCCGGGGGTAATCATTTCTGATCACCTGAAGGTAGCTAGATAGTGTGACAAGGCAGTGGGAAAAACTAGCGGGATGCTTGGATGCATAAGCAGGGGTATTACCAGCAGAAAGAGGGAGGTAATAATACCCCTGTACTGATCACTAGTGAGACCCCACATCGAGTACTGTGTCCAGTTATGGAGGCTCCTCCTTTGAAAGGACATAGACAGGGTAGAGGCAGTACAGAGGAGGGCAGCAAAAATGGTGCAGGGCCTGCATCAGTGCCCTATGAAGAAAGGCTTAAGGAATTAAATATGTACTCCCTAGAGGGAAGGAGGGGAAGGGTGGATATGATAGAAACATTCAAATCCCTCACAGGTATAAACAAGGTACAGGGAAGGAGCATTTTCCAAAGAAAAAGATGCTCAAACACAAGGAGTCACACTATGAAGCTGGGGGGGGGGGCTGAGAGGAAATGTGAGGAAGTACTTCTTCACAGAAAGGGCGGTGGATACTTGGAACAGCCTACCAGAGGAAGTGGTCGGGGCTAAAACAATTACAAGATTCAAGAAAGCATGGGATAGACACAAGGGAATCTTAGAAGTAAAGCAAGGTGGGGGGGGGTGCAAACCAGAGACCGCGCAGGGTCTGCAGTGGCACTGTAGATAGGGAAAATAGAGCAGACTAGGTGGGCCAAGAGATCCTTATCTGTGGACAACTTTTATGTTTTTGTGTCTCGGTGCTCTTTAACCTAATAAGGTAAAATGCAGTGCAGAAGGCCTGGCAAACTATCCCCCTGCAACCCAAGCCTACTTGGCACACTGTCTGTTGTACGATACGTTTGTTACATGGTCTGTAGATACTATGATCCTCTTCTGCAAGACTCCAGTTGCATCTGCCTAAATATTGCACCTTGGATGTATTTGCGTTGTATTCTTATGCTGATTATTGCTACTGTTGAGAAGAACACCTGTGGAAGAACGTTTTCCTGTATCTTTTTGTAACTTGTTACCTGCACCTGTTACCTTCCTACCTCACCCCCACCCCCAAGTCGCAACTGGAAACGAGTCTTCTGGGCTCTGCTTGTTTACCTGGTAAATATGTTTAAATAAATAAATAACAGACATTGTCCACACAGTGTAAATAAAATGCAAAACCATACATTCAGCTACATAACCTCCCGGCTTACCTACCCCCATAGGTAGGTGCTCACCTTTGCTTCACAGTTCTCATACCCTAAGAATGCATGCGAGACCACTCTAACGACTGTAAGCGTGGTCTTGGTGACGGTATTAACATAAAAAAAGGGGTAGGAATGTATAACGACATATGTTGATGTACATCGATGCTCGAAAACTAGCAACAGACAACCCATGCCAAAATGACTTAAAGCCTTTGTTTAAAACAAAATAAAGTTCTGAACTCGAATGAGTTCAAAGTATTCTTTTTCCTTTTTGTGTGTAATTTCTTTGTGCGCCTCACTCACCCAGAACATGCGACTCTTTCAGCTTTCCCACAGGCTGGAGTCTGTTGCCTGCCTCACTCATCCATCACTGTTGGGATTAGTCCCCCAGACTTCTTGAGGTCCTCCACTGCTCCAACAAAGTCTGCCACTGGGCCAGTGGACTGATTTTCCCACTTCTTCTCCTAGCCCACCACCCCAGCATATACATGCTAGGATGTCCTGGGGGACACAAAAACGTACTTAAATTCAGGGGGTAGTAACTTTTGATAACTTAAAAAAATCGAGCACCAATGTATTGTTCCTCTTACCTTAAGGACTGCTGCCTGAACATTAAAAATGATGCAAAAGGGAAGTTTCTTTCAGTTTTCTGCTTGACTGTCTGCAGCCTGGTAGGCCAGCCAGCACACGCTTGACATATCTAGAGGACGCAGGGTGCATATCTGGGGGGGGGCAGCCTTGCTTATCTTTAGTAAATTAATCCCAGTTTAAATGTTTACATATATTACAACAGTGCCAAACTGTTATGCACCTTCAGCAAAGATAGGTTTGGGGGTTGGGAGGTGATGTTCTCTGCTGCCACAATGACCCCCGATGGTAGGCCAAGGAGCTTGCTCTCCCATCAGGGACATCACTGTATGCGTAAAAGGCTAACTGTAATAGTGCGCACCAGTGCAGGGTGGTGAATGAGGGAGAAACTACGTAACAAAATGACACCAAAACATCCGGCACTGTCAGACCTTGCATGCTGTGTCACTGCCCAGACTGTGATCCAAGGCAGCTGGAATGACTCTCTCCCCCCCTGCCATGCTCTTGTGGTGGGGGAGAGCCATAGAACTGTGGGGCAAGCCATGGGATATTGGAGCACGTAAGTGGGTGATGAGGTTGCCAGGTTACCTGTGGGACCAGCCCAGTGTAGCAGGGGTATGAAAATCTAGACAGAAATAAAATAAAAAGCATGCATAGCCTTTTGACAGCATTGAGCTCTTAGGTTCTACCCAAACATTTCAGCATTTCACTAAACACTCACCTTTTTCCTTCTCTCCATCCCTAGGCTGGAGTGCCGCTGTACCCCATTGTCTGTTCTACGGCACCAGAGACGGAGCTTCAGCTGGGAATACGTTGCTGCCGTTTCACCTCCCTACAGGAACAGTGTCTCCATGCCATCCTACAGAATCTGGTAGACAAAACCAACATTGACAACCTGCCACTGCCTGGGATAATCAGAGGGCAGCTGAAGGAGTTCTAACAGATGCGGGGGGGGGGCACTCCCCCCACTCACAGAGTGCCTCCCACCGCTGTGTTGGGATCTGTCAGTGGAAAGAATACTGCCAACCACAGACTATACCAAGGGACACTGGTAAAGGAACCTTTGAGCCTGGACATTGAATTTTATTTCACCGTTGGTATAGACCTGTTTTTAACTGTTAGAGTTCCATTCTGCATGACTGCAGCTTGTGAGCAGCCCCACTATTATTTGTTGTTTTACTAAAATAGTGGTGGCCATGTGGTCTCATTGAGACTGTCTCTTCAGTTCTGGCCAGGAAGAAGCAGAAGAATGGTTGTAGCAGATGACAGACACATAATCCTGGCTCTCACAGCACACTGATCAGTCAGTGTAGAAGATTCAAAGCTGAAGCATCAATGAACACAGGCATTCTGAACTCCATCATGAAAAAAATAACAGAACCATGATGGTATACCGGTGAATGACTTTAACTTTGTTTCCACATGGTAGTGGCAGCAAAGAGAATTCCTGCTCTATAAATCTTTGGAGGTAAAAAGGCTGGGGGGGCGCTGAAGTTTGACACATCTGCACCTGGGCCAGGGTGGGACAAATCAGGTAGCCAGGTGTCCAGTGGCCACTAAAAAATTTGGTTTGGCTACCAGATTTTGAAAGTCATTGGACAACTGGCTACCTGTCTCCTAAGTGATTTCTGAGCCCTTAAAAATGATGGCCACTAAAATTATTGATTTGGCTACCAGAGTTTTAAAGCTAATGGCCAAACTGACCACCAGTTTACAAACTGATTTGTCCCACCCTGACCTGGGCACCAGGCACCAACCTTAACACATGTTGGTATCTTTTCGAGTGCAGTGGCTCCCCAAGGCTAGAATGGAAAGAGCCAAGGCTACTGTTGGCTATTGCCTTCATATTTATGGAGAATTGATGTCTAAAATGAGAGAATGCTTCTTCATGCTCTTTTTCTGAGGGTCCACAACACTCCCCCCCTCTAGTGTGTACGCAGCTGTGGTCACTGCAGTATAGGAAGGACATTGGAGAGAACCATTAACTGAGTCCAGCACAGGGCCACACCACTGGTGGTACTCAAAACATACAGTGGTACCTACACCCGTCTACAGTTATGGAAAATAAGTAACCCTTTTCCAAATGATTCCCTATTTTGTACTTGTTGCTAATTTTACACACACCCCTTTCCTTGATTCAACAGATGAGGAGGAGTACCACTTATTAGTGAAAGCGTCACCACCAGGAAAGGCCACCAAGCGGCTGGCTGACCGGCCCAGTGGTAGCACTGCAGCCTGCGATGCCAGGGACCCAGGTTTGGGAATGAATCTCGGTTGCTGGAGGACCAGCCAGGGGAGGACGGCTGAGCATCACACAGATGCTCACCTCCTCGGGGGAGGGAGGGATCCTGGTCTCTGCTGCAGTACTGCCACCTGGGTGACCGCAGGTAGCAGTGCAGGCTGCAGCGAGAGTGCAGGGAGGGAGCAACGTTGCTCTGCCACCTCAGTGTCAGATGCACTGTCTCCACAGTGCTCAGGGGATGGGATAGAAAAAAAAGCAAAACTCCCTGGCCGAGCAGGATGCCGTCTGCTGCCCCACTGCAGGTCCAGCACCGCCGACTGAGGCTCTCACTCTCACACTGACACTGTAACCCTGTCCGGGGGTAAGGAGAAGCCCCCAGGCAGCCCCTTCAGTGGGGTCATCAACAGGGGCACACGGAGTGAGGTAAGTCCCGGGAATAGCTGGTCATCGGATGGGGGAGACTGGGGGGGTTGACGGAGGGCTAGGCGGCATTCAGTGGAGAAAGCACAGTAAATTAACAGGAGGGCCACCAAGCTCATTGACCGCTTAAGGGGAGACAGCTATGAGGAGAGAGTGGTTGAGTGGACATACTCAAAATTATTCAGCCTATTATAAATCATGATATCATTTTCAGCCAATCAGGAGACTTAGCCTTTCTAGGGTTTCACATGCTAGCAGGTCTAAAATTCTGAAGTTCTAAACTCAGGGCAGTCCATTCCCCACACAGTGGTTTCTCTTAATTTTCTACAACGTAAAACATTTTCATTTAAAATTCAAGTTCCAATTAAAAAAAAAAAAAGCCTTTAGCACCATACAGAGTGTATTCTCAAGTCCTCTGTGCGCCAGAACTACTCTGCTTCGCTTCATAGTTCTCTCTCTCACCCAAGGAACTGTACATATAAAAATATTGAGAAGAGAAGGCTGAGAGAGGACCGGAGCATGGTGTTCTGAGCACTAAAGGGGATAGAGTAATGGGGCTCAGATAGTACTGTTTTGGATCCAACTACCCTGCTTTGGATAGTGTTGATATTTGTCTCCGGACAGTAATCTGACCAAAGTCAGATTTCGGATCCCAACTTGAATGGATGTGTATCTGAGTGCAGATTCAGGTATCTACATTCAAATCCAGTCTCAGGTTTATTTATTTTTTTATCTATAATTTTTGATCAGTAAAGGCACACTAAGCTGAGACAGCTTGTTTCCAGGTGTGTCCTGGGGGTGGGTTACATGGACCTGTTTCTATTGATGGGGAGTGTTTGGCCATGACTCTGGGGAAACTCCCCTACTCTCCTTCAGTAAGTACCATGTGATCTTTTACTTCCACCTGGACAGTGACCTGATGTGGGCAAAAGGGACCTCGGTTTAACAACTCGTGTGGCTGGATACAATGTGTGGATACCTGGAACTGAAGGAGAACCACAGGCATCACAGGGTTTTTACTTTGAATCCAAAGAGGTTGGACCCTTGGTTGGATGCCGATACCATCTGCTCTCCAAAATCTGACGAAAATAATGGTAATCGATGGTATGTGACCTGGTAGAATACTATCTGAGCAACACTAGGACAGACAGGTGCAGCATGCACAGATATTTCAGCTGATGAAAACAAGCAGAGGTAAAAGACATGCACTCAAACTGGGTAAGGTGAAACATCTCCAAGTGAAGAGCGATACTCGGCCACATCCCTGAGGGACTGGTGCTGGGGTCCCTGCTTTTTGACATTTTCTTCAATGCTCTGGAAACTGGAGTGTCCAACAGCTTGCTTAAGTTTTCTGATGATGCTTAATGGGCCAGGGTGGTGGACTCCCTTGTGGATGCAGACAAACTTCAAGAGGACCAGAACAAGCTGGGCAACTAATCAGACTCCTGCTACCATTCTGCTGGATCTCCTAGGGAAAGGGTGAAATACACAGACATGAATGGCGACCAATGGTCACTGCAGCTGTGATCACCCCAGCTGACATGTCAGTCAAGCTGAGGGCAACCAGGGGCTGATCAAACACTCCATATCACGAAGCTCCAGAAGATTCTACTGGTGGTTCTTCAGCAGAAGGGGCCACAAATTGGACAGCCTCTGAAACAGCTCATAGCTGTACAAACAATATAGAAAGCATAACTGGTCTGTCAAATGCCTAAGGATGAGTCTCTATGGCCAAAGTGGTCCTGTCTCTTGGCATCCATGTCCAAAGGATTAGAAAACTCTCTTTGCATAATGCCCTGCAGAATACTGCACCTGCCGCAAGACCTTCAAGAGAGGGGTGCTCCAGAAAACTAGTAAACCTGTTGGGGGAGGGAGGGAGGACTGCATATTTATTATCCACCTTCCAAGGGAGAGGTAGGCAAGAAAACAGGTGCTCTCAGATGAGGAGTGTAGGGCCCATCAGCACAGGGGTGAAGAGGAAGGCCACCTCTGAAGAGGATTCCTTCTCTAGAATGTCCACCAAGAAGAAAGGGGTGGGCCCTGTACTTCCTCTAAAGAAGTGTTCAGGGACAGTGATATACTGTCCAGGGGTGAGGCAAAGGATGGCAAGGCAACTGAGGTGTTTAATCCTATTAGATGAGATGCTATCCCCATATTGTTTGTAGGTGGTTAAGAGCACTGAGCTGCAAACCTGGAGAACTGGGTTTGAATCCCACAGCCACCACTTGCATACTGTGTGAGCATGAGCAAGTCACTTAACTTCCCCTATGCTCCCAGGACATATCTGGAAACAAGCCTCGGCTTAACATGTCTTTCCTGGCAAAAAGTTGTAAAATAAAATAGTTGCAGAGGATGGGGGCGACAACTTGAACTGGCTAAGGTGGCGACACCTGGGCTGTTGCCAGAGTGGGTGCCTAGACTTGTCAAGGAGAAAGGGAGGCAGACGTATACCAGTGCAATTGGGAAGGGCAACAGAAGCATTCAAGGCACTGTGACCGCTATTGGGTCATCAGCCAACTGAACCAAGTAGGGTTGTTCTGTAGGTGCAGACCATGGTGCCTACATCAAGAGCCCAACTGCAAGACCTAGGACCAACATAAGGAATGCCTTGGCCTCTTGCATTGGTGATGCTGCTGCCACAATAGTGGGAGTAGTCTTTGACAAACAGTTGACATTTGTTTTTCAGCAGTCCTCTGTGATCAAGGGGTGCTTGTACCATTTTAGGAATACTGGCAGACTGCACCTTCTGCTTGACAGTCTGGATGTCCTAACTTTGGGACAACCCTTTGACTCATCTCGGCTTGACTACTGCAGCATGCTTTACCAGGACCTACCTTGTCAACTGCATATTATGAAGCTAATCCAGAACTCTGCAGCAAAGCTTCTGACCTCTGTTCAGAGACCAGTCAGTACTACTCCCTCCCTCACTCCGAGTCTTGGGCTGGCTGCTGGTGAGGTGGTGCGCTGAGCACAAGATCTTGCTGTTAATTCACAAGGCCCTGGACAGATTAGGCTCCCACTACCTTTGTGACCTTCTGACCCCCTATACCCCAGACAGAGTGTTGAGGTCTGTGGGGCAGGGGCCTTTGAAAATGCCACCTTTGTGACTGAAGTCTGCTGGAAATCAGCTTTTGGGTTGGCTGTGCTCACTTTATCAAATTTTGTCACAGTGGAAGTTCTGTCCTCTAGTTCCTTAGCCACCTTTGAATATCTCTTAAGATCCTATCTGATGAAGCAGGCCTTCTGCCTAATGGACTGAGTATTTTTTTCTCTGGATCTATTGTTTTCTATTGCTTAACTAATGTTTTACCATGCGTTTTTCCACTGTAAAAGTGCAGCATGCTTTGGAGGGGTGTTCTAAACAAATACATGTATTTGAATCATGGCAGAGACAGTTGTACTGACAGGTGTCAATGTGATGATGACCCAGCGTCCAGCAGCTTTGCTGGTGGCTGCTCCACTGGCTGAAACCCGACCAGGTCCAACACTCCTGCACTACTATCAGCCAATATTGGCCGAGATCAGCAATACTTAGTTCGAATCTGCCAGGACTTGCAGGAACATGGTGATGTCAAGGGGAGCTGATGCACCCTGTTCCTCCAAGATCATACCACTCCCAGCAGGAACTACTGTGGTCAGTAGGGTCAGCTGGTTGATCAAAATTAAGTGGTTTGGCTGCCCAGTGAAGTTTCACTGAGTGGACTGAGCACATCCCTCTGGGTTTTCGGCCTCAGGAGAGGGTGGCCAGTGTGGAGGCGACTGCTGATGAGAAGATTGAGTGCAGCGTCTTGAGCCATTCTGACTTTTCAAATGCTTCTGAGACATCTTCAAGTGCTTGCAATGGTGGAGAGGAGACTCTTCATTGTAGAAGACCACATAGTTTGATCCCACAAGGTGTAACGAAGATGGCAGTGGGTTTGCCACATTAGAACTCAGCAACAGCATAAAGTGGCAAAAAAGCTCCCTCATTTCCTGTAGGTTAGGTCATTTGGAGTGAGGCAGCTGAGATTTAACACCAAAAAGTGCAAGGTAATGCACATAGGAAACAAAAATCCAAGAAAGGAGTATTACAGAGGAGGCGAAAGACTGGTGGCCTCAAACCAGGAACAGGATCTGAGAATCATAATCTCAGATGACTTGAAGGTTAGTAAGCAGTGTGAGAAGACAACATTGAAGGCTAACAGAATGCTGGGCTGCATCGGGAGGGAAATCAGAGCAGGAAGAGAAAGGTGGTACTACCATTGTATACATCGCTGGTCAGGCCTCACCTGGAATACGGAGTCCAATTCTGGAGGTCTCACCTCAGGAAGGACATTGACCAGGTGGAAACAGTACAGAGAAAGGTGACAAAAATGATTCAGGGTCTGCAGTACATGTCCTATGAGAAAAGACTTAGGGAACTGAATATGTACTCCTGGAGCAGAGAAGAGAGAGAGAGGGGACATGATTGAAACATTCAAGTACATAAAAGGCATTAACAAGGTACAGGCACAGGAACTTTTTCACTTCAAGAAGGACTCCAGGATGGGACATGACCACAGGCTGCAAGGAGGGAGATTCTCGACCAACACCAGGAAGTTTTTCTTCACAGAAAGAGTGGTGGATGCCTGGAACAGCCTGCCCCAAGAGGTTGTGGGGGTCAACACTGTGGGGGGATTCAAGAATGCATGGGATAGACACAAGGGAACCCTGACTACAAAGGGCAACTAGATTGTCAAAACAGGTCTAAAATAAATGAGCAGACTAGATGGACCTAGTGGTCTTCTGCCGTCAACTTCTATGTTTCTATGCATTTGACCTGAGGATCCAAATCCTTATTCAGGAGATCAATTATGGGAACATTAACTGTGACCTGCTGTTTATTCTCTGCTGCAAGCTGAGCCTGGAGCTCGGCCATGGACCCTGCCGCTATCAGCGGGCCCCACAATCTGGTTCCAGCCTCCCCTTTTGTGCATTAACCCATCAATCCCCACTGGATTCAGGTTGCATGATGGGACATCAATGGCAATTAGTTACAGTGTAAGGTCCAAACAGTGCACATATGCATCGTGCCTATCCGTAAGTTAAACCACAAATAACGCACCGTTAAAAACCAGGTTTCCTTTTTTGATCCACTGTGTTAGTAGCACAGAATGGTGGAGATGCAAGGCACAGAAAGAGTTGAGAGAAAACAGCAAGTGGAGTATAATGAATCAGCCTAAAAACTGAAAACAACTAAATCCGCCATCACACGCAGGAGATTGGGGGGGGGGGGGGAGGAGAGCAACCAGAAAACTACAGGCCTGTCAGTCTAACCTCCATCATGGGGAAGCTCACAGAATCACTAATCAAAGAGATCCTTGTGGACTACCTAAACAGCAACAGGCTCCAGGACAGTAAGCAACATGGTTTTGTGGCAGGACGGTCTTGTCAGACTAACCTGATTTTTTTCTTTGACTGGCTGACTAAGTAATTAGACAAGGGCCATGTTGTGGATCTGCTGTACTTTTTTTTGTATTTTTGCTCCTTCCCAGGCTCCCCCAGCTGGCCACTCTGTCAGACCACCTTGGCCCACCAACACCACTCTGCCCCATTGCCATATCTGCCGGCTTCCTCACGCAGAGCCCCAGGTAACCCGACATAACCCTTCGTCGGGAAGGTCCCCCTGGGAGAAGCACCCATAGGCACAGACATGTATCTGGACTTGGCAGGGTCGGCTTGGACACTTCCAGCTGCATGGTAACGAGGACCAGGGGACAGTTTTTCCACTTTTCTGCCCTCGCCACTCTCCTCCTTCCTCAATGGGCTGGTCGTGATGACAACCTGGGGCAGGGACATATGGTGGCGTGTCAAGGCATCATGCCACCTAGAACATCACCCAAGCCACTGCCAGGTGCCCAAGGCCCACCCCCACCCCCGGGAGGGACATGTCCAAAGGATGCTCTGAGGCCGGCCTGCTGGTACAGTGGCATGACTTCCATCTGCGACGCTGACGTCCCAGGTTTGGGAATGGACCCGGAAAGTTGGGGGGGCCAGCTGGGGGGAGAAGGATTGCAAGTTCCATGGATGGCCCTCTCCAGGGGAAGGGGGGGACTGTGCGTCTGATGCAAGTCAGACCCCTAGCGGAGGCTGGGGACTTCAGTGCGACCGGTGTCTGGACTTCTTAGGAGGTGTGTTGTACGCCTACGTCATTGCATGCCATGCCTTCTTCAGGGTAGCAGCAACAAGAAAAATATTGTGGCCGTCATTAAGGATGCCCACTCCCCAACCCCAATCACCAGCCATGGCACTCCCCAAGCTGACTTATCCCATCCTCCACTGGCTCTGGCATGACTTCGCACCCCGCCCTAGGGGGAAAGCTAGGGGGCAATGTCGGTAGGCACCCCTACTGGCAACCTTCTCCCATCGCCGTGTAGGTTCGCATCAGTGCAAGTGGCTCTGCCCTTGGGGGCAATCCAGTAGGTATCGTTCAGGAGGTAAGTCTGTGGGGGTGAGGAGGGGGTCTGGGGACGGCAGGGCTCAGTATCCAGTGGTCTGCAGTAAGAAAAATGCATACTAGATAAAAAATAAAAAAAACAAAGGATGCTCTGAACTCCCTCCCTGCTGGTCTCTGCTCCTGACACCCAGGCTCAGGGAGTAAACCCATGTCGCTAGGGTGCCAAGTGAACCCCTTCACTCAGTGCCACTGAGCCAGCCAATCTGCTGTACTTTGACTTCAGCAAGGCTTTTGATTTGGTACCGCACAAAAGGATGAAAGACCAGGGTACGGCTAAAACCACAGTGAACTGGGTGGGTAGTTGGCTAGAAGGGAGGCAGCAGAGGATGGTGGTCAATGGGGTTAAATCAGAGGAAAGGGAGGTTATGAGCGGGGTTCTACAGGGATCTGTCCTAGGTCCAGTGAGGGAATCCAGGGCAGGTTGTGTCTTCACAGATGACACAGAACTATGTGGGAGGGTGGATAGTGATGAAGGAATAAGGGATATGCAGAGAGACCTACAAAAACTAGAAGGGTGGTCAAAGATATGGCAGTTAAAATTCAATGCCAAAAAGTGCAAGGTAATGCACCTAGGGAAAAGGAACCCCAAGACGGAGTACTGGATGGGGGGGGGGCTGAGACTTAGCCTTACAGAAAAGGAACAAGGAGTTATCATCAGTAACTCCCTTAAACAAACAAGCCAGTGCAACAAGGCCTATAGCAAGCCTAACAGGATGCTGAGCTGTATTGGGAGGGGTATTGCTAGCAGAAGAAAAGAATACTTCCCCTATACAGATCCCTGGTGAGGCCTCACCTGGAGTACTCCGTCCAGTTCTGGAGCCCTCACCTCAGAAAGGACAGGGATAGGTTGGAAACAGTGCAGTGCAGAGCAACAAAAATGATTCTGGGCCAGCAGGGCAGATCCTATGAGGAGCACCTCAAGGCACTTAATATATATTCACTGGAAACCGAAAGGGGGAAGGGAACTATGACAGAGACCTTCAAGTTCCTTAAAGGAATTAACAAGGTAAACTGTGGGGAATTATTTACCCTGAATACCAACTTGAGGTCACGTGATCACGAGTGAAAATTAACACGAGGGAGGTTCGGGAGTGACAAGAAGAAGTACTTTTTTATGGAAAGGGTGGTGGAACAGTCTGTTGGCCAAAGTGGTGGGTGCAAACACAGTCAAGGGATTCAAGCAGGCGTGGGATAGAATGAAGGGAATAGTAGTGGCCCGGGGCGACAAGGCCAGGGAAGAGAATGGGAGTAGGACGGGGAGGGTTAGTACCTTGGAGGAACAATAGGTTCTAGGGAAAGTTCCAGGGATTATAGAGAATATGGGCAGACTGGATAGACCGCTTGTCTTTTTCTGCCATCATGGTCTGTGTTTCTATAAGATGTGAAGGATGGTACCTGCTTCTTCTGGTGGACAGAAAGATCTGAGAGCAGTGGGGGCAGAGACCAGAAGAGATGGGATTGGGTAGTGGAAGCAGTCAAGCTTGAAGACCGTTTACAGTAACTGAGCATGTTCAGTGGAAACTAAGTGTGGATGTGAACTGAACTGACGACGTAATTAGAAATGCAGTGCTGCACAGCATGGGTAAGGGTAGCATTCCTGCTAATGAGCCTGGATAAGTGTGTTGATACTAAAACTGGGTAAAGTCAATGCTGTGTGACAGGAGGGGCATACAAGATGGACTCTTAAGTCCTGCCTGTCATCACAATACCATGTTACTGTGTTGCATGCAGATCTGAGCCTGTCACCAGTAATCAGCAAGGCTCAGCTGGTAGCACATTCACCTTTGGCTCACAAGGTCATGAGTTCTAGTCCCCTACTGGGACTGGACTCATACCATAAATACTAGCACCCAAGTGCAGTACTAAGGGGGATGCTGTACTGTCGGGGTGTGCCGTCCTTTGGATGAGACATTAAATCAAGGTCCCTTCTGCCCATCTATGGTTCTGACTTGGTGGGCATCCAGGTGGAAGTCAAAGAACTCAAGGACCTTTTGGCACAAGTAAGGATTTTACTTGGTGTCCTGGCCAACATTCTCCTTCCCACAAAAGTGGTTCATGTAATTGTCTGGGGTTGTGTGTGGGTGCTGATGTGTGAAATGGCTGCCACTACACATTTACAGTTACTTCACTAACAGTCTCCGTGCTTGTAAAATGCTTTCAAGATGTTCAAAAAGCATTGTATAAATGCAGATTCTTCTTCTCTAAGGCTGTAGCATAAGAATTACAGTAGATGACAGAACTGATTTCTGTACATTTCTTAGAGGGGAGTGGCTTCCAGCCACACCCATAGATTTCCTAATGAAGACTAGGTTGGATAAGTCAGGGTTGTCTTAGTCCTGCTTATCTGCCTGTGTGTCTGTGTGTGTGTGTGTGTGTGCGCGCGCGCGCACGCGTAGCTTACAGCTCCACCATATGTACAGGCAACAGCCGTGGGCAAGATGGTGATCACCCAATTCCCGGGAAACCTCCAATCCGTCAGTTAAAGCATTTTTGTAGGTGGGTAATCAATAATTATGAAAGGGGGTTGCTTTATGCAGCATGGTTCCACCTGTGAGTGACAGATAATGGGGCTAAATACTTACTGGTGGTAGGTTATTATGGCTGGGGGAACATTACTTTTCCCTTGCACTAAGGTGATCACTAATAAAAATAAAAGAAACAAATTAATAATACAAATAATCAATTGCCGGGGACAGTGGTAGAAGATAGTTCACTTTGCTCATAGCTGACTCTCACTACAGTCTACAGCTGGTAAATCTGGGAGGTTGTTTTTTTTAACTCAGCTTTATTGCATCAAAAAAGATGAGTATATGACATACAAGCGTAGATCTATATCATACAGTACAAAGCAGGTGTGCATACATAGGGCATGACAGATTGAGATTTCAGCTGGTGAGATTAATTACAGAAATAAGGTTCTAATCAACTTTGTTGGAATAGTTACCGGGTACAGTACCTTTACAAAAATGCATGTTACACTCCACATGGCCGGGTAGTTCGGGTATTGCACTCGCCTGGCCCCGGACAGTGTCTCAGCTGGTAGTTTATATTTGCCAAGTTCTGCTGTGAGAAGAAAATTCCAGGTAGGTTAGAATCTAGGAGTTCTAAGGATCATGCAGACCCTCAGTGTCAAAATGATTAGCTACCTCAGCCTTTCATCATAAAGACACTTCTGCAGATAATTTTTCCTTGAAGTTTATGACTGAAATTTGTTTAGCAGTGATTTCAAACTTTAAGTTTTTCTTTGTCTTTGTTCTACTGTGAAAACTCTGGGGGCACCACAGAGTTGTACATCTGTGCTGGGAGTGGGGTGCCATAGGGATCCCTGTTAAAGGCGTAAGAGTCCCCATCTCCCATCTCAGGCCTTATGTGGCTTTGTTTGCCACGAAGAGGATTTCAAATCAGTGTGAAACAATAACTGTGTTTGCAGGAGCAATTTGTCATCTGATTTTATCACAATCCGCTATTTTTATACTACTACAGTCAACACCCACCCTCTGCCCTGTCAATCTAACTTACTAACTGTAGTACAACAGTACACAATTAAGGCTGCTCTGTTTACGTTTTTGTCGTCAACCGTTTTTGTTTCTTAATGTGAGTAAGACTCACAAATCACACAATTATTTTTTGTGTACCCATCATCACAACACTAGTCACCATTATCACATCAATGTTCTGTGGCAATGTGCCACCTCAGCAGGGTGGGCGGCTGCTGTGCTTTAATCTAAGTATGAATGTATTAGACTTCTTAAATTATAATGTACATATTTCTGACCATATCCTAGCTACTGAAGGCATTTATACTGCTTAGTATTAGTTACCCTATTGTATTTTTGCATTAGCTATATTTAGCGCATGACATTCATTGGCCAACAAAATGCGCACATTTAATTTAGCGCTAAACGATTAGTGCCTAATTCATTTGTATTGAAAATGTTCAGTTCTGGAAAACTGTCGCCATTTTATTTTAGTGCAGTCATCACATTCAACAAATACAGTGAACATTTTGTTACAGTGAAAATACCCAATTGTATAGTATTTATTGTGAGCGCTGAAGGCATTTATACTATCTGGTATTAGTTAGCCGATTTATCACGTGCTGAATTAGTTTCAGGCTGATTATCTACACAGTGTGCAAGTCTTGTTTGCTTATTTTTACTTGAAATCCACTCCGGCATTTTTATTACTCGTGTTCTGTTGCTGATTTGTACTCTCCTGGATCCTAACTGAAAATACTAATTCAATTGCTTAGTGTACCTTCGTAGTAAACAAAAAATGTATCTGTAAATCATTAAATATAAAAATGCATTGTCAATAAGGCATCGCCTGGGGTTAGACTGACAATCTGTTAATCACCTCTGGGAGAGTAATGCAGCAAGAGGCACAGCCGAGTGCCATATTGTCCTGAGAGTCTGATTAAATGACTCTTAATCTGACTCCTGGGAATGCCTTGTTGCTATTATTTAAAAAAAATTCCAAAAGAAAAGTATAAAAAGTGTATCTTTTGAATGTTTTCCTCATTGAAAAGGAGATTTTTAATAAAATATGTCACCCACCAACTGTGTAAGAATGCTGGTTTAAAATCAGAGTGCATCATTCCCGTCATTTAGTTGTGCTAGAGGATGGAATGCTGACAGGAAGAATTCATTTGCCATGCTGATCAGTCTGTACCTGACAGTGTAACAGAAGATTAACGTAAGGGTCTCAGAATGCTGGTAGCCAAACAGAATGCAAAATTTCTGAGACTGTTCTGAAAACTGACAACACACATTATACAATGGCAAGAAAAAATCCTGGACTCTGATTGGTCAGTCTTGGGCTGGAGCCGTGATGTTAATCAGTACAACATCACGGGTCTAGTCTGAGCCTCACTGTGAACCTGCAGATGAGCAGGAGCCTCTTGACCATCTTGACCATTTGCTTGATCGTGTCATCTGCTCTTAAAAAACAAAAATATTTTTCCACACAAAAACATCTTTAAAATGATTTGTTTTATTCTGTATAACAACGAGCCATTGTATAAGAGCAATAATGCCCTCCAGGGTGTGTGTCGTTTGGGATAACGTCACGCCTCAGTTGTTGGACGCACTCGGCCTGCGGCCTCGTGCCCAACCACCTGAGACGTGACGTTATCCCAGCACGACACACACCCTGTCGGGCATTATTGCTTCATTATAGGGGTGCAGTAGTGCCCCTATAGTTAGGGTTGGTATGGTACTTCAATGTTAAATTCAAACTTTTACACCTTAATAACTTTGCCGTACTTTGACGAAATAGCCCCAAATTTGGCAAGTGCAGTCATTCTGCCAGAGTCTCAAGACGTGAAAAGTTTCGCAATGGCATCTTGTATGGTTTTTGAGATACAAAGTGGTAAAAAACAGAAAAAAACACACTTTTTCCCCAATGGTTAACATGGGATTTTTTGCCATCCTCTACAGACCAGATGGAATTAAATGTTTCACTAAAATTTTCAGGGATGGTGGGGTTTATGCCAAGCATGTGCCTCTGGATGGTTTGGTGAAAAAGTATTTGACCATTTTTGAATTATAACAATGTTTGTGATAGCTGCAGGGCAGGCAGATAAATGAACACAGTTCAAACTGTAAATTTACTGCTGGAACTTTAAATTTACTGTTCGCTCTCAGACAAATACCGTTTGTGATGTCAGCCACCTTGTTTTTTCCCCCTGTGTTAACAAACTTTTTCTACCCAAGTACTGCCTGGTAACTAATGAGCAAGACCTGTAAGTAGGACTCCTTCATATACTTTGTTGTATTCTTTTATTAGTATTTTAAAATTCACACTGGAAATATCAATTAGTGTGACGAAAATAATTTTGCCGTTCACTCGCTTAGTTAAGGACCGTTCGATCAGAAAATAACCATTCACAGCTTTATTCAGTTGGAACTTTGCTGTTTGAACTGAAAATACTAGGAACAGTAAAAGTCAATGACAGTTCGAACACTCATAGCTCCCTGATGTCTACTGGTACCTCCTACCCAACCATTTCCCTCCCCGAAGATAAAATAATATGTCCCTTGTAGTCAGATGGTCCCTCCCCTGTCCTCCGATCACCTTCCTCATATATTTTTTAAAGTAAGTATCTAGCAGTCTTTGTGTATATTTTATATTACTGTTGGTAGTCCAGTGGTCCCTCCTCCATTCTCCAATCACCATCCCCATGTATAATTTATATTCCCGTTGGTAGTCCAATGGTCCCTCCTCCCTTCCCTGATTGCTGTCTCATGAATATTTTTTTATTCCCTGGTAGTCCAGTGATCCCGCCCCCCTCCCCATTCTCCGATTGCTGTCCCGTACGTAATTTTTTATTCCCTGGTAGTCCAGTGATCCCTCCCCATTCTCCAATCACCGTCCCCTGTATAATTGTTTTATTCCTTGGTAGTCCAGTGGTCCCCCATCCCACATTCTCCGATCTCTGTCCCATGTATAATTTTTTATTCCCTGGTAGTCCAGTGGTCCCTTCCTCATTCTCCAATCACCATCCTGTGTATTGTTTTTTATTCCCTGGTGGTCCAGTGGTCCTTCTCCCTCCCCCAGCCTCCAATTGCCATCCCCAATGTTTTTATTTTTTTTAAATCCTGGAAACAAATGGTCCCTCATCGATCAGCCCCCACCTCCCACTCAGCACTCACCACCCCACACACCCCCAGTATACCTCACACACACCCTCATTCACCTGAACAAGTCCCAGATTCGAGATCCACTCTCCAATAAAAGACACGTGTTGCTGCTGGGACCGGTGACTGCAATATGAGAAAACTAAGGTAAATGTGGTTCAATGTATTTCAATGAGGGTTTAAACTTTTATGCATAACTCAGCCATTTTTTGACATTTTGATACCAAATTTTCAACATGGCATTTTGGGGATTTCACCTCATGTATTGTAACTGTAATTATGCAACTCCCACCTGAAAGGTGATTTTGTAGTTACTTGGTGAATTCACGTTTCAGAATTTGACAATTTGTCCTGCCCTTGTTCATAAGGTGGGTTCATAAGAAGGCGATATAAAACATTTGGGGTCAAAATATGTAAAAATGGCAGAGATATGACTATTCATTGCAATTTTGCTGCGCATACTCGTAACTTTGGAAATTTTAAATAGTTTGACCCACAATTTTCAACATAGACATCTCATTACCCCACCACATGTATGTCACAGCTGTAATTTTTCAAATCCTGGTCAAAATGTGTTTTCACACCTGTGGCGTGGAATGACATTGCAGTTTCATGGAATTACATTTTGGTGGGGTTTCAAAAATTTTCAGCACTGGGTACATGAGATGGGATAATAAGATGTTTACAGTGGCAATTTGGTCACTGTTGTCCTATAAATGGAAATGCAGGGCCCTTCCATAGCCACATACACATACACATCTATGAAGGGATGGGAGGGCCCTGCGCTCCCACAGGAAAATAAGAATATGATAACTCTATCTCAAACACTATACATGAGTGGGAGTCTCAAAAACTATACAAAGAGCCAGCCCAGTGGCACTGAGGCTTGAGGCACTGGAATGCCACACCTCGTGCCAAACCAGCCAAGTTCGGGAATGAGCCAGGGCCATCAGGGGTCAGCAGAGGCGAGAGAGGATGGAGTGTCTGGAGGACTGCTCTCCTCTCTTGGGGAGGGAGGGCATGTC